>CM053610.1:14244846-14322882 GCA_028646535.1 Procyon lotor
GCCGTCTGTGGACAGAGACCGCCCCCCTCATCCTAAGGTTGACCAGACCCACAGAGAACTGCTGCGGCCGTCCGTGGACAGAGGCCACCCTAGCAGGGCTGCCAGTGACAGAAGAGCATCTGTGCTCCTCACAAGAGGAGGGGAAGGGGTGAGTCTACAGGAGCTCACCTCAGGTTTCACTGATCAGTCAGTCTCTCCTTCATTTGGAGTACAGATGAAGAGAAGGAGGGTTGAGAGGATGGGGAGCTAGGACTCTTGCTCTAGTCTCTACTCTGTGGGCCTGCCAGCACTTCCCTCCCAAAGCTCCCTCGTCCCCCCTTCCAGAACAGTGAAGTTCATTAGGATCCAGGATAGGAGCCAGGCACTACTTAGGGATAAAGAGAGAATAAAGTGGCACTGAAGGACTGCACCCGTCTCAGAGGTGAACCAGCTCAAGGTCCCTTTAACGGCACATCTTACTAGAGGCATCAGTTAAATGCCACATCCTCTCTCAGACTTTGCGATATGTCTATGTTAGCTGCAGTGCATATAAGAAAATCAAGAGTGTAAGTTCTCCCTTTCTGACCTTCATTGGGGAGGCACGGCTGTGAGCTAGTCCTGGTACGTCAGGTTTCCTGGAGCACCGAGGTTAAGAAATGGCAAAGGGTATCGACCGTAGCCTGAGAAGGAAAATGAGCAATGAAAAGCGGGTTTCTTTTCTTCTGGTTTGCAGGAAGCCAGCAGTGTTGCTAGCTCTGAGCGCAGAGACAGGCCTTGTAGGAGCCGGAGGGAGCCACACATCCCCTCACAGAGGCCACCAGCACCTTGCTTTCTTACTGTCCTCTGACACCTCAGATGCTCCTCTGGGAACTTTCTGCTCCTCCATGCCAGAGTTCCTGAGGGTTGGACAAGGCTCAGGGTCACCCTGGTGGGGTCTCACGGTTCCCTGTCCCTCCTATTGATGAGGTCCCTGGAAGGAGGGTTCAGAAAGCATGGGAGCAGGGCTGCTGGCAGAGGTCACAGCCCCAGGGGAATGCGACAGCTGTCTGTCCAAGCATTTGGGAAGGGAGAGGGAATCCAGCTTGAGGAGCCAGAGCCCCTTCCACAGTCTGTTCCCAGGGCCCCGACGCGCTGCTCCAAGAAAGGAGAGGTGGCAGTCTCCTCGGCCTCTTCCTCCACTGCCATGCATTGCTGGCACCGACTCTGTTAACAGTATGTGGGCCCAGACCTCGGAGCGCTAGATTCCCGTGGCTTTATGGTTCTTTGCTGGCAAAGTTGGGAATTTGTGAATGTTCCGTTACATGGCCCACGCACTTGGTATTTGCTGAACACTGGGGCGTGCCAGGTGCTATTCCAAGGGCTGGAGACACAGCGGTGAGCAAGACCGGTGGTTAGTGCGCTCATGGAACTTTCGTTTCAGTGGACAGACAAGGAAAACTAAATGAGGCAGTTGCAGATCACATCCTGGTTACAAAGAAGGTAAACAGACTCAAAGGATAAGAATGGTGGCGGTCGGTACCCTCTCCTAGAGTGTGGTCTAGGAGGGCTTCTTTAAGAAGGTGACAGCTGAGCAGAAACCCAAGTGAGGGGCAGGATCTCAAATCTGAGATCGAAGGAAGAATGTTCCAGACCAAGGGAACGAAAGGTGGGAATGAGCATGGGGGCAGCTGGAGTGGGCACTGAGTATACAGCCTGGGCCACAGATAAGGTGAGTCCTGCCTCTCCTTCTAATGTCCTTTTTGGCTGCCCCAGAGCACCCTTTCCCCATACTACTAACTCTTCTCTCCTTCTGTGCTCAACCAGCTCTTGACTGACTGGTTGGCACATTCAGTGAGCCCTAGACAGCAAGCCAGGCCCTGGGAAGACAACAGTGCTCGGACTTTGGTTTGGGTGATAACCTGAGTCACACAGTAGAAATGGAGTGGGCAGGTATCCGTGCTATTTCCCAAAAATGTTTACATTTTAAGAGGGTATGATGCCTTTCCCAAAGGAACAAATTTGGAGCCGCAAACTTCCTATTCCAAAGCAGGCCCGCAAAGGAGATGTTTAAGGGAGGGCAGCACCCAGCCCATCCTGACTCCTACTGCAGGGAGAGCTGCGGGGCCCTCTCTTGTGACAAGTAGTTGGCCAGTGGATGCAGACTTTTAGAGTGCCAGAAGAGATGGGAAATTGCTGGGCCTGAAATAAAATATTTAGGCTGGGAAGCTATACCAGCATGCTGAATGGGGTCGGGCTCAAGTGTGACCCTAGGCAGTTTTTGTCTTCTCTGAGATGTGAAGTTTCATTGAGGACCAAATAGCAGTGTTAAGTATTAAAGAAAATGTAGTTTTAAAATGTAGGTTATGATTCAAAAAAGTAGTTAAGGATCAAGAGAGGAGTCAACATTATGCTTGGTTCTTTGTACCGGCTATTTAATTTTTATGTGATTATACAAGATTATGCCAAATTCTGGATTTGAAATGGACAATGGTTAAGTCGAGGGCTGGTATCAATTTGAAATCTGTCACTGTTCAATTAAGCTTCTCCCTGGGACTTCTTCCCATGGCAGTCACTGGGATCTGTGCCTGATTGTTTCTAGTTTTCTGAACGTCACTACTTGTTTCATGTAAGCCTGTCTTTGTTCACCTCAAATGTATTGAAAAGCCAAGAACAAACCCTGAGCCTGCACGTCTTGCGGGAGAGCAGGAGAGCAGGAGAGCTCTAGAATGTTCCCGCGGTGTCCCCACCCCTCCTCGGGGCCTCCTCTAGAGGTTCTGTGTTTATGCCTGTGCTGAGGATCTTGTTTGGGCCTCATCTCAGATGCTGCCCTGGTTCTGAGTGTTTCTCTGTTTACCATGTTGTTTTGTGTGTGAGTTCTGATTAGGGGAATAAGGACTGTCATTGGGATTTAACTGTAAAAGGATGGGTATCTTCAGCGTGCCAGGACTCACCCTGTTATCTTTCAGGTAAGTCACCTTGGGAGACGTACATCTGTCTTCTGGGGTCGTTTAGCTGTGTGTGACAGTGTCCCACCCCCCCAACTCCCCCAGCCCCCCGACACAGAGAGATCTAGAGATGGGTAGTCCAGGGTAAGGTGGCTGTACGAGTCATCAGAGCCCCACCTTCCTTCTGTCTCTCTGCTCCTCCGCCACCCTCAGGGCAAGTGAACTATATCCTCTTTGTTCCAAGATGGATCCTTCAGACCCCAGGCAGGAAAGATAAGGAAGGAACTTGGGATACTTTTCCCAGGAGAGAGCTGCTCCAGATATCCCCAGTGGACTTCTGCTGCATATTCTTGTCCAGGCTATATTCCCCATCATCCCTGGGAGGCTGGGGATGGATGGCTTCAGGTGGACACACTACTGCGGTCTACAAGTATCAGGGTTCTGGGAGTGAGGCGTAAAGGGAATGTGGGTACCAGGAAGGTAATTCATGGTGTCTGCAGTGCTCCTGTATGACCTCTGCTCAGAACATTTCTCAAACTCCCTCTTGTAATTTGCCTTCAACATCAGATGAACCAGAGAAAGAAAATCAGTGTCAATCCTTGTGGCCACATATTAATGCTTTGTAGGTTCCATATGCCATATTATTGCCTTGATCACTTCTATCAAATCTAATAGATCTGCTGCCACTAAAGATATTGAAGGGAGATGTGGCAACAAAGGCTCAACAGTTTAGTTGTCTAGCCATAGAAGACTGATTGACTAAGCCATGGTATTTTCAACTTTGATAAAAGAATGAGGAATGTGTCTATATACTGCTGTGGAGTCATGTCTTGAATATATTGTTTGGTGGGGGGAAAGATAAGGTGGAAAAAGTATGTATATATGGGGCGCCAGAGTGGCTCAGGCGTTAAGCGTCTGCCTTCAGCTCAGGTCGTGATCCCAGCGTCCTGGGATCGAGCCCCGCATCGGGCTCCCTGCTCAGCAGGAAGCCTGCTTCTCCCACTACCATTCCCTCTGCTTGTGTTCCCTCTCTCGCTGCGTTTCTCTCTGTCAAATAAATAAAATCTTTAAAAAAAAAAAAAAAAAAAAGTATGTATACTATGCTAGCATTTATCTAAAAAAAAGCTCTCTGTGTGTGTCTTTTTCTATCTTGCCCCCCAAATGAAAGATAAAACAAACAAAACCACTTTATTTTTAAATTATTACCTATAGGGGGAGTGAGGGAACAGGATGGAAGTGACAGGTATAAAAGCTACTTTTTTCCAAACATGCCTTTTTCTATATTTGACTGTGGAACCACCCTAAGTATTTTATAACATTATGAAACAAAATTAATTTTTAAAAACTTTTTAGTCTCCAGGGTGCCTGGGTAGTTCAGTCAGTTAAGCATGTGACTTGTGATCTCAGCTCAGGTCTTGATCTCAGGGTCCTGAGTTCAAACCCCGTGTTGGACTCCACACTGGGTGTGGAGCCTACTTAAAAAAAAAAAATGTTAAAAACTTTTTATTCTAAAATCATTTTAAACTTAAAAAAAGTTGCAGAATATTGCAGAGTTCTAGGACACTTCACCTAAATTTCCTTAATGTTAACGTTTCATATAACCATAGTCTAATTATTTAAACCAGAACATTAACATTGACACAATAACCTATAGACCATATTCATATTCCTTCAGTTTCCTACAAATGTTCTTTTTCTGGTTGGGGATCTAGTGCATGTTCTCCTGTTTCCTTTTGAAATCCTGACTCCTTAGCCTCCTTCAGTTTGCAGCAGAGCCTGTCTTTCCTTATCTTTCGTGACCTTGACACTTTGTAAGGGTCCTGACCAGCTGTCTTTCAGTTTGTGTCTGCCCAGTGTTTTCTCACGATCGGATTTGAGGTTATGCATTTCAGCAAGAATATCATAGAGGTGATGTCATGTCCTTCTCAGTGCCTCATTTCGGGGGTACATGGGTTAATACATCTTACTGCTTGTGATGTTAACCTTGATTACTTGGTCAAGGTGGTATCTGCCAGGTTTTTTCACTGTAAAGTAACTGTTTTATTTTTACTTTTAATCATTATCTTGGGAGGAGATACCTTGAGACTCGGTAAATATCCTATTTCTCACCATACTTTCGCCTGTTAATTTTAGTATCCATTAGTGGTTTTGCCTTCAACAGTCACTACTGTGGGGTTTGGCTCCTCGTAATTTTCTATTTCAGTCATTTCCTTTACCCTTATTAATTGGAATCCTGTAGAGAACAGCTTCTTTCTCCCTGTTTATTTCTTTAAACCAGTATGGACTCGTTTTATTTATGGGTTATAATCTCTTACTCTCATTATTTATTTTATTGTTCACACTTGGTGATTAGGCGCTCCTTTGGATTGACCCCTGTGTCCTTTCAACATACGCCCATCAGTTTTTGAGCACTTCCTTTCTGGCACCACAAGATGTTCAGGCTCTTGTTGCATTTTGCCTGCCACAGCCATAAAATTGACAGTTCTTCCAAGGATCCCTGGTTCTTTTTATGCAAGAGTGGTACTTAGGGGCGCCTGGGTAGCTCAGTCTGCTAAGCGTCTGACTCAGGTCATGATCTCAGGGTCCTGGGATCAAGCCCTTTGTTGGGGTAGGTGAGTGCTTGTCTCCCTCCCCCTGCTCGCTCTGTCTCTCTCTCTCTCTCAAATAAATAAATCTTTAAAAAAAAAAAAAGGCATTTAGCCACCAAGATCTGACTACTAGGAGTGTCCATTGCTGCTAGAGTCTCATGGCTTCTAGACTCTGAGCAGACAGAGCTAGGATATGTATGTATGTGTACTTAACACAAGCACTCAGACCACACACATCTGTACTTTCTCCTATCTGTCCACCCATAGTGGGTTGCTGATTCCAGTCCAACCACACAGGATTCACTCCAGCTTTCCCCTCTTCCTTATTTTTAACTCCTTTCTCTGGCTGTGAGAGGTTTCAGTCTCATGATAACACAGTGTATTTACTCATTTATTCAATCCTAGTGTGTACGTAAAGTCGTTGCAGATTTCATAACCCATATTCTGTGAAACATAAAGAAATTTACCACCATATAATATTAGACTGTACTAGTGGGTTGGGTTTTTTTATGTTTGATGAAAATGCCATTTTCCAAATTACTTGGTTGGTTTTTCTTCTTTCCCATTCCCTTCATTATGGTTAAATTAATGTGGGGGGGATCAGTCCCTAAAATGCAGAAGCAAAATGAAACCATCGAATCTAGCTATCAAGGGGACAATGTAACCCCAAGGGAGAAATTATTTCAAATGTTTTGTTTAATATTTCTGACATTTTCATTTTGATATAATTTCAGTTTGCAATTTTATCCAGATTCACCAACTCTTTACATTTTGCCCCATTTACTTCATAATTTTGTGCTCTGGCTCCCCTACCTCTTTGAGTACATACATAGACCTGAACACTTGTGTGCACACATCATTTTTGGTCTGAACCATTTGAGAGTAAGTTGACCCCAGTGTGTATTTAGTGTGTATTTACTAAGTGCAAGGACATTCTCTTCTGTAACCACAGTTTAGTTCTCAGAATCAGGAAATAAGAAAACAGTCTTCAGTCCACAATCCACATTCAGACTTACCACAGCGGCCTTTAGTGCCACTCTTCCCCCAGTCTGAAATCCGTCCAGTCCAGGAGCACCCATCGCCTTAGTGCCCATATCTCTTCAGTCTTCTTAAGTCAGAAGAGTTCCTCAATCTTTCTTTTTCTTTTACAACCTTATGTTTTTAAGGAGTGCAAGCCAGTTGTACATATTATCCCTCCATCTGTGTTTGTATTTCCTCAGGATTGGATTCGGGCTTAGTAATACTACTGAAGTGATATATATCCTTCTCAATGTATCACATCAGGAGAAACATGATGTCTGTTTATGTGATGATAGGTGCTTGGATATCTGAGTTAAGGGGAACTACCAGGTGTCTCCAGTATAAAGTTGCTGGGTTTTTTTTGTGTTTTTTTTTTTTTAAAGATATTTATTTATTTATTTGTTTGTTTGTTTGTTTGTTTGTTTGTTTATTTAACAGAGAAAGAGAAGAGATCACAAGTACACAGAGAGGCAGGCAGAGAGAAAGGGAGGAAGCAGGCTCCCCGCCGAGCAGAGAGCCCGATGCAGGGCTCGATCCCAGGACCCTGAGATCATGACCTGAGCCAGAGGCAGACGCTTTAACCCACTGAGCCACCCAGGCACCCCAAAGTTGCTGTTTTTTTCCTTTGAAATTAATAAGCAGTTTTGGAGAGATACTTTGAGACTGTATAAATAATATTTTTCTAAGCTTTGTTACTCGAACTCTGTTAGTCATATTCTACTCTAAGAAAGGTTTCCTTTTTTTTCTCCCATTTATTTATGTCATTATGTACTCATGGGTTCTTTTTTTCATTCAGTGGGTTATATTCCACTACTATATTTAGTTTGATATTCAAATCATCCTGGACATAGCCAGTGGTAAACCTCTTCCAAGTTGATGGTGTTATTTGGGTGTGTCTCCATCCTTTTTTTTTTTTTTTTTAATAGATTTGTACCTTCCTTCTTCAACAGTAAAAACCCTAACTCCTGTTTTCCTCAGTATATTTACCCGTTTCTTCAATCCTATATTACATAGAAAATAGTTTCAGATTTTCTGACCCTACCACTGGGAAAGAAAAAGAACCCTACCGGCCACTGTATTTCAAACACTATAACCTAAGTGTACGGACTTAGTGGGACATAATCCTGAGAGGAGGGGAACAAAAATCCTGCATTGTTTTTAATAATTGTGGTTTGAGGAGATCATACTTATACAGTTTTTCTGAGACTATTACAAAAATTGTGGGATAAATCAAATGAATAATGATATTGGTGTGGTTGAGAATTGAGCCTTTTGACATGGTTAAAAAGAGATACAGGTGTGTGGTTGATAAAGTTAAATTCCCATACTTTTAAGTTTGGATTACAAGTAATGGTATGATCTTACAATGTATTTTGTCTTCTATATGTATATGATTGTATACACTACACACACACACACACACACACACACACACTTCTGAATCGGCCTAGAAACAGTGATCTACCTAATAGCAAGGAGCACCTCTGGAGCATCCAGACTCCCAATGACAGAAACCAGGACTCCCAAGAAGAACATGGCTGACTCCAGGTCTGGGCATAGCCAGTGGTAAACCTATGTCCTACAGTAGGAACATGGAACATGTCATACCAGAAAGCAAACATAAATAGACCTATCCATATCTATTTCTTTCAATGTACGTATGTGTATATGTGTGCTCACACCCCTCTATAACCATGAGCGCATATGGATACCTCCAAATCCTTTCTAACACCAGAGTTCATTCTCATCTTGCTCCTTTCTGTATTCAACTGGATCATGTCAAAAGAATTCAGGAGCCAATTTGAAATTCCTGCAGGAAAAAGAATAACAGCAATGGGATAAAACATAGCACATAAATTTAAGTCTCCTCATTGTGTTCCTTAAAAAATAGTCACTTTTAGAGCATGTTATTTTGGAAAGTGATTTAAACGAAGAGAAAGGGGCACCTGGGTGGCTTAGCCAGTTACTTGTCCAACTCTTGGTTTCAGCTCAGGTCCTGATCTTGTGGCTCATGGGATCAAGCCCTGAGTTGGGCTCTGCCCTCAGCAGGAGTCTGGTTGGATATTGTCTCCTTCTGTCCCTTCCCCAACTCGTGCACCCTCTCACTCTCTCTAAATAAATAGTTAAAAGATAAAGAAAGAGGGGCGCCTGGGTGGCTCAGTCATTAAGCGTCTGCCTTCGGCTCAGGTCATGATCCCAGAGTCCTGGGATTGAGCCCCACATCGGGCTCCCTGCACTGCAGGGAGCCTGCTTCTCCCGCTACCATTCCCTCTGCTTGTGTTCCCTCTCTTGCTGTGTTTCTCTCTATCAAATAAAATCTTTAAAAAAAAAAAAAAAGAAAGAAAGAAAGAAAGAATCAGGCGTTTAGCTTGTCTTTTCTATAGGAACTGAACATCAGGGTAACCAAAAAATTGATAAGGGATTATAACCTCTAATGAAATAGTGGATCTAGCCAGTGATTAACACTCTGAGAAAGACAACCAGGCATCATATGCATCCTGATGGAAATTCAAACAACCCTAAGAAACACACTTGCCAAAAGTTAAATCTTAACCTAATCAAGTATCAAGATGTACGGCTCCCAGTTTAGAGGAAATATAGGGAACAGAGGAACTTGTTCAGTGACACAGCCAGAATGCAGGTGGCAAAATATGGACGGTTAGAAACTAAAGGACAGAATCCTGGTCTCTCCAACAAAAAAGTTGCATTTGAAGAGCGCCTGGGTGGCTCAGTCATCTGAACGTCCAACTCTAGATTTTGGCTCAGATCATGATCTCAGGGTCGGGAGACCATGCTGGGCTCCCCACTCGGTGCAGGGTCTGTTTGTTCCTCTCTCCCTGCTCCTCCCCTCTCTGGCACTCGCATGCTCTCTCTCTGTCAAATAAATAAATACAATCTTTCTTTAAAAGTTGTATTTGGAAAAGGGAGCAGTCAAAAAGCAAGGAGTGTCTATAGATTGAAAGAGACTTGAGACATATCAACCTGCTCCAACATGTGGGCCCTATCCTGAGCCAAACAACCAACCTTAATATGCCTCTGAGATAAGCAGGGATGTTGGGACACTGAGGGTTCATACCAGGTTTTCATGTTTTAAAGTGTGGCAGTGGCAAAGACAAGAATCCTTATCTTTCGAATTATATATTAAATATGTAAAGATGAAACCTTAGGATGCTTAGGATTTGCTTCATAATAGTCTTGGGGGCATAGTAGAGATGAGAAACGATTGTCCATAAGAGGTCTTTCTACTTTTCTCTACTGTTGTCTCTGCGTGAAGATTTCTTTCTAGTAAAATAAGAAATTGGTGTTGCTAGCTCTGAAACATTTGCCCAGAGAGTAGGACAGCATCCTTGGAATGAGTGCCTACACTCAGACCGCAAGCTGGGGGTGGGGAGCCATGTCCTTCTCATCACTTTATCCCAGCATATGGAAGTCACTCAGTGAATAATGGTGTGAAGAAATGAGTGAGTTTGAAGGGGCAGCTAACATCTGGGTGAATTTCGTTCCAAAATTGGTCCCATGACTCATAACTGTGAGAGCCGGCCCTTCACACCACATGATATTTAAGCGTTTCCCTGTTCCTTGGGCTGCTGCCGTTATATCTGGTGACATGATGTGTATGACCTTCCTTCCTTCCCAGGCTCAGGCCCGATGTCACCGGATAGGCCAGAGCAAGGCCGTGAAGGTGTATCGTCTCATTACTCGGAACTCCTACGAGCGGGAAATGTTTGACAAGGCCAGCCTGAAGCTGGGCCTGGACAAAGCTGTTCTTCAGGACATAAACCGAAAGGGCAGCACCAATGGAGTGAGTATGACAGTACCTACCCAGGGTCCCCAAGAAGCACTCATCACACAGCCTGGGCCCCTCTGGAATCTTCCATCCTACAGCTCTTTTGAGATTCACTTTCACCAAGTTGAGTCAGGTCACACGTCTTTGTTGAGTCATTCCCCGCAGCAGAGGGTAATTCTGGGTCAGGTGTCTACATTTTACAGATGCATGAAGGAAATCTGTAGGCGCATTGATGGGCTAGGATTGCCCAGCATGCAGCAACATTTCGGTGAGCAGAGTTTCTAACAGTGCCCATCTGCGTCAGTAGATCTTAACACTTACCACTCTAAATATCTGTTGTCACCATGCCTTATCTTGTGCTCCAGACTCTGAGCTTCCTGAGGGTATAGTAGAACCTATTTTATCTGTATCCCCCATGACCCTAAATAGCACTTGGCATATTAAAGATGTTCAATGCATGATTTGTCCGTGAAAAAAATGAATGAATAAATTAGCAGCTTGCAATATGGCAGTTAAGTTAAAATCTTTTTCCCCCTCCACAGGGATGAAAAATTGCAGCTAAGATTCCTAAATCGTATTAAATTATAGGCCAACAAAGCAGAGTATCTCCTTAATCTCTGGACTCAGGGCATCAAAGGTTGGGAATTAAAACCTTCTAAATGAGTTGTCTTCAGTCCAGATGTTCTATATCCTCTTAACCGTGCATATGTTGCTAAGTATAATACTTCAAGTTACCAGTGCTGGGAGTCATGGAATTCCCTCTTGTGATTGATAGAAAGAGAACGAGATTCTTAATGAGAACCAGGAAAGGGTGTTTTGAACTCCCATTTCCTGTTTTCAACAAGCAGTTGAGAGGATCACACTTGGCACAGGATCCTTTCTTTAGTTGAGAAATGACATCATTTCCAATACTCATGTATTTATTTAATAATGAATAAATCATCATTCTTTAGCTCGTTTAGTACATCTGGAGGTTTTTAAAGATACAGACTCAAACTAAAACATTAAATATATCCTCTTCAGTGGTGCGTAGTTACAATGACTTGTGACATTTGCTAGTAACTAATGTCCTGAGGAATGTTAGGGCCACTGGGTCATGTGCTGGCCTTTATTCCAGAGCTCCCTATTGGGGGATTATCTGCCTGCCCTCCCCATAGTTTTCTTGAGGATCTTTATCTGGGCTTTAATTTTCTGAAACTTGTAGCCCTATCTTTATTCTCCTGACATATGCAGTCAGTGTAAGAAGTGTGTACTGAATCACGAAGGCCAGATTTGAGGCTGTTTTTCTCCTGTGCATTTTCCGCTTTGTGAGTAGCCTTTGGTGACCTGTCCAGGTACAACAGCTCTCAAAAATGGAGGTAGAGGACTTGCTCCGGAAAGGCGCATATGGAGCTTTGATGGATGAGGAAGATGAAGGCTCCAAGTTCTGTGAGGAAGACATAGACCAGATTCTGCAGAGAAGAACCCACACCATCACCATCCAGTCCGAAGGGAAAGGGTCTACTTTCGCCAAGGTACGGCACCTTCTCTCCAGAGTCGTGTGTTTGGAGTGGGAACAGAAAGAAAACAATGCTTCAGTCTTCACTGGCCAGGCTTTGTTTTCTCTCTATGCAAACCGTTGAGATTGTCTACACGTTTGTTTTGCGTGTTACTAAAAATGCAGGTTCTTGGGGGGATTCTGAGTAGCGAGCCAGAAGCTGTGTAGAAAGGAAACAGCACCCCTGAGGCCGGGAGCAGATCTTCAGCAGACAGGACGCACACTTGGGTTTACAGCTTTGTGCTGGTTGCCGTTCACAGATAGGGCTCAGACATCTTTGGGCGCTCATCTGGATTTCCTCGTACAGCACTCCTGGACCCCTGGCCAAGCCCTGCAGTTCCAATGAACGTTCCATTCTTCAAACTGAAGCATGGGTTTTTGCTCATTCTAGGAGAAAAGACATGTTAGCGTAAATTCCCAGCTGCCCTTTCCCCTGCCCTTCAGCTCACTGGATTTTGGATTCAACTAGTGAGACCACTTACCAGATCACGCTTAGGGGTCCCTGACCACAGACTCAGAGCTTTGTGGCCTGTGTGATTGACACGTAGGACTCCCTTCAGTGGGACGTCCTGTGTGTTACTGTTGCCACTCATCTCCACGAACCTCACACTGTCCAACCCCATGCCTTTCCTGTAGTAGACATTTGGAAAGTGGTGAGCTGAAAGAATTCCATCTAGGAAAGTTGGAAGAAGCAACCCTTTCGCAGGGAACTGGACATCAAGTGACACACTGCCGTTGTGTTCCAGGGGCTTTCTTCTGGCTTCCAAGTTTCAGGTCCAAGAAATGATCCCATACATTGAAATTATAGTTTCCTTACCCAGTCTTTAGAAAAAAACAGTCTTTTCTTTTCTTTTTTTTTTTTTTTAAAGATTTTCTTTATTTGAGAGAGAGAGAGAGAGAGTGAGCACACAAGCCAGGGGAGGGGCAAAGGGAGAAGCAGGCTCTCTGCTGAGAGAGCAGGGAGCCCGATGTGGGGCTCGATCCCAGGACCCCAGGATCATGACGCTTAACTGATAGAAAAAAAACAGTCTTGAGATTTTCACGTTCACTCGGGAGGCTCTGTTAGGGGTTTTGGTTTCGAATGCAGCTAGAGAGCATACTTGAGATTCTGGTACGTTCGAAATAACATAGGTGGTATTGCCAGTTTATACTGTGTTCAAGTGCAGCTTATTGACTTTTGTCATCTCCACAGGCTAGCTTTGTGGCTTCGGGAAACAGGACAGATATTTCCTTAGATGACCCAAACTTTTGGCAGAAATGGGCTAAGATAGCTGAATTGGACACTGAAGCAAAGAATGAAAAGGTACGGTACCGAGAATGTTCTGTGCCATCACAGTTTCTCTGTGTCTCAGGACCATAAATTCCCAGACAGCTCTAATCATTAGTCCCTCCTGAGCCTTATACTTAAAATACGCCTGACACATAGACAGAGCTTGATGGATGTTCCCTGTTATAATTTTAAGATGACCTAATGGAACATGCCGTCGGCTGGGCACCTGGGAAATTTGACAAAGGCAGTCAGAACTGGAACTGGCCACACACAGGTCAGGTTTAGCCCTCTGACCCAAGCCAGCATCCCATCCTTGGCAAGTGACTGTTTCACCTCTGCTCAGCACTTCCCATGAAAGAAACTTCGCCTGTGGTGGATACTCCAGAGGAGACAAAGCAGGAGGAAGGGGTTTGTTGGTTTCCCCTCCATTTTCTCAGTATCTTAAGTTCTTCTACTTCTGAAGATGAGAAAGAGACCAGCCCTGGAACAAAACCAAAGTCTGATGTCCGTCCGCCTCTGACCGTGTGCCTCTGGGCAAGGCAGTTGACCCCACTGAGATAAGTGAGCAAGACATGGGATAAAGGGAGGTGGTGAAGCCTCCTCGCGGAGTTGGTGATAATATTTGTGAATACACCTGCCCAGCCTGTGGGGAGGCACCCCTCACATGCTTGTCTCATCCCTTCCCCCCATCCCTGGCCCTGTCACCTCACACCAGGATGCACACACATCCCTTTCTACTTCGCTGGTGGCTGTAGAGACAGTGGAGACAGCCCAGGAGACAGTGGAGACAGCATAGCTGGCTGGTTCAGTAACTGGCACCCAGCCCTAACCCCGCTGTGGGAGCTCTGGAGCTGGCCGGTCCACCCTCTTCTCTTCAGTAGGAAGAGTCTTGAGTCCCTTGAGTAACCTGTTGAGTGACACCTGTTGTGCAAAGTCAAAATCTAGAAGTTACTCTGTGTGCCGGATAGTGGGCGAGGGTGGGGAGCAAAAGCTCTTGTCCTAGAGACATTTAGAAGCAGCTGGAGTGTGCAGGCCGAGGAGCAAGGTGAGTGAAGCAGGGGTGACGCCACCATGTTTCAGGGCCACACAGACAGGTATTCAGGAGCTGAGCTGAGCTTTGGGAAGAGGTGCAGGGGGAGGGGCAAGGATAAGGAGCAGGAGCTTATGAGGACTGTTAAAAGAGGCGATGGTTCTGGCAGGGGAGCTGCCAGAATGAGCAGAGGGTCCTGGGCTGGGCATCATGTCTTCAGTGAAAGACAAAAGGTTAGCAGTTCATGCCCATGGAAGGCAGAGAGTCAAGAAGTAAGAAATGTGTGTGTCTTCAGAAAGTTGCTGAGCAGATGGATTTGTCCCATTCCTCCTGCCTCTAGAGCGCAGGCTGCCTCTGCGTGCCGGGCAGAACAGCTGGGGTGTGCCCCTCCAGCCTTTCTTGGCAAGAGCGGACCGCCACTCTGGGCCCTGGGGGGCCTGGCTCGCCACACGTGCTCTGCTAGCGGGACTGCAGACGCAGCAGATGGTGGTGGACAGTGCTGGGGGCTGGGGGGGAACCTGCCGTCTCCAGGGAGCCTCCGAGAATCCCCTCTGCTTGTCGTGGGCATGGCACATGTACCGGGAAGAGCCTTTCCTGCTGGAGGGTGAGGCCACGTGTGGTTTTCTGTTGGCTGTGTCCTCAGGACCCGGGACCGGCCACAGGGTGTGCGTGTGTGTTGTGATGGGGGTAGAGCAAAGAGGGGCTCTCTCGCCAACCGACCTCTCTGTTTCTAGGAGAGCTTAGTGATCGACCGGCCTCGAGTCAGAAAGCAGACCAAACACTACAATTCCTTTGAAGAGGATGAGCTCATGGAGTTCTCTGAGCTAGACAGTGACTCGGATGAAAGGCCCACGAGGTCCAGACGCCTCAATGACAAAACCAGGCGCTACCTCCGAGCTGAGTGCTTCCGGGTGGAGAAGAACCTGCTCATCTTTGGGTGGGTATTGGCTTTGCCTGTGGGTTGCCGTTTTCTAGTCCCTGAGATTTGTCCAGTTTGTCTCCCCAGTCCCCTCTAAGAACTCCCGGCTGATGGGCTGTTAGTGCAGGAGACAACTGTGCTTTTTGCCCACAGCCCCCTCAGTCATTGTATGCTCTGCTGCCATGTCGCAGACGTGCCATGGTTTTCTCATGCGCTTGTCACAGCAGATCTCTGTTACTAATTTGCTGCCTGGTACTGATTTCCTGCTCCCCGCTCCCCCCAGGGATGTGTGAGGAGTCCCCACAACAGATGTTACAACTAGGGCGTGATTTGTGCAGGGCTCTGCTTCTGGTAGGAGTAGAAGGTTGAGCTGCTGGGCCCTCACCATTGCTCTCGAATTGTGCAGCTGGACTCTTTTAATTCCAGATTATTCCCTGCTCCAGATAGTTTCATCCCTCCCTTGTTAACATTCTGGTGGCCATGGGAAGTTCTCAGTGTCCAGGTCACCTTGGTGACATTTGGTGTGCTACAGCATGTGGTCCTTGAAGGCCTTCCAGGGCAAAGCCCTCAGGGTGATGAGTAGATCCGACAGAGGATGAGAAGCGCCCTTGGCTCCTGTTTATCCTGCAGTGTTGGGGGCACGCGTGCCCTGCTTCCCTCCAACGCCCATCTGTATTTCCACTCAGCTGGGGCCGGTGGAAGGACATCCTGACTCATGGGCGATTCAAGTGGCACCTGAATGAGAAGGACATGGAGATGATTTGCCGGGCTCTGCTGGTTTACTGTGTCAAGCATTACAAGGGGGACGAGAAGATCAAGAGTTTCATTTGGGAATTGATCACACCTACCAAAGACGGGCAGGCCCAGACCCTCCAGAACCACTCAGGTGAGCGGTGGCAGGGCCGCGCCTGTGGTGGGAGCTGCCATGGGCTCCCATCCCTCCTCTCAAGTTGCCCCAGGTCGCTGTGCTTTGGCCGACTGCTCTTTCTCAGATTCCTTGGAGAACGTTAGCTGCGGGAGAGGAAGACGAGTCCTTCATTTCTCCCGCAGAGTCCTCAGTGTTACCTACCCCATTGTGTGGAAGTCCAGGGGGGCCCTCTTGAGGTTCCCCACGTGCCTGTCCTGTGCGCCAACCTGAGGGTCACAGGGCTCCTCCTCTGAGCCGGGGTCGCCAAGTGCGCTGCACTTTTCTTTTGCAGTTCACTGTCCTCCCGGTCCTACCCGTCTGTGCTTTCCTTGGGCCGCGCTTCTCCTTCCCTGTGCTTGGCCGTGGCTCACCCTCATGTTTCAGGTCGAGTGTGCCTTTTTTCCTGGCCAGGTTGTAAAGTCCCCAAGGGGCACAGGTGATGTTCTAGATCTGCATGGGTACATCCTTACTGCCTGACTGAACGGTCCTGGAGTTGACTGAGCTGGGGCCAGGCGTTTCTCCTCACTCTTGGCACCGCTTGGTGGACCGAGGAGTGGGGTCTGTTCTCCTGGGCCACCGTGCACAGCCTGGCTGCCTCTTTGCAGCCCCAGCCCAGCTCTGTCGTGCCCCCCACGTGTCAGCTGCGCAGGCTCACCCACCTGCCATTCTGTTCCAGGGTTGTCTGCTCCAGTGCCCAGAGGGAGGAAGGGGAAAAAAACAAAGAACCAGCTGCTGCTCCCAGAGTTAAAGAATGCAGACTGGCTGGCCACCTGCAACCCCGAAGTGGTCCTCCATGATGACGGCTATAAGAAACACCTCAAACAGCACTGCAACAAGTGAGTGTGCCCCTCCCCACCCCCAGTGGCAGCTCCACTCAGGCTGTCCAGACTCCTGGGATCCCCGTGGGCCTGGGGGAGACTCCCTGATGCTCCTCACTGCCCTGCAAGGTCTGGAAAGGTAGCATGTGTGGTCTAAGCTGGGTCAGGATCCCGTCACCTAAAGCCTGTCTTACTCATCTAGCAACATCTCCCTCCCTCCCCGCCCCCCAGCCTGGATTCTCTACTAATGCAGCCTGTGCCCCCGAGGGTTTTTCTGACTTGACTCTAAATCCAGTTAGGACAACGGTGATTTCCGTGATTTCATTGTTCTCTTTCCTTCTGCCCTGAGGTCACATTAGGGAGAGCAGAAGACTGACCTTAGTGGCCACAGCTCTCAGCCTCCTCCCTCCCCCACGCCAGGTTGCTTCCTCTCCTGATTCACTGTTGCTGCTCAGGCCTCCACGCGTTTGACGGACACGCATTTGAGGTGTAGCCCTTGTGTCCCCAGGTCCTAGGCTAGCACTGGGCAGAGGGAGGGATGCAAGGAAGCAGTGACAGAAGATGAAACTGCTCTAGTGCAGTTGAGTTTGGGGAGGTGGGGCACCCAAACACCAAACAGTGACCAGCCGCCCCTGGATACTTGCGCCACGGTACGGGGGTTCTATTGGAACTTAAAGGGCCCTTGGAGACGCACCCCCTCGTCCCCAATCCAGCTTCCTAGGCCTGATGAGGGTGATCGCCCCGGCCCTCCTGCTCGGCAGTGAGCAGGCCTCTGCCACCACACCTCTGGTTATAACCATAGAATTTGAGTGATAAGTAAGAGTTTGTCAACTTCTAAGTTAGTATGTTTTGATAGGTTTTACTTTCATCCCTGTGACATCAACCTAATGGTCCTGTGGTTGTCGTTGAGTTGTAATCTTTCTCTTTTATGGATGAAGTCTGATCCTTTCCCTTCATCTCTCCAAGCCTTTAAAGAGAGGCCTCACGTCCAAAACTATAAGAAAAACTGCACAGAATTATAAGCTCTTTGGGACAGAGAATCCAGGGGCACATGCTTGATGGCGAAACTGCCTGGGGCAGGACCTGGTAGCAGGCTCCACGTGACTGGCTCAGAGTCACCACCAGGGGACGCGCAGAGGAGGCAGCCTCAGTAAGAGGACTCGCAGGAGACCTTGCACTGCAGGCTAACTGAGGACTCTGTGGTACTTTACGCAGCCATCTTTCTTGAACAAGTGAGACATATGGTAAAAAAAAGGATGTTTGAGGAGAAAAATTAATCTGGCAACAGCAAGATGAAATAGGTCACCCTAGAGCGGAATGGCCATCTAGGAGCATTCTGTCGTAATTTAAGTGTTGATCATGAGGACCTAGAGGAGGGTGCTGACCACAGAGCCAGGGAGAAAGGGTCAACTGAGAGACGTGACCAAGGGATAATGCGTAACGTGTGATGAGGAACACGTAGGCAGCTAACTCGGGGATCATGAGCTTCGCCGGCTGGGAGGCTAACAGTGCTTGGGCCAGGACAGAATCAGAATCAGAATTCACTGAGTGACGAGAGGCAAAACCAAGGGCTAGGGTCTTTCTGCCCCGAGTTAACAGCAGCAGCACTTGGCTGTTCCATTCACAGCTGCACATGTGGGTGTGGAGCCCTGAAAATAGGCTGAGCCGGAGAGGTTGGTGTAAAACTTCCCTGGACAGCTGCAGAGATGATCACAGAGGATGACCAGAACCATTTCGGACCTTTGAGGAAGGCCTTAACATTTCTAACTACCACCCCCAAGACTTTTCCTGAGTGCATGCCTGACCCTGGGAATTGATGAATGCAGTAGGGGCGCCTGGCTGGCTCCGTGGGTGGAGCGTGCGACCTTGATCTCGAGGTTGTGAGTTCAAGCCCCACGTTGGGTGTAGATTACTTTTAAAAAAGGAATGCAGTAAAGCATTTCTCTGAGTTCAGAGGTGCTGACTACTGTTTATCATCTTGAGTCTCATGGAGACTGTTGTCCTCTTCAGTTCTGGCTCAGGAAGAGCCAGAGACTCCGAGCCAGCGGGGACCATGCGGCTCTTCCCACTCAGGGTGGGAGTTCTGTGGGCAGCGCCCTGACAGGGAATCTTCAGCCTGTGCTTGAGCCTTCCTGCTGACGGGAAGCCTCCTTGCTTACCATTTCTCAGCAAGGCTCATTTAATTACCAGATGATTCTAATTAATCGTCATTCTGTGTATTGAATCTAAAATCTGCTTCCTTGAGACTTCCACCCATTGATCTTGGGTCCTGGTTCTGCCCTGAGGCATGTTGAAGAACAGGCAGACTTTTTTCAACAGAACTGGCCTGTGAGCTTTTAGAATTGTGGGCTCTGTTAGCAAATGTATTGCCATTCCAATATCAGATACAGGTCAAGACAGGCTGTGAGGTCAGAGCTGCCTGGATTTAAGTCCCAGCCCTCTTATGCATGTATCAGCAGGTGCATCACTTAACCTCTTTGTATCTTCTTTCTTTCGTCTAGAAAATGAAGATGATCATAGTCCCATCTATTAGCACTGCTATTTGGATTTAGGGAGCTAGCACACGCTGCCAGTAGTCAGCACTCAAAGCATTGTTCAGTAGTAATAGTGGCATGGTATTTAGGGACAAGAAATTGTTATCAAAAGAATTTTAGAAAGTTAAAAAAAACAACTGCTTGAGATCGAAGCTATAAGTCAGGAAAGTGGTCATCCATTTGGGGGTGGGAGTAGTGACTGGGTGGGGGACCCAGGGAGCCTTCTGCTGACATGTTCTGCTTCCTGATCGGGGTCCTGGGTTCACAGGTGTGTTTAGTTTGTGGCAATTCATCAAGCCGTACATGGATCTAAAGTGCACTTTCTGGAAATGTAGTTCTTATCAACAGAATGTTGTGGAGTTTTTGTTTTTTTTCCAGAAAGAGATGAAGGAAAGAGCAGTGATGCCACTCCAATATTACTGGATTTTGTTTGACTAAAGTGAGGGTATTACAGACCTAGTCCAGCTCTCCTTCCCTTTGAGTTTAGATGTCAACTGGGATTATCCTCTCATTTGAGGAGGGTTGCCCCGTCTGTCCTCTGAATTGACTTGCTTCTCATTTGGAGAAGAGTGAATATTATTCACTTTAAATCCTATTCCCTCATGCCATAGATATTTCCAAGAATCAACACATCTCTGTTGAGAAAAATAAAGATAGCTCCATCTTTCATTTCCAGGAAAGACCTCCTTCAATTGGGCTAGACCTAACCAGGCAGGAATTCCGTTCCCAAGGCCGCCTCCACTCCAGTTCTTACTGAGGAGGCCAGCAGCCACTGTCAGCAAGGTAGAAGGGTCGGTGACTGTCGTAAATTCTTTGTGTTGTTATTGTCTGAGCTTTCAAAAAGTAGATCTCAAAATTATTTGAGTTAATTGACAGCTGAGGTAAGGAATGGCATACCAGAAAAATATGGGTTTTTTTTTTCCATTCTGAAAATTGTAACTTTGTGCTTTGCCCACGGTGGCACTTTACATGTTTTTTAAAAATTGTCAAAAATGACCTTTCCTCGGGGCGCCTGGGTGACTCAGTGGGTTAAAGCCTCTGCCTTTGGCTCAGGTCATGATCTCAGGATCCTGAGATCGAGCCCCACATCGGGCTCTCTGCTCAGCGGGGAGCCTGCTTCTGCCTCCTTCTCTGCCTGCCTCTTTGCCTACTTGTGATCTCTCTTTGTCAAATAAATAAATAAAATATTAAAAAAAGAAATGACCTTTCCTCCCTTCTCCAATTCCCATTCCCCACCCCCATAGAGGCAACCACTGCTAACCTGGTTCTTCCAGAGACATTGTGGGCATGGACCAGCTTAGGTGACTGCACAGCCTCCTTTTATCGTCCCTAAAATAACATACACTCTACATACTGTTTGTGCTCCGTGCTCTCTTTCTCTCTTTTTAAAATAACATCAGTGGAGGTCAGTTCCTGTGCATGTAAATGGGCCTTTATTTTTAATAGCTGGCCTTTACTCTTGCCTGGTTTTGAACAGGTTACAAGTCCTCTTTGAAACCTCTTTGCAGCTCTGCTGCAAATGTGAAGCCTCTCCTTGCCGTGGGCGGCCTCTCCGTGCCTGTCCTGACCTTCACCCCCTTTCTGTGTACCTTGAGCCTTCTCCACCCTCGACTCCCTGGTCCTCTTCTCTACCATAATTCTTTCCTGGCTGGGTCTCATTCCACAGTTAGCTGCTATAGACGCCTCCAGAAGAAGGCCAGATCGCTTATGTTCATCATGTGCCTCACAGCCCAGCGTGATGCCCGGCACACAGTAGTTGCCCAACCAACACTTGCTTAATTGCCTTGTCTCGAACACGTTTGGGGCCTGCCCTCAGAGCCTGAGTGTGCTCCGTGCAGAATCCAGGGAGCTGAGCACCTCAGGAGAGAAGACGTGATTGTATTCCGGCAGTATTGCCATGAAAGAGACTCACAGATACCCAGTTTAACTGTGTGCAGGTGAAACTGAAAACAGCGCCATTCAGCATGACCTACTCTTCAGTGAATGAGTAAACGTTAACTAGCCTCTCAGGGGGCAGCGCTGCCCAACAGGTCATTGCGGGAGGGTCGAGTACTCTTTCATGGATCAGCAGGAACCGTGTTTCTGCAGCCGCCCAGGGCTCACAGGGTGACCTAACAGGTGATGGTAAGATGCATTTTTCCATGTAAAGTGGGGATAATCCCAGCGGCATCTGTCATCAATACCTTGGGTTTTGTTTTTCTAGTGCTTTCTCACATATTACTTCCCATCACTAATAACATGGGAACTCCTGGAGTTTCCCAGCGTCCACCTGGGGGTGGCGGCTTACAGGCAGCTCGTGGCTCTGACACCTGTGCATTCGTGTGTTCACCTTCCACAGGGTTCTTTTGCGAGTCCGGATGCTCTACTATCTAAAAGCTGAAATACTGGGAGAGGCAGCTGAGAAGGCGTTTGAAGGAACCCCTGCCAGGTAAACCAAGTCAGCTGGAGCTCGCAGACCTCTCAGTGCTACAGAGCTGCCACACAGGGCCTGTTCGTGGTGGTGGACAACGCTGCCCATGCTCTTGGAGGCCCGTATTCGCAGCCAGCCCCCAGGGTCAGTTACCTGCGCGGTAGGGTAGGCAGGTCCCCTCCCCGTGAAATGAAGGAGAAACCCATTTCTCTGCAGCACAGCTTTTGGTGAGGTTTTGAGTTAGTTTGCTTTTCCCAGTGGTGGTGTAACATTGAACAGTCATTTCTCCGCTTAGCTTGCCACTGTGGGACGAGTATTCATACCCTGATAGGTTTGGTGCGATGGGTGTGTGCAGGGTGTTTTGGTCAGAATCCCACTCTTGGCCACAGTGCTTGTCCACATTTGAGCAGTTCTCTGTATTTGCTAATTGTACTAATAATACCTGGTGCCCTGTTTGATTGTTTGCACCTTGGTTTTATAAATTAGTGTTTCTAAAGCTGTAGAATTCTGTGGGAATCTCCCAAGATTGCAGAGAATGAGGCCACAATACTCCCAGCTGTCACTTGATAAAGCCAGATAGCCTCCTTCACCTTCTCTATGTTCTTTGCTCTAGTCCTCTACAATGCCTGTCATTCCTGCAGAAAACCAGAGGGGGTGGCATTTCAGCTTTGCTTTGAGTTTACCTGTGGCCATGGTTTCTTCTTCTTTCTGTCCGTTGGACAATGCTAATGGCTTTAGTGGTCACAGGGTGGGAGGGGAGGACAATAAAGAAGGAGAGCAGTAAAGGACATTGACCATCCTACCCATGGGGCAGTTTGTAATCAGGAGCAACCGTTACAATGACCATTATTACTTGATAACGTTTTCTGTAGTTACTGTAGTCATTTCTAATGAGTATAGGGAAGTTGAGTGCTTTAGTAAAAAGGTTCGATTTATGGGTCATAGAAATGCAACAGAATTCAACCTGATCATTTCTATGAGGTGTTACCTGGCAGAAGTAATCGACATGAATTTTCTCATCCTGCTGTGCTTTCTTAGAACACGTAGATGGAAGGAGCCAGATAGAACGCGGAGAGTCCATTACCTGTGCCCTTCCCTCCTTTCCTCTACTCTTCTCAGTCTTGGTTGTCACTGGCCCTTATTGTACCATGAGGAATATTCATCCCAGCCGTTCATCCCAGAAAAGTCATTCAGCTCATGGCAGCACCCTGGCAGAGCAGTGGGCCCTACAGTGGAGCCAGATGGGGAGCACTGCCTGGAGAGGTCGGGCCCTGGACCGCCATGCCCTCGGAGGGAGCTGGGCCTGGGGAGGGGCCCTTAGCCGTGTGTCACAAGAAGAGCCTGTTGGAAGAAGAAACTTTTAGGTGCCACAGAGGAACCATCCCAGACAGCTGGGAGGTGGGAGAGAGGAGCCGTTGGGTGGATTTTTCTCCCCCAGACCCAAAGCCTTAAAGTGTAAGGACAGTGCTCAAAGGAAGACAGTGAGCTAAGGCTCCGTGTGAGCTCTCAGAACATGGACAGAATTCAGTGAGGGGCCGATGGTACAGGCCTGCTAGTCCTATAGGCCTGCTCCTTAGGTTAGGTTATGTTCAGCCCTTTGGCCAGGAGCAGTGGAGCTGGGGATCAGTCTTGACCCAGCAGACCGCTGCCAGGAGGTGCCATCTACTGTGGGACCTGTCCTCTGAAAGGCTGTCTTCAGATCCTAGCATGTACCAGTGCTGACTGTCTTATTCTCAAACCGTGCTGGATATCTCTACATGTCAAACCAAGGTGATTCAGGGCCTTTTCAGCATTTGATTATGTGTGAATTCGACCATGTAGGAGATGTTCTACCTTCAAGTGACCAATATATTGGTGGCTTTTGCTGTGGTTCTCAGCTGAAGACAGATATCTACATTTTACGTGTGGCCCACAGAGCCCCACCCAGACCTACTGATGGGCTCTCCAAGAGGTGCCTCAGGGTTCTGTGTCAGTCAACCTTCCAGTCTAAGAAGACTGGGAATCAAGTGCATGTGTGGGCATAGCTCCCGGGATGAGCGTGATGGGAAGTCCCGATTAGGGAACCGTGGCCCACAGCCTTCTAAGTCCGTGTAACGTCAGCCTCTTAGCATGCAACTAGGGATGTAGCTTAATACCAGGGTTCAGCCAGCAGTTCTTGCATTGTTTTCTGTCTGCATTGAAGGAACTCTGAGTCCACGCCCTTCCTTTCACAGGGAACTAGAAGTGCCTCTGCCTGACATTGACTACGTGGAGATCCCAGTGGATTGGTGGGACGCTGAGGCCGATAAGTCCCTTCTGATAGGCGTGTTCAAACATGGTGTGTATTTCAGTGAATGCTTTCCCCTTCCTGAGAAACTCCATAACCTGTGCACATCTCTGGTGGAAAGTAGCCTCCCCTCTGTCCTCTCAGATGAATGTGTGAGTCATGAATATATGGTGAATGTCCATGGTATCGGTGAGGAGCTTCACAAGGGCTGCTGTGGTTACAAAGAGCCTGTCCACGCTGTCAGGCCTTGGACTGCCTCACTCTTCCTCACCCTTAAAGTCCCAGTGCCTGGCTTTGTGCCTGGCATACGGTAGGCATGCAGAATTTCTTGAGTGAAGGAATAAATAGGGGAAAGGTTGGGTTTTAGCGTTTCATATGTACATGGAATTCTAAGATCATTATAGATAATCTACATGGTCTATGTATATCTTTTTGCCCCGTTGGTATAAAAATTTAAGAATACAAGATGGTACGAATATCCTTTTTTAAATATGGTAACTGAGAATCCAGGGGACTGAGAGAGGTTTTGAATATCCTGGAAAAACTGAAATCAGTACCCCCTTTCCTCTCTTCTGGCACTGTCCTCAGCACCTGCCCTTGTCCTCAGCCAGCGGTCAAGGTCAGTGATGGAAGCACCACATGATAGTCAGTGTAATGTGCCTGGTAGATCCCTCCCCTGCCTGGTGAGTAACTGAAATCTTAAACTGGAGAGAAGGATTCAAAGTGGGAAGAGTTGGTCATTCCTGACTTTCACTGTCAGTTCTGCCACTTACTAAATTTAAGACCTGGAGCAAATCATAAATTTCTCTGACCAGTTTCCTCGTACCATTGGGATAGTATCAAAACAGCCTACCTAGAGAGCGTTGTTTGAAGATTCAGTGAGAGCGTGTCTATAGACTGCCTAGGGCAGGGCTAAGCAGGAGATGAAAGCGGAGGAGATGTTTAGTGCTATTCTGCTGTTACTTACTGCTCTCCCTTTGGAAGGTTCACTTTCTCAGATACACTTAATCAGTAGAATTCAACATGTGGAGGCCAGCCAGTCACGTTTACGTAACAACTATGCCTATGCTTATTTTAATGAGGAATCCCCTCAACACTTGGAGTTTGGTGTTAGAATGGGAGGCCCAGTGCTGCCCAGAGCCCTTCGTCACACCACTTGGGTTAGGATGAGCAGTGCTGTCCGTTAGAACTACCTGTGATGATGGAAGGAATGCCCTGTCTCCGCACTGTCCACTGTGGAATCCACCAGCCACATGTGACTGTTGAATACTTGAAATATGATTGATACATCCAAGCACAACTGGATTTTTAATTTGATGTAATTTTAATTAATTGAAATGGAAATAATCACATGTGGTTCCTCTTTTGGACAGTGCAGGGCAGGAACTCAGCTCTGAAGTGGGAGGAAGAAACACATGACCTCTCTGTTGAGCACAAGGAACCACAGCATAACTGAAACTTGGTTTATCTAATTTGGGAAAGAACCCAAAGACCAGTTGTTGGAAGCAGCCAAATTCAGAGCATCTGAACTTGGTGTGCAAGAAAGTCTGTTGACCCTGTGTCTCATTTTAGTGGTAGTTTTAGGGCACATGGCCACATCCTTGACGGAGAGAACGTGACGTGGAAAGGGGACACAATGTGAAGTCCCAGCAGGATGGCAGACAGAATCCGCACCCTCCCCTCCGCCCCTCCTCCGACCCAGCACACACACACCACAGACATACAGAAGGCCTGGGGAGCTTAGGACAGTAATGTGAAACCACCTAGCTAGCCCCACATGAAACAAATAAAGGAAAATCCCCGAATGAAGAGGTCACTTAAAGCCAGAGCTGAAAGCTCACTGATAGGACAGCAAACCAGAGGGACTGGGTTTTTAATGCCCACACAGAAAAAGGAAACAACCTCCTCCAGGAGAGGAGGGCAGGAAAAGGCTCTTTGGCCCAGGGAAGCAGAAATGGAAGAACACGCTCCTAAGGGATAGATGGAGACGTGAAAGAGAAGATGAGGTGGAAGAGAGAAGGCAGTTGCCATGTGAGGAGCAAAGCAAGGTGTGCTGGGCAGACTCTAACAACAACCAGAAGCAAAACACGTTAAGACCTGTAAGACCTGATATGGCAAAGTCCGTATCCTACAAAAGGTCTTTAAGGAAGGAAGGATAGTTTGGGATAAAGAGGGTCTTTGCACAATGATGGTGGGTGTAGTTCATGAGGAAGGTGTGGCCAACAGTGTGGCCTCAGAATATGTCAGAGGACAGGACTCTAAGGGAGCTCAAGACCCCTTCTTGCTTAGGAAAGGCGAGTTTGCACTGGCACCATACCTACTTTTTCATCCCTGAGCCAGGTTTAGGGTAGTGGGATTAAGCAGTTCATCTCTCTTAGTCTTACATTAAGAATGTTCAAGGGTCAGCCAGATGGTATCTAAGGTCACTTCCATACCTAAAGCTCCTCTCCTCTGAAGCAGTTTGGGAGCGTATAAGTGAATCATTCCTAAACTGATCATTTTCTTGAGCACTTCTGTGAGGTCCTAAAGTGATGATGCATCACCCGTTCCAGATTCCCCCAGATTGCCAGTTGAGGTGAGCTC
The DNA here is from genome assembly GCA_028646535.1 of Procyon lotor. Classification (NCBI taxonomy): domain Eukaryota; kingdom Metazoa; phylum Chordata; class Mammalia; order Carnivora; family Procyonidae; genus Procyon; species Procyon lotor. Next base: position 14,271,419 of record CM053610.1, read on the forward strand.
AGTAGTCAGAGTCGGGGCTGAGGGCATGTGCATGGTGCCTGCAGTGGCTGATTGTGGTGTATGATGACATCAGACGCTGTGAAGTGTACCCAGCACTAGGGGCCTGGACCTAAACCACACATGCACACACAGCTCACTTTTGCATAGAACCAGCCCTATTTAGTTGAATGTTGACATTGATCTACCCACACTACATTAGACAGATGCCTATGGCTGGCTTCATGGGCTCATCCTCCCTGGAGTCTTCCAGAATCCAGATCAGCTCCCCTGTCCCCGACCAGATGCTGCCCATCAGACTCCCATGAGTGTAGGCTTAGACCTGTCCTCATCTAGGCAACGCACCTGACCGCCCCTGTGTAACTTAGCCTGCACAACAGGTCTTACGAGGTGACAGTCAAGTCCCCAGATACCCAACCGCTGGTAGGGGTGTGACATTCTCAGAAAGCCAAGCTCTCTGGTGTTCACTTTTCAGGAATTTGTGTCAGGAAGCCCTCTGCTTCGCTTCCATCCCTTGGAGGCTTAAGTAAGAGCTGTGACGCTGCCACCATTTTCTTTGTGAAGAAACACAGCCGTCCATTGTCTGAAGTTAATGGCTACTGCAGGCCACCCCAGACATAGCCTGCTATGATCAGATCAGAAGGGCAGAGCCATGCTTCCGTCTCCAAGCTGATCCCCGTGAGAGAACTGCCTGCACTTTGGTTGTTTGCAGCAAGAACGGCCCTGCAGCAAACCTGTTCTGATTAATGCTCTCGGTAGCTCTCTCTGCCCTCTAAGGCAGCCTGGATTTATGCAATTTTTATTAAGATACGAAGCTTAGTATTTCTGTTGACATTCTTAGAAAGGAGCTTCTAGACTGAAGAGGCGAGCAGGCCATGCCCCTCAAAGGCTATTTATTGGCATTGCTCTTAGAGTGCCTACAACTCACAGTTGTTGGGGCTTTCTAGGGGACTGAATCAGTGACTCTTCCTTGCCTCCAGCTTCATAGCTCAGTGAGAAATAGGAATGCAGAATCTGTCTGGTCTTCACACCGACACAAGACAAGAGAAAGTCTGCAGAGTAGAGCGTAGCCAGGTAGTAGGCTGCCGGAAGAACCTGGCCTGCTTCTTGCCCTTCTCAAGCACAGAGCACCTGAGGACAGGACATACGGATGGTGAGCGTCCCTCAGGAGTACAGGGCTGGTGGCGAAAGCTTTCAGCCTCTCACCTATCAGATGAAGCACCCTTCTTCTCATGGGGAGCAGCAGGTGGAGATAGCAGGAAGTTCCTCAAGGCAGCAGGAGCAATGAGGACGTTCCTGTTTGCCGTGAACTATGGTAGAACATGGGGAGAGGGTGCAAATGGCTCTTTTACAATGATTATTGGAAGAGAATCTGGGCAAAACTGACTCTCGTGCGTGTATGGTGTTAGACCCCACACTAGCTATGGAATGTGTAATGCTGAGAAAACAGGCCCGGATTCTTTCCCTAAGGAGCCCACAGTCTCGTCAGAGAGACTGACAATAATCAAACAGTCGCCCTAAGGAGTAGCGAATAAAGAACATGAGGCCTCACAGTTTCTCCTGCCGTATACCTCATGCGGGCGGCACCTGTCGCTGGGACGGCAGAAGAGTCACTTTGGATTAAAAGATGAAGTACCTGCGGCTTCTCGGAGGGAGAAGCAGGTGTTGCCTGTGGGGTGGAGGACAGAACTCCATCCACAGTGGTGAGGGAACAAAACCAACCTGGAGGCAACATACCCAGCAAAGGAAAGTCGAGTGTGTTATTAGCTCCCGTGCTGGTTCTCCATCACCTGTGATGGGCCCTCTCTGTCCGTACTGCAGAGCTGGAAACGGGCCTTGTTTTCTGGGAGCCATGCGGAAAGCATTGTGACCATCTTGAAAGTGTTTCCCCCAAGAGAGTTCGCTATAACAATAGATTTGGATCTTTTCTGTGACCAAATCCTGTCTCGTTATCAAATTACATTCAATTCAATTAAAAAAAAATTCTCATGCCTGGGATTATCAAAGTAAAAGTGATGTTATTTCATTGTTTTGGCTCCCTTTCAGGCTCTTCTGAGTCAAATACACTCTTTCTGTGTTTGACTTTGGGGATGTGGTGAGGGGTAATTCCAAAGCCCTGGCCAGTGGATTAGGATTTCATACTGAGTTGGTGACTATGGAGATAATAAATCGTTTTTAATCTGATTAGCGAGCACAGTAGTCCTCCTCATATTTTATCCCCTGTATCCATCACTTGGTTCAGTTTCTGTTTGTAAGACATGGGAGAAAATCAGACTGTCAGAAAACAAGCCCATCAGGAGGTAACAGGGTGTCCAGAGTTGGGGGTTGAGAGGAAGAAGTTAGAAAACCAACTTGCCTGATTCCTTTTGCTGTCCAAAAGAAGTAAACAAGTGAACATCAAATTTGTGCCCTGTGTCTCTTCACGGACACAGAACATTTACGTCAGCTTTTATTTTTGGTTATTTTATTTTTCATGTAATAAGGGAAACAGAATGATTGTGCAGGGCTCAAGGGAGAGTTGGTGCATTCTAACATGACTTCTGACATTTCTTATTACCCCACTCAGGGTATGAGAGGTACAATGCCATGCGAGCAGACCCAGCACTTTGCTTCCTGGAGAAAGTTGGGATGCCAGATGAGAAGTCCCTTTCTGCGGAACAGGGTGTTACGGATGGGACCTCAGACATTCCTGAAAGGTGAGCCATCTGTGATGTGACATGTTATGCCGTGACCCCCTGACCCCCTCCGTGGATACTCCGTGGATACCCGGTTATGCCATGATCCCCTGACCCCCTCCGTGGATACCCAGAGATACAGTCTCTTCCTCACAGCCCAGCATTTCCCTTACATCTTGCCCTGTTGGAACCATTTTCCAGAATTGCTGCATTCATTAGGTCCTGTTACATCTCAGGCCTTTTCTTTGACTTCGAAGCACTTCGACCCAAATGCTAGTTTCTATTCTTCATGGGTTCCTCAAGCTGCCCACCATCCTACCCTTTTCATCTCTGGTCTGGTCAGAGGATTCTTGAGGAAGAATTCAGACATCTCATACCTGGCAGGAAGCTAAGAGGCACTACAAGTACAGGCTTCGTGACCTTGAAATTCCTCAGATGAAATTCTGGCATTTAAGAATGCGTTGTGCATGCATAATGTGAATTTAAGAGCCACTACTTCATGGCTTTGGCATCTAGGCCTTGTTTATGGGTCGTGTGCAAAAAAGCATAGGAGCATCTCCTTTGGCTGAGTTTAACTTACTGTTGGCATAACCCCTAAATGTGTAAATTTGTTGGTAAGCTAAATAAACAGCCAGAAACTGTGGTGTGTGTGTGTGTGTGTGTGTGTGTGTGTGTGTGTGTGTTTGGAAAACATTATATATTATCTCTTAACTTGTGTTTGGTAAGCTTTGACCTGATCTTCTCTCCAAAAGTAGCAGATACTGCTTTGCATTGCCTAGGGCTATGGCCAGGCCCAGCCAGGGGGGCCTGCACTGTCAGGAGCTCCTAATCACCTGCTAAGACCAAGAAAAGGGTGAAATGCATTTTCCATCTGTCCTTAACCCGTGGTTCCTCATACTTAACCACATAAGTACTAAAGTAAGCTACTGAAGCTACACTTCAGCTACTATAACATTCTCTGCCCCAAAGAGAAATTTTCTCTGTGCAGATAATAGACTTATTTGGAGAGATGTTAACAGAAGCCCAGGTGAGTGGTGATGCTAATGGTAGATGCGGGAGAAAATGCTATGTGGGTGAGGTACCTGAATGTGGCGGAAAGCTTATATGTTTGTTGGGTGTCTGAGAGGTAGTTAGGGTAGGTGCGATCCTCCTGCCTCCAGACCTGAACAGCATCGATGAGAATCTTTGAGACAGGGACACGTCCAAGTCCATGTAAGATCGGGCATCAGCAGTAGTTAAGTTCACAAGACAGAAGACTTTAGTAGGCAGCTAAGCTCGAGGTAGGTGTCTGCTGCTGAAGAGGACAGAATCTCCTCCCTTCCTAGCAGTAGTGGCCCCGCTCCCTCCTGAGGATGTGGCTGCCACCAAATAAGGGATTCTGCCTGAAGCTTCACCCCACTGTGGGAGAAGAGGGTTGGGAGCGCTTTGGGACTCACTAGATTTGCACAGGCCTCAGTCTCTGGAGTCTGTTCTCTTACTAAAGGCCCATGTTCAGGTAACTCTCGATGGGCAGGCATGACCTTGTTTGTGACAGTATCACTGTTGGACAGCTGGCCTCTGAACTTGTCTGAGTAGATCATCTCACGCTGTAGTCTCAGCCAAGTGGAGGTCCTTGCCCATAGAAGTTACGACACTGGTAGAAACCAGGATTTTGAGGCCTGTGGGCAAAGAGATCCACTAATTTTCCTTTTGGTCAGTGATTTAAGGGGTTTTCTTGTAAGTATTCTGGTTGCAAAATAGCTCCTGGGTCGTGCATGATGCTTTTTATTTTACTTTTATTCAGAGGCAACATGGATAAAGAAGACAACACTGAAGACAAGTTAGATGGCCTCCAGAAGCAAATGGTGAGTCACGTGTGCTGTTGGTAATCCACACGGTTTTCAGTGTCGAGGCACAGCCCCGTCTTGGCAGGGAGCTTGGGCACTTAATTGCAGTGCTACAATTGCATTGCATTTTGCCCAGCATTTTAGTATAGAAATTATCAACATATAGACTGCATTGCACTTTTATTCTAGTGAATGTTTTGATTTTGATATAACTGTAGATTTTAGATGCATTGTAAGATACAATACAGAGTGATCCCATGTGCCTTTTATCCAGTTTCCCTCCCATGGGAACATCTTACAAAACTGTAGTACAGTATCACAACCAGGATGCTGACATTGTTAGAGTCAAGATGTAGGACATTATTATGACCACGGAGATCCATTGTGTCACCCTTGATAGCCAAATCCCCTTCCCTCATGCCTTCACCTCCTTTGTAATTGGGGGCAACCACTAACCTGTTTTTCAATTTATATGATTCATTATTTTAAGATTATTTCTTAAGATATGTACTAAGAGGGGCGCCTGGGTGGCTCAGTGGGTTAAAGCCTCTGCCTTCGGCTCAGGTCATGATCTCAGGGTCCTGGGATCGAGCCCCACATCGGGCTCCCTGCTCAGCGGAGAGCCTGCTTCCCCCTCTCTCTCTGCCTGCTTCTCTGCCTACTTGTGATCTCTCTCTGTCAAGTAAATAAATAAAATCTTTAAAAAAAAAAAAAAAGATATGTACTAAGAATTTAAGAATATATATTATTAAATGGAATCATAACAATAAGGGGCCTTAGGGGAATAGCTTTTGCCACTCATCATAATTCCCTATAGACTGCTACAAGTTGTTTCCTGTAACAGTAATGCCCTCCTTTTCATTGCTGTGTGGCAGTCCTAGGTGTGGAAGTCCAAGTTAGTTTTACCATTCATCCGCGTGCAAGAATCTGAATTGTCTCCAGTTTTTGACTGTTACAAATACCTTTAAAAACATCTGCACACAGATTTGGCATGACCATACATTCCCGTTTCTGTGGGATAAATGTCCGTAAGTACAGTATCCAGGTGATACGGTCACTACATGTTTAGTTGGTTTTCGTTTTTGTTTTTTTTAATCTGCCAAGCTGTTTCCAGCGTGGCCACACCCCTTCTCATTGCCTGCAGCCCCATAGGAGCGGTCCACTTTCTCCTCATCTTTTGTTAGCTTTTGGTGTTGGCATCATTGTAATTGGGCCATTCTGATAGGTGTATAGTATATCTAGCTGTGGTTTTAATTTACATTTCCCTAATATCTAACAATGTTTAACATCTTTTTAAAGATTTAATTGCCATCTCTAAGCCTCTTCAGTGAAGTGTTTCTTCGTATCTTTTGCCCATTTTCTAATTGCATTGTTTCTTTCTTTGTTTTCCTATTAGTATTGAGAATTCTTTATGGATTCCAGATACCAGTCTTTTGTCAGATATGTGGTCAACAAGTACTTTCTCCACCTGTAGTTTGTCTTTTTATACTATTTACATTGTCTTTCACAGAGTAAGTTTTTAATTTTGAGGAAGTCCAACTTACCAATTTTTATTTTTATGCGTCATGCTTTCTTTCGGTCTTAACGTGTAAGAATTCTGCCCATCTGTCAATCTCAAGGTTTTCTTCTATGTTTTATACTAAAAGTTTCTTATTTTCACATGTGAGTCTATGGTCCATGTTAAGTTAGTTTTCATATAAATGAAGAGAATTAGATTCAGGCTCTTTTTTTAACCTGTCGCTAGCCAGTTGCTCTAGAACCATTTGTTTTAAAGAGCTCTCTTTTCAACATTGCATTGCTTTTACACCTTTGTCAAAATATCAGCTGAGCGGATTTGTGTGTGTCTATTTCTGGGTTCTCTGTTCTGCTCCATTGTCATGTTTGCTCCTCTACCCGTGGCGTTTAGTGCCCGTTACTATAACAGTATGAGAAGCCTGAAAGTTGGATAGAGACTGATTCCTCCCACTTCTTTTTCAAAATTGTTTTAGCTTCTCTTGTTCCTTAGCCTTTCCATGTAAGTTTTACAATACTCTTATCTCTATCTACAGAAGTTCTTGCTGGGATCTCACTAGGAATTGTATCAAACCCATATATCACTTTGAGAATTGACCTTTACTATATTGAGTCTTACCATACATATATCTCTCCATTGATTTTGAGCTGATTTCTTTCATCACTATTTTACAGTTTTTTAGAGAACAATTTCTGTACATGTTTGTAGAGTTACATCTAAATATTTCGTTTCCTTTGGTATGACTGCAAGTGGAATATTTATGTTTATGTTGTATCCTGCAAACTTGATCAACACAATTTTAGTTTAAGGCGTTTTGTGATTTTCTATGGCAGCAATCCTGTCATCTGCGAATAGGGGTAATGTTATTTCTTCTTTGCTGATCTGTATGCCTTGTATTTCTCTTTTTTGCCGATTGCACTGTCTGAAACTTCTTGGACTGTGTTGAGTGAATGCTGAGAGCATATATTTTTGGCCTTGTTCCTGATATTAGGAGGAAGACATTCAGTCTTTCATCGTTAAGTATAATGCTAGGTCTAGGTTTTTTGGAGGTGGTCTTTATTGAATATGAGGCATTCCCCTGTATCCCTAGTTTTCTGAGAATTTTTATCACAAATAGATGTTGAATTTTGTCAAATGCATTTTTTGCACCGATTAGTGATTGTGTGATTTTTCTTATTTAGCTATTAATATGGTAGTTTACATTGATTGATATTCAAATATTGAATCAGCTTTGCATCCCTGGATAAACTGAGATAAATGCCATTCAGTCATAGTATATGATTCTTATTGTTAAATTCTTTTTTTCTTATTCTTAAATTCTATTTGCTAATATTTTGTTAAGGATTTTTGCATCTATATTAATGAGGGATTTTGGTCTATAGTTGTCTTTCAGTACTATCTTTGTCTGCTTTTGATATCAGGGTAATGTTAGCTTTATAAATGAATTGGATGTTCCCTCCCAATTGTTTTCTGATAGAGGTTGGCTAGAATTGGTAATAATTTTTTTAAATGTTTTGTAGAATTCTCTCATGAAACCAGCATGGAGATTCCTTTTTGAGGGAGTTTTAAAATTATGAATCCAACTCTATTTTATATTGAGTAAGTTTTTTAATTTATATTTTTTAAGGAATTTGATTTATTTAAGTTGTCAAATTTGTGTGTTGTTCATTGTATTCTCTTATTCTTTTGAATTATAGTGCTGTTCCCTGTCATTCCTGATATTGGTAATTTGTATCTTCTTTTTTATCTGTCTTACTAGAGATTTGTCCACTTTATCTTCTTAATTAATCAGCTCTTTGTTTCAGCTCATTGTCTACTCTTTTAATTTCATTGATATCAGGGTCCTGGTGGCTCAGTCAATTGAGCATCTGCCTTCAGCTTGTAGCTCCTTGTCAGACTCCCTGCTCAGCGGGGGGCCTGCTTCTCTCTCTGCCCCTCCCCCATGCTCGTGCTCTCTCACACTCTGTCAAATAAATAAATAAAATCTTTAAAAAATAAATAAATTTCATTGATTTCTACTCCTTATTATTCCCTTCCTTCTGCTTGCTCTGTTTTTATTTTCCTTTTCTTTTTCTAGATTTTTGGAGTGGAGCTTAAATTACCATTTTGAGACTTTCCTACTTATCTAATACATGCATTCAGTGCTATCAACTTCCCTCTAGCATTACTTTAACTATGCCCCACAAATTTTGCTGTGTTGTATTTTCATTTTCATTCAATTTAATGTATTTTTTAAAAATTTCTCTTGAGGCTTACTCTTTGATCCATGAGGCTTCTTCATGGATCATTTTACGTGTATTATTTAGCTTCCAAGTGTTTGGAGATTTTCCTATTATCTTTTGTTTTTTATTTCTAGTTTGATTCTATTGTGTTCAGAAAACTATTGTTTGCAGTTGTTTTAAATTTGTTAAGGTTTGTTTTATGGCCCAGGACATAATCTGTCTTGGTGTATGGTCCATGGGCACTTGAAAAGCAATGTGTATTGTGCTGTTGTCGGGTGCAGTTATGTTGACATATTGCATAAATGTGAGTTAGATCATGTTGGTTGATAGTGTTGTTGGGTTCTTCTGTATCCTTGCTGATTTTCTATCTGGTGGTTTCATTAGTTGCTGAGAGAGGAGTATTGAAGTCTCCAATATAATTATCAATTTGTTTCTTCTTTCATTTGTATCAGTTTTTGCTTCACGTATTTTGCACCTCTCTTGTTTGGTGCATACATATTTTTAGGTTTGTCTTCTTAAGTAGATTGACTCTGCTATCCATCTCTACCTCTGATAGTTGGCTCTGCTCTGAAGTGTGTTTTATCTGACATTAATATAGCTACTCCTGATTGCCTTTAATGTTTTCATTCTTACAACTTTTTCCGTTCTTTTACGTATAGCCTACTTTGATAATTATACTTGAAGTGAGTTTCCTTTAGACAAGATAAGAGTTGGGTCATACTTAATGCTTTATGCCAGTCTCTGTCATTGAGTTGGTGTATTCAGCTCTTGTCTGATATTTTATTATTTTCTCTGATTTTTGATTCTCTGTTTTCTTTTTTCTGCCTTTCTCTGGGTTACTTGAACACTTTTATGATTGTTTTTGTATTTGTCTCTGTTACCTATATTGGTTTTTTAATAGCTTTTTGATGGCTCTTCCAGATATTTTATTACATATACATAAAGTATCACAGCCCACTGGTATGATCATTCACCAGTTCAAGTGGAGTGTACAAACCTTACTTACTAGTTTTGTTCCTTTACCCTCCCCCCATTTTTAATATAGTGATTTTAGGGATTTCTTCCACATACATTTAGACCCATATCAGACAATGGTACAACTTTGATGCAACTGTCAGTATAATTTAGAAAATTGAAGAGGAGGAGAGTCTGTGGTATTTAGTTGTATTTTTGTTTACTGAATTCCTTCTTTCTGGTGTTCCAAAGTTTCTTCTTTCCATTTAGAGAAATTCCTTTAGCCATTCTTTTAGGGTAAGTCCAGTTGACATTTCTCTTAGCTTTTCTTTGAGAATATCTTAATAACCTCTTCATTCCTGAAGGATATTCACACTGGATATAGGATTCTGGGTTGACAATTCTTTTCTTTCAGCTCTTAAAAAATTTCAGGATTTTTTTTCTTTGTCTTTAGTTTTCAGAAGTGTAACCATGATTTTTTTTGTGGATTTCTTTGGCTTCATCCTGTTTGGGATTTTCTTCACTTCTTGAATCTGTAGGTTTAAGTCTTTTGCCAAATTTGGAAAGTTTTCAGCTATTATTTCTTCAAGCCCTTTCTTTTCCCCCCTCCTCTGATGATATGAACATTAGAACTTTTGTTATGGGGCACCTGGGTGGCACAGTCAATTAAGCATCTGCCTTCAGCTCAGATCATGATCCCAGGGTGCACAGATTGACCCCTGCATTGGGCTCCCTGCTCAGCCCAATGACTCAGTAGACTCCCAACTCTACTTCTCCCCCTCCCTTTGTGTTCTCACTTTCTTTCTTTCTCCCTCTCCCTCTCTCTCTCTCTCAGATAAATAAATAAATCTTAATTTTTTTTTTTTTTTTTACAGTCCTACAGGTTCCTTAATGCTCTGTTTATTATTTTTTTTTTAATCTATTTTTCTGTTTTTCACATCAGGTACTTTGTATTTTTCTGTCTTTGAGTTCCCTGATGTTTTTCTTTGTCTCCTGCATTCTGCTATTGAGACTGTCCATTGTGATTGAGTTGTTGTTTGTTTTGTTTCTTAGGCTTTGGTTATTGTATTTTTTGAATCTAAAATTTCTTTTTGGTCCTTTTTTGGATCTTTGTTTATTTGCAGAGATTTTGTTTTTTCATTTGTGACGAGCATGTTCAGAATTGGTCACTTGATGACTGCTTTAAATTCCTATGTCAAATTCTAAGATTTCTGTCATCTCAGTGGTAGCATTTATTGTCCTTTTTCATTCAGTTTGAGATCTTCCTGTTTCTTGGTATGACATGATAAAATAGTTTACTGAAATCTGGACATTTTGGTATTGTATTGTAAGACTCAGGATCTTATTAAAACTTCTGTTTTAGCTAACTACCTCTGACTCCTGTCTTGCAGGGGAGCGGGGTGTGGGATGGGTACTACCTTGTTCTACCAGGTAGGAGTAGAAGTTCACATTCCCAGCCAGCCAGGGGGATGTTTCTCATTATTGCTGGACAGGAGTGGAAGTTCAGCTCTTCCCATGGTCTTTGCAATACTGTGGGTGAGAATGGGGACCCCATTACTCCTTCTCAGAGATGAAAGTCCCAGCTCCCTACTTGGCTTTTTGACACCACCCCAGCAGGAGCATGGGGTATCCTATTGCAGCCTGGTGAAGGTGGAAGTCAGGGTTCTCCGTTTGGCCTTTGGATGTGTTTGACCATGTATGTGTTGAGCCAGTTTTTTGTGTTCTTGGGCTGGAGGGTAGCAGGTATTGTCTTAACATTTTGTGTACTCCTAACCTGCTTTTGTTGGGACTTTTTTTTTTTTTTTGTCTGCACTCATTGTCCTTTCTAGGTAGTTATCTTCTTTCTTTCCAAATCTAGGGTATATAAGGTCAAAAAGAAAACCATGGAACTCAACACTGTATCATTCCTTGGGTCCCAAAGTCTCTAGTTAATTTGCCTTCTCCCACCTTTCAGAGTTTTCTTATGTTTGTTTCATATATAATGTCCAGGGGTTTTAACGGTGCTTCGAGTGAGCAATAGGGAAACGTGCGTTTCCCAAAACTTTGCATTGCATTTTACAAATGAGTTTCTAGGGCTTTTCATGAGCAGACTGAAACCTTACCAGGGCCCCGGCATCATTTGACCACACAGGTTCTCTGGCTTTGAGCTATAGAGCAAATGAATCTGGTAGAATTTCATGGATTCTGAATCCCAGAGGTTACTATACAATTGTCGCCAACTGTTTCCGTTGCCAGGACAATCTCTCATCTTCTCTTCATCTCCGCCCAGAAGTTATCAGTTCTTTTCTTTTGGTTCTACTTGGGAGAATGTGTGCTATTTACTTTGGCTTCCATCAGCTCTAATTCCTGGAACAGTAACAATGACATCACTTCCCCAAAGTAGGAAATAATTATTGTTCAAAGATATGTTTCCATATGTCCCCACGGTCTAAGAAGCAGTGGACTGAAGCAGATCACCATGAAATTTCTGACCCTGACCTAAAGGAAGTTGGATTCTGATGTCAACAGTTGAAATCCAGGTTCTGCTCTTCCGGTCCCTAGCTTATCCTGTTACTCCTTTCGTCTGGAATTTGGGATGTGTTTTTCCATAGAAGCAATTCAAGTACCAGAGAAATGCAAGTAATATCTTATACTTAATGGAACTTTACTTTCTCCATTTGTTGTTATCGATCCTTACCTCGGCTGAGGACGTAAGCACTTCCAATGTTACCGCTCTCATTGGAGGACTGTGGACACTCAGGCCCAGGAGCTTTAAAGGACTTTGCCAGATTCGTACGGCTACCAAAGGATAGAGTTCAGACTATTTTCTGGATGTTCTTGTCTCGTGTTCTCTAACCAAATATTGTTTTCATAGCCAAGAAAGCAGAAAGTATTTCAGCTGCACATACCTGCCGCCTCTTTGGAAAGGCTGCCACAGCTCTCAGCTCTAAACCATGTCCACGGTCAGGCTTAGACACTGGGCTGATCCATCTTTGATCATGGAAACACCTGGGGACCGGAGGCCTTGTGGCAGAATCATAAAACAACTCAAATTTCCTTACAGTAGAGTTAAACTCCTCTGGAACTACATTTTAATTCATTTATGAAATTAATGCCTGTATTATTTTGCTTGCGAAATCCCTAAAACCTGGGTTGTAGAATATAATCAAAAGCAGATAGAATGGGGCATGGCTTCTCCCAAACTTTGAGGTGGACAAATTATAAATAGATGAAGCTCGACCTCTGGCCCATGTGCTAACATAACAGATGTAGAGAAACAGCCCACATCTGAACCCATTCTGCTGGCCCACTCCTGCTTCCCTCCCTACCCTTACCTCCTGCCCCAACCCCTAAGACACCGGTTGGGTGTTTCCTTCTCCCAGTTCTGTTCACAAGCAGATCAGTAGGCAGGGCTAAAGCTGCCCAAAGAGCCTGTCTTCGTCTAGAACTAGGGGAATTCCTCTGAATTAAACACACCTGGGCACAGGGGACAGTTAGTAGATCAGCACAATCCCAGTATTGCAAGGAGCCCTAACGTGTCTAAGTGGTCTCTGAATGTTCTGTCTCTGCCACAGCCTTGCGGTCAGGTCATTCCAGGTAGGTTTAGGTAATTCCCAGAGCCCCTGGGAAGAAGAAAAAAATGTGCTGGCTTCCAAGAAAGCTTCCTTACAGTGTCCCAGAAATCTGGCTCCCGGTTGGTTCCCTGGTTTCTATTACTTTTCTTCCAGTGCTGCAAAGAACAAAACTGTTCTTTCTCTCCTCTCTGATAGGATTTCAAATTCTTGAGGCCAGCTAGCTACCTTCATGTCTTAATGTCTCTTCAGCTGAAGTGCCCCACGTTCCTCTGCTTTTCTTTACATTGCATCATCTCCAGACCCTTGCTGTTCTGGTGCCTTCTAGAGCACACTGTAGCTACAGTCCTCTTAAGATGTCAGAGGGTTAGAGGATCGGGATGCCAGAGTTAGAAGGGACCTTTGAGATGATCTAGTTTACTCCCTTCTCCTGTGCTCTCTCTGTTTTAAGACCAATAGAACTTTGGTAAACAGTTAACAGATTTCAAATGCAGCTGGAGTCAATGAATATGCAGAGACTTTATGCGGCAGTTAGTCTGAAAGTTTACTTGTGTTTGGAATGGTCTGGACCTTCAAATTGTAAACAAAATCTCTCTTCAAACATGGTATGATATAGGGAGAGTACCAGCTCTTTTTAACTGAACCAGGGACAAGTAGTGGCCCACTAATACAGTCACGTCTTCTAAGCAGCGTGTCTTGTCCTTGTTCTGCAGCTACAGGTGCTTCTGAAACAGAAGGTCTGTAAGTGGAGGATGAAGTCAGAGCCAGTGAGCTTGGAAAAACTCTCGTGCAAAACTTAATGCCTAAAATGGGCTAAATTCCATCATAAGAAAAATTCAATTAGGAAGTGAATAACTATTCTTTTCTTACAAGTTCAGAGTTTGAAGGTTCTCTACACTCAAATAGTAATATTTGAATGTGGAGCACTTCCAAGCCAACAAAGTATGTTTCCCCTTCAGTTAGGCGTTACTCTTGTCCCATGCTAGAGAGGAGGAAGCTGAAATAGTTTTCAGCAGCTTCAAACAAAAGTCCCGCTGGCTAGAGGGCACAAGAGCTGTGTCTCCTACTCAGTCTTTCTCCACACCCTGCAATCTTTCTCTAATAAAATCCTTGAGTTACGTTAATGACATTTGATGTGCATCTACTTTCCACACGAAGTTTATGCAAGAGTAGGATGCTGGATTTTTTTCCTGCGAAATGGAAGAGACAGTGGGATCTTTTTAATTCTGCCTCTGTTTATCCTGTTACCTGTCACAGAGAGCTCTTAACTTCTTGTGTCCTTCTTTCGGAAGCTCAAAAGTCACCTTGTGTTTGTCCTTCCCCCTATTTGATATGGGTCTGGCAGAGTTGGTGACTCTGTCTTATTTTCCCACTATGTTTAGGAGCACTGATCACACAGCACAGGCAGTATTTTTCAGCATGTCTCTCATGACCAGCAGACTATGGGCTCTGGAAGGACAAGGGTTCCATTTTCCCATGGTCACGGCCCTTGAATCCAGGGCAGTTCCTGGCACTCAGGAGACTCTCGTTTGCTCAGTATAAGAGGACAACTCCTTGCCTGTCGTGTTGATCCCAGGGTTTTGTTAGAACACAGAAGACATTCCCTGGGTCTGCAGGTCCCAGTGGAGAAAGTGACGTGTTTAGACTTAGTTCATGAACATTGCTTTGGGTTCGGCCCCCTGTGGCTTTCACCGGCCAGAGGCAGTCCAGCACAGTGGTTAGAGCTCCTCTGAAGTCAGATCTTGGGGGTTTTAATTCCACTGTCACCGCTTAATAACTGTGTGATCTTAGATGAGAATAATCATCCCCCCTTCCAGTTTCCTCCTGTCGAAATGGAATAATGAATAAATGATGAATAAACGGAAACTGCATCAAAAGGGCTCATTATAATATCCCGAGACTCGCTGACCCAGGTCCCAGGAGATCTCTTGTTGCTGTTGCTGCTGTCTCCTTGCGTTCTCAAGCCTGCCTTACAGCACGCAGTGCGGGTGGAAGGTAGGACCAGGGAGGTTTTGTCTGGTAGTTGGGACTGTTTATTAGCATTCCCATAGTCCCAGCCTCCATTTGTGAGGCATTGCTTCGGGCCAGCATTTGGTTCAACACGTGATGTAATGGGCTCATTTGTGCCCCACAGGCACGCTATAAAGTATTATTACCTCCGCTTTGCAAATGAAGAGTCGAGCCTGAGAGGTTGAAATAGGCTGCCCAAGGCCAAAGGGCTGCAGACTGTCAGACTGCCAGCCACCCGCTACAGATGGGGAGATCTCACGGTGTGACCCGTTTCCTTTGTGCTGTTTGTTGTCCTTGTTGTGTTTTCAGTTTCCCTTCTTTTGCGGTTCTTGCGGTCAGCACTCTTTGGACCCTTTACGCCGCAATGACAGATTCACACCTCCTCTGAGATGAACACTAATTTCAGATTGATTCACAATCTGAGAGAGCTCATGTTGAAACACTAAGCATTAACCTGTGTCCCTCAGCCGCAGGGCTTGCCATGTGCTTCCCGTGACCCACCCACCACCGCAGCCGCACGGAACAAGCTCGCTCTGCAGCGGCTGTTAGCTGACGTGCTGACATCTTATGCACTCGGGCTGCGTGAGCCAGGCCTTCTCCATTCTGTAATTTCCAGTGAGAGGAAGTGCCTCTGGGAGAGGGCAGGGTGCAGAGACAGGCACTGCCGGTCCCACAGTCTTGCCTCACTCGAGAGTCCGCCTGAGGCTTTCGTGTTCCTAACTGTGCGGGACGGAAGGGAAACGTGCTCGGCATGCGTGTCTGCCTCACCCCCGGCTGGGAGCCGCCGTGCGGATCTGCGCCTGGGGAAGCCCCGGTTAGCCACCCGTCGACGTGATGAGGAGCTTGGTGGCTCTGGGGCCTCACTCCTACGTTTTGTAGGCTGGAGGACGTTTCTCAGTCTGGAGGTGTCTATAATTACAAATTTCAGCATTCAGCGGATCCTCGTGGGTACTGTGAGGATACTCAAACATGTTCTCAGGAGAGGAGAGGATACAGGGCATGGTTGGTAGTTTTTTGCTTGTTTTGTAACCACCCAAGTAGTGGGAGAGGATGAGGCGGCATATTTAAGGGCCACTCCCCAGAAAGGACAGTAGATGAGCCTGCGGCTGCCATCTCCCCACTTGGACGGCCAGAAGCCGTTTGGGCCAAGGAGGAGAGGTTCAACTGGTGTTCTCCAATTCTAAGCATGTTTCACTCTCCGAAACAAAGCTTCAACCCAGACTCTCGTTTTGCCTTTTTTTTTTTGGATGGTTGGAGTGGTTGAAAGTGTAGGCTATCACTAGACTACTGTGTTTGAGACCCAGTTGTGTGACCTTGAGCAAGTTACAGAACCTTTCTAGGGCTTGTTTTCTGCATCTGTAAAATGAGGAGAGTCGTAGTTTCTACCTTGTGAAGCGGTTCTGAGAACTAAAGGACATAAGCCACATAAAGGGTGTCACACGGTTCTCCGTGATGTTAGCTATTATCGCTATTTTGTAAGAGAGAAAAATGCACCCCTGCTCTTCTCTGCCTTTTCAGTTTTCTCTTTCAGCCTCTTCCATGGTATTAGGGACGTAGGAGAATGGTTAGAATTTTGACTGTTGCCAATCACAGGTGTCAGTCTGTTCCTACTGAGCCTAGATTCCTGGTCTGTGCTGTGTGCACTCTTCCAGGAGGCAGCAGACATTTCCTGTAAAGGACCAGGTAGTATCTTGGGCCTGGGAGCCACATTCAGTCTGTTGCATATTCTTCTCCCTCTCCCACATCTCTGTTTGCTTCCCCTTCCCCTTCCTCTTCTTTTTCTTCTTCCCTTCAAAGGTGTAGAAACTCTTCATAGCTTGAGGGCCACACAAAGACACTCTGCAGACCACACAGATTGCTGACCCTTACTGTGATATGACCCCCCCCCCAACATGGCCAGAGTCTCGAATCCTGGGGTTACTCTATTCCATCATTCAGGTCAAAAGATGCTAATCAAAAAGTACGTTTTCATGTTAAAAATGGCATCCAGTCGAAAAATAGCACCCCTTCTTCTCCCATCCCCAAACTCTCCCACAGACCATATATAAAGAACTTTCAGAATTCCCTTCTGAGACCAAGAAAGGGTTTGTAAAGGAATCCATTAGAGCCAGTTTGACAAACGCTCCAGCTTGGATAAGCTCTGTGCCTGTGAAATTACTCCAGATTCACTTGGAACCTCAGTTGTGATTTTAATTTTAAATTCGTGGGGGGTTTGCACCATCGGGTCTCATGTCTGGAGCAGTCACGTTTTAGGACAAGAGCATCTGCTGCTGTGAAGTAAGCTAACCATAATGAACATGAACATGATACTTTTGTCACAGCAAAAAAAAGAAAGAAAGAAAGATAGAAAGAAACCAGAATGCAGGCACCACCTTTGTGAAATGACAGTATTAAATTGCAAGACATGATGGTAATGCAAATATTTAAATTCACAGCTAAAATAGTGCTTGTAAAATATAATTGCTGTGGAGAGCATGCCAGCTCATCGTTCTTTCAGCTAATTCTCTGCAGACAGAGTCATTTGTACAGTCCTAGTTTAAAATGTTTATCTTGAATAAACTGCTTTCTGGTTCTTTTAAAACTTCACAAGTAAGCTTTATTGACCATGACGATTCAGGTCTTTGAGGTGTTTGTGGGCAGGAGAGATCTGCTCTCCGAGGGCTGGCAGAGCTAGTTAATGCTGGGATGCAGCTTTTGCTCATGGCGTGGGTTCCTTTATCCCTTAGGAGAGTTCCAGCGATGGAGGTGATGGCATTTTTGGCGAAAAGAAGGATGACAGCCGGGCAGGTGAGACTGTGTCCTTCTGAAGGCAAAGAAAAGTAAGGTCCCAGTTTGTAGTTATCCTGGAGTTCACAAGTAATAAAAATACGCTTTTAATTTTAAAGGAGACTCTTAAAAAGCCAAGTTGACCTTCATCAGACTCCTCTGGAGTCACACGTGGAGCTTTATTTTTAATGTGGCTCCAGCAAGCTCCCACCACCGTCCTTGAAATTCAGAAGTGAGATCTGTGGTATCTGAGGTCAGGATGGAGTCAGGGAGAGAAAAAGGAATTGTGGTTTCATTGAATTATTATTTATTTAATTACAGGGAGAAATGTTAGGAGAGTTTGTTTTTTTTGCTTGTTTTTTTCTGAATTTGAACTTAAAGTCTTTGGCAGTTGGAAGACCCAGCTACACAAAAGCCCGTAGTTCTAAATGGAGAAGGCCACATAGGGTCCGCTTGTTCCCATGCCTTAGAGCAAGGTCCTCGAATCGGTTCTGGCCCCGTGGACGGACACATTTGTGACAGGTGACAGGTGACAGAGCCAACCACAGCTAAAGCTGTTTCTAAACCACAGTTGCAGCCCTTCCCGCTCTGCCTGGCTTCTGAGCCGATTGATCAGGTCCTTGAGTCAGCTGTGGTTTTATTTAAACAAAACAACAAAATAGCCACCTTTGTTTCGGTTCCGTTTGTAAATACTAATATCCTCACTGATGTTTGAAGCCCAGGATGGCTCCGACCCAGACAAATCACCCTGGCCAGTTTCTTCTGCTCTCACGGCTCGCCTCCGACGTCTGGTCACTGTGTACCAGCGCTGTAACCGCAAAGAGCTCTGCCGACCAGAAATTCTGGGACCAGGTAACCAAGGATACTGGGTCCAGGAAGAGATGTTCAGGAGAACCTCAGAAATGGATCTCATCAACAAGGAAGCTCAAAAGAGGTAAAAGTCAGTGATCAAAAGGGCATACGGAGCTGCCGATGAGTAAAGGTGACAAGGAAATGCTGATAGAGCTAGAGACCAAGTGCATTTAATGTTCTCATTTTGAAGTTAGGTGATCTCCAGAATTAATTCACTCTAGCCTCCAGTGATGGTGTTGTCATGTTGGCTAGGGAGTTGACGAGATCTAGGAAATCCTTTGTTAACAATTCTTAGACTTTAATGATTTTCCAACTTGCCCTTCTTCCTTAAGTTGGACCCCAATCCCTAGAAATGTGGTTTAAAATTAGCATATATATCAGACCATGTTGTTTTAGCAGTGAAGTGAATAGTGTGCATTGAAGATGCCATATTATAGCTACTGAGCCTCATCAAGCCTTTGAGGGCAGTAAGTACTATAAAATGCCAGCCCAGAATGAGGGGGGATAAATTATCAGGAGTTACTTGCCCATCTGAGAGTTACACCAAAAATGCCTACAGAAGGCCAGCATAGGCTAAGGAATCATCATTCTGGTGTTCTGGCACCAGAACAAATCAACAAAGCTGTAGTTCTTGTAGTCTTTCTATCCACCCTTCTGATGTAACATCCAGGGAATTAAAAGAATACCAAATAGAAAAAATAGCAAATCCACCTCTGTGTACACCTTCCGACTTATGAAATTTGGTCATTCAGGGAAAATACTGTCTTTCAAATCTCCAAAGAGAAGAACTAGAGCCCTTCCTCCTCCTCCTCCCTCCTCCTCACTCCTCCACTGAGCTCCTCACCCCACACTCCTGGCCTGACTCCCTCTGCGGATGGGGGGTACTATGGCCAAGAGCCCTTCATAAAGATTGTGGGTAGGGTATAATAATCCAGACACTTTCTGTCATTATCTTAACCCTGCAGGATGTAGAAGCCGGAGAACCTTAGTGTCCTAGACACGGGCTACCTGCCTGCATAAAACCTAGAAGAAAGTCAACATGAACTAGGGGTCGCGGGAATTGTGTGGCTTGTATCGCTTCCCTTCTCTAGACCGGTCTCTTCATCAGGAAGAGAAAAGGGGTGAATTTCAGGTCCCTCCAGGATTCTGGGATTCTGCGTTGTCATCCGTAGTATTTTAAGATCTTCCTCTCCCATCAGTGGAAACAAACTAGGTAATCTCTAAAATTAATGAATGAAGAGATGGCAAGTCTACACAAGTGACTTAGAAATAGGTGAATACCAGGAAAAAAAGTTGAGAGATTTGAAAGTGGTGTTAGGATAATAGGCTGTTTTCATTCTAAGCCTCGCAGCCCAATTTAACTTAAATAAAAATAATAAAATAGGCAAACCAGGCCTACCTGCTTTCTTGACTCCATGGACTCTCCTATAGGTTCTCAGTAAGTAACTGTTGGGGTTTTTTTTGAATTTTTCTTAAGGGAAAAATTTTTCTTAAGGGAATCCCTTTCTGATTAAATCCCAAGGTGGACTAGGAGAGAGCAAGCAGACTTCTACAGGGCGGTGTCCTCCTTCGGGGTCGTTTATGATCAAGAAAAGAAAACTTTTGACTGGACGCAGTTCCGCGTCATTTCCCGTTTGGACAAGAAGTCAGACGAGAGCCTGGAGCACTACTTCTACAGTTTCGTGGCTATGTGCCGGAACGTCTGTCGTCTGCCCACATGGAAGGATGGCGGTGAGAACACCCTCTGTCTGTGTGTCCGTGAGACAGGCGGAGGCCAGGTGTATTTTCAGGGTACAGAATCACTTCAGGTAGTCTCCATTCTAAGAGTAGAGTCTACCTGAAGAATTCAGGTAAAGACAAGTGGGTTTCCACAAATTGTGAACTGTTCACTGGGCCCACCCTCATAGAATGAAATCCCTCTCCCAAAATGATGCCGTGTCAACAAATTGAAATTCAGAGTAACACCGCACAGAAGTATTGAGGGGCCAGTGTTAACTACCTCCTCCAATGGACTGTTAGGTCTCAGAGATTTACTCTGTCGTGAACTTTGCTTCCACCTTAGATTATATCTTAGGAACTATAACTCTTTTCCCGTGTGTTGACTTGTCTTTTGTAAATGGCTATCCTTTTATGCATGCCCTGATGCAGTAGAGACCCCTCCTGAGAAATTGCTTCCTGGTTGGGGTACAGGAGCTTCCTCCTCATCCCTCTCCCACCTCACGCTTGTAGATAAACTAGATATGGCCCATCTGGCTGTACCGTAGAAAAGCTAAGACGAACCTGAAGTCCACCTAGTGTGGGTCCTGGGCTGACAGCAGCATGCCCCGTGTGACGTGGGTAGGGTATTTTCATGAAAACCAGGGAGCTGGATAGATTATAAGGAGCTGGGCCTTGCAGTCCCACCGACAAGACCTGGCCTCGAATCCTGGTTCTGCCACCTGGAGCATATCTGAGCCTCCTTCCTCATCCCTTAAACAGAGGGCACAGAGTACGTGCTTACTGAATGAGAGCTTATCTTCTAGAGCCCACGTTTTCCTGCTCCTCCCTCACCCTTAACAGGGTCTGTCCTCTAGCTTCACAGAAACCTTCCCTTCTCATAGCTTTTCATGCTGTCAGGGGCACACACACCAAAGACTGCTTGCCAGGGAGTTAAGCAGTTAGCCCGGAGAGCCAGGGGCTCGGGTGGTGGGTGGCCTGGGGCTACCTTCCGTGACAGGCTCTGTGCTGCCCTTTCCAGGTCCCCCAGATCCCAGCATCTACGTGGAACCCATCACTGAGGAACGGGCCGCGAGAACTCTGTACCGCATCGAGCTGCTGCGGAAGGTCCGAGAGCAAGTGCTGAGGTGTCCGCAGCTACACGAGCGCCTCCAGCTCTGCAGGCCCAGCCTCTACCTCCCGGTCTGGTGGGAGTGCGGGAAGCACGACCGAGACCTGCTCGTCGGCACCGCCAAACACGGCCTGAACCGCACTGACTATTACATCATGACCGACCCCCAGCTGTCTTTCTTGGACGCCTACAGAAACTACGCCCAGCAGAAGAGAACGGACACCCAGGCCCCAGAAAGTCTCTGTTGCCTTTACCAGACCAACTCCAAACTATACGAATCTCTCACATACACTCAGATGAGCAGGACTTCGGAGCCCCTTGAGAATGAGCCTGAGAACCTAGTGAAAGTAGAAGGTAGAGATGGCCCTCCCGCTCCACTCGGGGGCAGTTTATCTGACATGACTTGCGAAAACTTTCTTTCTAAAGTTCAGGATGTTGTGTCCGTCACCCATGATGAAAGTCTGCTGCCTGAGTCCTTGCAGGGCTTGATGTACAGTAAGAAGGCCCTGAGTCGGGAGCCAGGCTCTTTTCAGGAGAGCCCCGCGTCCAGGACAGAACCCAGGAAGGATGCTCTGGCCATCTCAGCAAGCGAGAATGGGAACTGCCCGCCTGGAGGCCGAGAGGCAGAAATACCTGCAGGCCCCTCTTTTCTGGGCGGCTTAGAAGCAGGAGTAGCTCAGATGAACATCAGAAATGGAAAACATCTATTGCTGTCTCTTTCCGGGGAAGGGGAGCTCTGCAGTGAGACGGGGCAGAGACCTGAAAGCATCGGGCCGCTAGAAGCCAAGTGCTTAGCTTCCCCTTCCTTGGATCAGGGAAATGAAAGTGGGTTTGTAGATATGTGCAATCTTAGTGTCTGTGACTCCAGAAGAAGCATGTCATCAGATCAGCAGTTAATCGATTTATTAGAAAACAAGAGTTTAGAAAGTAAATTGGTTTTGAGTCAGAACCACAGCGATGAGGAGGAGGAAGAGGAGGAGATCGAAGAGGAGAATGTAGGCGTGGCTGCAGGCCTGAGGGAAAGGCCTGAGGTTGTGCGTCTAGCCGAGCCCACAGCTGATACCCTGAGGGAGAAGAGCCGAGGCTTCCACGGGGAGGAGGCCAAGAGAGGAGGCCTGGAAGCCTTGAGCCAGAATCCTGGACCGCGGGGGGCGCTTCCTCAGCCAGCCTGTCAGTGTCACTGCAAGCACACGGGGAGGTGGACACGTGGCCTCGAGAACGAGGAGTTTGACGTGGAGAAGCCCAAGGGTTATAACCCAGACGCGTACAAAAGCAAAACCAACAGTATCCCTGTGGAGGCTGAGCCCCCCACGCCCCCCGCAGAGCCCTCTCAGGGGAAGCAGGAGCTGTTAAAAGAGCCTTGGGAGGACAGCGCAGAGGGAAAAAAAGGTTTCCCTGTGTATCCGGAAGCCAGTGAGCTCAAGTCCGAAGACATGGATTTTGAGAGTAAAGATGATTATGACAGAGAGGGGAACGGCCACGCTCCAGGTACAGTCTGTGAGGTCTGTGGTATATTGGATGAGCCCGTCCTCACGCGGGCGGGTGCGGGGGGCAGCGCAGAGGACGTGTCAGGAGACATGTGGCTTCTGAGGCACACCTCCCCATGTTCCCTGTGGTTTAAGACCAGGCCTTGTCCGAAAGGGAGACAGAGTAGCTTAACTCTGATCGTTCTAGAACACTGAAGAACATTGTGAACAATCTAGCACCTTTGTCGCATCAGCCGTGGGGATTTGGGCGGGGCTTCCAAGCTGCTTTCTCCATGGTAGACACTAGATGTGGCGTCGAGGGGAAGGAACTTGTTCTTCCACCAGGTGAGGGCCTTCAAACCGGTTAAAGTAGAAAAGCCTGGGAACGTCAAGAACCTGCAGTTTTCTATAGGGAGAGTTAATTTTTAAGGAACTCCACAAATATACAAGTAAACGTGATCTTTATTAAGGTGAGCAAAGATAGTGCTGCTTATAAATATCATCGTCCAAACCTTATGATTCAATATTGGTGCATTTGGTTTAGATTCGATTTTAATTGCACCAATGCAAATTGGTGCATTTGGTTTAGATTAGATTTTAATAACTCAACAGGAATAAAAATAACAATCACAAGTAACTCAACAAAAATACAAATAGATTTGAGCTTTTTAAATAGGGAAGTCTTAGATAAGCTTTAGGTTAGGAGGATTTTTTAAATGTAAGGAGTCTAAATGACTTGGAGATATTTTTGTGCCTTGAAGGATATAAATACATTGATTAGAGATTCTGAGCAACAAGAAATGGTTTTTAACTTTTTTACTGTCGTTTTCACTTCTTCAGACCCAAGAGGGCATATTAGAGTGAACAAAATCATTCTCTTTATCCTTGTTATTGTCAAAAAAACCAACCCAAAATCCCTATTCGTGACTGGCCTGATGTCAGGTGTTGTACTCAGGGATTTAGACAGACCTCCATCTCCTCCTACGACAGTGACGTTTATATCACAGAAGGAGAGAGGGAAGGGAGCTCAGGCAAGCTCCCCCGTATGATCTAGCTTCCCTTTTTTTTTTTTAAAGATTTTATTTATTTATTTGACAGAGAGAGAGAGAGATCACAAGTAGGCAGAGAGGCAGGCAGAGAGAGAGGGGGAAGCAGGCTCCCTGCTGAGCAGAGAGCCCGATGTAGGGCTTGATCCCAGGACCTTGAAATCATGACCTGAGCCGAAGGCAGGGGCTTTAACCCACTGAGCCACCTAGGCGCCCGTCCCTTTTTTTTTGTAAGCTCCCTCATCCTTGGTTTCAGTCCTTGTGATTAGTGACTCCCTTGAGATGGGTTCCAAACTCAAGTTAAAATTTGCACACTAGCGAGAATAATGACAGAGAGGCTACTGAAAGTAGTTTAATCGGCTTGTAGCCCCAGCTGACACAGGTGGAGCCTGTCTCTGACCTTGTCCGTTCTCAGCCTAGGCCACAGAGGATCGCTGCCCTGTGTTAGATTATAAAACCCACATTGGTTTTTGAACCATTGGTTTTTGTTGTGGGGGAAATCACCAAATAGTCCGTGGAAATCCAGGCAGTGAACTGAGTACAGAGTGTAGCAGAGTATGGTTTGGAGGAGAAGCATGTGTCCACCAACACCCTGTGTTGCAGCCTCGGTGAGCGGCACACACACTTGTGGGTGGGCCTCTTGCACTGGGGCTTTTCAGAATGCTTATTGCAGACCTCAGAAGGGGTCCCCCACATACAGTAGACATGGAACAGGTGGGGCAGAGGGGGTCAGGCCCAGCCCCCCAATCTCCTGACCTTTTTTTCCAGGGTTTTCTCTCACACATCATTACTTTTTCTTAAAACTCAAATCCAGCCTCTCTGCTTAAAACCTTTCAGTGATTCTCTCCATCAGATCTAGAGTAAAATTTAAATATTCTATCATGACGTACAGAATTCAGCATAATCTAAATGATTCTACCCTTCTACCCTCATCTTTGTACTTTCCCCCAGGAAAGTTCCTCAGAACATCCAGAGGAACCATTGTCCTCCTCTTCCTGGAAATTCTCTCCTTTGAGAAACCCTCCCTTCCACCTGCTCTTATTCCCTGTCATGGCAGCTTGTTTCTTTTTGTAGCACTTGCCGCTATTCATAATTGTGCTCATTTATTATTATTGTTTTCCTAACTGTCTTTCCCCCATGAAACCGTAAGAGTGTGAGGGTCAGGGCCACATCTGTCTCGTATATCCTTGAATCCACTGGCCTAGCAAGGTCCTGTTCGTGATGAGAGGTCCCTGCAGCTCCCTAGACTTGGTGCACAGTCACAAGTGAAATCTCCACATTTCAGAGGATTGACATTCCTTGTCATTTCATGAGAAAAGAGGCTCACAACTTTTCCTGCACTGGACATTTTGCTACCCTGTGTTCATTCTCTATCATTCCCTCCCTTACTGGTAAGTGGGTCTTTGGAGATCCATTTCACTTGGATAATAAACTTTCACCACTGAAACTTTAAAGAATGAGTTGCATTTCCATTTCTCTCCATCAGTGAAGTAATTTAAATGTTCTAGGTTTCTTTGCATCATTTTTGACATGAAGCAAGTCTATTTTACGTTTGTTGTAAGTTGCAGGACTTTTTATCCATTGTCATTGAATTAGCTTCTTGCTGTGTTACATTTCAAAGACTGTACAAGCCTCCTGGCGCTCATTCTGCTCTCACTCTTGGATACACAGGACAATCTCCTGTTTTCTTCTGTTTTTTTTTTGTTGTTGTTGGTGTGTGCATGCAGAGTTATCGCATGACTTGCATGGATAGCCCTAGGGAAAGGATCTGCATTTATGGCTTAACTGATAGGGTTCTTCTGGAAATAGCATGGTAATTAATGTTCAATTTCAAATAAGTTAGCACAGAATGGGCTAATTTTTTGAAAAGACAGATCAGGTGGCCTAATTGTTCAGATTATTAGTGTCTCCCAAGTACCAGATTAATTTTTTAAACCTTTCTTTGCAGATTACCCCGGGAAATACTCTGAAGAAGAGAGCAAAAGCTCAACATCAGGCATCGCAGGAGACCTTGGGGATGACCTGCAGGAGGCTCGGGCTCCCACCATTGCTCAGTTGCTCCAGGAGAAGACCCTCTTTTCCTTCTCCGAGTGGCCAAAGGTACTCCCCAGAGCATGTGTCCTCTAACCAAAACATTCTCACCTTGTAGAGTATTTCTGAGTATAAACTCAGAGAAGCGTGTAATACCTTGAAAAAGTATTAATAATGTCACATTTAAACATTACAGAAATACACACTTAACTAATTAGACCGTAAGGTAAAACTGTCTCCGTATTTAAATCCTATGGCTTAAATTTTCACTGTCCAGACCATAGAACTTAAATATTTTGAGACTTGTAAAGTGAGTACATCTGAATGTGCTTTTTGACTAATCAACTCCTCCTGGTTAGAAAACGTGACACGTGATCTCTAGGGACTTTGTGAATTTGGGTAGCTTGATGCTTACTCCTCAGAGGTCTTGGTCTTTTTATAGGATCGCGTGATAATCAACCGCCTGGATAATATCTGCCACGTGGTGTTAAAGGGGAAGTGGCCTTCCAGCCAGCAGTACGAGCCCTCGGGCGTACTGCCCCCGCCGGCCTTAAGCAGCAGTGCTGGTTCTCGGAGCAGCGTCTCGGAGCCGGAAGCCTCAG
Organism: Procyon lotor; assembly: GCA_028646535.1. NCBI lineage: Eukaryota > Metazoa > Chordata > Mammalia > Carnivora > Procyonidae > Procyon > Procyon lotor. The sequence goes on from CM053610.1 coordinate 14,297,757, forward strand.
AACACGGCTTCGGCAGTAGTGCAGCGCTAGTGGCCCAGATGCAGAAGGTGAGGGACACTTGGCATTTCTCATTGAGTCATTCATTCAGCAAATACTTACTGAGTGGAGAGGAGGTTTTTTTTCTTCTTTCTCTCTTTCTGCTTTTGGTTTTTCTCTTTGGTTTTTTCCTCTTCCTTCTATGAAGTCACTGGTATTCATTGAAGAATTTAGATTTTATCCTGTAGGCAGCAAGGAGCTACAAAAGTTTTGGCTCCAGGAAGCGCATGGTGAAAGCAAGGTTTTACAGCTCGGCGGGAGTGGTGTGTGGGTTTTTGGGAGAGGAGGGTCAGGAAGGAAGGGAAAGAAGAGGGCCAGAGACCGGGGTGCCGAGGGGGGATCCGATGAGGAGATGAGGTCTTCGACCAGGTTAGTGGCAGAGTGGGTACTAACAAAGGGGCGGACTCTGGCAGACATGACCTGATGACTGATAAACATACTAGCAGAGGGAGGCGTGAATGGATCAGCGTGTCCCATACTGGGAAGAGCGCCAGAATGATGGCAGCTGATAGAAATTAGGGCAATCAGAGAATGGTTTTTATAAATTCAGACTTATAACTCAAGTTTAATTTGAGGTACATTGTTAGCACACTGACTTGCACTCTCCAAGTGCACGTGGGAGCCTGCTAGGGACCTTGAAAAGCTGTTGGTTCTGATTTAATTGGTCAGGGCTGTAGACTGAGTGTTGGAATTCTTTTTAATTTTCCAGTGGATTCAGTGTACAGCTGAGGTTGATTCCCTGGATTACAGTCTTACAACTCTAGAGGTAATTCATGGGCCAGCAGCATTAGCAGCACCTGGAAACCCGTTAGACTCACAGAATCTCAGGCCCACTAAAGTGGAATTGACATTTTAACAAGCTATCCGTGTGAGGGCACCTGGATGGCTCAGTAGATTAAGCATCTGACTTTGGCTCAGGTCATGATCCCAGGGTCTGAGGCACCCCGCTCGGAGGGGAGTCTGCTTCTCCCTTTCCCTCTGCTGCACTCACGCTCACTCTCTCTCATAAATAAAATCTTTTAAAAAACACACACACACACACAAAAAAACAAGCTATCCAGGTTATTTGGTGCTAAAGTTTGAGAAGGCTTGAGTGGAAAGAACTTCTAAGAAGTTGATTAGGAATCCTAGCAGGCCCAAGGAAATCAGGCCTGGAGAAGGAACTGCCATTCAGCCGCAGCAGTGGCATTCAGACCTCTCGCACATATGTGTTCGCAGGAGAGCTTCTTGGCTCCAGTGTTCACGAAGGACGAACAGAAGCATAGACGTCCCTACGAGTTTGAGGTGGAGAGGGATGTAAAGGCCCGGAGCCTGGAACAGTTCTCTGCCACCCACGGGCACCCCCCCATCGTCCTCAATGGCTGGCACGGGGAGTCTGCAATAGATCTCTCCTGCACGTCAGAGGGGTCCCCCGGAGCCACGTCTCCTTTCCCAGTGAGCGCCAGCACCCCTAAGATCGGGGCTATCGGTTCACTTCAAGGAGCCCTCGGCATGGACTTGTCTGGGATTCTGCAAGCTGGCCTGATCCATCCAGTGACGGGACAGATCGTTAACGGAAGCCTCAGAAGAGATGACGCTGCCACAAGGAGGCGGAGAGGGAGACGGAAACACGTGGAAGGAGGCATGGACCTCATCTTTTTGAAGGAGCAGACGCTTCAGGCAGGAATCTTGGTGGGTACATGAGACCATTAAGTAAAAACCTTGACCTTTCCACCCTGAGTGATGAACCCTTTCTCAGACACACGATTTTTTAATTTGTGGATCTTTTATCACTATTTCAAATACCCAGTTAGTTTCCCTTGTTGCAAGTTGCCCTCAGTCTTTTCTAGAAGCACATTTAACCCATTATAGATCCTTCACGTGCGTGCAACCTGAAGATCTGAGCCAGGGGTCTTGCCATTTCAAACACGAACAGCCCAGACCCTCTAGTGTCTCAAGAGAGCCGCTGGTGACTGAGTAAAGCAAAACGGCGGGGTTGAGTTTGTGGCAGTGGTGCTCCGGGTTAGCACGTTTCCCAGGAGCTAGGGTTCAGGGGAAAGAATGGGTCAGGATCCTGACTGTTGACCCTGGCTCTACTACCTGACCTACTGGGCTCCGTGGGGCACACCACCATGCCTCACTTGCTCCTCTGTGAAGCATCCCCCCCAGAGAGCTGCTGTGAGGGTTCACCAGCGTCATGCCCAGATGCCCTAAACCCAGAGGAGATGGTTGCAAATAACATAAGGTTAGAAGCTGTATGCCTGGCCAAGAGAGATCCCCCCAGACTTCGCTCGATGTGCCAAAGACAACTGACTTCCCTTTGTGTTTTGGTTTTCCATTTATTGAATTTTAAGCTCCAAAGCAGGAATCACACTGCATGTTTTCTTATTTTAAAAGGAATAATAATAACCAGTATTCATTGAGTGTTTGCTCCGTGCCAGGCACTGTGTTCAGTTATTAGTGTGACTGTCCTATTTGATTTTCACAACTCTGTGAAGATGTTGTTATTACTCCCATTTTATAGATGAGAAAACTGAGGCTAACAAGCATTGAATAATTTGCCCAAGATTATCCAGTAAGGTGGCAGGTCGGGGAACCAAGCCAAAGACTTTGTTCACTAGCACCTATGAACTTTATTATTCAGTGCTGTTGTTTGGTATATTTTAAACTTTTGTCTTCCTCTTGGACTTTCTGTATAATTCAGGAGGCTAAAGTGACAGGCTCTTCCCCTGCCCAGTCCTGCAAGCTTTTAAGACAGTTGTCTCATTTTTTTTAGAAGTGCAAAGCCATAGTTTCTCTATAGTGATCATAGAGTATTTTGCAATGTATTATGCAAACATTTAGCACCACATTGCACTTTGTAGACCCTGTTAGAGGCAGTGGGAATACCGAGATGAGTAAGACAGGCATTCCACCCATAGAGGGAGAAAGAGTGTGGCATTTCCTGGTATTGGAAAATCTGTGAACGGTGCTGGGGGGTGGTGGAGCAGTATGCAGGAAGTGGAGGGGCCTGGGATTGTCCCTTATGGTGACAAAGGAGGTAACACAGCCTGAGCAGATAAGATGGAATTAAAGGTCACCAAGGAGATAAGAGGGGGCAAGGAGCATCAGGTGGAGGGAAGGCCAACACGTGCAGGAGCTCACGTGAGGATCAGTATTGTGGAGGATTCTTACTGAAGCACCCAGCACAATAATACTCAGGTGGAAAAGGATGGGAAGATACAAAGGACACTGTATGCGTTTTCCTTTCAGAAACCAGTTTTCATTCTGTCATGCTTAACTGCACATACTTGTGTCTCCTTCATCTAGGAAGTCCATGAAGACCCAGGGCAGGCCCCCCCGAGCACGTCACACCCTGAAGGGCCAGCGCCTGCCACTTCAGCCCCCGAGCCAGCCCCAGCAGCCGGCAGCCAGGCCGAGAAAGCCATTCCCAGCAAGAGTCTGCTTGACTGGCTGAGGCAGCAGGCTGACTACTCCTTAGAGGTTCCTGGCTTTGGAGCAGTAAGTGTTGTCAGTGCTCCTGACGCTGCCATTTCCTTCCTGCTGACTTGCTGCTGCATTTGATAAGGAGCGCGCTCGTGGAGACCGGGAAGTTTGATGGAGATCCGTATCAACTGAGAACACCATTTTCAAGTTTGGGTTTTTGTTTTTAAGTTTAAATTCTGATGAAGTTTTCTAGTAACAGAAATCACAGCCCATGTCAGAATGCTGTGCCAGGTCGTTGTGCAGAATCTTACAAGGACAGGACTTGGCTAAGCTCAGCGCCCCCTTCCCCCAGAATTATCACACAAGATCCTAAGTACACAGAGAACTCTTTAGGTTGCATAAACACTACCACTTGGGGGGGCGAGGCGTGTCTGTTCTTAGTTTGAGTTGCAGCTTTGCCACTCTTCTTTGACATCCTCCTAACTGCCTTTGTTTAGAAATCTGTAGGGGAGGGCTCCTGAGCAGATGTCTCTTCTTGGTGGTCTTTTCTCATGTGCTCTTCTTGGTGTCTTTTCTCATGTGCTCACCTACCCCACCACCATTTTGTCCTGGGTACATCCGACTCATAAGATGTGGAGGTAGAGGGCTCACAAGAAGAGGAGAACACATTCACAGACGCGCACCCTCCAAAGAGAGACCAAGCCGGCCAGATAGGGAGGAGAGGAGAGAGAATCTGGGGAATGAGGAGGAGGAGAAGGCCGGGGAGTCCGCAGTGCACCGAGAGAGCGCTGGGCCTGCTCCAGTCTGAGCCAAGAGGCCCACACAGCCTGTTCTCTAACTTGCTGTGGGAACACCACTGTTTCACAGGAAGCCTGGGTGAGGGCCCGGTAGCTCTTTCCTTCGTCAGCCTAACCTGACGGGGTCCTATGCAGAGGGCCATGAATGAGAGAAGAGCAAAACCAGCTGAAAAGCACCACCCTCATCAGAAGAATCTGTGACAAGATGTTTTATAACATGGGTTTCCGTTTGCCTCCTAGAATTTTTCAGACAAACCAAAGCAGAGGAGGCCGCGCTGTAAGGAACCTGGAAAATTAGATGTCAGCTCCCTGAGTGGGGAAGAGAGGGTTCCTGCTGTCCCCAAGGATCCAGGACTACGGGTAAGGAAGAGGGATGTATGTGTCCCAGTGAAACCAAGCCTTGCAGACTCAGGGAAAGGTCCAGCTGGGACGTGGGGAGCCAGGTGATGTCTTCTCAGAGGACGAGAGGCCGGCACGGGAAGTTGATAAGTACTGATAAGTGGTACTGGGGCCTCTTGAGCAGCGGTAGGACTTCCCGTGGTCATTTGTTTTCAACCTTTACCACCAGAACTTTTGGGTTAAATTTGTACTTAAACCATTTCCAAAATTTGAGCTCCACTGCCCACCCCCTATCCCAGTACAGTGTAGAGAGTTCGGGGAAACATACCTTAACCCCTATCAGGAGTCTGTTTCTACTGTTAACAAATGTCATTATTGGAAATTTCCATTTAAGACATTTCCTCTTAGTCCGTCCTCACTGGCAATGAAAAGCAGCTGACTCCAAGCACTGCCCTTTTCCTCATATAGAATCCTGAGCCTGGAGGGACTTCAAAAGACATCTGTGAAATAGTTGTAGTCTAACGCATCTGAGTTAATTATAGTTCAGAGAACAGATTTGGAATAGAAAAGTCATAACCTCTAGGGGGCAGTAGTAACATCTCAACCTGAAAACGTGTCAGGCTTGGGCAAACTATCTGTAACTGTGCTTTAACCTCCTACAAGCGCGTCCTCCCCAAACAGGGAGCCCCTGAAGAGGCCCTTGGGCCCTCTCCCCTTCTCGGGTTGTCCCCCCAAATGCACAGGCTTTCCTGAATGCCTTCTCCTCAAGGCTCTGCCAGCGGCAGCCTTCTTTGGGTATGAATTCCCTTCTTAGTGGAGTTGCCTGGATGTGATTTCTTTTTCAGCTCCAGAAGACCACCCACCCTAGTCATTTCCTCCTTTTGCAGAAGAAAGTTGTTAATGTTTTCAAGGAGTCTGTGACTGATGTTGTCACCTGGTGGATTGTTCTAGCAGCTCTGCAGACAAAACTCCCTCATCTCCGTCCCCCACCACAGCCACTGCAGAAATGGGGCCACGGCCCCGTCTTGAGGTTGCCTGCTTGTTAAAAACTCATCGCACCGGACAAGCTGCCCTTTGGCCCCTCTCTTGCTTTATTGTCAGAGAGTGTCTCTACCACCCCTTTTCTTAGACCCACTTGTGCTGTGCGCGCTGATGCAACTCTAGTCCTTAACCCAGCTGTCTTTCTCCAGCCCTCGGGCCGCCTCCCCACATTCTCCCCGTGTTTCCACACACGGCGTCACATGAAAGTCATCCAGGAGAGACTCACTGTTGTAGCCTCTGAGCTCTTGCGATAGAGATGTCAGAAAAACCACATGGTTTCCTCCTTGGCTTTCTCATTTCTTTCTTCATTCTAATAATTTTCCTCATGTTCTCTGGAAATTAATATTCACTCCCCTACAGACACTGATGCCTTGCCAGAAAACCCATTTCTAAGCTGTTCTTGCAAGCCAGCCTTTTACCAGAGATACACTTTCCCTCCTTTATTAAATAAACACAGTCCCTGCCTCAGAGGCCCTTGTCTTGCAGTAAGGGAAGACGAGGAAGCCCTCGTCCCCCTGGTCCCAGGACTGCCCGGCCTCCTCAGTGGGGATTGCCAGCACAGCGCAGACCACTGCCGGCACTCTGCTTGACTCCAGGAGGGCCCGTCTCCCACAGCTCCTGCTGGGACAGGAGCCCTCTCGGGGATGCTGCACTCATTCTTTCCCATGGAGACCCCCTTGCTTCTGGAAACAGATTCAGATTAGGAAACCTCTCCCTTCCCTCAGCCCCTTCTGCTGTGTGTTCTGTGGCTCAGTTGGGCGAGCTCCACAAGCGGCACGTTGGATTCAGCTCCCAGGATGGCCGGTATGTGGTGGCCGCTTGTGAGATGTGTGTGGGCACGTGCACATGTAGGCGGAAGTTACCTTTGTTTCATAGATGTGTGTGTAGGTTTTTCTGTTTGTTTCTTGTTGAGTCATTGGACAGTAACTTGCAGAGATGACCTGTCACCCCTAAACACTTAAGCGTGTGCCTCCTAAGAATATTTTCCCACATAACCATTGGCTTTATCACACATGGGAATGTTAATAATATTTAGTCCACATTCAGATTTTCCCAGTTGTCCCCAAAAATGTCTCTCTTTTTTTGAGATTTTATTCATTTATTTGAGAGAGTGAGCAAGTGAGAGAGAGAGAGCATGAGAGGGGAGAGGAGCAGAGGGAGAAGCAGATTCCCCACTGAGTAGGGAGCCCAACGCAGGGCTCGATCCGGGGACTCCAGGATCATGACCCAAGCCGAAAGCCAACCCTCAACCAACTGACCCACGCAGGCACTCCCCCCCCCCAAAAAAATGTCCTTTAGAGCTAGTTTTTGTTTTTTATGTTTAGGAATTTTAACTTCATTTGCACACACACCTCCTTCTTTGGTTGTCAGGTCTCTCTCCACTGAGTGAATGTTTGTTGGCTAAATCTCCTAACCTTGCTGGAAGAATGGGGAAGTTCTGGTCGCCACCTTCTTCTCCACCTCTACCCAGGGGTTAAGTTTGAGAGCTGTCATCCATAGGCTTTGGAATAAATGCTACCTTGTGTTGGTGAAGATGTCCTCTTGAGTTGGAATGCCCATGTAATCATCTGGAAAACAGCCTCCAGTGTTGCTTAACATCTGACTCTCCTTTTCCTTGCTCTCCTTGCCCTCTCCCCAGGCTTCCCCTGGAAGAGGAAGTAGGTTTGCTCCCAGGGTATAATTACCAGGAGGGAGAGCTGCCAAATCCCAACTTGGCCGCTGTGTGTGGTCGCTGAGCGACTGGGAGGGGCACCTGACGGGGTGGGCAACAGCTGGGCGGCGAGAGGGACTCTCGCTCCCACAGGAAGTGGTGAGATCCGACTTCCTGTGCCAGCGCCCCTCTTGGCGTCGCTGTGGATGAGGAGCAGTTCTCTCCACCCCCGGGACCTTTCTCCTGCTGCTCTTCCAATCTGAGGGGGAGAAGGCAACTCCCGCTTGCCTCCTTGGCAGGGTCCCGGTTCTGAAAGGGCTCAGCACTCTCTCTGTTGTGAGCCTCTCACATCAGAGGCTCACAACAAGGGCAGCAGACGGATGCTTCTGGACATCCTCATACTTGAGGAGCAAGTCGAAGGTTCCTGTGGGATGCAGGCTGGTCTTGATGAGCTGTCTGGCCCTAGATGCTCTGTTGAACTCCAAGTATGGTAAAGAGCATCTGATTTATGGCAAGCTCTGGGTTTGCTTCCCAACAAAAGACTTGTACACACCCTCCCCACTGGAGAGTTACAGAGGAACTTTGTGGATATAAAGGGGAAAGACACACCTTGGCCCCTTTCCCTGGCTCTCGGCTGCGGGTGGGCTAGAGGGAAGAGGTCTTGGAAATGCCCAGTGGTCCTGTGGTGGCTCCCCCGGCCGGGCCCATCGGCTGAGGTGGCGTGCACCGGAAATTCTGCTTTTAGTCTGGCCCCGGTCCATCAAGCCCTACTCTGTCTCCAGAAATAGGAACCAGGCGGGAATTGCTCCCCAAGTGATCATCCCCAGAGCCAGAGTGAGCGGCTGCCCCGCAGAGAGCCGGCACCGGCCGTCCCGTGTGGGAATAAGAGACGGTGTGATGCCTGCAGCAGCCCGGGCCGGGAAAAGGGTCTGCCCTGCCCAGCTGTGCCGGGGGGGGGCGGGGGGGGGGCGCAGATCCTGCTTCTCTCACTCTGTGCGAAATAAGAATCACATTTCCCTCAATTCTGCTACTCTAAACCAAGGCTTCTGGGGAAGAGTTTTCTTAAGAGTCAGCCATCATAAAGCTTTTGCCCACGGTCTGGTTTTTCTTGACTTATTCTTTAGGACTTTGAAGGAGAGATGTAGAACTTCAAAAGTGATATAATTCCTGGGGACTTGGGAACATTCAAATACACATTTTACACATGTCTATAAATCTTTACGTTCTTTATAAAATGGCTGCGATGACAGTACTGATGTCCAGGGTCGGTGGGGTTGCTAATTGAGGTAATGCACACAGAGCCCTTAGCATCCGCCTGACTCGGGGCAGAAGCATACTGAGCGGTCCTGTGGTTACTCCTGCGGCTCGTCCTTTCCCTGCCAGCCCTTCTGTGACGGCCACTGTTGCCAGGTTCCCATCCTGCCCTCGCCGTCACGCCCGCGGGCCCCAGGCCTCCCTTCCCGGCTGCCACCCCACACGGGTGCTCACGGAGAACCTGAACCCATGTTACCCACCAACCCCGTCTCTACCGCTGCCCCTTTGAGCAGAGAGGTGTTGGATATTCGAGGGATTTGACTTCTTCAACAGTTAGGCAGTGAACTGAATGAGAGCGCCAGAACTCCTGGATTCAGGTCCAAGTGGGTGTCCTCAGACAGGGTGTGGGGAGCCCTCCTGCCCGTTCGCAGGCCTTAAGTATCCGTGGGCTCCTTGACTCCTTGTCCTGTCCCCGTTAGCGCTCCAGCCCCCATGAAAGTGTTCCTCCCGCCCTTCTGGTGAGTCTCGGTGTGAGCTGCACCTGCCTCCTTGCTCTCTGCTCCGCTAAGGACTGCAGCTGCGTCCCTGCGTCGGAGCCTCCCAGTGCAGTGGTGGAGTCTCAGCGGTGTCATGCCACGTCCCCACTCCCCACTCCAGACTTGCAGGAAGGGAAGGCTGAGACCCCTTAAAAGGCAGCCGAGGCAGCCGTAGGGAAGCGCGGGCTCCTCCGGTCTCAGCAGCGCTGGGCGCCTCACTGCGGGGCCCTCCCACCCCTGCTTCTGTCCAGGGCCTGTCCCCGTTTCCGCCTTCCAGCCCCGATGGCGACGAGCATCCCCCGGGTTACAGAGCCCTGGTGGCCACTCTGAACATCTTGGGCCTCACCGTGGCTGTGCTCAAAGAGAAGGTGATACAATCACACCAGCTTTGTGACAGAACCACGAGGAGGAGGAAAGATGACTTCAGGGGCCCAAAGGGAAGGGCGTTGTCTCTGTGCTCCTCTGTGCGGAGAAGACAGATTACACGACAGCGGCAGCTATGCCCATGCACCTCCGGTGCCGTCTGTGGACACAGGCTCCTGGGTGAGCCCGGCGACCACAGGGAGGAAAAGGGAAAAGGGGTGGGGCCTTCCTCCGGAGAAACCATTCCTCTGGATACAGACATTAGTTAGATATGTTGTGGTTGCAACAGTGGTAGCGTTCTCTCCCCACAAGCAGGCGGTGAGCCCTGGCACAGCAGGTTCCCCAGCAGGGACTGGTGTGTCCTCGTTGCCCCATGGGGCTCCTGGGCCACAGGCACAGAGGAGGGAGCAAGCGCGGCTGCAGCAAGCCCACTGCCTCTCTGGCGAGCCGTCCACAGAGGCGGCGGCGGAGTGTCCCGTCCTCGGGGCCAGTGACCCAGGTGCCAGCATGGCTGCACGTCCCCAGCACAGTCACTTTCAGGCCACATGCGCTTGGCCCTGGAGGTCTTTGCATCGCTGGAAAACAAGCATGACCCAGCCCTCTGATCAGAGCAAAACTAGATTGTCTCCCTTGAGGCAACCGAGAACATCACTTACTGTGATGCCTTTCCCCAACAACGTGCAAGAGTGCCCTCCTCTCGGCACCCACGTGGGCACCCTATTTGGCGTCTGAGCGGTAATCCTCTGGGAGCTTGGGACCCAGAAGGGGTGGGATACTTGCATCCCCTCAGTGAGCACAACTTCCTGCTGCTGGATGACGTCTTGCACACTTGGTTTTCAGTAACTGCTGGGTAAGGGTCGTGGTCCTTTCTTCCCAGAGCTCTGAGAGGCCAACTGCTGTGGCCCAAGTCCCACAGCTCGTTACGGAGTTGGGACCAAGATTCAGGTCCGACTGCTGCAAAGCCCTATCTCTCCTCCTCTGCTTTGTTGCTTCCATTGAAAAGCTTCCCGTGTCACAAGGAAGAGGAATGCTCACTTTGGTCAAGGGCTCCCAGCTGCAAGTCTCAGCTAAGACCCAGGTGTCCTTAGCGGGGCTCCAGCTCCCAGCGCTCTGACCAGCTTCTTCAGAGCGGATGCCGCTGCGTGTGCTGGCTGGTGGCTCTCGGCCTCACAGAGCGACCGCAGGCAGGCAGGCAGGTCCCGCTGGCCCGCCGTGCAGCAGGGACAGGCCAGGCCCGTGCAGAACCGTGGTTTCCGTCCCCAGCCCGGCACCCGCCACCCGGTAACCTCCCGCATCCTGTTTCTTTGTCCTTTTTCAGGGGTTTCTCCCAGAGAACAAGTTCAATCACACCCTGGCCGAGCCTGTTCTTCGCGATGCAGGCCCCCGCAGGAGGGGGAGGCGGCCTCGGAGCGAGCTCCTGAAGGCTCCGGCTATCGTGGCGGACTCTCCGGCGGGGATGGGGCCCCTGTTCATGAACGGCCTGATTGCTGGGATGGACCTGGTAGGACTCCAGAACATGAGAAACATGCCGGGCATCCCCCTCACGGGCCTGGTGGGCTTCCCAGCTGGCTTTGCCGCGATGCCCCCAGGCGAAGAGGTCAAGAGCACCTTGAGCATGCTGCCCATGATGCTGCCGGGAATGGCCGCGGTGCCCCAGATGTTTGGAGTTGGGGGCCTCCTCAACGCGCCCATGGCTCCCGCCTGCACCTCCACCACTCCCGCGCCTCCGTCAAGCACAACAAAAAGTGGGACAGCGGCGACCGAGAAGACTGTAGAGGATAAGCCAAGTAGCCATGATGTAAAAACGGACACGTTGGCTGAAGACAAGCCTGGTCCCAGTCCGTTTTCTGATCAGTCCGAACCCGCAATAACTACCAGTAGTCCTGTGGCTTTTAACCCGTTTCTCATCCCAGGAGTGTCTCCCGGCCTCATTTACCCCTCCATGTTTCTCTCCCCTGGCATGGGCACCGCGCTGCCGGCCATGCAGCAGGCCAGACACTCGCAGGTGATCGGTCTGGAGAGCCAGAAGAGGAAGAAGAAGAAAACAAAAGGGGACTGCCTGAACCCCAACCCAGAGCCTGCTCCCGGGTCTGAAAAGGAGCCAGGCAGCGATCAGAACTGCCCCGAATCCAGGGCCCCCGGGCCCCCGGATAGAGAACATGCAGCACAGGCCAGGGAAGGGGGCCTCAAAGACTCTAACAGTGACACCAATTAGAACTTTTTCATTTAAGAAATGATTGTGACTTGTAAGTTTCTTATCCCATAAAGGTTTGTTACTTCCTCACTTCACCTTCATAAGAACCTGTGTTTCCATAAGTAATATTATCTACCTAATTTTCTGAGAACTGTGGTCACAGATGTTAATAGTCACAGGGTCTTGCCACTTCATTAGCTGAGTGTCGTCCACCTAGTGTAGGAGGCACAGAATTCTCATTCTGTTACCCAGTTCATTCCAGCAGCCGGAGCTGATACAGTACTTGGTGACACGCCCCTCCCCTCCTCCAAGTTTCCCACCTCGCTGAGGAGGGACAATGGCGAAAGAAAGCTGGCTAGGGATTTACCACCGGAGGGCCGAAGAACAGACCGAGAGGGGCTCCTTTCTCCGTGAGCTGTGTCCAATGGGAAGCATGTACTGGGGAAACCAAAAAGCACAGAAACAGGAAATGCTGGTGCATATTTTTTCGTTCAAATATTTCCCTGTTTTATCATGATGAGTAAATGGGTAGTACAGACAGAAGTATGTAACTAACAGTTGAAAATGCATATATTCATTTCTTTATAAAACAAAACCTTACTGGTAGTAGCAGGACAGCCCCCTCCGTGGTATTTCAGACACATGCAGCAGGATGAAACACTGACCAGGCATTATCTTAGACACACTTGTGCTCCCCCCCAAGTTAGAGGCTCCCTCTCAGGATGAGGAAGATTTACACCCCCGGAGGTCTTGCCAGCAGCGAGGGGCGGGCGCCCTCATGGGCAGGTCATAAGCTGCCTCGTTCTCCAGAGTCGCTCCGGCCGCCACCGGCCTGAACGGGTTTTTACCTTGTGCTTCCCCTCACCAAGAATAAGGCTCTTTCTGGAGCCCGGGAGAGTATCGTCATTCAACACTTTCTACACTTTGCTAGGTCCCTTCGTCAAAATGATTTGAGGTTGTCGGAACATGTGTGTGCCACCTTTTATAAAATGACTGTGAACGTTTGTTTCTTCTGTTTTTTGGTTTTGGGGGGGGGGGTTTTTTTTGTTTTTTTTTTTCTTTCTTCACTTTCCATTTTGCAGTTGGACCCAGATTCCAAATCGAGTTAGCTGAGACCGTTACAAACTAACATCATTTTCCCTTCCTCCTCACTCGGGAAGCACCTGCCTGACGGACGCTCACCCCGCCTCCTATCCCTCCCCACTTGCGTTCCATCCTTCCTGAGGGTCTTATTCTTTATCAACAGTTCACCCTCTGAGACTTAAAATGAGCTCATGGTTCCAGGACTCTGGGAGCACAGGGCCGCGCAGGACCGGTGGAAATGTTGGAAGTGTTACTAGTACCAGTTTCACTTTGTGTTGTCACAATTTACTGTATTTTTTACTTTTTCTGTTACAGTTTTGCTAATTTATCAGAAGGTCCAAAAGTTTGACATAACTCTTTCAGTTTGCATTATTTATTTATGATGCTTTTGTCATTGTCTTTTATACATTTGGGATTATAAATTATGTAAATGTTAAAATGAGCATCTCAAAGAAGTCTGTTAAATTGTGACCGGGAAAAAAAAAAAAATCAGATGTATTTTCAAACAGTGGAGTCCCAGCGTTATGAATCAGAGGTAAAAATAAGAAATTCTGTAACTGATCATATAAGTATGAAGAAAGAATCCAGCGAATGAGCAAATCCTATTTAATGACATCTTTGTAGCATAGATGGTCTATAATGCTGACAACAGATTTCTTAGAAATGCTGCTCTCTATTTAACTAACATTTTGTTCAGTTTTGCCTCCAGTGGAAGCAGAAAGGGTTTTTTCAGCTGTTAAATCCTAAAAATCAATATAATTTATTTATGTAAAAAAAAAATCACTCAATCGATATATTTTTGAACCTTTTAAGTACTAATTTTCTTTTTATCAAGTAGAAAAAAAATGTATTTGCCCTAAATCCTTAAAATACAAATGCTATAAAAATTCATGTATCTTGAAAGCCTTACTGCAAATGAGTATTATAGACATCCAGCAGAGCCTGGGTTTCCCTTTGTCGGCGTCGGCGTTGGTTTGTATGGAAAAGCTGCTTTCCCCAGGTTCCGCTTAGAACCTCCAGTAGGTCACAGGGTTCAATATGGATTTGATTTCAAAACCCACCAGCATGCTGAATCCCTTGTTATATCTTACCGAACCTGTATGTTAACTCTCTGGGTGTTTAGGCTTATCTTTGACTGCTATTGTGTCCCTGTTTGCAAAATGAAAATGACACTCTGTGGATTATTTGCTCTGTAAGGCATAAGTGCTTCTTCTTATTTGACGTTTCCAAGAGCAAAAGCCAAATCTAAACTCTCTTCAGCAAACTTGAGCCTTTTCATCTAAATTCCATGTCACTCACAGCCATAACGTTCCTTGGTCATTCTTCACCCCCGTGTCTCACATAATAAATTGTCTGTGGTCTTGATCCTGGATTTAAAAAAAAAAAAACGATTTTAAAAGTCAAATTCAGTGGCACTTGGATGTCTCTTGCTGCCTGGGCCTTGTATGAATATATCCTATGCACACAGCAGTCCACGATCTTTCCGAAGTGCCCAGTTTGTTCTGGACACACTGTTGGGGCTCGTTAGGTATTCAGTCATGGGGATGGATTGGCCAGATCTCTTGACCTACCAGAACGCTGGTTAAGGCCCATGCCGCAGAAGGGCGTGTAGCCAAGTACCCGCTTCCCGGACTTGGGGCCTGAACACTCACAGCTGATGCCTCAACTGTGCCACTTTCTTAAACCCCTTTCTAGAAGCACACCCCTCAAATCACACACCTGGGACTTCGGGGGAGCGGGGCGGGGGGTGCTCGGAACAGACTGGAAAACACAGGAATACCTCAGTAGCTGGAGTCCTTAAGGTTCATTAAGGATTTGGTAGTCCTTAGCTTGGGGAAGCATCACTTCTGGAGCCCCAGAAGGACAATGAAGTTATCAAAGAAGCTGGCAGGAGAGTGCTGAAGTCTCAGACTGGGAGCAGGAGACCCACCATTTCGTCCTTGCCGGGTCCCTGCTAGGTGCCTCCCACCGATAGATGGTGGCCGAAGAGCACGGAGGCTGCCTGAGGCATTGTTCACCGAGGAAGGATGTATCACAGTCTGTCTAGATCTCCAGTCCAGATGTGCGGAGCCCTCATTCTGGGCAGAGTGATAATTCATGCAGCATAAGCTGGAAAGAGGCTTGGTTTCACTCTTGACCTTGGAGCCTGCCCCAGGAGATTCTCCCTCTGTGAGGGCAGAGGGGTGCAATTCGTTGAGCACGTTGGGCTCGTGTTGCGGTGTTTTGTGTGTGTTTGCCGTAAGTGACCTCATTTGTCTTCGGAGTGTCTTGGTTGCTGGGTAGAGGGACGCTGGCATCCAGGCTGCCCGGATGAAAGCCAACAGAAGGCTGCAAAGCTATCTCATCAAGCACAGAGAACAGAGCCAGGGCTAGGTCCTACCAGCCCGAGGTTGGAACAGGCCAGCCTTTGTGATGCCGGTCTGGGACCCCCTCAGAGACCAGACAGACTGAGGAACACTCAGAAAAATGGGCACCAGGGAAAACGGAGCTGTTGTGCCACACCCTCTGGAAACCTTTACACTTGATGCATTTATAGCGAATTCCTTAAACTGGTTTCTTGCAAGAATTGCTATTGACCCGTCTGGTCAGAGAAGGATCTCGTTCTTAGATCAGCAGTGGGGTTCACCAAGCCCAGTGACGAGCACCTTGGTTCCAGACCGTGGCTGCTCAGAGCCCAGCTCACACGCCACCCAAGGGCCAGCACCGGGCCCCCTCCTAATCCAGGCTCAGCGGGGCCTGTGGGGTGAGCTGGGAAGTAAGGGAAAGGGGTGAACTAAGTACAGCCCCCGCGAGGAAGGTGTTGCGGGCCATCAGTTTGGACGTGACTGCAGCTGGCCCTGTGGAGACTGTCCTGTTTTCAGTTGTGGCTCTCAGCCCTTGCCTAAGGACACAGGGACCCCCAGAATGGAGACGGGGCAAAGGGAAGACAGATGGCTTCTGGGGGAGGGTATGGGGGCCACATCCCTACCTTCTCCAAGCCTGTTTCCTCATCTGTAAAACAGGGAGAATCCTAACTCGCATCCAAAGGGTTGTTGATGGAGTTGATGGCAATGACCTACGTCCAGTGCTGAAAAGTTGGCTTGTACCTGAGTTGTATGTCTTGACTGCTTTTGAGTAGCTGGTGAGGGAAGGAGCCCCAGTCCTCTAGAAAGAGGGTAATCGAATCAAGGATGTCACGGGGAAATCTAGGATAAGGAAGGTCTTGCTCCAAACCTCAGGCTCCTCTTGGATCTGTGGGGCCCCCTTGAACATAGAGTTGCCAGATGGAGGGAGGAAAATGACACCCAGTTAGTTTTAATTTCAGATACACTAATTTTCTTCATCTAAGTATATCCCGTGCGGTATGTACTTACTAAAAACTCTTATCTGGAATTTGAATTTAACCAGCCAGCCTGTATTTTCTCCAATAACCTCCCTCCGTGTAATAGTGCACACTTCCTAGGCACTTCCTCGGGTTGGGGCTTACTCTGAGGGCTTCGTGGCCATATTCCCAATCCCCTTGATAATTCAAAAATCCCCAATTTACAGATGAGAGCACTGAGGCCCAGAGAGGTGAAATAACTTGTCCATTCACCTAACCAGTACCTGGCAGAGCTGGGATTTGGGGACCCAGGAAGATTCCAGAGCCATTAGCTGAGCAGGGGATCAGGATCTAGTCAGAGGCCTGGAGCAAGCCGCCCCTCCAAGGCGGCTTTGGGAAATAGGGTGAAGGGAATGATGAGTGGGGGAAGGGGCCATTCTGGTGCCAGCCACCCTGAGCCAGTTGCCCTGGGGGAAGGGTCGCCTTCCCGTCCCGTGCTAGCCTAGGGGTGTTCTTGGAGTCTCCATGGCGCTCCGACTCACCAACCCAGGTAAAAGGGGCCACGTGAGAAGCAGCCCCAGTCTTAGAAAGAAATGACAGGGGCTAACTTCTCAGCTGGAAGGGCCAGAGGGAAGTCCAGGACTGAGAGGAAGGGCAGCTCGTCAGTGACAGCAGCCCATCTCTCAAGGCTGGAAATGAATGTCTGCTACAAGGCAGGACCAGAAATCCCAACTGGGAGAGCTCTGATCAACTTTTTGGTGTGTAGTCCGCTCACCCCTCGCCCCAGGGTTTCTGTGCATTACCTGCCACCACTGTACTGAGGGCCACAGGAGCCACCTGGGGGGTGGGTAGGGGATGCACCTCTTCCTCCCCCACCCGCCCCCCCCCTTGGGGGGCCCGGCCTTGACCCTCCCCCCAGGGCGGCTCCAGCACTGCCTCCTGCCCTCTGTGCTCGGCCTTGACCTGCGGGAGCTCATCCCACAGCGTGCCCCCCACCTGAGGACGAGGCTCAGGTAGGCCGTCAGCAGGAATTCGGAGGTGGGTCTGAGGGTCTGAGGGTGGAACCGCAGGCCCAACACAGTCCCAGCCTGGAGCCCGCAGAGCCCAGCCATCGTCTTGTTCCTGCCTAGCCCACGGGCCAAGAGTGGCCCTGATGTTTGTCAGTAACAGAAAAATCCAAAAACGAAGACTATTTCATGATATGTGAAGATCATCAAATTCCCATTTCGGAGCTTGGGAGCACAGCCACACCCACTCCCTTCTGTCCTGCCTGCCTGTGGCCGTTTGTTGAGAGTCGTCACAACCACCAGGCCTGCAAAGCCAAAAATGGGTGCTGTCTGGTCCTTCACAGAATCCAATGGCAGACCCCGGTCGTAGGGCATCAGTTTTATTCATAGATTCAGTGCAAAAACTAAGTCATTTAAAGTATTTTATTTATTTGAACATGGTTTTGCATAAATAGGAATCATATAGTAGTTTGTAAGAGTGACATCTACTTTTAAGACAAAACAGACTTCCAAGGAGCTCGGAAATGTGGGCATGTGTCCTGAGGGGCCGCCTCCCCCTCGAGAGCACCAGAGGACAGATGAGAAGCAAGGCAGGTTTTAGAGAGGACCCAGAAAGGACAGAAGGGGCAGAGTCAGGAGGACACGGCCAGAGGGAGACGTCTGACACGGCCCGAGGACCAGAAGGCAACAACCCCCATGCCTTGGGAAGGGGCCAGTGACACAGGCCTCAGCCAGGGACTGTGAGCCCTCTACCTGCAGCGTGGCCAGAGGGGAGCCCTCCCAGGAAGACAGGCCTGGAGGAGGAGCCCATGTAGGTCACCTTCCCACCTGGAGCCTGGCAACAGGAAGGCCAGACGTGGGAGCACGGAGCGCAAGGCACCAGTAGCTGGGAGCCCTCCGTGGCTTGGAAGCAGAGTGGAGAGGAACAAAGCAAAGAGCAGCTGGACCACGTGTGTACAGGGATGAGTGAGTTTCCATCTGTCCCCCTCCCACACCTGTGACTGAGGGCAGCGGACACACCTCATCGGCCCCCAGCCCGGGACCAGCTCAACCTTCATTTGATCGATAGCTGGGGGGCCCTCAACACTACCCGGGGACTCCCGGCCTCTTATGCCACGCACCAGCAAGGCGGGGCTTGGGGAGACAGATCAGACGGCATTCTGCAGTTGAGGACCTCAGAGTCTGGTTGGGAGGACAGCGCTGGCCCAAGGAACCACCACATCTGCTAGACATCGCAGTCTCCCGGCCTCCAGTGGGACTGCGCACAGGGAGCCAGAAGGAGCCGCGATGGGCCAGCCGTCGCCGGGTCCCAGCAGCCATGGGCGGTGGCCGAGGTGTGGGAGACAAGACAGAGGAAGTGCCGACATTTTCAGGAAAGGAAGGCGGGTGATCGGGCTAACTCCAGCAGAGTACGTTTGACATCAACCCTAGTGGGCACCATTGTAGAGGGGATTTTTAAAGATGCGCCACGGGTTCATCAAGAATAGGTCAAGCCACACTCCTCTCCATCCCCTCTGGGTGAGGGGAGCAGCTCAGTGGGTTTCTCACAGTGACGGGCAAAATGCAGAGCCGTGGGCATGTCTGTCCCCACCTGATGGCCAAACCCGAAGAGAACTGAGAAGCCGTCTGTGTCCGTCTGAGGAGGCGTCTGTGGCCCGTGGGCCCATGTCTCAAACTATGGCCCAAACTTGTGGCCCCCACACCTAGCAGCCGAGTCCACGACGTCCGTGAGGGACAGGGGCTGGGTATCAGGCAACAGGGAGGGGTCGGGATTCGGGAAACCAGAAACCTTTCGCCCTGACTGAAAGGGACAGCCCAACGATGTCACTCGGGAGGGTGGCTGTGTGTCCCTGAGACCCTGACTGGATTTTCGTGGGGTTTTTTTTTTCCCAACAGAGGATGAAAATTCAGATATTTAAAAACCCTGAATTTTAAGTGTATGCAGTCAGTTCGGTTTTCAGGAAACAAAAACCCTTGGGCCGCTGAAGCCCTGTGCGCAGTCGGATGCAGCGCCCAGAACACCCGTTCCCGGCGCGAGCAGCTGGGGCCCTCCGGGCACCGGCAGGCTCCCCCCACGGCCCGCGGTGACCTGCGAGACAGAACGGGGAGGCGTTGTAGGAAGTGACCGTCATTCCCTCCCCCTCCCCCGGCCCCCGCCGGGAGTCCAGCCAGCGCTCAGAGGCAGGACACCAGGAACCGCTGTGGAGCCCAGGTCAGTGCAGCGCCAATGGCCGGCAGCCCCCCAAGGGGAGAGCCCTCCACCCCGGGGGCATCCCATGCCGGGGAGACGCTGGGCCTCCCACCGGCCACAGACAGGAGGCCCGACCGCCAAACCTCCTCAGTCTTGTTGTCAGGCCCCCGCACTCCATGGTCTTGCTGGGTGTGTGGGCCCGTTGTACCCCCTGCCCCCCTCAGGATGACGCTTGGGCCTCCCCCTCCTCTCTCCCCATGCACTTGGGTTCACCACGAGTCCTCAGAGACTTCTAAAGAGGGGGTGACAGCGCCCAGGGCCACCCTGCAGGTGTGCATAGAGGGAGGCAGGGGTGAGGGTGGTCCAGGCCGAGGAGGGCAGGCAGTGACTCAGGACCGCTGAGGTGTTAAGCCTCTTTCCTGGCTCTGACCCTGAGGAGGCCAGACCAGGAAAACTCTAAACGCCGCTCCCACCCCCCCTTACCCCCATCCCCACTCCAGCTCTGATCCAGCCTTTTCCATTCACAGATCCCAAACTTTCCAGGTCCGCGAAGAGCCAGAGGAACTGCCAAGGCCCGGGTGAAAGCCTTTGGGGAGGGGTGGGGGCCACACGTGCAGGCCTGTCAGGTGGATCGCAGGGGCCTGCAGAAGGCCCCCACCCTGGCTTCTGGGGCCCCTGGGGCCCCCAGGTTGGAGGACCCTCCTGCTCTGACTCAGTCCCTTGTCAAATGTCCCCGTCAGGAGGCAGAATGTATGTGTATAAGGAAGAGGGCCCGGAGTCTGGTGGTCCCAGTGTTGGTGTGCGTCTGAGACGGGGACAGACGGACAGAGGAGTGAAGAACAGTGGTCCGGGAGCAGGTAGTCTTGCCGACGAGGCCGCCGCAGCCACTCCCTTCTGTCCCCCAGACAAGTCGGAGATAATTAGCGTTCCATGGAGGAAGGGAACAGAGGGGGCACTCTCGGTGCACAACCCAGCACCCCAAAACAAGCCCAGGGCCACGGCCTGGACCCCACTGCTCCCCCTGCCCACCCCCCCAGTGGGACTGGAAAGACATAAAACATTGATCCAAAGTGGTACTTTGCAGAGTCAACTGGGGATGCACCATGTTCTTGAGCCCCTGACCTTGCGGTGTTAGTTTTCAGTTACCCCCGTATCCTTGGTGCCACTCTCCCTCTGGCACTGAGCAGGCAGCCCGTCTGTGCTCATCTCTCAGAGATGAGGTGTGGCAACGGGCGGTGAGAATCAAGACTCTGCCTGGCTTTTGCGTTCCAAACGCGGTCCGGCCTGGACACATGACAGGTAGGAGCAAAGCTTCCCGGTACTACAACCACGGCCCCCAGGGGAAGAGTCCTGAAGACGAGGGGAGAGGGGCCGCTGGGGGTAAGGGGCAGTGCGGGTTGGACAAAGCAGCCTCCTCAAGCACGTTCTGTCCGATTCCAGGACCCAGGAGCCTCCTGCAGCCGAGTCCATACCACGGATGTCCGGGAGCGCTTCTGGGCCCCTCTTCTGAGTGGCCCTGGCCCGCCCTTCCCCTGTGCGGTGGTACCGCCTTCAGCACCAGCTCGCGTGTCCCCACGACAGCCCCCGTCAGTGCTCTCAGCTTCACTCAGGATCAGCTCTTACCCAACTGGACAACCTTCCTCCCAACGTCCTAGGGCCCCCGGGACTCCTGTGCCGTTAGAGGATGGTGCCCCCATGTCAACGTGGGGAGAGTGGGGCAGAAGCTCTCACCCTGTGCCTCAGTGGGGCTGAGAGAAACCAGCCCAAGCCCGGGGGGTGTCAGCACGGTGCAAACGCGGACCTTCTGATTTGGAGGCCCTGCAGGCCAGGAGCACAGGGCAGCCAGGCCTTGGAGCCTCCCTCTAGGGCTGGGAGAGACCGGCAGCAGCACCCACCTCCCTGGAGGCAGGCAGACCCAGGGTCACCCACAGAAGGCTCACCACGGACCTGGACCTGGACCTGGCCAACGGGATGGCTGGAAGGGCTCCGCTCCCTGAGCTGTCTGGGGCACCTCTCTGGGCCTTCCCTTCCCTGTGCTCAGCCCCCTCGGCCAGCCTGGGCAGGAGACCCTGAGTTGCTGCGTCCCTTCCTTGAGCGTGGGGTGTCCTGAGGCCAAGCCCAACCTCAGGACCCAGGGCCCCCTCTCTAGCTGAAGCTCAGCTGACTGATGCTTCCACTTCATCTTGGGGGAGGAGCGGGGGTCCTGAGCCCCCTCGTGAGGTCCCCACCTTCCTGTTGGGCTATTCCCGACCAGCCTTTTTATACAGAGTCGGCTGGGAGCCAGGGAACTTTTGGAAAGTGTACGGGCCAAGCCAAGCTGTACAAACCTGTCTTCCTCCCAGAGCTGAAAGGGGCCAGGTTGTTCCCAGACAAACGCAGAAGCGGGGGCAGAGGGGAGGGGAGAAGGAAGGGGGCTGCTTGAGGAGGGCTGGCGCACTGCAGAGCCCCAGCCAGGGCCTGGGCCAGGGTGAGGAGGCGCAGCCAGAGGCCGAGGGGTGGGGGGCGCTGGGACCACGTGTCTTCTGTAGACTCACACCCAAGACCTACGCAGGCCCCGGGAGCACTTGGGTCCGGACTCGGTTGTGTAGATATGCGGGCCTGGAAGCGTGTAGATGCGTGCCGGTGTACACTGAGACCTGTGCAGGTACCCAAAACAGACAAGCCCACACTGGGCCGTGGAGACACGCACACATGTACAGACTCACCCCGAACATCCGCCTGGACACACGCCGCCGAAGATGCGCACAAAGGGCGCACAGAGGGAAACATCGAGCCGGACCCGGGAGGTCCAGAGGGGGCTTGAGCACCCTCACACCCCAGCTCCCTTGGACCCACACACCCGTCCACCCGTGTGTGCATACACGTGCACACACATGCACACGCACGCACACACACACACACACACACACACACCCTGAGAGGGAATCACTTACTTCATAAGAACTTCTGGATCCCGGGCAGCCCGAAATCAAGACCTTGTGCTGGGAAAGAAAGCGCCTCTGTCTGCTGGGACCGGGGCCACAGGAGCAGCTGCAGCCCCCTCCAGGCCGATGGCCAGGCCCGTTCCTGGCTTCTGGGTAGGAAGGTCAGGCTAGGCCAGGGCTGGGGTGGGGGGGTCCCGGCAGGCCCTGCCCTCACCCCGGGACACTGTCTTCTGCAGGCTGCCCGATTGTGCCCTGCCCTAGCCTGGCCCTGTCCCCAGAGTGACCCATGCTTCTAACCGAGGCCCTGGCACTGCAGGGACCCAGACCGAGGCCCAGCACAGGCCCCAGGGCTCCACGCCTGCCTTGGGCCAGCGGCCTCGCTTTTTTTAGCAGTGAAAAAAGGTCAGGCTCTGGAATTAGAAAGCAGTGACGTTGAATCCTGGCTCTGTCACTAGCTGGGTGACTTTGAGAACAGATGGGACCTTTCTGAGCCCCGCGCTCGCCCGAGCCCCCGTGACAGTGCTCAAAGCCCAGATGGAGGCACACCTCTTTACTGAGCGCACGGTGCCCTCCTCTCTGAACGGACTGTCCCCAGGCTGCTCGAGCTGGGGGAGCGCCCTGCTGTGTCCTGCTGCTCTGGCAACAGGGAGGTGGGGAGCCCAGACCCATCCGTCTGCCACCCCTGCAACTCCCTGACTCCCTTCAGTCCCTTTCCTCCCTCTTGGTCCTTGCCCTGATGCCGGGCACACCCCCCACTCCGCTCTGCCCCTCCCCTGAACCGACCTGGCCCACGCTTGGCTCCCCCAGAGCCGAGTCCTCTGCGGGCCAAACCTCCAATGAGAACCGTCCTGTTTTCTAGCCCAAGAGGATTCAGTCTGGGGAGCCCCTCCCAGTGGACTTCCGCACCATCCCCAGACAGCTCCAGGACCGTTTCCAGTCCAGTCAACACATCTACGGAAGGCCTGCTATGCATTAGACACGATTCCAATGCTGGATGTTCAGCAAGGAACCAGTAGAGCAAATCCTCTGGCCGTGTGGGCTCCAGTCCCCGTCGCCACCCCGCACGCTGCTGGGGATCTCGCACATCCTCAGGCACGGTTCCCTGCACCAGCATCCGGCAAGCATGGGCGTCGCTTCCCTCCTGGGGTCACCACGAAGCCTGTGAATGTCACTCTCGTACCTCTTCCTCCCCTCCCCCTTGGATACTCCTCCAGGGCCGCACATGCCTGGTACAGCGCCTCGTAGGAGGCCGTGAAGGCCAGACCCAGCAGTGGCTCGCAGTTCAAACATGTTTGGCCACCACTGCCCCTCGGTGGGTTTCTTTCTTTTGCTCTTACGGCGACTTGATGCCTCTCTTTTCACGTATTTCTCATAATCTCGTGACAGTCCGATGACTCGTATCCTTACTGTTAATCAAACTGTACTATTTTAGGAAATACCTTGACCCTGAAGCTCCACCAAGCAAGTTCAAGTGCTCGACTCTGTCCCTCACGGTACAGTTCATTGTGCATGTCAAGCTGGTTGCACACCTGCTCCCTGCCGGACCCGGAGCGGTGGTTGGAGGGAATCCCATGGAGAGCCCTGTCTGGAGAGATCCGGAAAAGTCCAGCAGGAGACCAGGACAGGTAAGCAGAAAAGTGTGCTTCGGTGGATAGAAGGCTGGGCAGGCGCTGCGGGAGCCTGAAGGGGGAGTTCCTCGGGGCCCAGGCGGCTCAGAGATGGTTTTGCACGACAAGGGACTTTTGAGCTGAGCTTTTAAAGAGCAGCTGGATTTTTTTTTTTTTTTTAAGATTTTATTTATTTATTTGACAGAGAGAGACACAGCGCGAGAGAGTACACAAGCAAGGGGAGTGGGAGAGGGAGAAGCAGGATTTTTTTTTTTTTTTTTTTCTGGTAGTGATGAGAGAGGGTGAGCCAGGCAGAGGGACCAGCATTTAGGAAAGTCGTGGGAATGGGAAGTGTCTGTGTGTGAAGGAATGGGAAATGTTAGATGTGCTGGGGCGGGTGTGTGTCAGGCTGGGCTGGGGAAGCTGGCACCCGATGGGTCTGTGGATGCCAGGGAGACTGGGGAACCCCTGCCACATGCAGGGCACCCAGCCTGGAGCTGCCTCGGGCTCGGCCCCGCCCGCCCCACCTGCCGCCGGCCCTAGGAAACCCGGCTTTCATTGTGCTCACATTCCCCTCTCTCCTTGGCTTCGAAGAGAAAAATTGTGGGCAGGAATTTTTGTGACAGCTCTTTATATACAGAAATTCTCGATTCTTTTGTCACATGGCTATCTTGTCTTTCTCCTCTCTCTCTCTTTTTCTGTCTCTATTTTTGCAGTTTGACCCTAATTTTGTTTCGTTCTGATGGAAAGGAGCCTTATATATTTTTGTGGTCCGGTTCTATCCATCTGTTCATTTGACGTTTTCTTAGAAAATTATTGCTTATCGTAAAATTGTGTAGGCATTAGGATTCCTTATGGTTTAACTTCTTTTTTTTAATGGTTTAACTTCTAATATGTAAATCTTTAAGCAGTCTTGGGTTTATTTTGGTGTAAGGCAGGAATCTAACTTTATTTTTCCCAAGTTGTTAGCGAGTTGTGCAGTCCCGTTTACTGAGTAATCCATCGCCTAAGCACCGGTTTGTTTATTTTGTTCAAAATCCATTCCTCATCTTTGTGATTTTTAAAGTCATGGCTGCAACCTAAACCAAAGAGAGAGAGGAAGAGAGGAGGAAGAAGAAAGATAAGCGGAAGCAGGAGCAGGACAAGGAGAAGAGTAAGAGAAGTAATCCAATTGTCATAGAAATACGTGACTCAGCAGGTGAAAGCCGCCCCCCCATCACCTCCCTGAGATGACAGCCACCGGCAGTTTGTTCTAGAACCTTTTATTGTTAGTGTTTCAACATTTATTAGGTTTCTCTTAAATACAGAGATGTACAAAGGGGAAACACCTAAAAGGAATCAAGATCTCTAGAGAACACATCATTGACATAGAGGTATGTTCACACACATGCACGCAC
>CM053610.1:14323382-14441431 GCA_028646535.1 Procyon lotor
CCAGCTCCTCTCCCGTGCCCAGTTCTGCACGTACGTCTGCCTCTCCCCGCCCCAGGCAACTCTCGGCTTGGCTCGTGGTGTCCTCAGGAGGCCAATGGGCTTCTTGATTCCAGGCTGCACATCTGGAAGTTGACGCTATTAAAACAAACCCCATTATATAACAAATGGACATCTGGAACCCGTTAGCACTGAGTTTTTAGAAAAAGAAATTGTTTTGGATGTGCTCTCTCCTAAGAATGTGGCAAAGCGCCCTCACTCTGGCTGTCCAGGAACCTAGAGACCAGGCCATCTCTCCTGGGCCCATTTGTCGAGGTGACTCGGGCCAAGCCAGAGGTGGGCCAGGCCAGAGGCAGGGACAGACTCCCTTTCCCAGACCGGAGATCTCACCGGCTCCTGAGGGCCATGTGCTCGGAAGGCCCCTCTCCATTGTCATTCAAATATTTATTCAGCCCTCGTGTGCCTACTGTGTGCTGCCAAGTCCTTACCATTCGTATGCCCACCCCCAGCCCATCATGCCTTGATTACCGTGTTGGGGCTTGAGAAGACAGATCTCGGTCTGTCCTGGAGTCTGCACTGCAGTGCTTGGGCGACTCTGCCCCTTAGTTTCCTCTGACACCTTAGCCGGTCCTTGGAACTCCCTAGGCTCTTCAAACCTCTCTCTCTCTACTGTCTTCCTACCCTTCCCGCCAGACACAGGCATACGGGGGCTAAAAACACCAGAGGTCCCTGGGCTACCGAAGACTTTGGCACAGGGTTGTGGTGGTTCTCTCTGTGGGTGGACCTTGATCTAGCACTGAACAGACCTTGTGAGAAATGTCTGGCGAACATTTTGAAATGGAAATTTTTAAAAATACATATATATCCCCCCCCAACATTTTGTGATGAAAAATTTCAAGCATACAGAAAGTTGAAAGAATTGTACCGTGAACTCCCGTATAAACCCACCACCTAGATCCTGTAGTTGTCAGCGTGCTGCTATCTAGCTAGCCACCCGTCAATCAGTCCAAAAACAATGTGCAGGCATCACTGTACTTCACCCCTAAACACCGTGCGTGCAAATCATTAACTGGATTTCGATGTTTGTTTCTGATTTTCTTTCAGGTGAAATTGACGTCCAATGAAATGTACAAGTTGTAAGTGTACTCTTGGGGTAAGTCTGGTACCTCTGTGACCCAAGCCCCCGTCACTGGGTACAATTTACCATCAGCCCCAGGAAGTTCACCACGCTCCTTCCTAGTCAACCCCCACCACCCACTCCTCCCAGAGGCAGCCACCGTGCTGGCTGGTTTTCACACAAGGTGGTTTGGACTGAAGAGTGTTCTCCCCAGATTCGTATGTTGAAGTCCTGATCCCAGGACCACAGAATGCGACATATATTTGGAGATGGTTTCCCTGAAGATGTAAGCAAGATAAAATGAGGCCGTATGGGTGGGCCCTGGTCCGGTGTGAGTGGTGTCCTCATAAGAAGAAATTGGGGGGCGCCTGGGTGGCTCAGTGGGTTAAAGCCTCTGCCTTCGGCTCAGGTCATGATCTCAGGGTCCTGGGATGGAGCCTCTGCTCAGCAGGAAGCCTGCTTCCCCCTCGCTCTCTGCCTGCCTCTCTGCCTACTTGTGATCTCTCTCCTCTCTGCCAAATAAATAAATAAAATCTTTAAAAATATACATTAAAAAAAAAGAAGAAGAAGAGATTGGGACACAGATGTACTCACACAGGGGGGGAAAGACCGCCTGAAGACACAGGGAGAAGACAGCCTTCTACAAGCCGAGGAGAGAGACCACGGCTGAGCCCTCGAGCTCAGACTTCTGGTCTCCAGGGCTGTGAGAAAGTAAGTAAATTTCTGTTGTTCAAGCTGCTTCATCTGTGGCCCCTGTAGCAAACTAACAGGCCAGCTTCATGTTTTCTAGAATTTCAAATAAATAAAATCATACACAAGCTATCCTTTGTGTCTGGCTTAGTTTGCCCAGCATTCATCTGTGTTGCTACATGAATTGGGACTGCGTTCCTTTTTTCATAGCCGAGTAGTATTCCGTGACTTCAATATCCCACCGTTTGTTTAGCCAAGGCAGTTTATTTTTTAACAGGAGAATTCTTGCAGGACATTTCCCTCTAATGTCTGTCTTTTGCATCATCCCAGCGACAGAGGGGACAGCCAGCCCCGCTCCGTGGGCAGCTTTAGAACTACACTCGAACGTCTCATCATCCTAAAATGTATATAAGATGCATTATACTTCCGGGAACGAGTTCTTAACCAGGAGATTAAAGTAGCAGCACATTTTTATCTCAGTGGATGAGGGCAAATCCGGAATGACAGAGGGATCTCATCCGTTTGGTCACAATAATGTGGTGATTGTAGTGGCTTTGGTGTGAGGGGCTCTGGATTCGAGTCTTGCTGTGTGACCTTGGGCAAGTCCCTAGAGCTCTCTGGGCCTCATTTTCTTCACCCAGGAAGGATTGTTTCCTTCCCCCAGGAAGTGAGGCTAACAATCCCTTCCGTAAGGGTTGCTTGAAGACGGAATGGACTCGTGAGTTCATCGTGTTCCCAGCAGCTGGAAAAAGTGAGAACTCAGGAAGCATCTGTCCCACTTGGCTGCCATCAAAAGCCAAAGGCTCTCTCTTGATACGGCAGCAAAAGTGGATTTCTAGGCCACAGAGTGTAGAAAACGAGCTTTCTGCCCTGCCTGGCATGATCGCTGAGACCAAGGGGCAGGGCGTCTGAGATCAATCAGCCCAATGCGATCCCAACAGAATGGGTGCTTTGGCGAGTTCATAAGACACGCTCTGAATGGAGGGATCCGAAGTGCTCCCAGGCTACACAAGTCGGGCACATGTTTGACAGTTTCTGTTTGTTATTTTGTTCCATCTGAATGGGGAAGTTCAGAAGTTTGTTTCACTTTGTCACGAACACTTCTAGGAAAGGCTACATTTCACTCTCATAATCTGGGAACCCCTTCTTTATCATAGATACTAATTTAATACCATTCCTCTAAGGAAGCCAAAGAAGGGCCCCATCTGAATTGCCACCATTCACTTTCGGAGTTCTTTCCTTCTGAAAGAAGTGCTTTTCAACATTGAAGCCCTCAGGAATTGTTTTTTGGCATAATTTATCCACTCTGTCCCAGGCGGCTTTGAAATGTGCCTAATTTCTCTCAGATGATGATCTTTTTTTGGATTTTAAAGACAAAGAGAGCATCTATAGTTTCACTTTGAAGCTCTTCAGAAAAAATTCCTGGGACACTTACCATGTGGTAAAGAAATTTAAAACACGAGATAAGTTCAAATTTGGGAACAGGGCCATCCGTTGGACCCACCAAGAGCTGCAGGACGAGGAGGGCCTTTTACAACAACAGGCTGCGGCCTCCCGGCCTCCGAACATTCTTCCTCCCAGCCACACGTGTTCTAGAGAAATCACCTTACTTTCTGCACAGTTCATCTGCAGCCCACTTCCAAAGCCCAGGGAAATTCCTTCCGGAGGTGCACTGTGTCATGCCAAGAACATAACAGAGGCCATTTGAGGTCATCCCTTTCCTTATGGAACTTCACCATCACCGGAATGGAAAGACACCCACCTTCTCAAACTCCCTTCCGTGCCACTCAGCATGCTGGAAACTTCCAGATGCGTTGTCATTTTTTTTTTTTTTTGCAGGTATATTTTAATAGCCCTGTAGGAGACCATCGATCCCAGTCAGCCCATCAGCATCCATGAGACCCAAGAAGCTCTTTTTTAATTAAACCTCCTGGAGGAGAACTGCCCTCCCTGCTTCCCAGCTACAAGCGGGCTCCTACAGCAAGGCTCCCTGCAGGGGGCGCAGGGCCCTAGACTGAGGGCACTGGTTCCCTCCGGCCAGACAGGAGGGGCCGGCAGCAGAGAGCATCTTGGATGAGACTCAGATCTGCCCAATTCTAGGGGAGAGCTTAGTGCAGGGAGCCACCAGAGAGCTGGGACCAGAAGCCGTGGGTGGTCTGGAAAGACCTGTGGCATCCTTCCCTATCCCCGGGAGATGGGGACACAGAGCCCACCCTCCTGGGGCCCCTGCAGGCACAGCCAGCCCGTCCGATGGACCTGAGCCTCCGGGCAGTTCGAGCTGCAAGAATCCGCAGGGACAGACTTCCCTCTCGGCGCAGCTTTGGCTGCGTCCCCTAAGTTTTGGGACATTGTGTTTTTGTTATCATTTGTCTCAGGATAGTCTTCAAATTCCGTTCTGATTTCCTGTTTGACCCAGTGGTCTTTCATGAGTGTACTAGCTGGTCTCCACCTACTTGTGAATTTTCTCATTTCCTTACCGTTCCTGATTTCTAGCTCCACTTCACTGTGCTTGGAAAAAAATACATGGAATGATTTCAGATGAGTGGATAAAGAAAACGCGGTATATGCATATACCATGGAATATCACTCAGCCACGAGGAAGGAGATCTTGCCATTTGCAACAACATGGATGAGCCCCGAGAGCATCGTACTAAGGGAAATAAGCCAGACACAGAAAGACAAAGGCACCATGATTTCACGTGTACGTGGAATCTAAAAAAAGTCAAACTCCTCGAAGCTGAGAGGAAAGCGGGCTTGCCAGGGGCTGGGGGGCAAGAGGAGAGGCTGGTCAAAGGGTACAAATTTTCAGTTATACAGCACGATGAGCTCTGCAGACCCGACGCACGGCGTGGCGGCCGTGGTTCACAATCCCGTATTGTATACTTGACCTTGCCTCAGAGGGTCCATCCCGAGTGTTCTCACACAAAGAACCCCCAAACACCTGTGAAGACACGGACGTGTCCATCAGCCTGATCACAGCGATCCCTCCGCCACGACCAGACCATCACCTCGTGCACTTACATTTGTACCATTCTTACCTGTAATTACACCTCAGTAAAGCTGGGGGGACATGGGAACTTAGTAAGATGTATATGGACATTCCGGGGGGGAGAAAATGCAGAGAGAAGAGAGTGAGCACCGGAGAGAACCCGCCGTCAGGAGAAAGCCTGCAATCCAGTCAGAGCCACGGGAGGAGACACACATTTGTGCTTGCACACAATGACACAAAGAAAACAATCAAAGCATTTTTTTTTTTTTTAAATCAGATGCAAAAGAAAATACTTTCCTGAACAGGGAAGCATAATTTTAAATTTAACACGAACTGGAGGAGAGGATGGAGAGCTGGCGGCAGGTGAAATAGATGAAACAAAACCCAACGCAAAGATGGAAGAAAGAACAAGCGTGGAGGAAAACGAGCGCTTAGGACAGGAGAGATCCAGGAGACATGATATGTGAAGCCTAAAAAGCCTACAAGGGGAGAAAAAAAACAGGAAACGGAGGAAAAGCAATAACTTTAAAACAAGAAAGAAAATTTTCCGTGGTTCAAAGAAAGACTCTGGTTTGCAAGGGCTCGTTGAGTTCCAGGCAGGAGTGATGGAAAAAAGCAGACATCTAGGCACAGCCTGGGAAGAGTCTTGAATTCCATGATTAAAGGGAAAACTCTTACAAGCTTCTCGAAGGAGGGAACACATTACATGGGAGGAAAGGAGAATCAGACAGAAACCACACATCTCCTTGGCAAAGCGAGAAAGGAGTAAAGCATCCTGTGCCAGCCAAGGTGTCCTTCGCCTCGTGGGGACACAAAAGTCCCCGGGCTCCAGGGAGGCTCCCTGGATGAGGGGGGAAACACCAGATAAAGGAACCTAATTGGGCAATAATTGAATCCAGCTGCAGACAAAGGCGATGAAAAGAGGAGGCCATCACCCAATAGTGAGACTAGAGCCTACCAATTCATGCGTAGTTAGCGATGGAGATTGCAGTATGAGCACCAAATAAGCTTTAACCAAAAAAACACACAGAAGAGAGATGTAATAACACTGACTGGTAGCTTGCAGCTAAAAGTGCTAAATAGAACATTTTGCAATTCCAGAAAAAAACAGAAAAAGGGAAGGTCGGCACGAGCGGAGGACGACCTAGAGTGAAGCTTCCAAAAATGGGAAGGGAAAAAGGAATGACCAGCGCCTGCTGTCACTTGTTCCATCTTTTTTTTAATTAAAAAAAATATATTTTATTATGGAAACTTCTAAACACACACACTGTAAGAGAGGGAACAACACAATCTCTGTGGACCCAAAGCTAAGTTCGTTACTCATTTTTTTCCTCCCCAAAAAAGCCAGGAAAACCTTGATTGTCTCAAAACTCTGTGACATTTCAGTTTTAATTTTTCCTAGCAATTTACTTAGAATTGGCACACTTTTGTCGATCTCAGCACTCGTCCTTACTGATGAAAAGACTTCTTCTCCTTGAGTTCTTTTTCCGATCTCCGGCAACCCCCTCATGATGGCTTCACAAAAAGACTGACAAGGCCCGCTCTCTTCCCAGTAAACTTCCCTGCTTTCCCACAGCTCTTTTTTTTTTTTTTTTTTTTTTGGTCAACGGGTTGGCAAAAGTCACAAAACGTGAAATGTCTCTCATTACCAAGACTCTGAAAAAAATCGTATAATCTGCACAAAACTTGTGTTTTTTGCTGGGTTATATCGGGCGGCATTCGCTCAGGAAGGGGCACCAGGACAGTCGCACGCCCTCGGACTGGGGCGCCAGGTGCCCGCAATCCTGGAGAGGTGCCTCCCATCACTCCATCAGCTGGGCAGCCTCGATATTCCCGGGGGGAAAACGACAACAGGCTGTATTTAAATAATCACAATCACTAAGAAAGAACCCACAGCCGACTTGGGTCAACACGTTGGCAACCGAAGAGTGGGAGATGGTTGCCAGCACGGCGAGAAACAAGCCGGGCAGGGGGGCAGGCCCTGGGGGAAGGGCACAGGGAAACGCCAGTCGGGTTGCTCCCCAACATTCATGTTTTCCTCCGTCATTTTCTTTCTCATTGAAAATGAGTGATTTTTTTTTTTTTAAGATTTTATTTATTTGACAGCGAGAAACACAGTGAGAGAGGGAACAGAAGCAGAGGGAATGGTAGCGGGAGAAGCAGGCTTCCCGCGGAGCAGGGAGCCCGATGTGGGGCTCAATCCCAGGACCCTGGGATCTGACCTGGGCCGAAGGCAGACGCTTAACGACTGAGCCACCCAGGCGCCCTGATTTTTTTCTTTTTTTACACGGTACCGCGAGACAGAGAGGAGAGCCGCGCTTTCTAATATACATAACCAGGTGAGGCAATTTGGGAAGGCACCATCATGCTTCTGCTGATCCTAAATTTCTTTTCATCCAGGAACCTGGGTCCAGGAGCGCCCAATCCCTACTCGGCCCAGTCCCCCCTCCCTCCCCCAATCCGTGCTTAAAGTCCTGGATAAGCCATGTGAGCCACGGTTTTGCCCCCCTCTTCAAACTATCTCAGGCCACAGATGCCCAGGTCTGCCGGGGTTGAGCCCCTGCATTTCCCCTTGGCCTCCTCTAAGTACCCTTCCATCCCCACCCCACCTCTCAGCCTCCCCTGCCATGTGACCCCATTGGCCCAGACCAGCAGCTGGAAGCTCTGTCTGCTTCCTGCCAACACCCCCTCCCCGACCCCCGCAGGTGCTCAGCTTCTGGGGCCTTCCGGGCCCTCCCCCACCTCCCACCCTTCCTCCCAGACCCCCAGACCTCTTTGGAACTCACCCCGTCATCTGCCTCTGTTTCCTCCCTGCCCTCCCCCCACCACAGCACCCCTGACCCCCTACTCCACCCTCCCTCTGTTTCAGCCCAGCGTGGTCGGCCCCGGTAAGGAGGCGCCCTACCTTCTCTCTGGGTCAGGAAAGCCAAGGCCTCCCCTACCAAGAAGCCCTGAGTCTCCTGGAGACTTCCTCTCCCTTGTCTAGGCAGGTTGGCATCTCCCTCGCCCCCGCCCACCTCCCCCCTCCCCTCTGCCCACCCAGCCCTGCTGCTCCTCTGAGCACATTTTTCTGCCCTCCTTCACTGCCTCTTCTTCCCTTGGTTCTCACCCTAAATGTCTCCGGCTTCCTGTTTACACCACACAGACTCCTTGGGATGCTTCTTCATTCCCAGGGCCTTACCTTTGGTCAACGAATTAACTTCTAAATTCAGATAAACCAGACCGGGCAGGTTTTGAACCTTCTATTTGTTTTCGGCACAAAACCTTCTTTTGGTTTTTATTTCCCCCTGAATTAAGAGTCACTCAGCCCATTCCGGGGTGAGTGACCCTCCCCAGGGCAGAATGTAGACATCTCCCACCTCTTCCTGGGGGTGCCACATGCCTGGCCCTGGAATGTTGAAGTCGTGAGCTCTCAAGGTGAGGAAAATGACTTTTTTTCTTGCTGCCAACTTGAGTCCCAGATACAGTGGGTCCTAATCGAGGCTCTTGGGAAAAGGAAAAGGAGGAGGTCTGACAGAAGAGGGGGGAGGGCAGCGGGGCAAGAAGGCTGCAGAGACCAGGCAGAGAGGAGGAAGGATAAGAACACACCAGGGACCCACACAGCTTAGAGGAGGGGTTGGTGGTGGAGCAGGGAGTGCCAGGCCAGGAAACAAGGGACAGCAGGGCCACTCAGGGGCTCTGCCAACTGCCCAGACAAAATTGGGCCTCTGGGAGGAAGGAGGAAACCAGGACCCTTCCTCATGGCTCTGGGAGGAACCCTAAACCGCAGTGGTATGTCTGGGGCAGACCTCCTCACCTTGCACTCGAGGGCCTGCCGAGCATGTCCCAGCCCCCCAAGCTGGGAAGGGCCAGCGGACTAACGGGACACCCAAAATTGTGCATATCATGGACAACCATCTCCTCCAGCGTATCTGCAGGCTTCCCTCCAAACTTGTGCCTTGTCTCAGCAAAAAGGACCCCCACACCGGAAACCTGGAGGCATCCTGTAGCCCCCCAAAAGCCACCAGGTTTCCCCCCTTCTCCCAATGTTTCCAGATGCTTTCTGCTCCCTTCCCTCTTCACCTCCACGGCACGAGTCTTGACCTGCACCCCAGGCACCAGCATCGCCTCCTAACCAGCACCAAGATCCCTTTCCTTGGCCCCCACCTTCCCCATCACCCATCAGGCAGTCCATGAGGTGGACAGTGGGGCCCTTGGCCAGACAGAGACACAGGGGGAGGAGGTGAGGGCAAGAGGATCTGGGACTGCAGATGCATCCAGGGGCCAGTGAGAGGCATTGGGAGGACACCGAGTGGGTGGGGGGGTGGGAGGGTGGACGTGGCCCTCCTCCCAGCGCAGCCCTGGGGCGGGGAAGGGAAGGGAGGGGTAAAGTCCCACCGTGGGACCCTCCTGCCTGCCCTTTCCCAAAGGAACTGAGGCCAACGCCAGTGTAGCCAGGAATGTGGGAGTCCCTGGCTGCAGAAGCTCAGCTGGGGAAGACCCCATGGGTCCCCTGGTGGGTGGCAAGAGCCGGTGGGTGGGCTGCTCTGGGGAATCAGAGTAGTCAGGCTATGGCAGGGAGCCCTCTGAATCAATGCCAAATACACGGCCTAGCACCAAGTGTGAGATGGGCGGGGAGACAGGCGTGGGACCCTGCCTGGGTGTGAGTCCACATGGTGACCTTGGCCCTGACCCAACTTTCCCACCACCCCCTGAATGCCTGGCAGCCCTCTCTCTACACCAGCGCCTCCTGCCTGTGTCCTGCACCAGCCTCCCCAGTGTATGCTCCTCGTGGCTCCAGAGTGACTCAAACCTCCAGTTCACCATCCAGCAAACACAGACAGAAGGCATCCCCTGCGTCAGCGACCTTCAGTCGGGAGGGGGGTTCTGCGCAGAGACAGTGACAGGGCCGTGTAGGAACCAGCCGGTGAGCGGGTTCGCCAGGCTGAAGTCCAAGCGTCTCTGTGCACACCTGCCCAGTCCTCAGCCTACACTCACAGTCACCTCTGCGTCCCCCCCAGTGCCTTGAGCTCAGCCTGGGGTCTGCCTGCCTTCTAGCACTGAGCGGGTGCCCAGCAATGTCCTAGAGAATCAAGGAATTAAGACAGAGCGGGTCTGAGATAAGGGCATTGTCCGGGTGAAGGTCAGGTTCTGCCTATCCAGGCATGAGTTTGCCATGGCAACAACCTACCCCCCACCTCTGGTCCTGCCCCGGTGAAGGGTAACCCCCTTCCCCGGGGCCCATCACATGCCTGCCTCCTCGGTTACCAGCCGGTAATCTGGTGTGGTTTTTACTCCTGAGCTCATGAACAGAAGAGCAGGGTGAACCCCTGCCAGGGCCCTGTGGGTCTCCCCCCACCCCCTGCCTTGCAGGGAGCAGCTCTCAGCCTCCTCTGGAACACTTCCGGCTGGGCCACCACTCATGTCAGCACCTGCTGTCCCAGAAACCTCCTGGTCAAGGCTCTGCCTGGCCGTGGCTGCCTTGGAGCAGCACAGGGGATGCAGAGCTTGGTCCTGGACAGCTTATGAAGCCCTCCTCCCTCCCCACACTTGACCAGACACAGTCACCCCCGCCCGGGGCCTGATGTCTTGTCTTCCCTTTGCCTGGCACCTTGTAAACCCTTCCCATGTGCACAGCCCCCAGATCAGCAGCCAGGGCCTGTCAGCTTTCTGTCCTGGAAGCTTCTGGAATCCACAGCCTGTCACCTCCACCGGATCCTTGTCAGGCTTGTGGCCGGCGGTGGCAGCCGCGGCCTCCAGGGCATCCTGCCTCCAGTGCGTGGTCCGTGTAGCAGCAGCCAGGGACATCTTTCAAGACTATCCGGTGCACATTGTTACCTTGGTGTTAAGTCCAGACTCTTCCCTGGAGTAGCCGAGGCCCCTCGAGTCCGGCCCCGGCCCCACCCCCGCCCAGAGCGCCTGGTCTTCCCCAAACACACCAGGCCGGGTTCTGCCTCCAGGCCCCGTGCAGGCCGTGCCTACCACGTGGGAGCCTTTCTCCCCACAGCTGAGCTGCAGTGTCGCTTGATTGGGGAGACAGCTTTGACCCTTTCTGCCCACCCCAGGCACATCTCCCTGGGCTTCAAGACCCCACGGCTCCTGAGGGTCCTTGACAACAACACTAACACGTGCTTCATCCTTCTCTGTTTGCAGGTCTGTCGTCTCCTGTCTCAAGTCGGGTTCCCCAGCAGCAGAGCTGGAGATGGGGATTCAGGACCCTGTGATTTACTAGAGAGACACACATAAGGGGGAGGGGCGGGGCAGAACAAGAACAGGATCTCAGGTGGCATCTAGATGTGGCCCGAGCCAGGGGGCTCTAGAACCTGCCTGCACTGCTGAGCTGTCCCCCCGAGGTCAGGAGACCAGCCTTGTGCACCCCTGTAGCAGCCCGTCCTTGGCCATGCGGGGGGAGGGTGTGTGTGTGTGTGTGAACTTCCCGGGGAGGTGGCAGTCATTGGCCAGGGGCAGTCATGGCCGCAGAGGTGGCCATGAGCATCCGCAGTCCTCCCTCCCGCAGTGGGGAGAGGATGGAGGCACAGGCTGGGTAGAGGGGGATTGGTGGGGTACCAATAGCATCCGCCCTGCCCCCTGCTCAAGTGGGACCTCAGACGGATTTCTAAAGAAATGAAGACCATTGGATTCTTGGCCCATCCGGCCAAGAGCAGGGTGACCTACGGACCTACCC
The DNA here is from genome assembly GCA_028646535.1 of Procyon lotor. Classification (NCBI taxonomy): domain Eukaryota; kingdom Metazoa; phylum Chordata; class Mammalia; order Carnivora; family Procyonidae; genus Procyon; species Procyon lotor. Next base: position 14,334,840 of record CM053610.1, read on the forward strand.
CAAGGCCACAGCTGTACTGCTGCCCTTGGAGCACGTGCTGCCCATGGCAGCCCTAACTTCAGTGACTGGAAAGAAGTCCAGACATCCACCGCCTACCCAGGGAGGGACTCTGAGTCCTACCGGATGCCTGAACTAGCAGATGGGAGCTTTAGCCAAGGTTCTCATTTTGTCCTCAGAGTTACCATTTTACGGATGGGAAGACAGAGGCTCGAAGGGCTGAAGTGACTCCACAAAGGTCAAGCGACTTGTGAGTGGGGAAGCTGAATCGGAGGGAACCCAGATCTGAGTGAGTCCCTGCCCAGGTCCTTCCCCCAGTATGTGGATCACCTTGGAGCTAAGCCCTTCCTGCCCACCACACAAGACTGGCACGTCCAGGGCCATCTCTGTGCCCCACGACAGGGCTCAGGTAAAGTCAGGGTCCCCAGGGGCTGCATCTGGTATTTGCAATAGTTGGGAGGCCCATGCGTGTAATTTACATATATTTTGCATGAAGATTGCATCTGGTTGGCATGTGTCACCATCGAGGCCCCATCAGTACAATTTTTAAGTTGCTTCTAAGCAACTCTCACTCACTAGAAGTTCACCCGGGCTTTATAGAGTCCAATTTCCATGATTTCTGGCATCTGACCTGGAGGACGCACCTCTACCCACCACCCTGGGGCTTGGAGAAGCCCTGCTTCTGCCTCACTAGGAAGGGTCACTCCAAACCCCTGCCCCAGAAACGCCTATGGACTTGACAGTGACTGTTTTTGATGATGTGGGTGTAATCAAAACACCGATGGGGCTTTGAGCATGCTGGTGTTTATGTTGGGGAGAAAGTGAGCCCTGGGGAAAGATCCTTGCTGCACATAACTTCCAAAGGTGGCCCCTTGTAGGGAGGCTGTGCACACTCAGAAGAGAGGAGATAGGGTGGGGTGGTGGGCAGGGACAAGTGAGCCGGTATCCTAGGGCTGGTGTGCCAACCGGTTGCCTGGGGGGTGGGGGGTCTGCCTCTCCCAGTCACAGGGGGCTCATCTGTGGTGAGAAGGGCTTGTGCCAGAAAACTGGTCCTTCTAGTGCTTTCTATTCCTGTCTCTTTTAGGGGAACTACATTCCATAAAACGTGGTGAGGCTCTCAATGATCTCACGTGGAGGGCCTGGATATAGCAAGGAGAACATCCTGGGTGCGGTGGAAGGAGCCTGGAGAGGAAAGTCCGTGACCTCAGGGAAGTGCAGGGGGTTAAGGAGGAGCTCTCCAGGTGGGATCCCAAGCGCTGGAGTCCCTCGTGACCTTACCACCTGGCAAGCCTGCATCTTTGTTTTGTTTTTAAGATTTTACTTGTGGGGCGCCTGGGTGGCTCAGTCGTTAAGATTTTATTTGTTCATTTGAGAGCCAGACCGAGCACAAGCAGGGGCAGGGCAGAGGGAGAGGGAGAAACAGACTCCCCGCTGCGCAGGGCCCTGTGGGGCTCGATCCCGGGACCTGGAGATCACGACCTGAGCCGAAGGCAGACGCCCAACCATCTGAGCCACCCAGGCGCCCCAAGCCTGCGTCTCTGCTGCTGCCAGGGACCCAGTCTCCCATCTTCTCCACGCCCAGACGTCACTTCTTCTCCTGTGCCCTAAAAAGCCCACGGAGGCAGGAGGGAGGCTACAGTGTCTGGCGGAGGTTCCCCCTCATGTTTGCCCTCTGGGCCACTCCTGATGGAGCCCAAGTGCAAGGCTACACTTATCCCTGTCCAAGGTTATCTTGCCTTCCTGACGGCATCCTCCATTGTTCCCGAAGAGAGAGGTGGCTCTTCTGTCACCAAGGGCTAGTGAAGGTTGGGAACGTATGCTTCTGCGTGTGTGTGTGAGACAGACAGAACGCATCTGCATATGGATGTGCGTGTTCCCGTGAACAGAAACTGGGATCCTGTGTGCGGCCCCTCAGCCCGCCTCCATCCAGGTGTAGAGACTGTAAGCAGAGTTGGGGCGGGGGGCGGGGGTGGGACACGAATGCCTCCATCCCCTGCCTCTGCCCTCCCTAGGTCTCCGTCTGGCAGATGCAAAGTGGCCTCGGCATCTGTGGGGAAGACCCCAGCCTGTGGCAGAACTGGATCCCGCCAAGACCCTGAGCATCTCCTCTGCCAATGTCCTCCCCTCACCCCGCCTCTCCCAGGATGGAGCTCCAGGGCTGACTCCCAAAACTGTTCCAGTTAAAGAGGGTGTTTGAGGTCAGCCACCTGGAAAGGGGGGAAGCAGGGTCCAACTGTCCTTTCGGCCCCCTGTCATGTGGACTTTTCCAAGTTCAGACAGGGTCCAGCCTCCTCCCTCTGAGTTGCGGGCCCCACATCTGGGCTGGGTAGGGAGTGAGAGGCAGGGCTGGGGCCCCTTGGAAAAGGATCACAGCTTCTGTAGTGTGTGGGGCGGGAGGAGGCGGGGGGGCGGGTTCTTCTAGAACTTCCTGGGAGGTGCTGCCAAGCAATCAGACCCCAGCCCGGGAGTGAGGAGCCGGGCTCTGTTCATGTCCTACCCAGATGTCTCTCACTGTGAGTGCAGGGAAAATCCGGTGGTTACAAAGTCAAGAGCATGTTATGGACACCATGTATCCTGCCCCCAGCAGAAGGACATCTCTGTTAAAACCTGGACAGTATAAAAGCACATTCAGTGGAATTGTGGCAGAGGATGAAAGTTGTCTTAGACATCATATATAGGCATCAGAAACCCATCTGAGCCAGCTCAAGCGAGGCGGGTCCTGGGAAGCAGACAAGGGAAGCCAATTACCAAATGGCTTCTCCCACACCTCGCCATCGCCCCTTGACGCGACCCTACTCTCCTCTGGCAAACTCTCTCGCTTAGCCTTCCCGTAAGTCCCGCATAGTTACCCTACAGCACGCCAGGGGCTGTCCCTTCATCAGCCCTTCAGGGACCCTGTCGTGGACTGAATAGTATTCCCCTAAATTCACATCCACCTTGAACCTTACTTAGCACATGACCTTACTTGGAGAAAGTGTCTTTGCAGATGTAATGAGTTAAGATGAGGTCAGACTGGCTTAGATTGGGCCCTAAATTCAATGACCAGTGTCCTTAGAAGAAGAGAGGATACACCAGTTAGAGGGCCACCTGAAGACAGAGCAGACAATGCAGTGAGCACAAGGAGTGCCTGCGGCCAGCAGAAGCTGGAAGAGGCAAAGGATTCCTCCTGAGAGCCTGGAGGGAATGTGGTCCTGCTGACCCCTTGGTCTCAGACTTCTAGACTCCAGGTTTGCGGGACAGTCGATTTCTGTGTTTCCAGCCACCAAGTTTGTGATGGGTCGTTATAGCAGCCCTAGGAAGCAAATACACTAGGAAATTCCCCACCTGGAAGCTGGGTCCCCTCAGCCTGTGTTCCAAAGCCTGGGAGTGGGAACAGTCTGCCTCCCCCACCAGGGACCCACGAGCCGCAGGGGCTAGGAATGGGCAGGGGGCACAGATGTAAGAGCTGTCCCCACTTACACCCTCATATCGTCGCTTTACCCAGAGGGTGTGGATTCACATCTCCGGTTGGAGGAAGGGTTCTCCAGGTATGCCGGGGAGTTCTGTGACTTCCCCACATCCATCAGCTACTTGGGTAAAGGCAGAAGGCTGCGGTCACCTGTGCCGATGAGACAAAACCAGGAAGAAACGCCCCCTGTGGGATGACAGAATCGGGATTCAAGAAGCTCTTCGCAGGTTAGAAAGTCAACACGATGGTATTGAAGGAGAATGACCATGAGGGCCAACTCTCGGGTTCCAAGAGTCAGCCTCCCAAGGGAAATAGGGCTCAAGCCTGCCTTAGCATAGCAGCAGCTCTCAGAGAGGCCTACAGGTTGGCTTTGCCCTGTGGCTGATAACGAGCTCGTGCTGTGGTCCAGCTGGCTAAGGGCTTCGGTTGCCTGGAGAGAAGCAGAACATCTGCTGCTTGGCTGGAGGGGCGATGGGGTCTGGGGCTGCGGGCAGCCCACACCTACGAGAGAAAACACGGACCCCAGCGGGGAACCGAAGGGACTGGGCAGCAGAGGGTTTAAGATGCCGCGGGGAGGGGTCGCCCCGGAGTTAGTTGTCAGCTGTCCTGGTCACCTCCAGACAGTGACGGTGTGAGGAGGCACAGCTGGCCAACGGGGACCCCCTGGGGCCTGTTCCAAGGCGGTGGCTGCGGAGGTGTCGCTGGGGCGACCCCAAACGGGGTCATCTCGGCTGCAGAGCCCGGGCCTCGGTCTGTCCGCACGCGGACGCGAGCGACCGCGGTGGATGGGTGTGTTTGGGGGCCTCCCGGGGCGCGACGGCCTGCGCCCCTGCCACCCCGGGGCTGCTCCCTCCTTCACCTCTCGCTTGCTGGCGGCCCCTCGGGCGTCGGCCGGGGCTGGGGCGGGGGGCTGGCGGCCGAGAGGGGGCCGGCGGAGGCGAGCGACGCGGCCCCAAGTTTATGCTAATCCGCGCAGAGCCCGCCTCCCGCCTCCCCTCCGCGGCCCCAGCCGCGAGCAGCGCCGGCCACTCGGCGGGACGCAGCCGCTGCGAAGCGCCAGGCGGCCGGGCCGGCGAGCTCCGGGGGCCGCGAGCGGCGGCGGGACCCGCGCGGGAGGGCGAGCGGCGGGGCGGAGCGGCGGGCGGACGCCGGGCGGGGGCCCCGCGCGGGGCCAGGTGGAGCCTCGGGCCGCGATGGGCCGCCGCCTGCCGGTGTGGCTGTGCGCCGTCGCGGCGCTGCTCTCGGGGGCGCAGGCCAAGGGCACCCCGCTCGTGGCGCGGCCCGCGCCGCCCGGTGCCCCCCGCTACAGCCTCTACACGACGGGATGGCGCCCGCGGCTGCGCCCGGGGCCGCACAAGTAAGCGCGGGCCGCGCGCGGGCGGGAAGCGGGAGGGATGGGGCCCGGGCGGCGTTCCCACCTGCGCCGACCGCGCGAGCGAGCGGGAGACCCGGGCGCCGGGCACCCGAGGCCGAGCCCCGGCCCGGGCGGGCGCCCCACGCTCCGGGAGGCTGCGGGGCCGGCGAAGGAAAAATAAGCCGAGGGGGCCTGGCGCAGCGGCTGGGACCTGGCAGTGCCCGCGGAAACCTTTCCAGAGAAGTAACATTTTCCAGCTGCGCTGTGTGCAAACTCCCGGCACAGCGGACCAGGTGGAGGGAGAGGAGGAAGGGCCGCCGGCGCGAGGCACGCGCGGGACTCCTCCATGCGTGTCCCCGCGCGGGGGCCCCCCCTTCTCTCCCCTGCGCCTCCAGGTAGGAGATGGGAGTCCTGCAGCCTGCCCCCTCCCGCCGTCAGCCTGACCCCAGCCACCCCTGGGGAACCCCAGCGTGTTTGGGCCACAGAATTGGTGGCGGCACCTGGGTCCTGGGCCCGCGTCCTGCTCAATAGCAGCCCACTGGCTGCTGGCTCATGCCATGCCTTGTCCTCCGCAGCTCTTGTAGCTGGTGAGGGTGGCTCTTGCCTGGGGGGGCGGGGCGGGTGGGGGGGACGCTCAGCTTCTTGTCTTCAGTAGCCAGTGGCTTGGGAACTGGCCCCAGTCAGGTGAGTTGGGGGCTCTAGCTGGGGTGCCGACTGAGAGCCCGCCAGGCACAGCAGAGCAGGCTTCCTGGAGCAGGCAGAAGTGATCAGAGAGCGAGAACCAGGAGCAAAGGGTGGCGGGGGCGGGGGGAGCCTGGAGCCTACAAGATGGCACCATTTCCCAAGGAGTCAGGGGAGGAAGGATGAGAAATGAGGTCTCCTAGGAACAAGGAGAAGGGACAGAAAAGAGAGGGGGATCTGGTCCCCTACAGAGGTCTACAGATGAGGAAGGCGGGTATAGGATCCTCAGCAGGCCTGGCCAAGGCCAGATGTTCCAAGGATGCCGGCCATTCCCCCTTGCAGGGCCCTCTGCGCCTACGTGGTGCACAGGAACGTGACCTGTGTCCTACAGGAGGGAGCAGACAGCTACGTGAAGGCCGAATACCGACAGTGCGGATGGGGGCCCAAGTGCCCCGGGACAGTCACGTGAGTGCACCCCCAATCCCACCCACTCAGGACTGCTGGGCACCAGCCCCAGGCCTGCCTTCCTCCCAGAGCGGCAGCCAGCACCAAAAGGGGGTGTAGCTGCCTGGACTCCAAAGAGTTCTCTTACCCCAGCTCCCACACAGGCTGGCTGGAGAGGGCCAGGGAGGAGACATGGCAGGTTTGGGTCAGGGCCCACAGGGGCAGGGAGGGTTTCCAGGAGGCACACAGGACAAGGCAAGGGAGAAGCAGCAGAGGCAAAGAGGCCTGGAGGTGAACAGAGAGGGCGGAGGGTCACACTGACAACTGTGGGTGCCAAAGGGGCCTTGGGAAGACCTGGGGAGGGCTGCGGGTATGGTGGAGAATGCAGGCCAAGGGTGAGGGGCCCGAAGCCAGGTTGCCAGGGCTGTGTGAGGGTACGTGGGATGGTGCACAGGGGGGACGCCCAAGTGTGATGCTCTCTGTACTTGGAGAGGTTCAGATGCATGTCTGAAAACAATCCCATTTGCTTCAGTGTGTCAGTGGGTGAACAGGTACATGGCTGAGCAGGGTGGGGTCGGGGGGAGCATACTGGGAGGGGGGACATGGCCAGCCCTGACCCACACCCCGGGGCCTTCCCTTCTGTGCTCAGAATCAGAGGCGCCATCCACCAGCCTGGGTGGCCAGAGCTGAGTTCCCAGAGTAGGCTAGGAAGGGGTAGAGAGAGCGAAGGGGACGGATGTGAGCCAAGAGTGGCCCCAGCTCACTGAGAAGGGCTGCCCGTCCCAGTTCCCGGGCAGAACCTGCTCGCACACCCATAGGGAAGGAGCCGAGGTCGTGTCAGGATTCTTCCAGGTACCACCAAAGCCAAAGTGAGATTTCTGATGGCAACATGAGCTAAATGGGGTCCAAACTAGCCTTGGGGACACTGGGGCTAAATCCCGTTCTCCCCCAGGCAAACAGGATGGGTTGGGGCTTTACCTGCACCTGTTCCTTAACCCTTCTCTGTCCCTTTGCAAGGCCCACCTCCAGCCCACCATCCTGTCACCTTATGCGCAGGAAAGGGAAGAACTCGGGCAGCAGTGTGTTGGGGGCGGGTGGGGAATCCAGGTCTTCTCCTGGGAGGCAGGAGCCTCAGCGGCAAGTACAGGGCCCTGCCCCGCCCCCCTCCCTGGCCCAGGTACCGCACAGCGCTCAGACCCAGATACAAGGTCGGCTACAAGACCGTGACGGATCTCGCCTGGCGCTGCTGCCCTGGCCTCACAGGAGAAGGCTGCCCCGAGCATCTGACCGACCACGGGGCCACCCCAGCCCAGCCGGAACCCGAGCCCCAGATTCCCTCAGGGCAGCTGGGCCCAGGGCCCCTGCCGCCACCCTCTGGCCGCACAGCCCCCAGCCCCTATGGTGAGTCGGCCCAGGAGGCCCTGCCAGGTGATCAGGTTTCTCGGAGGTGGTGGGGGAGGGGCTGACCCAGCAGGCTGAGCTCTGGCAGAGCTGGGGAGGGTGCATCTCACGCTGGGCTTGAGGCAGAGCTCACAGAGCACCCCCGCCCCGAAGCTGAGAGAACTGTGTGCTCAGTGGGAAGGTCAGCTTAGAACAGAAACTCTCTCGGGTGGCCTGGCGACAGGACAACTGGAGGGAGGCAGGCCAGTGATGCCCCTAGGGTTCTCTCCTCCTCTTTCCCAGGAAGGAAAGGCCCCGGGCTGTTTGGTGAGCGACTGGAACGTCTGGAGGGTGATGTCCAGCGCCTGGCACAAGCATATGGTACCCTCAGTGGCCTGGTGGCCAGCCACAAGGACCCCAACAGGATGACTGGGAGTCCAAGGCTTCCTGCCACCCCCGTGGGCTTCGGGGTCATCTCCGAGGGCTTTGCGAAGCCCAGAGACAGAGCTGGAGGGCCACTCACACCTCCCCTGGACGAGATCCTGAGTAAGGTGACCGAGGTGAGCAACACACTGCAGACCAAGGTGCAGCTGCTGGACGAGGTGCACGGGCTGGCCCTCGGCCACGAGGCTCACCTGCAGCGGCTGCGGGACGCCCGGCCGTCTCCGCTCACCTCGCTGGCGCTGCTGGACGAGTACGTGGACCGACGGCTGCACCGGCTCTGGGGGAGCCTGTTGGATGGCTTCGAGCAGAAGCTCCAGGGCGTCCAGAGCACCTGCGACCTGCGGGTGCAGGAGGTGCGGCAGCGGTGTGAGGAGGGCCAGGCGGCCAGCCGGCGGCTGCACCAGAGCCTGGACGGCCGCGAGCTGGCCCTGCGCCGGGAGCTGTCGCAGCTCGGGACCAGGGTGCAGGGCCTGAGTGCGGCAGGTGGGAGCGGCTGTTGCAGCCGGCTGGCCTTGATCAGCGCCCGTGTGGACAACCTCGAGAGGCACCTGCAGGCCGTCACCGAGGCCCAGAGGGGCCACGGCCCCCTCACCAGGGACGAGCTCGAACGGCTCTCCGTCGCCATGCTCGACGGTGGTGTGGACGGGCTGCTGGAGGGCCTGGAGACCCTCAACGGGACGGAGGGCAGAGCTCGAGGCTGCTGCCTGGGAATGGAGGAGGGGGGCTGGGAGGCGGGCGGCTTCAGGACCTCTCTGGAAGAACGCGTGCAGAGCCTAGAGGAACGCCTGGTGACCCTGGCCGGGGGGCTGAGCCACGAGAGCGCCCCCCCGGGCAGGTCGGCCCAGCCCCTGGTGCAGACGGAGCTGGCCGTGTTGGAGCAACGGCTCGTCTCCCTGGAGACCTCGTGCACTCCCAGCACCACCTCAGCAGTCCTGGACAAGCTAGGGGCAGAGGTGAAGGCCTGGCAGAGCCAGAGTGAGGCCCTCCTCCACCAGGTGGCCAGCCACGCCACCCTGCTCCGGAAGCTCAATGGCACCGTGGCCGAGGTCCAGGAGCAGCTGGCAGAAGCGACGGGCAGCTCCCTTCAAGGCGAGATCACCCTGCTCAAGGTCAACCTGAACTCCGTGAGCAAGTCCCTCACGGGCCTCAGCGACTCCGTCAACCAGTACTCAGAGGCCTTCTTGGCCGCCAACTCATCCCTGGACGAGCGCGAACGCAAGGTGGAGGCTGAGGTGCACGCCATCCAGGAGCAGGTCGGCAGCCAAGGCTCTCGGCTTCAGGCCGGCCACAGGCAGGTCCTGAGCCTCAGGGGGGAGCTGGAGCGACTCAAGGCCGGTGTGGCCCATGTGGCCGGCGGACTGAGCCGCTGCCAGCACACAGCCCAGGAACTGCAGCACGTGCTGGGCCACTTCGACCGGAGGGTGGCTCAAGTGGAGGGTGCGTGTGGGAGGCTGGGCCGACTGGCGGCGGGCCTGGACCGCCCGCCCACCGAGTCGCTCAGGCCCATGGAGGGCCTGTGGGGCTACGTGGACCAGCTGAATCGCACCATGGCTCAGCACGCGCAGGATATCACCCGCCTCCGGGATGACCTCCTGGACTGCCGGGCCCAGCTGGCCCAACAGGCACGGCCCCAGCCAGCCGACTAGGCGGGCCGACAGGACCCATCCCCGGATCCCACCAACCCTGGGGCTGCCCCTCCAGAGCCCAGCCTTGTCCAGCAGCGCCTCCCCGCCTCCCCAGGCCAGCGTGGATGCCACTTCAGAGGCCACGGAAGGAATAGCCGGCACCCAGCTCCATAGGACTGTCCCAGCCCCGAAAATCAGCACTCGGTGCCGTACCAACTGGACCATCAGGATCATGGTCAAGGCAGGGACATCATGCCTGAAGGCCAGGGTGGACCTGAGTGACCTCAGCCCAATGTGCACATTGCTCTTCTGCAGAAACCCCAGGGGCAGCAGCTGGGCGAAGACCCACAGGCCTGGGCACCTGTCCACATCTCTGGTCCCTGGGCCACAGCCCCCATCCTGTGGCAGCTTCTGGTTCTCTCCTCTCCTTGGCTTCCCTCCCCAGCTGTCTGGGCTCAGGTTCTGCAGGAAGGTGGCGCCCGCCGGCACTGTCCTCACACTTGGCAGCTTGGTGGATCCGGTTTCCGAACCAAGGACCAGCGGTTTCCAGCTCCCCCCATCCTCCCGTCCTTGTGGACAGAGCAGAAACACAAAGACTCAGCTGAGAGCTCTTTTTTTATTCCTTCCGACCTTCCTCTCAGGGGAGGGCTTACTTAGGCAGCTGTAGATTTCCTGAGAAAAGGACCGGGTCCAGACCCTGTTTCGAGACCCATCTCAGTTTATCCTCTTCCTTCTCTTTCCCAAAGATGCTTCAGGGCCTCTGGTCCCCACACCCTCCTCTCCTTTCCCTCTGGGGGGGACTCCTGCCCCCCCCCACCAGGTTAGGGCCTGTCTCCAGAGAGTAGAGGTCATGGCCCAAGGGAGGCCAGACTCTGAACAGAAAGCCAGAGGAAAAAGGGGCTCCAGGCCTAGTTTCCGGCATCCTAGCAGAACCCCAGCCTCGCCTGAGTGTTCGCTAAGTGGTGAGAAACTCAGGTCCAACACCATCAAGAGACAACCTGAAAACACAGTGTTCGAGCGGCCTGCACAGTTCCCCGAGACCCTGATGCCCGTCTCTGCTAAGGCTCCTGGCCTCAGTTTCCCCACCGCTGTTCCAGGTCTCTCTAGCCCTGCCTTCCGGTTTCATCCCTCCACTGTGGTGCCTGCCGTTGGGGGAGGGCAGGCCTGGATTAAAGCTTTCAGCGAGTCTAAAGGTATTTTCTTCCCCAAGGACACTAGGCTGGAAGGCTGCAGTGGGCTGCCAGCCCGGCTTCCTCCAGCCCCTCAGGCAAGAGCTCGCTCAGCAGGTGTGTGGGCGCTGGATTGACCCGCCAAATCTAGGGTGGGCAGGGTTTGGGGTTGTGTCCTCAGGGGAGCAGGAGCAGCAGCTGGGCCCGGGCGAGGCCCACAGGGGAGCCACACTCCCTCAGCCCTCCCACTGGAATCCTGCCCTGGAATCCCCATTCCTTGATGTCTGAGCGCCCAGGGCTGGGGTGTGCTGAGATCCTGGGGTATGAGGAAGAGCAGTAAGGTCTGGCTCAAGAGCCATGGAAGGGCCCAGGGTTATGCAAGGGTCTGGCTTCGGAGGGTATGTGCCACCCAGACGCTGCTCAGCCACCCCCACTTCTGCGGCCAGCCCCTTCCTGTGCCCACAGTTCCCAAGCCTCGCAGGTCTCCCTCTTCTCCCTGTCCCAGCAGGAGTCGAGGCAAGGTGCCAGGGACAGGGATGTCAAGGGCACAGAGAATCCCGCAAGGGCCCAGGTGACCGTCATTTAATTGCCATGGAACAGAGCCATGCCGGGGGCCTGGAGCAGCCGGCCCACCTCCCACAGATCAGCTGGCGAAAGCTGGAGGCAGGAGAGGGAGGAGGGAGGGCCGCTGTGGCTGCCAACCAGCCTTCAGCCCCCTCCCCCTCCTTCAGTGGACCGGCCCTGTGGCGGCCAGCTTCCAGCCTCCCGCTCCCCAGGACCCCCAGTCGGTTCTGGGCCTGACCAGGGAGGAGGGGGCAGCGGGGGCCGGTTCAGGACAAGGCATCGAGGTCCACAGTGACCAGGGGCTCCCGCCAGTAGCAGAAGCTGCTGTATTCAGGGTGGGCCAGGTCTGCGCTGGGGCCACGGGCCACAGGGGGGAAGAGGAACTCAACCACTTCGCCCAGCCGCTCGTACCTGTGGGCAGAACAGGGTCGGCACCAAGAGCCCGAGTGGCCACCGGGCCCCCGCCCCACCACAGCTGGCAGAGATGGCGTCCCTCCCCACCCGCCGCCTCGGGATTCCTGGGTGGGACTGAGACACAGGGAGAGGCTGGGGCATGGGGACGTGGGAGGGCGTGGGGGAACCATGACAGGGTGTGGCCTCACGTGGATTTGTGGTTCTTCGTGAGCTCCTGGATGAGCTCTCCCCGGGGGTTGACGGTGAAGATGCGAGACTCAGGGAGGCCCACCTGCCGGTAGGCAGTGACATCCTGTGGGGGACACGGAGGGGCTGGCAGGCTGGGGGACAGGGAGGAGGCGGCCCAGCCCCAGGGGAGGGGACACACTCACGTTGGGCCTGTTCCCGAAGGCAGCATGGAAGGGCTGTTCATTGGGCAGGAACAGCTGCCGGATGTCCCTCAGACAGGCAATTTTGAACACCTCTGGTTTCTTCTCAATCACCTCCCTGGGGCAGCCACGGCCGCGGGCAGGAAGGGAAGCCGAGGAGGGGCAGCCGTCCGAGGAGGGCAGGGGCGGCAGGCGACACGGGGTCGGACTTAACTGACACCCAGGCAAGGCCTGGTGCTGACCTGGCCGGAATGGGCAGCGAGCCTGCCCCTCCCCCTGCGAGGGCCCCTGGGCTTGTGTCTCGGGCGGGTGCTTACCTGTGGAGGGCGGAGAAGAGGCTGCTAGGAGACAGCAGGATGGGGCCCTTGGGGAGGCCGCAGCCCCGCTCGCTCACCCACTGGAGGTAGGCCTTGGTGAGGTCAGCCATGCCAATGGCCCGTGCCGAGCAGTACAGGAACTTGTACCCGTTTCTGGAGGCGGGGGATAGGAGTGGCCCAGAGCCGTCAGAGACCAGCCGCTCCCCATCCCCCCAACCCCTTGGCTTCGGCCAGCTCGGTCCAACCCGGGGCTCTGGCCTTCACACCCAGAGGCCTGTGCAGGGAGGAGACTTAGGGGGCGCCTTTGGGAGAGGTGGCCTCAGTAGCCATCCCAGGGAGGAGCACGCACAGCATCCTGAGGCCCAGGGTTGAGCAAGTCTGTAGGCCTCCCCTACACCGTGAAGACCAGCAGTTAGAGGCCAGATGGCAGAAGACAAATGTTTCACGGGACATGCGCAGGGTTTCTTCCGCTGCGGGTTCCCAAGCCTGGCTTCCGGGACAAGGGCTGTGGTGGCCTCAGACATCCTGTGGTTCCCTCCCTGGGGCCCTGCCCCAGCCCAGGCACTCACAGGTGGATTTTGTGGTAGAGACTGGTGATGCCCTGGTGTGTCCAGTCTTTCCCCAGCTGGGGCAGAATGTGGCCCAGAGCATCCGACCTAGAGCCACAGAAAAGGGGTCGCTCTGAGGCAGCCTCACATAGCCCTCGTGTTCCCCCCTCCCCTGCCCCCGGTACGATGTGCTGGGGGTGGGCGGACGGCCTTTCTTGACGTCCCCCTTCCCCCAGCACAGAGGAGGCCAGTCCCAGGCCCTCCCTCTCTCCCCTGGCCAACCAGGCCTCACTTGGTAATGGTCCCGTCGATGTCCGAGATGACCACCTTGTCGTCCCACTTCCACAGATAGATGGTGGCCCTGCACCGGCAGGTGCCCTGGTACTGGGTGGTCACACTGAAGACCACGTCATTGGCACCTTCTTGCAAGTTCAGGCGCCGCTGGGGCCAGGCAAAGGGGGGGATGCTGTGACGTGCCACAGCCTGGCGCGTCCACCCGCCCCCCACCCCCACCGTGGTCTCTGATCCCCACAGGCCTCTCACTCCTTCCTCCCAACCCAGAGAACCTGCCTGAGCTCATCAGGGGCAGCCGCACGCAGACACATCCGGACGGGGACGGGGCAGCCAGGGCCCAGACACGGGAGCCCTCCCCTCCCTTCCTGCCCCGTTGGGACGAAGCCCACAGGCCGTGACCCCCACCCAGCCTTCTCAGGTCAGCCCTAAGTCCGGCACTGCTCCTGGCACAGAGACACCCCACTCCACAGAAGGGACCTTCCGGAGATCCTCACAGGTAGCCTCCTGCCCGGGCAGGCTAGGGCACTTGCGACCTCCCTCCACAGGAACCCCTAACCCTGGCCTTGGTCCGTGGAGAAGAATCAGGCTGGCTCTCAGCCCAGCCGGTGACCAAGGCTATTGGGCCCGGGCCGACCCCAAGGTGGGTGTCACACTGGGGTGCCACAGGGATGGTGGCTGCCCACGCTGGGCACCTCCCTGATGGAGCCCCACTTGGGGGCCAGTGACCAAGCTCAAAGACAGGACTTGGGGGCAAGGATGGCCTAAATCCAAGAGGGGCTGCATCAGCCTTTGCTTCCTTCAGAGTGGCCTCCAAGAGCCGACCCAGAGCCGGCCACCCACCACTGAAAGAGAGATCCTTTCAGACAGACTAGAGAAGACTTTCCCCATAAGAGCATCCAACAAAGAAATGGACTGGTGCGTAAAGAAGTTTGCCCCTGACTCGAGGCTTTGAAGCAGAGGCTGTTGGGGAGACTGCTGAGGGGACGGATTCTGAGTCTTGGGAAACTCAAGGCTCCACGGAGCGGAATGATCTCAGCCCCGGGCCCCCCTCCCCGAACACAGCCTCGCACACACTCACGATCTGATTGGAGGAGAGGCGCAGGGACTTCTTGTAGGTGGGAGTGTAGGCGGGCGGCGAGGGCGGCAGAGAGGGGGCCTCCAGGATCACAGGGCTCTCCGGGGCCTCGTCCTCACTACTCAGGACATCGGTCTTCTCCCTACAGGCAGCCCCGCTCTCAGGCCACTCCCCCAGCCAAGGCCCGACACTCCCGGTAGACGGTCCCCCTCAGCCCAGGCCGCAAGGAACCTGGAGCTTGTCCCTGCTCCTCCAGAGGATCAGAGGGCCCCCCAAGGTGCCCCCCACTTGGAGAGGGGCGCATAAGGATGCGGCCCACTGGAGAGCCGGAGCAGGGAGACCCAGGGCTCCTGGCCCTCAGCGCACGGCCAGGATAGCCTCGGAGACGTTTCCTGTAAAACCTCAGGGTGCATCTTAGGGTTTGTTACCCAACCCGCCCGCTTTGGCTTTAGCTGACCTGCCCTTGGTCATCCCCCACCCGAGCCTGGGTGTTCTGGCCACTCGGGAGGTGAAGAAGGCAAGGTCGGCCTCCCCCTGGCAAAGAGGGGAGGCCCCGCCCCTCCCTAAGACAGTAGGCCCTTGTCTGGGCCAGGGGGCTGGGTACCCGCTGCCGCTGTGACGGCTCCCAGCTCTGGGGCTCTTGGTGCAGCTCTAGGGCTCAGTTTGCCCATCTGTGAAACGGGGACATTTCTCAAAACAAAGAAAGGGGGTAGAAGTGACTGGATAGTGACAAAGGACCACGGCTCGGGGAGAGGTGCTGCGCCACCCCCCACCCCCCCGAGGATCTTCCCGAGGCTCGGCTCCAGCCGATCCGGCTCACCCCTGCTGCTGCCGGGCCGTGGATTTCTCCGTCTGGACACCGTGCTGTGGGAGGACCATGCATCCAGTGAGCCCCGCCTCCCGCCTGTGCTGCCCACGCCCTTTGGCCATGGCCACTCACCTCCTCGGCTGGGAAGTCCCGGCGTCGCCAGGAAAACCACCAGCGGCCCCCCTTCCGGGGCATCTTCTCCTTCTCCAGTTTGTCCACGGTGCTCTATGGGCAGAAAAAGGCCATGGTATTTGTTTTCTGCACCACAAAAAACCTGCCTTTCATTGCCCCCATGAACCCGGAGTCTGGGGCCGACCCTCCAGCAGGGTGCTGTCCACATCTGGGAGCTGAGGAAGCACACTCAGCAACATCCTGGGGCTCCAAGCAATGACTCGGGGAGCTGAGCACGAGAGACCAAGGCCCATTCCTGCCAATCCCCACTCTAGCCCAAACTTGACCCCCCAGCTCTAGCCCAGCCTCGGCCTGGCCTCCAGACCTTTGGGCCAGTATTGCTCCTAGAGTAGCCGAAGGCAGTGCTTTGGGAGTTTCTCAGGATCTAGTACTCTGCACAACGCCACCAAGTGACGACAGGAAGGACAGACTGTCTCCAGTGCTCTCTTCACCCTCCAAGACCAACACAGGCAACCCCAAAGGTCAGTGACTCTATCCCATGCTTGGCCTCCCTCTCTGTGTGTTACCACTACTGTCTGCTGGGGGCAACATGACCTGGGGAAGATGCTGATTAGGTTCATGCTAGGTAGCCCCAGGGGGAGCCCAGGAGAGCCTGGGCCTAGGCCCACCCAGGAGACATTAGCATCGTACAGACAGAATGGTGAACCCAAGTCAGGAGGACATGACCTGGAGGTGGGGTCAGCCTGGGTACCCCCTTGAGCTGGAAACAGGTTGAAGGAGCCTCCCAGGGGCCTCAGGCGGCAGATCCATCTGGGGGAGGTGAGGAGAGCCAAGCAGGAGAGTAAGCCTCCTCCCTCCCACAGGCGCTGGTCTTAGCTCAGACCCACAGGCAGCCAGAGGACAGAGCCAAGTGTCACCCAAGGGGGGTGCCAGCTGTCAAAATCTGGATGGTGATGTTCTTGGGCAAGTCTAACTAATCCAAGAACAATGGGCCAGACCGCGGGGGGGGGGGGGGTAGATGGGGGGGGCAGGTGCAGATCGGTGAGGGTAGAAGTTCTGGGAAGGACTGAAAAGACTGGGTTCCTTCCCACCTCTGAGCATCTGTACATGCTGTTCCCTGCCCCTCATCTGCTTACGGATTACTCATCCTTCAGCTCTCTGCCCAGGGGGCACATGCTCAACAAACCCCCGTTTTAGCCTCTCAAAGCACCCCAGCCCCTCCTGCCCAATACTCAGGGTCGAATTTCATATTCATCTGGCTGAGTCTTAGGATTAACTAACTGTCTTTCTAGAAGGACATGACTATCCCCAGCCTGTGCCCGGCACACGGCAGGCACTCAGCAAATGCAGGCCAATAAAGCAAGCAGTGCCCGCAGCCCAGCCCGGGGTAGTGCTTGGGGTACGCTAAGGGGTGGGGCCTCTGTCTCCCAAGCCTCGTCTGTCAGATCTAAAAGCCTCTTGTAGAAAGTTATCATCCTCCCCCATGTGCCCTGACCTCCTTCGAAGTCAAGGCCAACCCTGATAGGATAGGCCCAGGGCTGGGCCCACTTTCCTCAGCAGGCCCCGTGGTGCTCTAACCCTTACCTTGGGCAAGTTTCTCTGGAAGGCTTGCAGGGAGAGGATCATGGGGGCGGCCACAGCCCAGTTATAATGCCTGCAGAGACAGAATGGGGAGTCGGTGCTGCAGCAGCCGCGGGGCGGTGGGGGGCGCAGCGACCCTGGGGCCGCCAGGGGCTCAGGCTTGGTACTCACTTCTCATTGATTTTCACCACCAGGTTTGGGTGCTCAAGGAGACCAGGGTTTTGGACGAGGTCCTGGTATGAGACGATGTGCTGGTTGAACTTCTCTGGGCACAGAAGTGGAAAGTAAGGAGTGAGGCTGACGCATCCAACGGGACCTGCTTCCCCAGCCCGCCCGGCTCCCCCACACTCTGGCACTCAGGCCTCTGGGACCCAGCGGGCCTCCTCCCTACCCGTGGTGTTTGTACCTGCTGTGCCCACCCCAGGCTCTCACCGTCCAGGATTCACAGGGTAGGTCACAGCTTAGCATTAGGTGTCTGCTTTGTGGGGGCCTCGGGAATGCCCTGCCCTCGCTGGCTCCATGGGGCTCCACGGGGCAGAGAAGAGCAAGGGCAGGCGCCCGGCCTAGCCTCACACCTCTGCTACCTGCCCCCCACTCCGGGGGCCTCCCCACCCTCCCCGGGTCCCTGGACACAGAGCCAATCCTTAGAAGGGCTCAGTTCCCAGTCGGACATACCCAGGGAGATGTCCCGGCCATCAGCCAGCCCACCGCAGAGGGACAGTGACATCACAGCCGCTGTGTCTGGAGTGGGTTCTGGCTCCCATTCGGGGCTGGGGTCGCCCAGCGGCTTCTGACTATTGGGTTCACTCCACCTTCTAGGCCCCAGTCCACAGTCACTAGGGGCAGAGAGGCCAACAGTGATGTGACTACAGGGAGGCTGGGAGGAGGAGCCCACCCCCTCAGGCCCGTGGAGGCCAACCCCTGGCCCCGCGGACCCCCACCCAGCACCCAGGCACCTGCGGGGGAAGTAAAGGGCTGCATTCTCAGAATCCAGAGAGGGCAAGTCGTCCAGATAGATGTCACTGGGCCCCAGGTGTTGGCTTCTCTTCAGGGAGCCTGAGGGCACAGGGGACACCCCTAGTCTCAACACGTGCTTCATAGCATGAGCCCGAGGTGTCCCCTTGCCTGTGAGCACCCTAAAGCAGCGCTGTCTGGTAGAACTTCGGGGGATGGTAGAAACATCCCCATCTGCCTGCTCAGTACCTCCAGCCACACGCCCCCTGTTCCCACACTGAAAATGTGGCACGGCTGAGGCACGGAATGGTATGTGTTAGTTAATTTCCATTAATTTTAACTACATTTTACATGGCCGTATATAGCCAGCAACTACTGATTTGGACAGTGAGTCCCAGAGCCTTCCCACACTCTTTGGATAAACCCCAGCTCCTGTGCCAGGAATGGTCTAGCATCTGCTCATCTTGCTGGCTCCCTCCCCACCCATGCCTTGCTCAAGACACACCAGCTGCCTCCCTTCCTAGACGTGCCCCCCCCACCCCACTTCAGGGCCCGGGCACGTGCTCTTTCCTCGGCGCCGAGTTCTCTTCTCTTGATCCTCACTTGGCAGGGTCTTTATCGTTCACGTCTTAGCCAAGCAGAGTGCCGGGCACACAGTAGGTGCTCAAAACACGCTTGCAGTACCAGAGTCCATGCAGGGGGTGATGCGAAGCCAGGGAAAGCCCCAGGAGAGGGTCAACCAGCACTCACCTTTCTTCCCAGAGCCCCCCTCTGGCTGCCTGGTGGCAACTGGGCCCTCCAGGGTGGCCCAGCTCCAGGATTTCGCCGGAGGCAGGCCTGCATCCCTGCGGCTCGGAGGCTTGGTCTCCTTTCTCTCAGTAGTAGGGAGAGGGGAGCCCACCAGAGCAGGAGGCTCCACGTCAGTAGGAGGAAGGTCGACACCTGCCCCTGCTTGCAGGATCAGGGGTCCCAAAGGGTCTGCACTGGCCACAGACGCAGAGGGGGTGCTGGGTTCTCCCTGAAGAGGAGAGGCTGGCCCGGCCCTGCCATCAGCGACCTTCGAGGACTCAGGCCACTCTGCTTTGGCCACCTTCAGCCAAACAAATGGGGGAGGGGAGGGGATGTGAACAGTGCGGAGCCTGCTTTCCACACCCCACAAGGCCTTGGGGGTCCGGGTCTCAGTCACTGCATTTCTGACCCACAGGCCACCAACGAGCCCCTGAAAGGCAGGGATGGGAGGCGGACACGGAGGCACTCACCTTTGGCAGCCTCCCCCAGGTCCACTGTATGTGGGACTCAGCGCGTGGGGGGCTGGGCTCGGGGGTCCGCAGCTCCAGCTCTGAGTCACTCATGGGGGATGTGCACCCGCCTGGCGGGAGGCTATGGGAAGCAAGAACTTAGAGGTTCTCAAGCCAACCTGTCACCTGCCGCTGTCCACCCCAGCCTGGGGGGGAAAATATTCGTAACACATATTTATGCCTGGGTTGGATCCAGAATGTATAAATATACGGAGGACTCCTGCAAACCCACACTAATGAGGCAAGCTAGTAAAAAAACCAAAACAAAAAATGGGCGGAGATGTAGAAATGGCTGGTAAATATTAGACATGTTCTATGTCACTATTCACCAGGAAAATACAATTAGAAACCACTCTGAGACCTTGGCCTTGGGACCCTGCCTGCAGGCCACCTGGACTCTCACCTGGCCTGGGGGCCCCACTCGCCGTCCGAGTAGGGGTAGATGTCTCTGACTTGCGGTGGGGACTCCCCTTCTGACTGGACGCCACTGAGGGGGCTGCAGGGAAATATGTGGTCACGGACAGGCTGGCACCTCAGGCAGGGCGTGGGAGCCCAGCTGTCAGGGGCTCGGGGAGGTGAAGCCCAGAGAAGGCAAGGCCCTTGTCCAGGGTCACAGAGCATTGGCAGAGGAAACGGTGCTTGAACCCTGGGTAGTGTCCCCACGCCCTCAGCCCCCCACCTGGTCCGCACACACCCTGGGGGCTCTGGCCTTGGCTTTTCCAGCAGGGACAGCTCGCTCTCCGCGCCGGTCTCCAGCTCCTCCGAACTAGAACCCGCTGCCACTGGGTCCTCCTTCCGCCTCGATTTCCTCCTGCGAAGCCTCTTCTTCCGCCCCGTGGAGGGCACCCCCTCAGTGACGGCCTCAGGCTCACTGGCTGTGCTCAGCTGGGAGTCTGGGGGGAACTGGGTTAGGTCCCCACCAGGGATAGGTGATGTGCACAGACGGGGAGGCACGTGTTCCTGCGGGACAGACCAGGGGCTGTAGCCTGGGGGGCCCATCCTCGCCACCCAGTCATTATGAGCCCTGCCTGAACCCCAGGGCCCGGTGCCAGGAAAACAGGCACGGAGGCTGGCCAGAGGCAGCAGCAGCAAGGGCTTACAATGGCCGCTGGCATCGGGGCTCCCTCTCAGAGATCCAACAGCCCAGTCCTGGGGGCTGCACCTACCCTTGGAAGTTCGTGGCAGACTAGGGTGCCACATGGACCACACTGTTCAGGTAAAACCCTAGACCTTGGCTACTCATCTCCTCTGCCCACACCTACTTTTCCTTTAAGAGTCAGCCAGACATCACCTCCTCCAGGAAGCCTGCCCTGACTAATCCCAGCCCCAGTTCCAACCCCCTTCACTGCCATGACCATATAGTTCCGTCGTCTGTTTATATGTCGGTCTCCCAGGCTGGTCTGGGAGCCTTCTTTGCAGACAGGGATGACCCCTCATCCGAGTCCACCACAAGGTGTCAGGCATAGGAACAGGGGCTTCATTAAAGTTTGTGCAGCTCAAACTGTTGAAACTCCTCTGCTGGCTTGCATTGGGCTCTGCGTCCCTTCTGAAACATCCCTCTCTTCATCCTCATCCTTCCATGTTCTAAGTGCACTGAGCCAGCACAATCCATCTCACGCTTCCCCCAGCCCCCCTCAAACATGCCACAGCACTCTTCTTCTACTCAGGCTGCCCAGGGAAGGCCTCCTTTTCACCCTCCAGGGACCAGCTCCAGTGTCCTCTTCCGAGAAGCCTTCCCCAACTTTCCCCGGGGAAGGAAACCAGCTCTTGCCGCCCCCTCCCGATTCCACTCAGGCTCCAACAGCATGCTGGGAGTGCCAGGCCTCGCTGATCCTAGGGTGTTCCCAGGGGCAAGTCAGCGACAGGGCCCAAGGTCCCGCCCAGAGGGGGCAGGTGCCACAAGGCTCTTACGTCATCACTCTCCAGCTCCTGGACGAAGAAGGCCTCCCCGCTGTCCCCCAGCTTCATGTGCAAGTCCACAGGCTCCCCGTTGATCTCGATGTCTACCTGTAAAGGGGCGTGGTGGTGCACAGTCCCCACCACTGTCCCTCAGCCCCACACCCTAGTCTGCCGGCCCCCCCGCCCCTCTGGAGCACTGCGCCTGCTGGAACACACCCCCCAGCCCCCGGTGTGCCCGGCTGTCCTACACCCCAAGGATCTCTGCTCTGGCTCCCCTTTGCAGAGAGGCTGCACTGAGTTCTCCACTCCCCCTCCATTTCCCCATTCTCTGGGCTTTCTTGCACGTACCCCTGTCTCAGGGGGATCCTGAGCCTGCCTTGGTTTCTGTTCCTCTTTCTGCCACACCGCATCAGAACAAGACATGACCCACCTTGTCGCCACTGTGTCCCCAACCCCCAGAGGGCTTGCTGACTACGTGAACAATGGTACGAATGACCATTTTCTGGGTACCGAATAGAGAGTTTGAGCTGGACTCTCCCCTTTAACCCTCCAGCAACACTGTGTGGTAGCTCCGATCATACCCACACTTTACAGACAAGGAAACGGAGACCCCAGGGGTGCTAAGTAACGTATGGGAGGTGGCCAGGCATGGCTGGGAGCCACAAAGTCTGGCCCGTTCCCAGGGGCCCCAGGGTGAAGGGGATCTGGACCCACCAAACCTCTTTTCACACTCCAAACCTCAGTGCTACCAAAAAGCTATCATGTTCGCCTGGGCCCAGAGAAGACAGCACAGCTTTCCGAAGGGAGAGAAGCTAACCTTTCCGGTGCTCCCACATACCTGGCACTGGGACAGTGATCTCAGCTCCTATGTCATTCTCCCGAACCTCCCCTCCAGCACCAGGTAGGTGATAAGACTTACCAAGGACGCACAGGGAAGGTCTTAGTAAGCTGGAGCCAGGTCGGACGGTCCCGGTACCAGGGACTGGCCCGCTGTGCTGCCCCCACCAGAAAACGGGAACCTTCCTGGACCCAAACCCCCAAACCAACCAAAACTGGCAAAGAAAATGCAAAGGAACAGATGCTGGTCCAGAGCACAGATCCCCACCTGAGGGAGGTCTAGGCCCTCTCCTGGGACCGCAGGGACTGCCCTGGCTTTCGGAGCCCACCCTGCCGGGGTCCCCAGCTGGCCGGCACTCACCACCTTCTCCCGAGACCGCAGGACGCCCAGCTTGCCGAAGCGCACATGGAAGGGTGAGCATCGGAAGGAGCCATCCGCCTGCTCCACCACCAGCACGTCAATGCCACCGCTCAGCGTGGCCGGGTTCAGGCCTCGGTATATGTCCTTCATCGTCCCCAACACCGTGCCTGCCAGCTGCCCCACGTAGTTCATGGCTGGTGCTGGCAAAGGGAGGAGGTGCTGGGACCACGGCCGGGTCCACCTCCCTCAGTGGGGAGGTTCTGCGGCCCGCTCCCCAGGACCCCAAGCATGGGAGGGGCAGGCCAGGAGTGGGGGGCAAAGGTCTCCCCAGGCTTACAGTGTGTTGCCCTCGGAGCGCCTTCACAGACAGGCAGGAGTTATTCCTGCAGATGTGGATTCTAGCCCCGGCTCGCCCACCGACCTGCTGTGGGGCCCTTGGGCAGCTGCCTTCCTTCTCCAAGTGCTGATCTCCGCATCTGTCAAATGAGAGCACCAGGTAAGGTGATCTGGGGTGCCCTGCGTCTCTAAATGCCGTGAGTAATGATAATGACCATGGTGTTCAGTGGCAGGGCTCGTTCCGTCTTCACAACAAGCTGCGGGGCTGGGCTGGGCAGGTGTCATTATTGCTGTTTACAGACAAGCCAGCTGAGGCTCCAAGCGACGGGCCCAGGACCACAACTAGTAAGGACAGGACTAGACCCAGACCTATGTGGCTGCAGACCCTTCAGTGTGAACCACTGGGTTGGCCGAACCGTGGGAGCAGGGGCAGGCCAGCACCCCTCCCTGATGCGATGGGCGGCAGCCTCATGATCTATTGGGCCCAGGGCCCTGCTGGGTAATGGGTGACAGCCCTAAAGGCTGATACCTTCCCAGGAAGTAGGGAGGAGAGAGTCTCAGTTCTACCATCTGGGAAATGGGTTCATCTGTCTTGCTGCTTCCTGGTCTTAGGAGTTGGAAGGGGACTTGCTGCGCCATCATAGCTGATTTGTGGAGAACCAGGAGTAGGGTACCCCAGGTACTTAAGGCTCAGCCCAGCTCTAGTCCTGGGGTCAGATACTTGAGGGAGGGCATCTCCTACAGCTGGGGGTAGAGTGACCTTCCAGTTTATGGCCCCAAATACCTAACTCCTTCCCAGGTTCCCAGGAACAGGTGACCCAGTGTCTCTAGGCCAGTTCTCAGGCCTGACCTCCCACTTCTGAGACCCTGGCTCAGCTGCCCAGGCCCTGACACCCACATTCAGGCCTTGGGCTGGCCCCTACCACATCGAAGGTGCCCCTCCTTCCCCCAGCCAGACCGGTCTCTCCAGCTTTCCCACATCAGGCAGAGGTGGGTAAGCCAGAAGCAGAAGGCTGTGGCAGCCGTGGAGAAGAGCCAGGGCCATAATGGGAACTGCCTCCATGCTGGCATGGTGCCCACGCCGCCAGCAGCAGCTCACGGCCCCTTCCCTGCTGGCCCGCTGGCTGCTGGGATCCAGCACATTCCACTTCCTCACAGCACTCCCATCTCACGGACCCTGCATCAGAACCCCTCCAAGACCGGTCCTCAAAGAAGTCAAGTGACTTACCCATAGGCCCTAGATGGGCAGTGGCGGGGACATAGATGACTCGTATCCTGGCTTCCTGACCCCATATCATGGTTCCTGCCACCCCGCAGTCCCCAAACCACACCACAGTTATCTGCAGGGAGGGCAGCCTCCCCAGCCCACCTCTGCACAACCCTGCCATGCTTTGCCGCTCAAAATGTGGCCTGTGGCCCAGCAGCATCAGATCACCTGGGAGCTCGTTAGAAACCTAGAACTTTGCAAACATAAGGCACAACTAGAATTGCTAGCATGAAAACTTGGGATAGGGGCACCTGGGTGGCTCAGTCGTTAGGTGTCTGCCTTCGGCTCAGGTCATGATCCCAGGGTCCTGGGATCGAGCCCCGCATCGGGCTCCTTGCTCGGCAGGAAGCCTGCTTCTCCCGCTACCATTCCCTCTGCTTGTGTTCCCTCTCTCGCTGTGTTTCTCGCTGTCAAATAAATAAAATCTTAAAAAAAAAAAAAAATGAAAACTTGGGATAAAATGAAGCTTTTGGGACCCTGAAAATGGCCATCGAATTTAATATATGATTTATCTGCAAAGCACCTCCTGGGTGATTAGTGAAATTTTCCACTTTGGCTCCTTCCTACCACACCAAATCCTGTGAATAAAGGTCTCGGAAGACAGACAGACCAGGACAGACACGTGATGGGCAGCTCTCTAGATCACTGTGCCCAGGAGAAGCAGAGAAGGCTCCAGAATTTCCAGGAATAGAGAAGCAAGCACGGGAGGGGCAGACCAGGAGTGGGGGCAAAGGTCTGCCCAGGTGGAGGCTCAGACGTGAGCTCTCTACCCTGCTGAGGACGAAAAGAGCTGGTTTGGATAGTAACAGGCTCGGCCTGATCTCGTACAGAATTTCTCAACTTCAGCATCATTGCCGTTTGAGGCTGGACAATCCTTTGCTTTGGGGGGATTGTAGGATGTCCAGCAGCATTCCTGGGGTCTACCCACTGTCATCGGTATTACCCCCCGCCAGTTGTGACAACCATATTGCCTCCAAACGTTGTCAGATGTCCCTCAGGGAACAAAATTGCTCTTGGTAGAGAGCCACCATGTGGCAGAGATGGCACTATCTCTGGGGGGCACTGGGTCCTCCTCTGATCCAGCCGGGGGCATCCTCGGGCAAGGAACATGTTAGCCTCAGTTTCCCCTTTATGAAACAAGGCCCCAGGTTGTCAAAACCTCCACAGCCTAGAAGCCATTCTTCCCCGTTCCTCCCCCGACTACTAGTGGGTGCCCCCCTACACCTGCCTGCTCAGCATTTGGGGGGACTCCTGTAAGCTAAGCCCTGGGCTCCCCTCTCTATCTGCACCCATCTCTGAAGGCATCTGCTCTTCCCCAAGACCCGGCTCTGCCTCCTTGGTCTTCTCCAAGAGCTCTGCTTGGCTCCCTTATACGACCCTTCACCCTAAACTAACATGTCTAAACTCACTTTGTCTCTCCTCCAGGGACCCAGATCACCTGAATTCCTTTCAGGACTCATAGGCATCCCTCCCTCCCCAGCCCTCTGAATCCTATCCCCGCTGCTGTCCTGCTCCTTCTGCTGTCCTAGATCAAGGAGTCACTACCCTACTACTACCAGATGCTGGGTGGCAACAGGACACCGGAAGATACTAGACTGTCTGGGTTCTCAGACAGGGTTCCCTCCCCGACACCTTGGGCAAGTCACTTTGGTCTCAGCCTCTGAAATGGGGCTAGGGCATGTGTGAGTAACTAAGGAGATGATTCTCGCAGCATGCACTGCATTGCACTGCCCCTGCCCACTGTTGAGAGGTGAGACTTCTTTCCATATCATTCGAGGCCCTCTGCACGCTGGTGGCCTGCTGTTTGCAAAGTGAGCAGGCCGACTCCAGGCAGGCCTCGCAGGGTGCCCAAGCCTCAGAGCTCACTTTGGGAACACCCACAGGCCTTCCAGGCCAGCACATGGCTCCACCACAGGGTCTGAGCTCTCAGCCTTTCTGGGCTCCCAGATCTGGATAAGGGTGAAGGTACAGCTCTTCTCCTAGGACCAGAAGAAGCAGGAGGATAAGCATTCCTGTAACCCCGGAAAAGAGAAAGCTCCACCCCGGGCTCCCCAGCAGCGGTCCCAGCTACTGAGACTCACCCCATCTCCGCGTGGTAAGCAAGGGTCAGACCCTGCTTTGCTACACAGGACACTGAGTACCAGAGAGGGTGGGTGACCTCCCAAAGGTCACACAGCCTGGGGTGAAGCCGGGCCAGCCTTCCCTGAGAGGTTTTGGCATCTTATTTCCTGATCCCATATTCTGAATGCCCGAGGCCCCGCAGCAGCTGGGCCAGGGAGGGGGACGAAGTGAGACCGGCCCCACCACCCCTGGCTATCTTCTGACGTCCACAGATGGACTCAGGCCCGCGGACAGGAAGAAACGTGGGTCAGACTGCAGGACAGATGGGTGGGGCAGGGCTAAGGAAGAGGTACCTCTTCTCAGGCCGGGGTTAGGCCCTACCTGGGGAGCTGCCCACTGGACCTCCGGGATCCGGAGCCGCCGCCTGAGTGCACGGGGTCAGCAGTAAGTGTCCTCTGCCCCGCACTCAGTTGGAGCTTCCGTCTCCTGAAAGACCGGGTGAGATCCCGGCTCCGCCCCTTCCACGAGCCAAGGCGGGTGTCTTCAGGCCCCAATCCGCCCAGGCTCCACCCCCCGAGAAGACCCCGCCTCCGCCCAGGCCTACGCCCAAGGGCGCCCTTTAGCCTATAGAGGCTGGGCGGGGCAGGAGTTCAGGCCCCGCCCCGCGCAGGCTCCACCCCGGCCCCGCCCCGCGCCCTAAAGCAGCTGGATGGGCTGTCCTGGTGCCCTGCCACCTGCCCCACCGCCACGAGTAGCAGAAAAGCGGGGATTTTCGAATCGGGCCCATTTAGGCCCCCCTGGCTTTGCTTCCAGCTCGCTGTGTGACCTAGGGTAAGTTTTCCCCAACCTCAGCCTGTTTTCTGCTTTGGCAAAGGGATTAGCCGCCTTGTAGGATTTTCGAGATTACCTGAAATGACTCTGTGGGGCCCCTGGCGCTCACACGTCCCCTCCCCAGGGGAAGCTTTCCCTGACCGTCCCCCCACCCCATTACACCCCGTAGACTGGACAGGAGCCTCGCGTTATACGCTCACATAGCCCACAGTTGTGATTTCATATTTGCTTGAATGACTTGATTATTATCTGTCTCCTCATTTGAAGTTGAACTTTGTGAAAGCAGGTCGCGTTCATCCTTACACCCCAGCTCCCAGCTCAGTGCCTGACAGACAGCGGGAGCTCAATAAATGCCAGCTCCTTCATTCCCTCCATCTGACCCACCGGTGGAGCGGCAGCGGGCTCAGTACTGCCACCGGCCAGCAGAGGGCAGGCGGTGACCAGCCTTCCGGCCCAGCTGACCATCCTCTCTGCCGGCGGGCGCTGCGGGAGGAGACAGGTGAGCCCAGGTGCGCCTTCTGAAAAAACGGTGGGCCCGCGGGCCACGGGCGAGGGGTTGGGCTAGGGCACGGCTTTTCCCTTCGGATCTGTGGCTCGCGGCCTGTCCTGGATCGGAGACTTCTCTGCCAACCTATGTGGATGTACAGCTCCTGCAAAGATGCACTGAGAAGAATCAGGAGGTTTGCTGTGAAGGGGGAGGGCACCGAGGAAAAGTCTGGGCGGGGGTGGGGGCGCAACTGTAAAGACTCCGGGTTAGAGGATCCTGGGTGGTGGGGAGTGGGAGGTGGTCGCCGTTGTTCTGGGACCCAAGATGCCAGGACCTGGGTGGTGTGACTGGCCACAGGGGTCCTCCCTATAGCAAAAGTCATATAGTAGCAATCCTAACCCCAGGCCGAGTCTGGCTGGTATCTTGGAAGAGCCCTGTTGGGAGCAGAGCAAACTCAAGGTGGCCCAAGGGCAGCAACGCTGGGAACAGATCTGTGGAAACATTATATATACTCATGATATTTAACTGTGGAAATGTAAGAATCCCTCAAGGGGGCCTGAGAGGAAAGGAGCGGTCCAAGATTATGGCTACACAGGCCGCAGTCACTGTACCTCTTTGAAACTCAGTTTTCTCGTCTGCAAAATGGAGAGAACACCTGCCTTGCAAGATCGTTTTGTGATGATTAAAGCAAGTCGAACTACACCAGTGGTTCTCAACCTCGTCTGTGTGTTGAAATCACCATGCACCAGGATCACCTGGAAAATCTGCGGGTGATTGCAACATGTAGCCAAGACCGAGAACTCCTGAGCAAAAGAGAAAGCTGAACATAGCACAGGGCACACACTAGGCATTCAGTAATGTTTATCACATTAAAAAAATTTTCTTAGGGGCGCCTGGGTGGCTCAGTCCTTGGGCGGCTGCCTTCGACCCAGGTCAGATCCCAGGGGCCTGGGATCGAGCCCCGCATCGGGCTCTCCGCTCTGCGGGAAGCCTGCTTCTCCCGCTACCATTCCCTCTGCTTGTGTTCCCTCTCTCGCTGTGTTTCTCTCTATCAAATAAATAAAAATCTTTAAAAAAAAAAAAATTTTTTTTAAATAAAAGGAGCACATATGGTTTTCATTGTTCCTTGTTAGAGAAAAAAGAAAGTTGGTACAAAGGTTGTTGCAGAAATTGGATTTCCGACAGGCTTGTTTCCAGAACTATGAATCATCTGGGATTTGGTGATTATGGGGGTGGGGGAGACGGAGGCAGCCTTTGGTAGTATGACTTATCCCAATGCCCAACTGAGCTGAAGGAGGCAGGGACTCCCCTGTTCTAGCTTGCCGTTTATGTAACCATTTCCAAGGCATCCTGTGAGCATACAAGCAGCCTGAGCACTTGTGTCGATCATTTCTGGGGTTAGGGATGGAGGCTATTTTCTCCTCTCTGGGTACACTCAGCAGGTGGGCCTATACCAT
Source organism: Procyon lotor (assembly GCA_028646535.1). Classification (NCBI taxonomy): domain Eukaryota; kingdom Metazoa; phylum Chordata; class Mammalia; order Carnivora; family Procyonidae; genus Procyon; species Procyon lotor. Next base: position 14,363,271 of record CM053610.1, read on the forward strand.
TGGCAACTGTTCATTTCTTGCATAACCCACACACTCAGGTGACACCTCTTTCCCTATGAGACTTGGTAACTGTATGTGCTTTATTCAATTACAGACCCAGTGATTACTTACTGGGCCTCACCATTTCTTTGCTGGGCAAACCTGGCACAAAGTGGGAGGACCTACTCACCCAGACCTGCAGCGGTGACCACCTGTCTTAGCAGCAGGACTGGGCCCAGGAGCAGCTCCTCAGTCACTCCTGGTGGTCTCATTGAAAAGGGGGAAGTGAGGCAGAGGAACCTGTGGCTAGCTCCCTCCAGCATAGAGGCTTGGGGTTGGGGAAGGTAGTTGATGTCTGATTAGGATGATCAGATTTAGCAAATAAAAAAAAGGACACCCAGTTAAATTTGAAGTTCAGATTAATACCAAAAGTTTGTTTTTTTTTTTTAAGTGTAAGTATGTCCCATGCAATTTGGGACATATTTATACTAAAAAAATTCGTTATTTATCTGAGCTTCAAATTTAACTGCATATCCTTCACTTATATTTGCTAAATCTGGCAGCTCTGTGCCTGGCCAAACAGCCAAGGAAAACCCAGCATGGGGAATTTGCTGCTGTGCCTCCTGTTCAATGTTGCCACATTTAGCTCCCACCTGTCACTGCCCTGCTCCAGAACCGTGTGTGGCTCCCATCCACCTCCGTAGCACAACCTGGACTCCCTGACGGCTGTGCTGGGCCTTGCTCTTCTGCCCGCCTAGCTGACCTGCGTGGGTCCTGACCCACCCCTACTGCTCATGTTTTCTCTGATGGCATGTGTCCCTCCCACTCCCAGTAGCAATTGCAAACACTTATTGAGCACCTACTGGGTGAAGGCACCATGCTTAGTTCATCTGCATAATCTCACTTGATTCTCACAAAAACCTCACACGACAGGGATAGAAGTTACCCTATTTTACTGATGCAGAAACTCATGACCCAACACAGTGATTCTTAAAATGGGGCTCCTGTGTCAGCAGCAGCACCTGGGATCTTTTTAGAAATGCAAACTCACAAGCCCTATTCCACACCTATGAATCAGAAGTTCTGAAGGTGGGCCCCAGCCATCTGTATTTTAATAAGACACCGCTCCCCACCTCTGCCAGTGTTGCTGATGCACTCTAGTTTGAGACCTGCTGTTCTAAGCAGTGAAGTGACTGCAGGAGTTTGTCACCAGGCAGAGGTCTAGAGGATGGCAGAGGACTGCCAGGCATAGTGTTTATGATCTCAGCCCACCTGGGCCAGGCACTAGAGAAGCTGCAGAGACCCCACAGTCTGGGGATGGGTGGGGAGAAGAGAAAGGACAGACAGACAGGCTGTCAATTGCTACATAAGATGACTTGGCTTAGGTGGGCCAAGCCCAGGAGCCCATAGCAGGATGGGAGGGGTCAAGGACAGTTTTCCCAAGTAGATACCCAAGCTCGAAAAATAAGTTGTAATTAGTTAGATGAAGGGTGGAAATGATGTTCCAGGCGTAGGGACCAGTTTGTACAATGGCCCTGCAGATTTACCTGGGGGTGGTTCAGCCTTGAAGATGAAGGTGAGGAGAGTGAGGGGCGGAGGAGGTATCAGATTGTGGGGGGAGGGTCCTTTGCCCTCAGAGCAAAGGAAACAGCTTTAATAGGTATTGAGAAAAGCCCTCTGACTTCCAGGTGGAGAGGGCACTAGGGAAGATGTGGGTAGAGGGTAGAGATGCAGGGGTGCCAGGCCTTCCCCCACCCCTAGACTCAGGCTGCTTCTGCCCTCAGGGCGTCTGCAGAGACTCAAACCCTAATCACAGGGGAGGACAGGTGCTCAGTGCCAAGCCCTGCATCGCGGAGCTCAAAGCTCGCTCCTTCCGGGACTGAGGCGGGACTAGGTCCTGGAAGTAGGACCCGTCACTGCCCCGCCCTCCATCGGCCCCACCCACCCTCCCGCTCCGCCCCTGCTTCCGGCCCCGCCCCCTGCCTCCGGCTCCACCCTCCACCGCTGGCTGGAGGAAGCCTGGCTCTGGGCTACTGGCCTGGGTTGCTTTTGCCTCCTGTGTTCCCTTTTTCCTGCTGATGTGGCAAAGGCCGTGGGGCTACTGGGCCTCTTCTCCCAGCTTTTCAAGGACAGGCCCTGGATGTGGCCAGGGATTCCTGGGCTGGAGCGCAGGACACTTGCGTAGCTATCCCCTCTTCGTGCCAATGAAGCCTTTGTTGCCAGCCGAGGACTGACCCGGCCTGGCCAGGTTGCCTGGCAGTGTGGACTGAGGCTGGGCAGTTCCCGATTCCAACTGTGCTTCCCGGAAAAACGTCAGTTTGCCTGAACCTTAAAATCCGTTTGCAATTTCTAGCCTGGGGAAGAATATTGAAAGTTCAGTGTCTAAAATCTCGGCAGGACTTACCAGTTGCCCCATGGGCTGGACCTTCAGCCGGAGACCTCCTGTTCTTCCTCTCTTTATTTGGGTATACCTTCTGCCCCCACCCACTCTCTGGCATCCAGGACCATGTTTCACTATACTATGCAATTCAACGCGGGTCTAACATGGCACCCTCCACTTAAATAGATGTTCAAAAATATTATTTAGGGAAGATCAATTTCTGCTGGGCTCTGAATTCTATATAGATGGAGTATATATAGTAGGGCAAGGGCCGTCTAAGTGGGTGAAAGTGGTGAGTAAAGGCATAGATGCTGGAGAGAGAAAGTGAATGCGAGGAGATGACCCATGTAGCCTTGAATATCCGGCAAAACCATGGGCACTGAGGAGCTATGGATGATTGTTAAGCACGAGAGGGACGACACTGCCAGTCATTGTACGAGATCCTTTGTGAATGTTATTGTACTGCTCACCTTGTTCTCTACACCTAGACAGTTCTCCCCCTGCCCTCTATCTATGTAGTTAATGCCAGCTCGCTTTTTACTTTTTATTATTATTTTTATTTATTTTTAAAAGATTTTATTTATCTGTCAGAGAGAGAGAGCGCACAAGCAGGAGGAGCAGCAGGCAGAGGGAGAAGCAGGCTCTCTGCTGAGAGAGAGCTCGATGCGGAACTCAATCCCAGGACCCTGGGATCAGGACCTACCTGAGCAGAAAGCAGATGCTTAACCAACTGAGCCACCCAGGCATCCTGCCAACTCATTTTTTAGTTTCCAGCTACACTGTTACTTCCTTAGGGAAACCTTCAGTGGCAGACAGACTCTAAGGTGACCCCCTGTAGTATCCCTACCTCCTCGTGTTCATGCCTTTGTGGAATTCCTTCTTCTTGAGTGGCAGTGGGAATTGTGGCTTGCTTTTAGCCAATAGAATATGGCAAAGGTGATGGGATGTCCCTCCCATGACTATGTTATTTAAGAGTCTTGCTAGCAGATGAGCTCTGGAGATTCTCTTTGCTGACCTCATGAAGTAAACCACAATGTTGAGGAAGCCCACATGGCAAGCGGCTATGGGCGGTTTCTAGGACCTATGCAGCCTCCTGCAGATGACCAGCAAGAAATCAGGGTTCTCAGTCTTGCAGCCACCAGGAAGTGAATGGAGCTGGAGCCCCTGAGTGAAAATGTAGGCCTGCCGTCACCTTGATGGTAGCGTTAGGAGTCCCTGAGTAGAAGACCCAGCTAAGCCATGCCCAAACTCCTGACTCAGAAACTGAGATAATAAATGTGTGTTGTCCCAAGTCTCTAAGTCAGTAGTGACTCGTTATGGAGCAGTAACTAATGAATACACTTTCTGGCTAGGTTAACTCCTTGATGTAGGCTCTCATAGCATCATATACCTTTTCTTTCTTTTTTTTTTTTTTTCCTTTTCTTTCTTTTTTTTAATGTGCTTTTTCATCCTCCTCTTTTATGTGGCCATTTATTTATATATACCATTTGATGAATGCTATGTCTTCGTGAGGGCACTTTCATGCATCACTTTGCCCCCAGAGTCTCTCTCGGTGCCTGATACATGGAAGAAAATCTACAATAAGTATTAGTTGCATGTGTTAGTGAGTCAAAGCTCTTATTTAATCTTTACTACTACCTGGGTAAGTGGGAAGTGTTGTTACATATGAAGAAAAGGAAACCAGTTATTAAACCCTTAAAGGTATACTGAACAAAATCTTATTATCTTATACCTACAAATTTTGGTTTATATATACCACTGTATCCTAATTTTTAGTATGACTACAGAATAAATGCTTTAGGAGCAGCGGGGTAGATTGCATGGTATGACATCCTTCATGGTGCTTTGTATGTTCTAAAAAACACGACCATCCAAAAACACTTTGCAGCTCCTTTGATCTTCCCAAAGACTTAACTCTGACTTAAATCATTCTTTGGAAACTCCCACTCTGTCACTGTCCTTTTCTGACCTGATACAAACAGGCCCTCATTGGCCAGCACTTTGTGTGATTCTAGCTGTTTGCCAACATCATGCTCATCGACTTCATAAATCCTACGTCTCTGGCAAGATTTGCAGTTTTTGGTACTCCCTGTGTGCCGTACTCCCAAGACCCCGAGACCTGTCTTTGCTGATATATCCCAAGAATGGTATCTGGCACAGAGTAGGTCTCCAGTAAAGATTAGTGGGTGAATGTCCCACTTTGATGGTCTTTGATGGTCTTACCTCTAACTCAAAGTCTCTATCCCCTGCTGCTTGCCCATCTCCTTCTGGCCTCTCTCCCCGGAACTCCAGCCCCCGCCGAGGTGATACGACTTGTCACAGGCGTCTGCCTGACTCAGGAGGGCCTTCCTGAGTCACCAGTGTGTTGACCTCGCTATGTCCCTGTCACGTCTCCAGCAGGCGTGAGATACTAAATTCCCGTTTGTATTTTGTTTAAGGGCAAGAGGATTAGGGAGGAAGGAGATGATGAGGGAAACAACGGGCAGAGTAGAGAGGGTGGAGAGAGGACCGTCACAGGTCTCCTCGGGGCCCCCACCCAACCGGCTTTCCAAGCAGCTCGGAGGAGCAGCCGGCCGGCAGCGGGTGAGGGCTGCATGCCACGTACCCTGAGCCGAGTGCCACGTGGCCAGAGCAGTCCCGTTGAGTCATGGGACACATAGCCACACTACTTTGTAGAGTTTGGTGTGTGGAGTATTTTTGTTTTTTACAGCCCAGCTGTCTGTGTAATGACTTCCTTCCCTCGGCCTCGTTCACAGAGGTGTCCCTGAGCGACCAGCTGAGTCACCACATTCCTCGCAGCTTAAAACACTGGCCCCAGCACCAAGGCCCAGTTCCTTCATGGAGATGGAACCTTTCAAGGCAGGCAGGGGGTGCCCAGAAAGACGGGCTATGGAGCTCCCCTTTTGAACCTGCACCCTTCCCTAAAACACATGGTTAAAAACCAAATAAAGATGGAGAGAAATTCCATCCGCTAGGCATGAGGGAATGGCCACAGTCATGTGCCGCAACCTGAAGAATTATTTGTCAGAGACTGTGAAGTCAATACCAAATGAGGGAGAGGGAGGGACGAGGCACGGATGTTCGTGCCACGTGAAAAGACAGAAACCCAAATGAAGACTGGGACGCTCCGTGCCCAGCTGGCAGGAGTAGAAAATGGCTTAGCCCTTCTGTAAAATAAGCAGGTAATTCTCAGTAACATTACGTATGCATAGGATACAGAGGCTAGCCATTTCACTCTTTGTAATGTATTTGGAAACTTTGCTCAGATACACATAAGACAAGAAGGAGGTTATTTAAAGTCAGTCAGAGAAAGACAATTATCACATGATCTCTCTGATATGAATTTGAGAGGCAGGGCAGGGGGTTGGGAGAGAGAAATGAAACAGGATGGGATGGGGAGGGAGACAAACCATAAGAGACTCCTAGACTCACGAAATGAACTAAGGGTGGCTTGGAGGTGGGGGGGGTGGTAGGGATAGGGTGGCTGGGTTGTGGACACTGGGGAGGGTATGTGCTATGGTAAGTGCTGTGAAATGTGTAAGCCTGACGATTCACAGACATGTACCCTGGGGCAAACAATACACTGTATGTTAATAAAAAAAAAAAAAAAAAGAAGGCGGTTACTTAGAATAGCATTATTCATGGCATGGGTGAACGGGAGGCAAGGGAAGTGCTGAAGGAAGGAGCTAGTAAACCATGGTGGAGGCCCACCTGGGAATTCCACGCAGCTTTGAGAAGCAATGAAATGGGTCTGCATGTAGGAGCATGGGACATACAGAGAGCTAAGTGGGGAAAGCAGTCCAAGCGCTTGAAAGCACAAGCTTCTCATTTTATTGAGATATGACTGATGTACAGTAAACCACCCTTATTTAAGGTGTACGATTTGAGTTTTGACATGTGTCATTACCCATGAGACCACCACCATGATCAAGATAATGAATATGTCCCTTACCTCCACGTAAGAAGTAGACCAACATGGATTCAAAGAGGCAGAGGTCTAACACCTGTTAAGTCTTTAAAAATAAGTTCAACGGTGTGTCATATGATCCCATAGTTATATTAATGAAAAATGTCTAGATATCCTGAAAAAAATCTGGCAGAACACACACAAAACAGAATTATGTTCATTGCTGGGAATCTTGCGAAAATAGTCTGGCTCTTGTTTGCCTAGTGCATCTCGCATTTCAGAAATTGCCCATGACTCTTGTCCTACTTCATGGTCTCCGGGTCTCCTGTGAAGGTTTAGTACACGAGAAATTCATCATTATGGTCCCCTAACTTTGAGCGACTTTATTAAAATGTCACTGAGGTCCTCATAATGAAGGCCAACATAAAGGGCGCGTGACTCCTGTTCTCCATCCCACATCAGATAGCTGTGTCACTAACTTCCTTTGGCTCACCTCCAGGGCCATTTTCTGCCATCATCCCTCCAGACTGGAGATATTCCAGCAGGGGAGTGAGTGGCTGTGGCTGGGGACAAAAGAGTGATTCCCCAACTCATTTGTAAATCCATCTCTCTCTCTCTCTTTTAAGTAATCTTAAATTAATTTAATCTTAATTCAAGCCCAATGTGGGGCTTGAACTCATGACCCTGAGATCATAAGTTGCATGCTCCACTGACTGAGCCAGCCAGGTACCCTGCAAATGCATCTTTTATTTATTTATTTTTTTAAGATCTTATTTATTTATTTGAGAGAGAGAGTGAGTGAGAGAGAGCACAGCCGGGGGAGGGGCACATAGCGGAGCGCACTCCCTGCTGAGCAGCAAGCCTAATGCAGGACTGGATCTCAGGACTCTGGGATCCTGACCTGAGCTAAAGGCAGATGCTTAACCGACTGAGCCACCCAGCCATCTGCAAATCTATCTTTAATTACCATGCTTCACATATCTCATAAGATTACGGGGGTAGGGGGCATGTTGAACTTGGTCTGGTGATGGGTTTTATCTAAAAGCAGTCATTAAATGTGGATGTTCTTTTCTGTCTGGCTTCTTTCACTCCACACTGTTTGTAAGAGTCTTCCATGTTGTTGTGGGCAGGTGTGGTTCATTTTTTGTGCAGTATGAGGCATTCCATTGAGTGAATATACCACAATTTATCCTTTCTACCGATTGCCATATGGGTTGTTTCCAGTATGGGGCTATTATAAATAATGCTGCTGTGAACATTCTTGTACATGTCTACTTATCTCCCTGGGCACGTATTTCTCTTAGGTATATACTTTGGACCAGAATTTGCTAGGTTATAGGTATTCCTGTGCTTAATAAATAATAAATAAAAAAATAATGCCCAACTATTTCCCAAAGTACACTCCCCCCAGCAATAGAATGAGAGCTCCCCTTGTGCATTTACCAACAGTTTTCACCAGGAACTGGTATTATCAGACTTTGTACTTTGGCCATCTGGTGGGTTTGGAGTAGGTATTCTCTCTGCTTCATTTCCCTGATTACTAATGAGGCTCAGCACTTTTCGTACATTTATTAGCTGTTTGGATTTTCTTTGTGTGAAGCCAAGACCTCTGTTCTTGCCTATTTTTCCACTGCTCTGTATTTTTCATTATTTCTTTATAGTTTTTTGTATATTCTGGATATATAGTTATGTGCGTTGCTAATCTTTCTCCTCTTTGGCTAATGATGTTTCTTGATGAACAAAAGTTCTTAACTGTAAAGAAGTCCAATTTATCAGTCTCTCACTTGAGGTTAGTGCTGTTTCAGTCTAGTTTAAAAAAACTTACCCTCTCTTGATGTCATAAAGATACTGTATGTTATCCTTCTAAAGCTTTATTGGTTTAGCTTTTGTATTTTAGTCCATAATCTAATAGAAATTGGCTTTTGAGTGTGGTGTGTGTTGAGAATCCAATGCCATCTTTCCCATATACATATTCCATTGACTCAACACTATTTATTCAAAAGATCAGGGGCACCTGGGTGGCTCAGTCGTTGGGCATCTGCCTTCAGCCCAGGTTATGGTCCCGGCGTCCTGGGATCGAGCCCCGCATGGAGCCCCGCATCGGGCTCCTTGCTCAGCGGGAGGCCTGCTTCTCCCGCTGCCGTTCCCTCTGCTTGTGTTCCCTCTCTCGCTGTGTTTCTCTCTGTCAAATAAATAAAATCTTTTTATTTTATTTTATTTTATTTTATTTTTTTAATTTTTATTAACATATAATGCAAATAAATAAAATCTTTAAAAAAAAAAAAAGATCATTTCCCCACACTGTTCTGTAATGCTATCTCTAACATTAATCTGGTTTTTTTGGAGGGATGTCTTTCTTCTGTCTATTGGTTTTTATCTACTCTTATGCCAATACCATACTGTCCTATTTATTTATTTATTATTAATTATTTATTAAATTTATTTATTAAATTAAATATATACTTTACTTATTAAAATTATTTATTTACTGCTAGAGATTTATTATAAGTTTTTTGAGCTAATAGGGTAAATCCTCTCCACCTTGTACTTCTTCAGGAGCAAGATTAGCTGTTCTTGGCCTTCTGCAGCTTCTTGTAAATTTTAAATGAGAATGATCTTGTCAAGTGCCATGGGAAAATCAACCAGGATTGTTTTGAATCTATAGACCAATTGAAGAAAATGACAGCCTTACAGTATTGAGTCTTCTAATCTATTAACATGTTGTCTCCCTCCATTATTCGTTTATTCTTTAATGTCTATTAAAATGTTCAAGGTTTTCTCCATAGAAGTCATATGTGTCATACATGTCTTTTGTTAGATCCATTTATAGGTACTTTGTTTTGTTTTTGTTATATCACAACTATTCTATTCTTTAAAAAATGATTTTCTGACATTTACTGGAATACAGAAGTGAGGTTGACTTTGGTATATTGATTTTGAAACCTGGAAAAAAGCCTTTATCAGAACCCGACCATGGTGTCACCCTGATCTCAGACTGCCAGCCTCCAAAGTGGTAGAAAATAAATTTCTGTTGTTTATAAACTACCCAGTTTGTGGTGTTTTGTTATAGCAGCTACACTAAGTAACTTATTGGTTCTAAAAGTTTATTTGAGATTTCCTAGGATTTTCTACCTACACAATTGTGTCATTTTTGAAGAAAGACAGTTTTACTTTTTTCTTTCCTATCTTTATGATATTTTTTTTCTTTTTGTTGCCTTATTGATGCCCTGGCTAGGACATCTCATAAAATGTTGATTAGAGGTGGTAATAACTAATATTCTTTTCCGTTCCTGATTGTAAGGAAAATGCTCGCTATTTTACCATTAAGAATGCTGTTGGTTCTGGGGCACCTGGGTGGCTCAGTGGATTGAGGCCTCTGCCTTCAGCTCGGGTCATGGTCTCAGGGTCCTGGGATCGAGCCCCGCATCGGGCTCTCTGCTCAGCAGGGAGCCTGCTTCCCCCTCTCTCTCAGCCTGCCTCTCTGCCTACTTGTGATCTCTCTCTCTCTCTATCAAATAAATAAAATAAAATATTAAAAAAAAAAAAAGAATGCTGTTGGTTCTAGTTTTTCCCCCCGTATCTCCTATATCAGATTGAGGAAGTTGTCTTCCATCTTTAGGTTGCTAAGAGTTTTTGCTGTGAAGAAGTGTTGAATTTTGTCAAATGCTTTTTAACATCTATTCAGATAATCAAATTATTTTTCCCTTTTAGTTTGTTAATGTGGTTGGTTGATTTTTAACTGTTAAACCAATTTGCATTCCTGAGATAACCTCCACATGGTTATAGTTTCTTATTCTCTTAATTTGTTCTGTTAACAAATGCTAACATTTTGTTTAGGATTATTGTATTGATGGTCATGAGAGCTAGTGGTCTATATTTTTTCTTGTCATGTTTTGGTGATATAATTATGCTGACTTTATAAAATAAGTTGGGAAGTGTTCTATTTTCTGAGAGAATTTGTATAAGATAGGTATTATTTTTTTTTTAAGATTTTATTTATTCAATTTGACAGATCACAAGTAGGCAGAGAGGCAGGCAGAGGGAGAGGAGGAAGCAGGCTCCCCACTGAGCAGAGAGCTCCATGCAGGGCTCCATCCCAGGACCCTGAGATCATGACCTGAGCCGAAGGCAGAGGCTTTAATGCACTGAACCACCCAGGTGCCCCAAATAGGTATTACTTCTTATTTAAAATTTTAGCTAGAATATTTTCATTCTTTTATCTTTTAACCTATATGCCCTCATATTAAAATATGTCATAAACATCATATAGTTGTCTTGTATTTTGTTTACATTTGCCCTGTTGATCTTTTTCTTTTTGTTAGAATATTTAGTCCACCTATATTTAACATAGTTACAGATATGGTGACAAACTATTCACATCTATAATCCTGTTGCCTGCTTTTTGTCCTACCTTGTTTTTGTTCCCATTTTCCTCTTTTTCATTCTTCTTATGGATCAAGTACTTTTTATTATTCTATTTTATCTTCTCCATTAGGTTTTTCAACATTGTGGTAAAACAACATTTGACATCATAACTATTTTTAAGTGTACAGTTTACTAGTCTTAAGTACATTCACATTTTTGTGCAACCAGTTTCCAAAACTCTTCATCTTGCAACACTGAATTTTTTTTTTCTTTCTTGCAACACTGAAAACTTAAAAAAAAAAATGTAATTAAACAATTTCCACTCATCCCTCCTCCCGGTCCCTGGCAATCACCATTCTGCTTTGTGTCCCTGTAAATTTAACTCTTCTAGGTATTTCATATAGATGGGGTTATACAGTATTTGTTCTTTTGTGACTGGCTTATTTCATGTAGCATTATGTCCTCAAGGGTCATCTATTTTATAGCATGAGTCAGAATTTTCTCCCTCCCCCCTTTTTTAGAGAGAGCACCCATTTGGTGGGGAGAGGATAAGAGGGAGAGGGAAACAGAATATTAAGCAGGCTCCATGACCAGCACAGAGCCCAGCCTGGGGCTTGATCTCACAACCCTGTGATCATGACCTAAACCAAAAGCAAGGGTTGGTGCTTAACCCACTGAACCACCCAGGCACCCTGAGAATTTTCTCCCCTTTTAAGCCTGAATAATATTTTTTTATTATTTTTAAAGATTTATTTATTTAAGAGTGAGAGAGAGGGCATGTGTGAGAGAGGGCGTGAGAGAGAGAGAGAGAGAGAGAGAGAGAGGAGCAGAGGGAGGAGAAAGAGAAGGAGAGAGGTAGACTTCCTGTTGAGTGCAAAGCCAGGATGTGGGGCTCGATCTCATGATCCTGAAATTGTGACCTGAACTAAAATCAAGAGCCAGCTGCTTAACTGACTGAGTCACCCAAGCCCCAAGGCTGAATAATAGTCTATTGTGTGTATATACCACATTTTGTTTTTCCATTCATCTGTCAATGGGCATTTGGGTTCCTTCTACCTTTTGGCTATTTTGAACGCTGCTGCTATGAACAAGGGTATACAATGTCTGTTCCGAGTTCCTGCTTTCAGTTCTTTTTGATGTATACCTAGAAATAGAATTTTTAGTACATATGGTAGTTCTATGTTTAATTTTTTGAGGAAACATACTGTTTTCCACAGCAGCTGCACTATTTTATGTCCCCACAAATAACACACAAGTGTTCCATTTTCTCTGCATCTACTCCAACATCTGTTTTTTTCTTTCTTTTCTTTTTTGGATAATAACCATCCTAATGATTGTGAAGTGGTATCTCGTGATTTTTATTTGTCTAAGCTTGGCTTTTGTCTCCATGAATGTAATGTGTTTGGCTGTTTTTGGGTCTCTGATAATTTCTTGTATTTGGGGTCATCGTAAGTCTGTTTCTTTGTTGTTTTACTTGTTTCCTCTTGGGGCGTCTTGTCTTCTTATATGTCTGGCTGCATTTGTGCATTAGGCATTGTAGTGCATTTAAAAAATTGTTTGTAGAAACTATTTTAAGGTTAGAATTTTTTTTAAAATGTATTTATTTGATTAAGAGAGAGCACGAGCAGGAGGGGCAGAGGGAGAGTGAGAGAGAAAATCTGAAGCCAACTCTGCAAGGAGTGTGGAGCCTGACATGGGGTTCAATCTCACGACCCTGAGATCTTGACCTGAGCCAAAACCAAGAGTGGGTCACTTAACAGACTGCGCCACTCAGGTGCCCCAAAGAGATTTTTCTCCCCTAAGCCCTAGGAGTGCCGACAATTTAGGATCCTTTTGCTCTGTATTCAGAGCTTGACATTATCTAGTTCACTCAGATGACTTGAAACCATCTGTGAAAGGAATGGATCACTTCCAGTTCACATCTTCTCTTAAATTAAAGCTCTCCAGGATCCCAGATTAAAGTAAAGTGTAAAGAGTTTTGTTGGCTCAGGGCTTGAATGTCACACAGAAGAGTCTAGAGAAGGGATGGGCAGTTGCTGGTGAGTCTGCTTCGGTGGGGGGCAGCATGCTGAATCTTAGTTCTGTGGTCCAGTATAGGAAAAGGAGGAAGGCAAGCTGGGCCAGAGTGGGCAAGGGATACGGAACCAGTCAGAGAGCTAGTCTGTCCTGGCTGAAGTGGTATAAGGCATGGGGTCTACCAGATGGACTGAAGCCAAGGCTGCAGAGAAGCTGCAGCTCATAGTTCACTTGGGCCAGAAACAGGTTCTCTTCTGTGGTCCTGGGCAACCTTTCTGGCCAGTGACCCCTTACTCAGTGATCTTGGCTGAGCCTGGATAGCCTGGACAGCTTTATTATTGTTCTCTCTGGGTCCTATTCTGATTCCTCCATTCTGGTCTCTACCCAGCATATTGTCCCTACTCAATTCACTTCAGTAAAGCCTCATTTTTCTCAGGATATGACTTAAGTTATTACCATGAACTTCAAGGCTCTACATGATCTGGCCACCGGTCACCTCTCCAGCCTTATCTTCTCCAATTGTCTGCCTCATTGTACATTTTCCTTCTTCTTTGTTTAAACCACCACGTATCCTTGATGACCACGGGGCCTATGCATGTGCTGTTCCCTCTATAGGGAGTACTCTTCTTGCCCCTATTTGCCCATTGTTATGGACTAAATATCTGTATTCCCCCCCAGTTCATATGTTGAAGCCCTAACCCCTTAGTGAGGCTGTATTTGGAGTAAGGCAGTCATTAAGATTAATTGAGGTCATAAGGGTAGGGTCCTGATCCAGTAGAACTAGTGTCCTTGTAGGAAGAGATGCCAGAGAGCTCATTTTCCCTCTCTTCCTGCACACAAATACTGAGGGAAAGGTCATATGAGGACATAGCAAGAAAGCGGCCATCTGCAAGCTGGGAAGATAGTTCTCACCAAAAACCAAATAGGCTGGGGCTTTGATGTTGGACTTCCAGCCTCAAGAACTGTGAGAAAATGTATTTCCCTTGTTCAAGCCACCTGGTCTATGGTGTTTTATTATGGCAGCCCGAGCAGACTAATACACATAGTTTAACCCCTTTTTTCCCCTTTACATTTCATACCAACTATTTCCCTAAACATCTCTGAGCCAAAGCCTCCTATTAGTGGATCTCATGGTACCATACACTGTGTAAGATTTATGTTTTTGATTATCTGACCAATGTCTGTCTGTCTTACTAGACTGTAAGGTACATGAAGGTCTCTGGTTTTTATTCAGGGCAGCATGCTCAGAACCTAATACAAGGCCAGGCACAATACACTTCTTGGAAGAGAAAGAGAGGTGGGTGGGGGCAAACAGTGCCTTGAGCTGGGAGGGTTTTATGGACATTCAAACCCCTCTCTGGTCCAACAGAAACTATATATTTATAATCAAGATGTGACTCTAGGATCCTGTGATAGGCCTCAGGGTCCTGCCCATCATGTCTGGCTCAGGTCCTGGGCTGGGCTGGGCCGGCAGAACCCCAGTTGTAAGGACAGGCAGAAGACCCACTCTGCCATCGGGACACAATTATATGTTTCTTACAGTGTTCTCTCGAGGACGAAGTCTTTGTAACTACTATTATACACACAATTGTACTCCTCCTATCTGCTCCCACAAACCAGTTCCTTTTTAAACCCAGAAATTTGTCTAATGGGCAGTTGGGGGCTGCTGGTGTATCAGACAGGGCCCACTCAGAAGCCAGAAACCACACCAGTAATTTGAATAAGGGACCATTAATATGAAGAATTCTTACCTAATGAAAGGTGGTTAGTGACTAAAAGGGTCAAAAGAGATTTCCAAAGAATATGTGCATAGTAACCATAGACCGTACCTACCATCTCTAGGGCTGAGGCAGAGTGACCAAGGAGAGGACAAACTAGCAAGTGCCTGTCCCCCAACCCCAAGGTGAAATCTGGGCCTTGTTAGAGCAGGGATTTAGCCCACTGGACAGTGGAGACGTCTGATGGAAGGCCGCCAGCTACCGACCAGAAGCAGGCAGAACAGATTACTAGAGGGTGAGCACCACTGGGTCTCCCAAGACCACGGGGAACCACAGAAGCAAAAAGAACAGCGGGGGGAAAAAAAGAAGAATAGAGTGGAATCAGGAAGGTTCTGAACCAGGAAGCCCCTTATAATTCTTTTTTTTTTTTTTTTAATTTCTCCAACCTCCTCTACTGACAGAGCCTAATACCGTGCCACTGGCAGAAGGGAAATGTTTATCCAACTCTGCTCCAGGATCACAGGGGAAGACAAAGAAGGGTGGCTTTAGAGCTGAGAGTCAAGAAGTTGGCTCAACTGGATTCGGAATCTTTCTTTTTAAAAATTTTTTAAAAAGATTTTATGTATGTATGTATGTGTGTGTGTGTGTGTGTGTGTGTGTGTGAGAGAGAGAGAGAGAGAGAGAGAGAGAGGGAGCCTGGTGTAAGACTTGACCCATGACCTCAGGACCCCAGGATCATGACCTGAGCTGGAGGCAGATGCTTAACCGGCTGAGCCCCCCAGGTGCCCCAGAACCTTTCTTAAAAAAATTGACGGGACATCCTTTGAATCCACTGAATCCTTATAATGTGTCACACACCATGTTAATAGTAACAGGAAGTATCTCACTCAATTGTCATAACTATATTAGGGATCTGAGTAACTTACTCAAGTTCACACAGCAAGTAAGTGAGGGAGACAGGATTCAAGCCCAGGAGTTTCAAAGTCAAATCCTCTTTACATACTGCAAGAAACTGCCTCCTGGATTCTTTCACTCCAGACTTGCTAAATGCAACAGAAAAGTTCATGGAGAGTGATAGAACCCTCTCTATGAAATGAATTATGTACTGCTGATTAAGCCGGGGGTCTGTCACTTTCCTGGCTCTATAAGATTCTTCTCCTTCGAATCCTCGGTTCTCAGCTGGTTACTGTTCCTTGTTTGTGCTCTGCCTGCATTGTGATACTTTATTCTAGAAAAGGAGCTGGCGTGTAAATCACAGAATTTTCAGCTTCTCTTCCTGTGATTGTTCAAAGTTCAGATATTTTTCCCCCTTGTGATTCTATAGCGCTGGCTACTGCTCAGAACCACACAGTGGACATGGTAGGAGAGTCACAGCTGGAATGGTTTTAGTTTTGAGGGCTAGAAAACCCAACTCAAATTAGAACCAGTAATATGGGGAATTTGTTGATTTACCTGACTTTATTGGTTCAAGTAAGCCTTGATCAGCCCTCCAAATCTTGTTTCTCTTTGTTCTGCTTTTTCCTGTTCATGTGTTGGCTTCATCTTTAGGGTGGGTGTCTTCATGGTCACAAAATAGTTGCCCACAGCAAATAGTCCTTCACTGACATCCAAGGAAATAGTGAGGATTTTACTCAATTATTGTGATGGGGAAAATATTGGATACTGATAAATGTAGGCCTGGGTAATAGATCTATTCCCGAAGCCATCAGTACAAGGTCGATGGGATTAAGTCAACTGACTTAGCAGTTCAGGATGGGGTCTATCCCATCCAAATTACCTCCATGCTGTAAAATGAACAGTGGGATAGACTGAAGGTTAGAAGGCACACCTGTCGGGATAGGCTGGATTTTGCTATGGTAGCAAACAAGCCCCAGTGTTTTTATAATAGTAAAGTTTATTTATTGCTCCTACAGCATGTGTACTGTGAGTCCCCTGGGGGGCACTATTTAATGTCTCCTCCATTCAGAACCCAGAATGATGGAGCTAACACCATCTTCAGTGTTGTCTGTTGTTGTTGCTGAGGGACAGAGAGTATACAGAATTGCCTACCAGCTCTTAAGGTTTGGACCTGGGAGTACATCTACTCACACATTATTTGACCAAAGAAAGTGGCGTGGACATCCCCGACTCAACGCTGTAAGGAAGTACATTCCTGTCATGTGCCTGGGAAACACCAGAAATGTCTGGTGGCTGGCATTAATGCCCACTACCACAGGAGGCCATCGGAATACCCACCACAGAGGGCTTACGGAGACCACCCCAGGTTTTGTCCACTTTTTGTTGGGAAAGGAATAACTTAGGTTTGGATTGCTACATAAAAAGAGGCCTCTCTACTCTGCAGAAATCAGGGAAACTCAGTACTCACTTTCTGTGTGACTATCAAATACCTCCCAGGTGTTCTGCCATTAAGCGGAGTTCATGGTTCTTTGAGGGACTTCTATTATGAAATCTCCTCAGCTCAAAGTAATTCCCTTTTTTTGAGTTTCTCGTGAACTATGTGACCTTTAAGCTGGTCATGATTGTTCTGGGGGAGGGGAGGGACACCTGACACTAGCTGGGTCAATTAGAGCCTCTTCCCTGAGATTTTGGGATTGGGAAGATGAGGAATTTTTAGCCTCTGTGTAGTTGGAATTATATCATGTACTTGGGAGTGGTTGGTCAGATGTATTTTTCCATTGTTTTACCTGGAAGGAGAGAAAACAAGTTTGTGGTGAGAGTCTTACTGGTCACCCTTGCTCTGCTTCCAATCCATCCAGAAGTCCCTCTGGGTTCTTGCTGGCCTGAGAGACCCATCCCTTTGACCCCTAAAACGCCATAAGATCAACTCCCCTTTATTTTTTTTTTAATTGTCCTGAGAGAGTACTGGTACTTGCAGCCAGGAAACTCCTAATTGGTACAAGCTCTTTGCTCCTCTAGACCCTGACACGCACACAAAAATGGTCGCAGGTGTAGCCTATTCCAGTAAAACAGAAGTCAGGTGGCAATTCTATTGCATCAACTATATTTCTGGCAGTTTCTTTCCTGCTTCAGAAAGCTCATCAGAATGTGAGTGAGTTCAGGTGACATTAGTATAGGGCTCACCTGGAATCTGCTTATATTTTTTAAAGGAAAATAATTTATCTCTTTGGGTAAATACTATTTGTGACATACTTCCCAAGACTGGTTATTGAGTGCATGCTGTTTCCTCTGCTTGGAGTCCTCTCCTCCTCCCTCAATTCTTTAGACTCAGCTCCTGTGGAAGAACTTTCTACACTCTCCTATATTGCATTAATTATGTCCTCTCTGCTTCCCAGAGCAGGTAGCACATACATGTAGTGCTACACATTTTCTTCCATTTTTTAGGGTTTTTTGTTGATTTTAAGGATTTTATTTATTTTACAGAGAGAGAGAGAGAGCGAGTGTGCACAAGCAACAGGAGCAGGAGACTGAGAAGCAGGGTCCCTGCTGACCTGCTGATCCCAGGATGCTGGGATCATGATCTGAGCCCAAGGCAAACGCTCAATGGACTGAGCCACTCAGGTGCCCCATATTTCTTCCAGAAGCACTTCTTTAAGTGTCTGTCTTATTTGAAATTCTGATTTCCTTAGTGGTTGGGAGAATGCCTTGTTTACCTCCATATCCTGCAGTACCTGGATTGGAATAGATGCTCAAAAAATTTGTTGAGTAAATGAACTTTGAGCAACATATTCCATATATACTCTTATTCATTCAAGAAATATATAGTGAGGGGCGCCTGGGTGGCTCAGTGATTAAAGCCTCTGCCTTCAGCTCAGGTCATGATCTCAGGGTCCTGGGATCAAGCCCCACATCGGGCTCTCTGCTGGGTGGGGAGCCTGCTTCCCCCTCTCTCTGCCTGCCTCTCTGCCTACTTGTGATCTCTCTCTTTCTCTCTGTCAAATAAATAAATAAAATCTTTTAAAAAAGAGAAATATATAGCGAGAACCTCACTGTGTCAGGCCATATTCCAGATACTTGAGATAAGCAACACAAGTCTCTGTCCTCAGAACAATACAGATGATATTAAGGTCATAAGTACTATAAGGAAAAGCAAAGGGGGATAAGGGGAGAGAGAATGATGGGGGATGGTGGGATTTGATATGTTAGTAGAGTAGTCTGGATAAGTCTGAGGTGGTGACTTTTGAAAATTTTGAAATTGGAGTAAGGGCACGTGCCTTTCTGATACCTTGGGGGTATGAAACATCAAATGCAAAGGTCTTGAGGTAATAGTGAGCCTGCCTGTTCCAGAAGCAGGAAGGAGGCTAGTGTGGCTGGAATGGAGTGAAGTGGTAGAGTGCAAGGGGGTGCAGTTAGAGGAGGGGAGGAGCGTTGGGTGGGGGAAAGTCACAATAGGCTTTTGGGGGCCCTTGACAAAAAGTTTGATTTTTTTTTTTCTCTGAGATGGGAAGGCATTGGAGGCTTTAGAGAAGGGGAGAAATATGCTTTGACTTACGTTTTAACAGAATCCCTCTGGCTTCTTGAGAACAGGCTCTCTGAGAGTAGAAGTGAATCAGGGAGAGCAGGTAGAAGGTTACTGCAATATTCCAGGAAAAAGATGACAAGGGCTCAAAGAAGGGTATTTTAAAGTTATTTGCTATTGGATTACATGTGGGATATGTTGATAGGAAAAGAGGAGTGAACTATGACTTCAAGGTTTGGCTGGAGCCACCAGACAGATGTAATTGATCTTAAATGAAGTGGGGAAGACTGAAAGGAGCAAATTGAGGGGCAAGTTCCAGAGTTTGGCTTCGGACACGTCAAGTTTGACACGCTGCTCAATACTTTATATGTTCACTGTTTATCAGAATCTGAGGGTTAAAATGCAACCTGATGTTAAAGTCAGCTTTATTTATTGAACACCAGGCACTGTGCAGAAAGGTTAATGGGTGCTGTCATTTAAATCTTTCAATCATTCCTACTGGCTTAATTACTAATATTTTCATTGTTTTTTTTTTTTTTTTGGATTAAAGATTAAATGGCATGTCCAAAGTCACCCAACCAATGATTAATCTGTCAATATAATGCAGATCAGGAATGCCAACCTAGGTGTGTCAGACTGCAGAGCTCTTGCTGTGTATTAATCACTGGATTCTAAAGGTGGGGATCACTTTCTGAGCATATCTGCCATAGACTTGGGCTCCATGACAACACAGGTACCTGCGACGTGTGACGAAAAACCAGAGAAAAGCCCAGTCCCGCCCAATCCCATATCGGGTGTTACAGGTGACACAATGGAAGCTGTTAAGAAAGGAGAGCATTATTGTACCTGCGGGCACTGATGCTTGCAAGTTCTCAAGTACCCTTAGATTTAATGTTAAAAAGCCATTAGAGGTTGTTGTTGTCCTTTAGAAACATAAGAGATTAAAAACTGCAGTGGAGCATTGGTGGGAGGAAAGAAACACCAACTCCCAGGCGATGCTTGTTGGGAAACACCGGACCGTAGGGAGGGGGGCCGGGCAGAGACCAGAATCCCTGCCCTGCCTACATCCTTTCGAAAGAGTAGCCTTGTGTGACCTTCCTTAGGTGGTCCTCCAGAAAGACCAGGATATGGAGCACAAAAGCCGGGAACCTCCGGGACCGCAGCATCCGCCCCCTGTGCCCTCCTTCCCCGCCCCCTTCAGTCTCCAAGCAGGGGAAAGCGGGACGACGCCTGCGCATGCGTCCGGGGCAAGGTCCGCTCCCCGCGACGTCAGGGGGCTCGCGCCCGCACTAAAGCCCCGCCCCCCGGGCGCGAGAGGCGACCTGGGCGGGGGGCCTCGGGCCCCGCCCCCAGCCGAGCCGAGCAGGGCCGAGCGAAGCCGAGCAGCCCCGAGCGCGGCCGAGCGGAGCCGAGCCGAGCGGCCCGGAGTCGGTTGGTGCAGCTGCGTCCCCGCCGCCCAGCAGTCCGAGGCTCCGGCGTCGCCGCCGCCTCCGCGGGGCCTGCGCCGGCCGCCCGCCCGCCCGTCGGGAGGGAGGCCCGGAGCGCGGGGAGAGCGGCCCGGCCGCGGGCGCCGCCGCCGCCGCTGCCAGGTGAGCGCCCGCCGCGGCCCGCCGGCCCCGCGTGCCCCCGCGACTGTCAGTCTCCGTGTGTGTGTCTCTCTCTGCCTGTCAGCCCCCCGTGTCTGCGCGAGCTCCCTCCCGCCACGCCTGACCCTCCGGCCCTGCCCGCGGCGGCCGCCAGCCCCTCCCGCCCGCTGCCCCGGGTCTTTCTGTCAGCCGCCAGCACCCCCATGCGCGCAGGCTCCGCCCCTTCCCCCCGAAGCCCCGCCTTCGCCCCATCTGTCAGCACCCCCCCCCTCAGCCCCGGGGCTCCGGCGTCCTGGGGCTCGGTGTAGACCCCGCGGGCCGCAGCCGCGAAGGGAGCGCCAGGGGGCGCCGAGGGGAGGGGGGCGCCGGCAGACGCGCGGCCGACCCCGCGAGGGTGCGTGTCTCAGCGCGCGGGTCGGGACCGCGCGGGCGCCCGGGAGCCCGGGGGCGGGAGAGGGGGAGAGCCCGCGGCTGGGCGGGGAGGCCGGGCGGCCCGGAGCCCCTGGCTGTGGTTCCCGCGGGCCGCTGCGGGCGCGGGGCAGCCTCTGCCCCTGGCGTGGAGAGCGCCAGCTCCGCCGAGGAGGCAGCTGAGCCGGGGACTCCAGCCGCTTGGGGGTACAGTAGAGCCCTGAACCCCGGGACCCTCGTTTGCCCACGCGAAAACACTCACCTTGGGCCCCGGGGGCGCGGATGCCGAGAGTGGCGTGTGAGCGCAGTTTGGGGTTTCCATTCAGAGAAGCCTGTCGGAAGTGATTGAGGAGCGGGTGGGATGTGGAGCTTAGGTGGAAAGTGTTTGAGAGCTTGAGTCACTTTGAGTTGCGTGGTTTGCATTTCTGAGCAGTGATTGCCCTGGGCTTGTGCCCTGGGAGAAACTGCTCTGTGGTGGGGAGGAGAGGTTAGGTAGAGGAGGAGGGAGAGCGCACTCCTTTCTGTTTTTATCTGTGTCATGTGAACACACAGTATTTATTCGTGAGACTCCACACCTCTTCAGTTTAAAAAGAGGCGACAGTAGTTTCCTTGTATACGTGTTCTTGTACATTGTTGTGTTGATGTTCTTTATTTGTAGTAAACTTAGCATCGCGGTTATTTAGAAACCAAGAGAAAATGCGTCTGAAACAATTGGTATTTTGCCGGATAGTTCTCAACCACGGGGAAAGAGCCAAAAGCGCACTTCATTAGCTGGAACAACTTATTCGGGCTTAATTTGTTTCTAAGAGACATACAGTGGAAAAATCCAGAAGCAGCGAAGTAGTATCAAAGAGTCTTAGGAAATTAATGAAAGGGCCCTTCTATTGCTGCCTTGGAAAGACGGTATCAAAGTAGCTGTAGAGGACAGAGCTACTATGTAATGATAAACATATTAACCAAGTTGGTTTTTGTGACCTTGATACATTGAGCAGCGCTTGATTTGTGCAGTGCTTCGTTAACGGGCAAACATTGCATGGAAGTGGGATAAATTTTGGAGAAAACGTTCCCCGTGTTTTGTTTTGTTTTCATATTTAAGTATGATTTCAGACTAGAGCAGTCTCCGGGTAGGAGTTGTTGTTTTTTAAAATAACATTAAAAATTACAAAAGTAATTCACGTTTAAAGCATTAAATTAGAAAAATAAAAGCTTGAGAAAAAACCTGTAATCCCACAAACGATAGGAAACCACAGTTAAGTATTTATCCTTTTAGTCTTTTGTTCCTCTGTATAAGTATTTTTCTTAGAAAAATGCTGCCATACTAGGAGAGTGTTTTATCATATGCTTTTTTCCTACTTATAATTAGATTATGTAAAATCTTACAGATTATGTATGCCTCATACATAAAGGCATGGAGAGGAGGATGATGGATGTAGGGATTCAATGGTGATTATACATAATTCTTTGCTTAATCTGATTTGCAACTTTAAAGTACTCCGAAGCTGGAGGTATTATCTCCTCTTCTGTAGGTATATATTTGACCTATTTATTACTTATAAAACTTGTGTATGAGTAAGAACTTGTGTTCCCTTTGTGACACTTAAAAAAAATAAATTGGATCCTCTGCTTAGAGCGCTCCAGTAGCTTCTCATTTTAAAGTAAAATATGAAGTTCTTGCCCTGGCTAACTAGGCTGCCTCCCTGTTCTCACTTTCAGGTTTGCCAAACACATCTCTTTGCTATTCCTTTAAAACTTTAAGCATATGTCAGCCTCAGTGCTTTTGCTTTTCCTTCTACCTAGAACTCTGTTCCCTGGATATCATGGTTCTCACCTCAGGTCTCTGCTCACATGTAACTTTATTAGGCTTTTCCTGACCCTTCTGTGTAAAATATACCCATTCCCCTGTCCTCCTTAACCAACCCTCCTTAAACTTAACTTTTCTTCATAGCACTTACTCCCACTGGTGAGTACATATTTATTTGTTGATTTATGTCTCTTTCCCCCCCTTTAACCCAGAAATGTGAGACTTTTTTCACTGATGTGTCCTCAGGGCTCAGAACAGCACCTGACACATTTTAGGTGCTTAATATTTGTTGAATGAGTGAATGCATGCTCTTTATCCATCCATTCCTATCACCTTCCTGTAGCCATCTAGGCTTTTATATAGGTCTATCCTGAAGTGGGATAACAGCCCATTAGAAGTCAGGATAGTCCTTTCCTTTACATCTCTGAGAAGAAGAATTTTACAAGTGAGGCTTATAATCTTAGAATTATAGTCTTGATCTGACTTGAACAATAGAAGGCAGAAACATTTTTGGCAAATGTTACTGGCTTTCTTTTTTATGCATTATCCCTTGTGTCACATTGGAAATCTTTGAAAAGTATAAAGTATCCCAGTTATGTTTACAGCAGTGATTTCAATTCAGTAGTTCTTAGTGATAGCGTAAGCCTCAAGAGCATAGTGAGTTTTTTGTGTCAACAGATACCCAGAGATATAATTACAGCTTTAATGTGTTTTCATTTGAGGAGTACCTGTTATATTTACTTATTTTCCTGGCAATTCTATCCTTTTCAACTCCTTGCTTATCAGTTTTTGGATGGCCTCACAGGTATACTTAAGTTTTGTTGTTTTTTTTAACATTTTAAAATAAATCCTTGAAATCCTTGATCTCTTGAGCATTTTACATCTCTCATGTGACTCTTGAACGGTTTGAAAGTACCAGTTTCATCTTTCAGGATGAAATGATATCTGTAGCAAAACATATAATTGCATTTTCATTATAAGGATGGGGGAAAATTTTATCTTGGGATAGAATTTTTACAGAAAGGAAATAGCGTGAGTGTAAGCTTTTTAAAAAGCTTGAATTTCAAGTAGACTAGTTTTTGAAAAAAAAAATCCTTGTTTTTTGCTCATAAGGAAAAGGATTTCTTTGTGTACAATCCAGAGACCTTCAAAAATGTCTTGTTCTTATGCCTCAAATATACAAGAACTTGGGAAAAAGTTCTAAATGAAAATTTTCTTTTAAAGGCCTAAAAGGAATGCATTACGAATTTATTTTTATTTGTTCCATAGGCCTTTATTGAGCACATAGTTGGGGTAGTTCTATGTGTTTGTGCATGGGCTACATGACCATGATGATCATATTCAGTTTTAGATTACCAGCCTTTCTTTTTCTTTCTTTTTTCTCCTTTCCTTCCTTCCTTCCTTCCTTCCTTCCTTCCTTCCTTCCTTCCTTCCTCCCTTCCTTTCATTTTTCTAAAAAGATTTTTATTTGACAGAGAGAGTGAGAGAGAGAGCACAAGCAGGGGGAGTGGAAGAGGGAGAAGAAAGCTCTTCTTGGAGCAGGGCACCCAATCCAGGGCTCAATCCTAGGACCCTGAGATCCTGACCTGAGCCAAAGGGACTCACCAGCCTGATTTCTTATTATTCCTCCTCTTCTGTCACTTGGCTACCTCCCTTCTGTCATCATATTCTCTCCCTAAATGATCTCGTTTATTCCCAGGACTTTAATACCTCTTGGATGCTAACTCCCTCCCTTGGTTAGACCTCCTCCTGGACCTTTCTCTCCTTCTGGTCTTGCATTTTTACACGTTGCCTTCCTGCTCTCTCTACTTGCTGCCCCACCATGATCTCAAACTTCACATATCCAAAATATCTCCGTCTCCATCTTCCAGGTTTATATTTCTCATTCCTGACTCCTGTCTTCCCTCTCTCCCAGCTTTCTTCACCCCCTGCCTTCCCTGTCTTTGTCCTTATTGTCCTCTATTGTTCAAGCCAAACACCTGAAAGTTGTCTTTGATTCTTCCTGATTCTTCACTCCACATCCAACCCATTAGCACAGCCTGTTGGCCCAGGCTCCAGAATACCTCAAATCCTACCTTCCCTCCATCCTCCTAATCCAACTGCTGGCCTCCCAGCTGGGTGATTGCCTCTGCCTGTACTTGATCGCCTAGCTTCTGCTCTTTCCTGCTTTTGCCTTCTTCTAACCCCTGTTCCCATTGTGGCCAGAGTGATGCTACTAAAAAGCAAACCAGATCAAGTTACCCCCCCTGCACTGGCTTCCCACTGCACTTAGAACCACACCCACACTTCTTAATCTGAGGTGCTCGGCTTTTGTCTCTCCCTCTCCAACCTCTGCTCCTTGCTCAGCCATTCTTTCAGGTTGGAACTGTCAGTTTCTCCAATTTGCCAGTTTTCCTCCTCTTCTGTACAGGCCCTTCTCTCTTCCTTGTCACCCTTCCCCTATTTTTCTCATAAAGATCCTTCTCAAACATTTGCTCTCAGCTAAAATGTCCCTCCTTGGAGGGGCCTTTCCTGATCACCTCTTCCATGGTAGCTTCCTCCCTGTTGTCCCCTCTTACTACCTGTGCATTTCCTGCTTAGTGCTTCACCAGAATTCTACGTATCTCATTGATATGTTTCTTTCTTTTTTGTCTGCTCTCCCAGGAGACTGCAAGACCTATGAAGGCAGAGAGAGCCTTGGCCTGTTTAAGTCCTGGCACCCAGTGCTCTGCCTTGAATCCAATGGGTGCAGGTCCTCAATACTTTTTGAATACTAGCTTTTATAACTGCTAATGTTTTTTGAGACTTCCTGTGTGTCAGGTCCTGTGCTAAGTGCAATCATATATTATCTTTAAATCTTTGGGAGAACTAAGGTGACTGTGATTATTACATTATCATTTCTGCATCCTAGTTGAAAAAAATGAGCTTAGAGGAATAAATTTTAAAGTTACGGGGGCGCCTGGTTGGCTCAGTGGGTTAAAGCCTCTGCCTTCGGCTCAGGTCATGATCTCAGGGTTCTGGGATCGAGCCCCGCCTCGGGGTCTCTGCTTAGCAGGGAGCCTGCTTCTTCTCTCTCTCTGCCTGCGTCTTTGCCTACTTGTTATCTCTCTCTCTCTATCTCTCAAATAAATAAATAAGAATCTTTTTAAAAAATAAAGTTACACAGCTAAGAAAGTGATGGAGCTAGGATTTAAATCTATGTGATCTGACTGTAGAAACTTTCCTCCTATTCTTTATTGCCTTCTGATGTGAATGTAGGGATGAATGAATGTGAAATAGGCCACAATAATAATGTTTGAGGGTTCTAAGCATACACTGGAGTATAAAAATTGGATTGGGGTGCTGCATTTCCTAGGAAGTTGCTGTTAAAACCACTATGCCAAAGCACATAGATTAGTTTGAGTTCTGTTTTAATTTTGCCTTTGCTGCTTTCTAGCTGTAAGCCTGTGGGCAAATTACTTAACATGTCTAAGTCTGTTTTTTCAGCTGTAAATGGAGAAAAATAATAGTTCTTATCTCACAGGGTCATTGTGAGTAACATAATTATACACAAAAAACAGTGAATGTTGGCTATTAATGTTATAAGGAGGGAAAAAAAACCCTCAGGAAAAGACTTGTAGCCCCATCAACAAACTAGAGTTTGGGTAAGAGTGAAAAACCATAACTAACAGTAATATTTCACTGATTCTGGCTTTGAATTTCTAAAAATGATCAGAGAATTAACTATTTGGCTTGTGATTTATAATCATTCTGATGCATGACAACTTTATGTTTAGATTCATCCTTGTTAAATGCTTGAGGTAAGATAGTTTTCTTCTTTTTAAACTCCTTTTCATCTTAAAGATTCTCAGGTTCTCAGGATAGATCTTTTGAGAGGCTGGCCATTTTTGAGAGTCTGGCTAGTTTTTTCTCTTTCATCAGAAAGATACTCACCAGGGGTGCTTGGGTGGCTCCATTAGGTAAGTGTCAGACTCTTAATTTCGACTCAGGTCACAATCTCAGGGTTGTGGGATTGAGCCCAACGTCAGACTTAGCATGAGTCTGCTTGGGATTCTCTCTCTCCATCTGCCCCTCACCTCCCTCTAAAATAAATAAATCTTTTTTTTTTTTTTTTTAAAGATTTTATTTATTTGACAGAGAGAAACACAGCGAGAGAGGGAACACAAGCAGAGGGAATGGTAGCGGGAGAAGCAGGCTTCCTGCCGAGCAAGGAGCCCGATGCGGGTCTTGATCCCAGGACTCTGTGATCATGACCTGAGCTGAAGGCAGACGCTTAACGACTGAGCCACCCAGGCGCCCCTAAAATAAATAAATCTTAAAAAATATTGGGGCACAGTTGAATTTTCTGGTGGGATGGCTTAGGATCAAGTGCTCATTTGGTCGTTTCCAACAACTCTGTGAGGTGGAGGATGAGGTTATCTGCTAAGACTAAGTGAGAAGAGGTCAAAGGGAGAATAAGGAGATTTGACATATAATTGAGGTCAGGAAGAGTGAACTTGGGGCAATGTCCATAATTTCCTGACAGTATATGGGGCTCTGTTGAGGTAGGGGACCATGGTGGATTGGGGTATCAGTAGCATTCAGCTGACAGGGTTTGGGAGCACAGAAAGCATATGGTTGAATAGAGCCAGGACTGAGGTTTGCTGGCAGAAGGATGGTGGGCCAGAGGCGCTGGGTATTGGCCAGAGAGTGCTTAACTCTCTGGGTAAGGGGTTTTAGGGGTTTAAGGCTGGATGAGGAGAAATGAACTAGAGGTGCTGATGAAGTCAAGGAGTGTGTGTGTGTATTGGAGTGATAGGGTACTATAAGGATGTGGTTAGACAGAGACACGTGAGAAGCAAATTTTAGAGCTGGAGGAGTTAATTACTGGACACGACGGGCTCCTAGGTTTTGCCACAGGCACGAATGGCTAAAATGAAGTGAACTCAGTGAAGATGAGTGACGTCAAGGAGATCAAGTAACTGAGAGGCTGAAGAGGTGTTAGGGTCATCCATGTGGCCAGAAAACCCCATCACAGGCATGGCAGGCATGTGGGGTGGAGAGAAGGAAAGTGTGCCAAGTCTTCAGTGAATGAAGTACCCGCAAGAGAAGAGGCGTATGGCCACCCTGCAGGAGCCTCAGAAGATGAGGGGGTTTTGCCTGAGGGCAGTGGAAGAGCAATGACCTGGCAACTTTATTGGTTGCAAGGTCTTTCTGGAAGGAGTTGGCCCTGGTCTAGGTTCATTATGCTTCAGAAGGAATCCCAATTCAAGTAGGCAGCACCCATGGCATGTTGTATGTGTTTCTAAGCCTGCTCATGAACATCATCTGAGGGTGTATGTTAAAAATACAGATTTCAGGGCCCTATCCCAGGTCCACGGATTCGAATTTATAGGAGAGGGGACAGAGAATGTATATTTTAAACTCTCCCACTGCCACGCACATACCTGGTAATTCGTTATAATTAGGCAAGTTTGGAGAACACAGCTGTTCCCCAAATTTAAGATCGTGGGGTCTGGAATCTGACTGGGTATGAGGGAGGTGAGGCTGGTAGGAGTGAGCCTTGGCCCATGACTCTCAATAGTTTAGCTTTCCAGGACTGTCTGATATCAGAAGTAGTGAATTAAGGGACCCACCGTTCAGGGCGAGCACATTGACCACAGCAATGACACAGCCAGAAACACTCTACAAAATAATTCAATGTACAGCAGTTTGGGGACATTCGTTGTAGAAGAGACGGTCCTGTTTGCCTCAGTGGTCCCTGAATACGTTAACTAATAATTGTCCTGCTCAGCGGGAATAGGTCTGGTTATGGATTGCTTAGTTCTGAAGGCTGAGAAGAAAGTAATGCAACTCAGAGCGCTTTCTGTCCTAAGCTGCGATGTTGTAGTGCTTCACTTACCCTGTAATTAACTTACGTGACACGTTTCTGTCTCTGAAGACGCAGGACTAAAACATTTACTCATTGACAAGCTAAAGACAAGAGTGGTGATTATTCCCAAGGGGCTGAATACATGATTAGATACTTAATATCACAACGGCGGCAGCCCTACCACCCCATTCTCTGTTTTTTCACCAAGAAAATTCTTGTTTCTTTTCATGACACGGAAGAGGATTCCTGCAAAAGAATAGCTGCTGGGAGGGAACTTAGAGTTAGTGGTTCTTGGCTGACTATTTAGAATCCCCTGTTGCTAGTGAGGAGGTGTGAGTTTGAGTGGCAGTGTTTAGAATATTCAAACCTTACTTCCACCCTGGTTTGTCACACCCAAACACTAAAGCTGCAGGAAAAGAATGTTGTCAGCCTTGCTAGAAGTGGTTGCTATGGACCTCAAGCCTAAAACTTGATTTGCTCTATCATGTGTTCCATTTCTTACTTCCTTTTAGCACGGCTGGTACTGACGAGCCTGGCTTTCAAACTGCTGAGGTGGGTGCCAAACATGGCATAGCATCTTGGTTATATTCCTGGCACTTACTACATCCTTCCACTTACTGCCTCTTCTCCTTGGTGAGCTGCAGGGAGCCACTTGAATGCACATCTTGAGACCCAGAAAGTGTGGTAATGGAAGTTTAGTAATGCCAGTTCAGCCAGCACTTTCCATTTGCAAGTTGAGATTTTTCAAAAAGTACTTCCATTAAAAAAAATAGAAATTCAGAATATTTTTCCCTCTTAGGAAAACATCTTCTAAAGCTGAGAAATACTGAACAGATGCCGACGAATATTTTAACGATAGTATTTTAATATCACACTTATCTGCCCTACACAGCTCAGGAACCCCTGAATTCTATTGTATTATGCTGTATTATGAAGGCTCTGCTATATTATGGTGCTCTTTATAATGTTTCAGTCACTAAACGTACTCAGTTCATGAAGTGTTTGTATGCCTACTGTGAACTAGACAGCAAGGGGTTGAAAAAGGTCTCTGTTTTCAAACATTTTTTAAAAGTTAGACAAGGTGCATTTAAATTTCTGACCTCAAGCCAACTCCGGTGCATGCTGCAAGGAGGTAGAATCAAAATGCAGGCTCACAGATGAAAGAGAGGTTATTTCTGGTGGGGAGTGGAAGTGACAAGAGGGGATGGATGGATGCTTTCTGGGAGTGTTTTATTCAGACAGGATCTTGAAGATTTGGTAACATTTGGAACTGTTATATTTGATAGTCTCTTTTTACTAAGACATCATTTATTTTAGCTAGACTACAGAGATACTTTGGTGCTTAATGAATTAATTTTCACAAATTAATGAACGCCTCACTCCTTAATTATTTTGGGTAACCTGTCTTTGTAATTAAGTATAAAGTATTTAGGAATGTATGGTGGAGAAGGGCTTTTATGGAAGCCCTTAAAAATAATCTTGGGATCGCAGTGGATGTCTCAAATTCCAAAAGAATTGGAAATACAGTGCTATGGTGGTGAACAGAAAGCCAGAATGATAATGGAAGGTATATGTTTAGGTAGATGGTTTAGGATTTGAGGGAAGAGGAAGCTCTAAGTGAGGTTGGTGAGGCCTTTATAGGAAAGGAATAGTCAGCCATGTTAGGAGACCTCTTGAATACTCACCATCTCATATCTGAGCGTCTTTCTTGGGAATGATTGGCAGTGAGGGCAGAGGAGCCCTATGGCTAGGGCCATGATAAACTGAAGGAGGCCAGCTCCTCCTCATTCTCCCTTGTTCTAGTGTGGCTAAGCACAGAGGGTTTTACAGAATGGCTCTTCCTGTTCCAGGCCTCTGTGTGCCTTGTTTCTGGGCTTGGCCTGCCTCAAAGCTACATATTTCTACCAGAGTGAAGGCTCTTTGACTGACATGTGTCCATTTGGGTGAATCCTCCTTTGGCAAGCTCATTTCTAACCATGATAGGTTAGCTACAACTAGACCACTGTGCCACCCTTGCACATGGTCATTGTTAGGTCTGAGACCTTGTGGTCAGTTTTTCATTTCCCACGTAAGACTGAATTTTCCCCTCTTCTCCTGGCCCTGTCAATTAAACACTTAATTTTCCAGGAAGCTGAAAACATACCATTTGCTATCTTTTGTGCTGAAATGAGACCCTGGCTCAGAATTCTGATCTTTTTTGGGACTCAGCATATACAGTTTTGAAAAAAATAGTATTTTCTTTGTTTATTCCTGATAATGCCAGTAGCATTTTAAAAGCTATTTGGCAATACTATACACCCCATTTTACCATGTAGGTGACTAAAGCAACTCCAAGAAAATGAAGTCAGTCACTCCCCAATAATGTACTTATTTTGTGTCTCTTGTATATCAGGTTCTATGCTAGACACCAGTGGGGAGCAATTAGACATGGTCTTTCTCTAGCCTCATGCTGCTTACAGTCTGGTGGATCCATGGCTGGGAAGTCATGATAGATTTATACATAAATAGGCCTGGAGGCAAAAAGGCCTGGGGTATAGTCCTGCTTTTGCCATTTACCAATGACACGACCTTAGGCATTTGACTCTCTTTTCTGTCAACTGTAATAAAAAAATCTTTTAACAAGGTTTATAAGAGTTTTGTAATAAATGATACTACATAGAAAAGAGCTTTGAGAAGGTCAATTTACTATATATGCAAATTTTGTGGGGGTAATTTGACTAATAGGAATGGCTAATGGATGGTTTCCATTACTCCATGGCTTCAGAGAATACCATGTACTTCAGAGAATCCCCAAATGTAATACTGGGACTAAATATTATTAATATTTCATCAATTTTTAATGCTTTTAAATAATGAGAAAACGAGCAATTTTTTGGTGTCTGAAGTTAATGTAGGCTATTTAGTCATCCCTGATGAACTGTAGATTTAATACATACTGGCATTATTTCAGAATATAGTGCTTCTAGATATTTACTATCTGACCAGAAATTTATTACTCCAACAATGGATATGTGATAATACCAATAGTCTAATACATTACATGGACTTACAGAATAGAAAGACAAGCTTCTCTGAACAATAATTATAATAAAATAAAAATATCCTATGTAAGTTGTACATACATACGTATATATGTACATACATATAAAGATATCCTATGTAAGATATCTTTAGGTTTTACAGATTTAGATAAGCATCCTAAATCCCAGATGATTCATTTTGGACTATATGGTTCCTTTTTGTCTGGCTTTCTGTTGTTTATGGTCGCATATCCTCCTGCATATCCCTGAAGAAGACCTTTCATTGTCGGTAGTTTTTGTAGTAACCCAGGCAAGACCTCAGTCTTTTGAAACCTCAATTTAGCCATAAGATGTGCCTTTTCTTTGCCATACCTACTTCACAGAGTTGTTGAGACATTCAGGCAAAGGATTGGAATGTATGTGCTTCTGTGTGTGATGGTTCTCATGTCGTCACAGGTGTAGTGGTTTGGTAATTGTGGGATTGTCTCAGAAGGACTGTATTTTGATTTATAATACAGCCTTATTCAAGTTTCCTGATTCTTTCTCGTTAAAATGCACAGCCATCCACATCTTTTGGTCCCATTCTCACTTAATAGCATTTCACTTTATGCCTGGTTAGCCGTTCATCAGCAGTTACTGAGCTTCTGCCATGTGCAGGGTGCTGAGGGTGTAGGGGAGCAAGGGCCAGACCTTCTTCTTGCCTGTTGGAGTGGGGATTGAGCCCAAGACTACAACATCAGTTCTTGTCTGAATTTCCAGCCTCCAGGCCTTCCCTACATATTTCAGACTTTGCCAGTTCCTACAATCGTTTGAGCCAGTTCCTTAAATCTCTTAATTTGTGCACGTGTGTGTATACTTAACACACATACACACATGTATTTTATTGGTTCTGTTTCCCTGGAGACCCCAGACTGATGCAGTTCTTAACAAATGCTCTCATTATTGATGCAGAAAGAGGAAGAACAAATGGGGTAAACAAAATGCTTAGTGTGATTTTAGCTGTGTGGAGTTTGAGGTGCCCGTGGAATCTACTGGAGATATCCGCAGGCAGATGAGGTCGAAGAGAACTCACACTACTGGTCTGGACTGCAGATATATGAGTTTGGAAGTTACCAGCTTGCGTCTGTCAGTTGAAGCTATGTTTGTGGTTGATTTCAAACATAGAGCATATAAGGTAAGAGGAGGTATCAAGATGGAACCAGTATGGACCAGGGTGGAACCAAGATCGAGATGAAATCAGGAAACACCAATATTCAGAGGAGAGGCAGAGAAAGAGAAGCCAGTGAAGGATTCCAAGAAAGAGTA
Source organism: Procyon lotor (assembly GCA_028646535.1). NCBI lineage: Eukaryota > Metazoa > Chordata > Mammalia > Carnivora > Procyonidae > Procyon > Procyon lotor. The sequence goes on from CM053610.1 coordinate 14,396,003, forward strand.
GACAGGACGATAACCAGGAGAGAGTGGGGTTCTGGAAATCAAGGTGGGGGGTGGATTTCAAGGAGGGAGTGCAGCACTGTCAAGAGCCTCAAGGTCAAGAGAATTGTTGGTATATGTCCACTGAACTTAGCTCCTAGGAGGTGTATCATTATAGGTGACTGTTTCAGTGTCATAATAAATTACAGTGGGTGGAACAGAGAATCCATGGTTGTGGAGTAGAGATGCATGTTTGCTGTTCCTATTTCTTCAAGGAGCTCACTTACAAAGTGTGAGGATAGGAAGGGGCTGCGGGAAGGGATGATTTTAGGGTGAGCGGGGCTCTAGCGTGTTCAGAGGCTAAAAAGATGGAACTAGAAGAAAGGAAGAAGGCAGAGATTCAAGGGAGAGAAAGGGCATATTCTTAAATGCTCCTCCAGGGGTAGAAGGACATGCACAGGGGATGGTCACTAATATTGCCAGAGGGGGAGCCCCTCTTTCACTTTGTATGCAATGAGGTAAGACTATTTGGGGGTACAGAGATGGTTACAGAAGGTAGGAGACGAGAAGTCTTGCCCTCATTAAAGCTTTTGTGTTCTTTGTGAAGTGGACCTTTGGCAACAACTGATAGCCAGGATGAGCTGGTGCAGTAAGGTCTCTGAAGATATAAAGTGATTGCTGTGGGGCTTGAAGTAGAGGCTGATTATTGCTCCCCATTGTCTGTTGAATGAGAGGTAAGCTCCGAAGTCTGAGGCTTGTACAGACCTCCACAATCTGCCTTTAACTACTTCTGCCAGGCTGCCTATCTTTTCTGTGTCATTGCAGCGCCCTTGTACTTCAGCCCCGAGCATTTCTGCCATGACACTCGAATGAGGCTTGGAGAGACTGGGTGCTATAGCGAAGATGCCATTGGATTTGGAGTCAGGAATCCTTTGGTCCAGTCTTGGCCCCTCTGTTTGTTAGCTATGGGGCTTTGGACACAGCTTACCTTCTCTAGGTCTGGTTCTTCATTTGTTACCTGTCCGTTATAACAACAATAGTTAGTGATGATGGTGATGGTTGTGTCAGAGGAGAAAATGTATTTTAAAGTATGAGGAAGAGGATGTGTACTACATAAACAGAGTTGGTGTCATGAGGCCATGAGTAACCCTAACTCCAGACTTTAGTATTAATGTTCTTTACCACTAGAGCCCTCCTCATTCTGTCCAACTATCTAAGTTCAGCCTGGATTATGTAGAGACGTGCCGGCTCCTGTAACAGATAAACCCTGCTGGAATCTGAGTGGCTTAAGACGGTCGACATTTTCATGCGCATTTCAAATCCAGTCAGCTCTGGGGGTGTAGGGGACCCAGACTGATGGATGCTCTGCCATCTTCAAAACAGGGTTTCCAAGGTTTCCCTGAGTGTCCTTGTCCCACCACATCCAATGGGGGAAGAGAAAATGTGGATGACTGTCTGGGAGACCTTTATGTCCCAGGCTTAGGATGGGAGCTGGTGACCAAGGCTGAAAGAGAGAGGGCTGAGGGAGGCATTTACCAGGTGGGAGGTGAATTCTTGGTGTGGGGCTTTTCATGCGTGTGGAGTGGTGGCAGGGGCTCTGAGTAGCGTGCAGCAGGCCCTGTGTAGTGCTGGGACAAGACAGGCAGGCTGCCCCTCCTGCCTCGATGGACAGAGCATGGGGAGGGCCAAGGGGTCTGGGGTTGGTTCCTGGGGAAGGCCAGCGCTGCAAAGGTGGGAGATGTCCCCAGGTCAGGGGACATAGGCAGGTGAGAACTAGTGTTTACACACCTTCTGAGATGAGCTTCCTAACAGCTGGGAAGGCAGACAACTGTTTACCTTTTTCAAGATGAGAAAACTGATGAGGTAGCGCATTGATGGAAACCGCACAGCTAGTAGGCAGCAGAGAAATGAGCTAGGACTTGAGTCTCCGACATCAGAGCCCCTGGCAGGGAGCTGGAAAAGCTGGACTCTGCAGTTGGTTGGTGGTCAAGCCCTGGACACAGGGTAGAGGAGGGCCTCTGTGGTGGCCACTCCTTTTATGAGTGATTGACCTTTTGGCTACTTCAGTTGGAGGAGGGCAGGCGAGACAAGAGCATTCCAGGCAGAGGGAGCAGCCTGAGCGAAGATCTTAAGGTTGCACTGTCCTTACAGAGTTTGGGGACTGAAAGGAGGCCGGGTCAGTCCATGGCGAGCGGGGGGGGGGCTTTGCCTATGAAGACGCCAGAGAGGGAAGCGGGGGCCCCCATTACACAAGAATGTCAGGCCACAGCAAGGAGTTAATGTTTTATTCTAAGGGCAGTAGGAAACCATTGTACATTTTGAGTGGGGGGTAGGATGGTCCGATTTAGAGTTTAAAAACTCCTCTGGCTGTTGTGGAGAGTGGGTGGCAGGGAGGCCACAGTACATATTGAACATGGTGGGTAAGGGAAGAGGAGAAATTTAGTAGAAATAAATCTGGAGCTCCAAGCAGAGGTTCAAACTGGTAAAGAAAATTGGATCCTATATTTCCTATTAGCTCACTCCCTGTTCTTAGCCAGGCTTCCTGCAAGTAGCCTTATCCACAGGGCTTGATTTGCACCCAGTCACACTGTGAGCTGTTCCTGCCTTGGAACGCTCTTCTCCTTAGCCTTTGTTGCTCTGGTTCCTCATCCTGTGGCCCCTTTGTTGTCTCCCAACTCCTCAGCCTAGCCCAGAAATGATAGCATTCTTTAGGCCTCTGACCTTGGTTTCCTCTGTGCCTCTCTGAATAGAGAGAGCCCTGCCCCTTTTCATCACACCAGTGCCTACTTGCCTTTCCAGCTTCATCTCAGGTGCCCCCTCCTCCAGGAAGCCTTCCCTGACCCCTCAGGCTGGGTTAGGTACTGCTTCTCCTCCTTTCCTATTTCTCCTGGAGTATAATAGATATGATAGCACTTAGCACCCTGCTTATTTACTTGTCTCCCCAGTCTAATTGTGCTCGAAGGCTAGGATTACAACTAAAGGCCCTGTGATCTAGGACAAAGATTGCTTTCTGCAGTTTAGGTGAAAGCCACACTTTGTAATGAAGGTATCTACACCTGATTGTATGTCCTTTAGTAGAGTGGTTATTTCTCACTGGGTCCCTGGGCTGTGAATTCTAGTATAATATCTTCTGTAAACAGAAGAAATTAACTTAGAAGAATTAGTAATTGTCTCCCATCTTCTGAAAGGAAAATAAATCTGAGAATTTAAGAATATGAGTTGCTTCAAAAACCTACACTGCCTGGTAATTTGGTTCCCTACACCCTCACTCCCACTTCAAAAATTGTCATTATGTGCCTCGTATTTTGTGATTCCACAGCTCTGGGTTCGATGTTACAGTTGCCTCTTGAGGTAGTGAGCATTGAAGTTCCCTGGCTGAATTGTGATAGCCTTGGAAGGCAGCAACCAGGGTGAATGAAAGACCAGCTTCTGCCTTGATCCCCTCCCTCCTGCTAACCAGCTCACCATGAGAGTGAGAAAGGAGAGATGGGCAGAGACAGTGGTCTACACTCAGGCATGCAGGTACTAGCCTTGCAGTTTCAGCAAGGTGGTTAAGGCCACGAAATTCTCATTTCCTCCAAATGTCTTCTACCAATCGAGTTCTTTTGTTTTTCTCTTGGTTCCATACCCACTTTATCCTTTTTTTTCCCTTTGGTAGGTGGAACAAAGAAAATAAAATGTAGAATCACTTTTTCCCAGTGGCTTGATTTTTAGAATCTTCCTGGATTTTTTTCAATGGTCAGTTTTTGTTTTTGTTTTTTTTCAATGTTCAGTTTTCTGAGCCTGACTTGAGCAAAGGGCAAGTTCGATTACTCAAAATAATGCTACAGGTTGTATTTGTGCCTTGATGTGGTGTGGGGCAGATTAGTTTTTAAGAAAGAACACTATGGGGTTGTTGTCATTTGTCTTTAACTGTAGACATCTCTCAAAAGAAAGAAGACTGCCTAACTATATTTACTAGAGGACTGAATTTGAGCCCCCATCTTACTCTCTCAAGAGTTTCTGGTTATTAGGATAAGCAATGCTTACGAACAAGCTGCGCTCTATTGATTCTGGGCATGTTTACCTCTGGTGTCCAAACAAGATATTAGGATTTTGGACTCTTAGATGGGAAGTGACATAGTTTTCCAATATGCCCACTGGTGAGATGCCAACTCCCCTTCTTATGAGAGACTTCTCTGTTAGTTAGCCCAAGAACATTCTCCCTTACAGGAAGCTATAATCTGTTTTGTGACCTTTGACCCATTGGATTTATTTAGTTTTTCCCACCATATGCAACATATACAACCCTTCAAGTATGTGAAGACAGATATCATCACTTTCATCCCCCAGGCCCTTCCCTTCCAGACTGTGATTGCTGGTTTCTTGGGATGTTCCTTGTTGTACGTACTTTGATTCTAATAGATCATCCCAAGGTTTTGTTAGTTTTTTCTGGTGGCTCGATCTCTTGTTGAATTTACTCTCAGCTGAAACTCACCTCTAAGTGGAAGTTCTAAAATGTCTATTTAATGGATTCCTTTTATCTCAGTGGTCTTAACCCTAAAGCATTTTGTTACATTTGGTAATACTGTAGTATGTTCCCCCCCTAAAAGAAAACAAAGGCTTTTAAGTCCTGGGGTGTGGTTACAATGCCAGTAAGGCTACTGAAGTTGATTTCTAGACACAGAAGAGGTAAGCAACTTCATTTGGGTCTGATAATAAAAGCGAGCATTGGCTGAGCCCTCATAGCATGCCAGCCACTGTGCCAAGGACTGCTGTGCGTATCATTTAGTTTAATAGAACAGCACCAGTTGATAAAGATATCACCAATACTAGATGCTATTACTGACCTCATGTTAAAGTTGAAGAAACTGAGTTTTAGCAAAGTTGAGACTTGCCCAGTTTTCCCATGTTTCAGCGTGACTTGGACCTTGATCTCTTAATACACTACTGTACAGCTTCTCTAGCATTTTTTTCTGGGTAAAGCTCTGTGTACAATGCCCTTCTCCTGTGCCTCATATTTAGCTCTCTGATTTTCTTACTTAAAGTGTAAATTTTTAAAAGAAAGACTTGGATTGTTCTTTGCAACCTACCAGGGCACTTAGAAGGGTGCTCTGCACCTTGTGGGTGCTTATAGTAAACCTGAGATCTTTAGTTGTAGGTCTCCAGACCCAATAAAAAGAGATTAACCTCTACGAATTCTTTAGTCTTGGGTGATCTCTGGTGTCCCTCCAGACACGATATGACCACCTTAAACCAATAAAAGCCGAATTCTGTCATGGTGGGCTAGAACTAAACCTTTGATTTGCCTTTGGGCAACTGGCTAGCACAGACCAAAGGGGACAGAGTATGGCTATTGTAGTAGAAGTAGGCTGGCAGGCAGATACCTGTTTTCAGTCCTGGCTCTGCCTTATACACCCTCTGTGGGCCTCAGTGTCCTCATTTCCTGGGAGTTGGGAGAGAGAGAAAGGCATGAAGATGGGGGGAGGGGAGGGGAGTTGGCTAATCCACATTCTTTTCCCACTCTTTCAGAAGTTAAAATAGCTCTTTTGGTATTGGAGATTCAGTTCTTGTGCCCTGTTTCCCAACTCCACACTCGAAACAGTGGCACAGTTGGAAGGATGGGACTTTGGGAGACTAGTCTTTCCCCCAGGCCCCAAGAGATTGGTGACTTGGACACCATTATTAACTTGGGATAAAACTGGACTCATTAATTGCTTGTACTGAGGAATTGAAATATGGGTCTGCCTAGAACTTCTTCAGTCCCCAAGGTCCCAAGGGTTTAGGGGCTGATGGTCTGTGTCTGTGGTCTATATGTATGTGTAGGGGAAGGTGGGGAGAAAAGTATGCAGTAAGCGTTTCTTGAGCGTCACCGTGTGCTGGGGACTTTCTCATGACACAGTCACCTTTTGGGGGTAAGTAGTAGTATTTCTGTGTTAAAGATGTGGAAAATTTGAACCCAAATCTCTTGGCCCTAAGTCGCCCAGTCCTGGTGATCCCTGTGGTGACAGATGGGACCCAGATACCCTTCACATCTGACTGCCTGAAGCTCACTCCAGAAAGCCCAGTTCGTGGCATTGCTGGGAGAACAGAAGAGGACTGTAAAAGAAGGGCTGTATATTTTTTCTTCACATCTGTGAACTTGAAGAGAAGGGGAAAAAAGAGGAAAAAAACTCAACTTGGCATGAATGATTTTAAGTGAGATCAAATAAGGTGAAAAGCAAAATAGAATCCAGAAATTTAGTTTTGCTTTTACCCAGAGTTCACAGGCAGTTGCTGTACAAAGTCCTTTTTACTTGTCACTACTGTTGAGCCCTTTTCATAACACAAACCTCATTATCTTTTACTTTTCTTTATTTATGAACTTAAATAGCTTTATAAAAGAGAAAGGACCAATTGAATACAAACTGTGTGTCACCTTTGTTATTTCATTTCTTGCCAATGTATACATTATTTTTTTAAAGATTTTGGTGAGGGAGAGAGAGCGCAGTAGGGAGAGGCAGGGAGAGAGAAACTAAAGCGGACTCTGCACTGAGCGTGGAGCCCCACGTGGGGCTCAGTCTCACGACCCTGAGATCAGACCTGTGCCAAAACCAAGAGTCGACACTTAACTGACTGTGCTGCCCAGGTGCCCCTGATGTATAAGTTATTACCCTTATGAGTTAAAATTATTTTAATTCCTGATATAGTTATTGTAAAAGTTTTTTGAATAGTCAACAGGAAGTAGAAATTTTATTTTTGTTCTGTTTGTTTATTTATTTGAGGGAGAGGGAGAATGAGGAGGGTGAGGAGGGGCAGAGGGAGAGAAAGCTCAAGTACTTTGTGCTGAGTGCAGAGCCGGACACGGGGCTCCATCTCATGACCCTGAGATCATGACCTGGGCTGAAATCAAGAGTTGGATGCTTAACAGACTGCGCCACCCAGGCGCCCCGGGAGAACTCCAAAGTAGAAATTTTAAATAAAAGAGGAATCCTAACACAATAGAAAATAAACTTCAAATTTTTCTTTTTTTCCCCTAGTTTTTGCACGCATGCGTAAATTTTACATGGCTGGGATTATACAAGTTTACATTGTTTTCTTATGAGTGTGTTTCCATGTTGCTGTGTAACCTTCATAATTATTTGTAACAGTTTTTCAATTTACCTTAAATATTCTCCTACTTGTTGGATATTATTTATTTACCCTGCTTCATGTCATGAAACAGATTGGCAGTTTTGTTGAACATTGTTTTATTTATTATTTTTCTTTATAAACATTGTTCATTTGCATCTTTATGCAGTAGTTTCCTACCCCTCCTTCTTTTGTTCTTTCTGACAGAGGGAAAGGAATTGTTATATTTTTAGGATAATTTCTCAGAAGTGAAATGAGCAACTCCAAAGGTATGTCAAAGAACATTAAATATGGTAGTTTTAGGGGTTACTGAGAGAATCAAGATTACAGTTAAAATGACTCATTAAACAAGGTTGTCACTTAAACTGTTAATGTGGATTTTTTTATTAAGTCCTATGTTTTAAAAAATGGGGTGCCTGGGTGGCTCAGTGGGTTAAAGCTTCTGCCTTCAGCTCAGGTAGTGATCTCAGGGTCCTGAGATTGAGCCCCGCGTCGGGCTCTCTGCCTGGCAGGGAGCCTGCTTCCTCCTCTCTCTCTCTCTCTCTGCCTGCCTCTCTGCCTACTTGTGATCTCTCTCTTTCTCTCTGTCAAATAAATAATAAAATCTTTAAAAAATAAAAATTAAAAAAATAAAAATTATTACTAAAGGAAAAATTAGATATCATTGACATTTACATACAAAATTTAGCTGAAACCCTAAGTTGTGATTAAGCTTTAAAAAATTTTTGTTCATGACTAAATTGAATGCAGTATAATTCTGAACAGCTCTTGTATTTGATTAATGATATTGGTCCCAGTTATCCTGAAGCCCTGGAATGTTAGCATTGGCCTGGCAGCCTCCTGGGCTCTTCACTGGGAGGTGGTCATCCCCTCCTTAACCCATTCTGCTCAGCCACTTCTGCATGTGCACTCCTTTGCAAAGCTGGAACCCTCTGGCCAGAAGGGCTTCCTTGTATGGTGCCATTGCCCTTCTGCTTGCCTTCCCTGAACCATACTTCTGCTTTCTCGAGCAACAGTCACGTTTCTTCCACTGGTCAGGGAACTTGAGCAAAGCAGAGATTAGTTCTGGTTTTTGCTCTCTGTGTCCTTAGTTTCTGGCATAGTTCCTGGAGCATAGCAGATGCTCAAAAACACATTTGTAGAATGAAATGTCTCGAGACAGTCTTTCAAATATACGAATATAACCATGGTGTCCTCACCTAGTCACCTCTTCTTCAGGTTTAATATTCTCCAGTTCAGCCATTCCCCATGATAGAATTTCCAGAGCCTTTTCCCTCTGTCAGATTCTCACCTTGGTCTGTGGTCACAATTTGCCATCAGTCATTCTGTTAGAATATGTGGCCAGATTGCCAGCCAGTTCTCCAGAAGCAGTCTGATTTGCAGTAATAAGATTCAAGTGAGCATTACTTCTCCCCTCCCCCCCTTTAGCAAATCCCTACTTGTTTATATCTTTTAATGTGATCTGCTGTCAAGCCTGGTTTCTCCTAAGAGGTGCTTGTGCAATTGAGTGTTTCCTTCTAGATTAGTGTCACTTGGGATTTGATGAGGGCTCTTCAATATCTGCATGTGAGTCATCAGTAGAAATGAGAAACAGAGGTGGCCCACGGAAGAGCTCTATGGAAAACTCCCTTCAAATCGACAGTAATCCCCTAATACCAGGCTTTTCAAACTGGGGTATGCATACAGATTACCTGGGAATTTGGTTAAAAGGCAGTTTCTAATTCAATAGGTCTTTGTGCAACCTGAGATTCCATTTTTCTAATAAGTTCCAAGGTGATGCTGATGCTGTGGGTCTGTCAGGTCATACTTAAGTAGTGAGGCAGGATTTTTGGAGTTGTTCTCGAAAACATATCCTTTGGTGTCTGGATAGCTGTGTTGTACCCATCAGAGCCCCCAGCAGATACTCTCTGATGCAGTTACTTGACCCCATACCCAGCGATTTGTCTCTTACCTCACTAGGTACATGAGGAAAACAAGAGTGATTCTATTTCACCAGCTTCTAGGTGGTTGTATACCTATCCATGCATGTTTAATTGGACACTTTGTTCCAGCATATCCAACATGTTTAGTATCTTTCCAAGTTTCTTGGTATCTGGACATTTGATAAAGTGATCATGTATACTAAACACATTTTTTAAGTTATTTATCTGGCATACTTTAGTATACCAAAAAGTTACCCAAAGAGAAACTAAATAGAGTTTTTTAACCATGGATTAGAAAGTATAGTGTTACTGATAAAATTCTTTTATAAGAAATGTTATGGAGCATCCAATTTTTTTTTTTTTTTTTACTCTATGGGAATTTGGAGAAAATAGATGCTTTGTTGAAATTACTGAACTAAAATTCCTGAACTGAAAGATACTCATGCAGCTGGCAGCCTTTCAGTAATAGATTAGCAAGTGAGTTCTGTAGAACTCAGGTTGGGGAGGTCATGAGTATCTGATCCCCCTCTTTTCCAAGCTTTTAATCTTTTAGCTTGGGGGACAGGTGCTTTTCTTTTGCCTTTTGTATAAAGCAGAGAATACTATGTCCAAGACTTTTGGGGGGCATTTTAAGAGATTATTATGTCAACATTTGAATGACAAAGGCATTTACACTTGCTTATTTTGTGGAGCTCAGTGTGATCTGCTCAATAGAGTGTGTTTCTGCATTAGAGATTCCCTACCTCTTTGTGAGATAGGCTTTTATTTCCTCAAAGCTGTAGGATGAATAGAAAAGTGTTCTGCTAAAGTTCTTGAAAGAGAAGTTTTACTTTGAATCATTCCACAGGTTAAGGACCTTCTGAGCTCAGAGGTTGTGGTTAGAAACTGACTAGCATTCTCCTTTCCTGAGCAGACCTTTGGGATGCAGTGTCCTTGAGGAGGGAGGGAATCAGAGTCACTGTCAAAGTGCATTCTACCCGGTGCCCTAGTCAAGGCAATTTATAGCTTGATTGTCCCAGTTATCACAACACACACACACACACACACACACACACACACTCTTAAATTTTTTCTGTGTAGACCATCTTTTCTTTTTGTTTTGAATATAGTAGGTGTGGCCTCCACCTTGGAATTGCCCACTGAATATTAAAAAGCCTCTCTACACCCTCAAAGCCCCTAATCCCCAAGTTCATCATTTGAGCACATGGGGGACAAGTTAGGAGTCACATTGCTGCTGCAGTTCACCCATTAATTTCCTCCCTTTCCTCGATGATGGTTTTTCAAGGTCAGCCAGATTTCCCTGTTCTTTCACCTGCTCATACGCAAGCACAGTTGCAGCAGCAATCATGCCTTCCCTTTAACAATTTTTTTCATTATGGTAATTTTCAAATATATATAATAAACCTCCATGAACCCATCACATAATCTCAACAATATCAACATTTTTATAGACTTGTTTCACTTATTCCCCATTCTTCTTCATCCTCTTCCCTCCCCATCACCATACACCAATCCCCCTCTTCTGGTCTTTTAGAGCAAATTCCAGATATCTTATCATTTATCTGTGATACCTCAGTATGTAACTTAACAGAAATTTTTTACAGCCTTTTTATTGAAGTATAATATACATAAGGAAAAATGTACATATATGTAGAGGCTGGTGAATTTTCACAAGCTGAATGAACCTGTATAACCAGCACCAGATTAAGAAGCAGAACATTACCAGCACTAAGCAGTGGACTTTTCTGGGTGAATTTAATGTTAATTTCCAATTTGTCTTTTACTGAATATTCTGAACCTATTTTGGTGCATAATTGAGGCTTTTATGGTATGTCCACAATTTAATTAGGCAAATATAAATAAATTTTCATTCCAAACATATGAAACACAATTTGACTCTAGCTCTATTAAAAAACAAAAAACAAGTGTTGCTAGTCTCAGTGAGTTGACTACTTAGCCACCATCAATTAATATGTTTAGATAATTCTGACTCCTAATAGTAAATACTGTGTCTTCCAAATATGTCAGAAAAGTTGAGTACTGTTACTGTATATTAAATTAGGAAAATCCCAATCAGAGGAGAAAGACAACAGCAATAAAAATTAAGCCTCGACACTGATAATAATTAGGTTACTTTATTTTCAGTAGAAAATAAGCAATGATGCTCATATTCAATTCAGCTTGAAAAGTAATAACGAGGATTGAACAGTAGAACTTAAACCCACAACTATTGGGCCATTAACCTAAAAATAGCAATAATATCATCTGAATACTCAGTATATTAAAAATTTCCTGATTGCCCAAAAATGTCTTTTAAGACTCATGCTTTACTTTTAATTGATGTTCCATATAAAAATTGTTTAGAACGTATATTTTAAATCTCTTATTGTTTTTATATAACCACAGCTTTAATGTGGTGTTAGGCTCTGTGCTTGCTAAGTTATTAAAAAAGAAAAATGTAGTCCTTTCTGTCATAATTATTATATCTTTGGTTAGAAGAGAAGATTTTTTTTTTTTAAGATTTTATTTATTTATTTGTCAAAGAGGGAGAACACAAGCAGGGGGAATGGCAGGCAGAGGGAGAAGCAGGCTCCCTGCAGTGCAAGGAGCCCAATGTTCGGGCCTCGATCCCAGGATCCTGGGATCATGACCTGAGCTGAAGGCAGACGCTTAACCGACTGAGCCACCCAGACGTCCCAGAAGAGATGTTTATTTTAAAAATTGATTCAGCCAGCCTTTCCAAACCTATACTAACTTGGTTTAGTGCAATACCTACTTACGGATTCTGCCATAACCGTCCTTCTGCAAAGTCATTTGTACTTTAGTTTTGCCTTTCTCTGGCAGAATTTCTCATCCATTTCCACATATTATTAAATTTTAATGTGAATTTTATTCTCTGATAGTCCCTTTTTTTTGTGGGTAACCCACCTTGTGGTTATATGACTCTCCTTTTGATAGTGGAAGGGGTATTACATAGAGGGGAAAAAAAAGCTTGGGTTCAAGTCTCAATTCTACCTCTTACTAACTGTATGATCTAAGGCAATATATTTAACATTCCCAATTATGAGTAATAACGTTTAATTTCTTTTCGGTGGCTTGCATCAAACAATACCACAAATTCTTTAAAATATCCTAAAGTTGCCCAGACTTATAGGCAGGGAGGAGGCAAATTATTGTGTCACTGCTTATCTTTATTACAACTTAGGGAGCATTGCCTAGGGGGTCAGGTTGGGAGGCCTCTAGATGAAAAAAGGGAGAGAGGAGACATAAGAAAGGAGGTGGTAATTGATATTTACTGAGTGCCTGTAACCACTTTTCCACTTGCTCATTTGGACCTCACAGCTGCCCTGGCAATTTTATGATTGGAGGAGAAACTTTGACTTTGTCAGCATAGCCAAGTGGTTAAGAGCGATACTCTGGGTTGCGGGCACCTGGGCAGCTCAGTCAGTTAAGCATCTGACTCTCTCTCTCATTCTCTCTCTCTCTCTCTTTTTTTTTTTTTTAAAGCATCTGACTCTTGATTTCAGGTCAGTTCATGATCTCAGGGTCGTGGGATGGAGCCCTGTATCTGGCCCTGCGGTGAGTGGGAAGTCTGCTTGAGATTGCCTCTCTCCCTCTCCCTCAGCTCCTCCCTGTGTTCTCGTGTACATGCCCACAGGCTTGCGCACACTCTCTTTCTCAAATAAATAAATCTTAAAAAAAAAAAAAAGCAACACCAAAACAATACTCTGGGTTGAAACCCCTGTCTTGCCACCGCGTGACCTAAGGCAGGTCCCTTTGCCTCTTTGTATCTGATTTCTTATCAGTAACATGGAGATTACAAACATCTGTTTCATAGGTGTTTGTGAGGATTAGCTGCAGTAAGTATGTAAGCTGCCAAGTGCTGTACCTGGCACGTGATCAGCACTGAACCAAGCAAACTGTTTTCATCTTCTACTTCTTTTTAGACTTACAGTCTTTTTAAAGGAAGACTGTGGAGTTTTAGTAGCTTAATAGCATTCAAAGTTGTGACTACAGATTTCACAGATTTTCCAACAACCATGACAGAACTTTGTCAAACATATGAGTACTTTTCTTTCGATCGGGTCATCTTGAAACCCTCTTACTTGTTCAGATGTTGCCTTTGCTCAAAATGCCGTTGGACTTCTTGTTACTAGTTTTTAGTCTATAGTTGTGTCTTTTTGCTACCATTACAAGTAGAGGATAGAGGTGAATATTTACATAATGAAATTCCATTATTTGTTCACCAAACTTTTATTGACCACCTAGCATTTATTAGACATACTGCTAGGCACCAGAAAATAGCAGTGAACAAGTAAGGGTCATTTTATCCTATGGGATTTATTTGTCCCTATCATTTATTTACATATTTATAATTTATAATTTATATTTATATAAATTTATTAAATTTATTTTATTAAATTATTTATTTATTAAATTAAATTATGTAAATTTATTATAATTTATATTTATGCTTCCTCCTCTCTCTCTGCCTGCCTCTCTGCCTGCTTGTGATCTCTCTCTCTCTGTCAAATAAATTAAAAAAAAAGAAAGAAAGAAAGCTTTCACCAGTACCTTGGATCATGTCAACAATGTGACTACTAAATAACATGTTTAAAAATTGCTGAAAGGAATGCAAAATTTTGAATGTTTTGTAGATATATCCAATACTTTTATTGGTACAACAAAATCTTATCCTTGATATGTTACCCAAAGGAAGACAAATGTCTTCTTCACAAATAAAACGATATGTACTGAAGGACACTCTGATCTGTAACAGTGCAATGATGTAAGCAGCCCTTTAAATTCAAATTTGAAATAAAACAAGGAGCCTTTATTTCCTCTCGCTGACTTTGGAGCCGCTCACTCATGAACTTGAAATCGGAAGCACAGTTACATTAAACGACACAATTGAAACTAAGTTATTCACCAGTGGCTGGGTGATGATTGAAAATGGTTGTATATTCAGGAGTATTTGTTAGTCCTATTATTTAGCCTGTCTAAAAAATGCATTAATTTCTTCTTATAACTTTACAAATAGTTGTATTTATTCAATTTAACACCTTAACATTAAATAATTACTAAGTATATATAGTTAAATACAATTATAGAGTCCTGAAATTTAAAAGAGTTTTTAAGGATAGTTTAGGATAGTCACCCTTACAGTATAAAAATGCCCTCAGCCCACCTCTGGTGATGGAGATAGACTAGGGGTCAAAGGCATATAATATAAATATGTAGGAATTTGTTACAAGATAGGAGTGGTAGTTACCTGTGAGAAACTTTTGGGCCCCCTCTGTAAGTACAGGTTGGTTGGCTGGTTTTATTTTTTCCAGGTAACATGCTGGCCAGCTGTAACTTGTCTTCTGCACTCCAGTTTCTGCCTATGGACTTCCAGTGTATCACCTTTTTGGTAAACTTTGGAATTGGCTAGGGAAACATCCCAAGATCTTTTTTTTTTTTCCAAGATCTTTTTAGTTTTCTAAGTTTATGATTAACATTATAGCATATAATTTTAACCATTTGTGCAATGAATATTCATTGTCTATTGTGTGCCAGTCCCTCTTCAAGGCAAAAGTTATGATAGCACTAAGCAAAAAGTCACTACCACTATGGAGATTTCAAGTACATGAATAAGTGGCTCTAATGTTGCAGTCAAACATGAAATAAAGGAAATGGATCAGGTCTGAAGGAGATGATGATATGGGTTTGGGATATGTTGAGCTTGGGAGGCAGTGGGCCATCCAAGAGCAGATATGTGGTAGACAGCCGGCTCTGTGCTTGAGAGAAAGCTCGCTTTGGGGATTGTTGGCAGGGTGGGATTTGAAGCAGTTGGAACAGAAGAGGTGGGCAAGGAAAGCAAGTGGTCTGAGAGCAAGAGATAGTCTAGGATGCCACTGTGCTTGGTGCCTTGTAAGTACCAGATGTTTTAGAATTCATTTATTTGATCAACAACTGTAATCCTTTTAAAGTAATTATGTAATAAACACTACTTATTCGGTAACTGTAACATGAAGGAAGTACAGATTTCTCATTACTTCGGAGAAATTCTTCTGTTACAAAGGTTTAAGATGTGGAGGTTTTAGGTAATCTTCCTTTTTTCTTTTTAGAATTATGTAATACACAAGCGCACGCACACACACACACACACACACAAACACACACACACGTAACAGCCAAAATATGTACAGGTACAGAGGGTAAAGTTTGTCCTTTTACCTCTCTCATTTTACCTCTCTTTTTCCCTTTCTTCACCTAAGACCTTTTTCTATGACTTTCTGTATACTATTCTTAGAGAAGCTATGTTCTGAACAGAGTTTATCTTGGAGATTGGAGAATGCAATTGCTTATGTTTTTGATTCACAGAGACCATAGATAAGATAGAGTAATATTCCATGGTGGCCTCCCCGGGGGGTGTATTTGTCTTTGCCCTTAGTGGTGGACCTTCTTTTATAGGAAGTCCTTTAACTGCATAGTTAGTGGATAGCTGAAGCTCTGTATTATGGACTTTGGGAAGCACAGCTGGACAGATGCAGGTTGGGGGAAGATCCCATTTCCAGGATATTAGAAAATCACATGCACACAAAGATGGGACACTTATTATTTTTATTTTTATTTATTTATTTGATAGAGTGATCACAAGTAGGGAGAGAGGCAGGCGAGGGGGTGGGAAGCAGGCTCCTCACTGAGCAGAGAGCCCGATGTGGGGTTCGATCTCGGGACCCTGAGATCATGACCTGAGCTGAAGGCAGAGGCTTTAACCCACTGAGCCATCCAGGCGCCCCCAAGGATGGAACATTTAAAGAGTTGTGAATTATCTTTGGTGAGGCGCTGAATTTTGAGTGTTATTACTTGTACCAATCAGGGGTTGATCAAAATAATTGTGATAAATAGTCACAAGACACTACACATCTTATTAGGTTTCTTGTTTCCCCAGTTTTACTGAGTGTAATGGAGCTAGGTTTCTAGAGTTGATGTTCGGCAGTCATTTAGAGGTGGACCTCATTAGAAGCATGGAGAGCCTACCTACTTGTGTCTACTGACCTCTGAGGCATTGATCCTACAGTGTTAAATATGCGTAAATATATGTGCTTGAGGAAGATTGTTACTTAGTAGGGAAGATGAAAGAGAGACTATGTGATTGGCTTTGGTGTTTGCAGCGTATCATAGAATCTAGAATTTAAACAAAAAACTACAGAGGAAAAGCACCAAAAGGGCATTTCGTATTTTTTGACAATTTGCTGATCTCTAGTCTTCCTCATTTTGGTAAAATGGTACCTTGAAGAACTTAGTTGTTAAAGTCCTAAACCTGGGAGTCATCCTTACAACTCTGTTCTTCATGCCCACTCTACCAGAAGGCCTGCTGATCTTACCTCCAACATAGAAAACTTGTCTCTTGGGGTGCCTGGGTGGCTCAGTGGGTTAACCCTCTGCCTTTGGCTCAGGTCATGATCTCAGGGTCCTGGGATCGATCCCCACATCGGGCTCTCTGCTCAGCTGGGAGCCTGCTTCCCCCTCTCTCTCTGTCTGCCTCTCTGTCTACTTGTGATCTCTCTCTCCCTGTCAAATAAATAAATAAAATCTTAACAAAAAAAAAAAAGAAAGAAAGAAAGAAAACCCGGCTCCTGTGCCAGTACCCTAATGCAGGCCACTATCACCCAAGACTTCTGCAGTCACTGTGTGCCTTTTAGCTTTTCTCCCATTTCACCCATCCTTTACCCCTTCTGCTCCCCACCTCCTGCCTCTGGCAACCACCAATCTGTTCTCTGTATCTATAAGCTGCTTTTTTTTTTTTTTTTTTAAGATTCCACATATAAATGGAATTCTTGTCACATCTAAGTGTCTTTTCCTCTCTGAGTTATTTCACATAGCAAAGTGCCTTCCAAGTCCATATATGTTGTCTCAAATGACAGGATTTCATTCTTTTGTATGGTTGAAAAATATTCCATTGTGTATACGTACACTAAATTTTCTTTATCCATTCTTCCATTGGTGAACACTTAGTTTGTTCCCATATCTTGGCTATTATGAATAATGCAGCAGTGAACATGTCCGGGCAGATATCTTTCTGAGTTAGTGTTTTTGTTTTCTTTAAATAAATATGCAGAACTGCAATTGCTGGATTATATGATAGTTCTATTTTTAATTTTTTGAGGAGCCTCCATACTATTTCCATAGTGGCTACACCAAATTACATTCCCACCTGTGGTACACAGGGTTCTCTTTTCTCCACATCACCAAGACTTATTATTTCTTGCCTTTTTGATGATAATCATTATAACATATGTGAGATGATACCTCATTGTTGTTTTGGTTTGCCTTTCCTCAATAATTATTGATATTGAGTATCTTTTCACAAACCTATTGGCCATGTGCATGTCAATTGGCATTTTATTTATTTATTTATTTTTAAAGATTTTATTTATTTATTTGTCAGAGAGAGAGAGAGAGAGAGCACAAGCAGGCAGAGGCGGAGGCAGAGGGAGAAGCAGGCTCCCTCCTGAGGAAAGAGCCTGATGTGGGACTCGATCCGAGGACACTGGGATCATGATCTGAGCCGAAGGCAGCCACTTAACCAACTTAGCCACCCAGGCGCCCCTCAATTGGCATTTTTAAAAAGAATTTATTTATTTATTTATTTGAGAGAGAGAGCGTGTGCGCACAAGCAGAGGGAGGGACAGAGGAAGAGAGACAAGCAGACTCCCCGCTGACCTGGGCGCTCAATACGATGTGGGGCTCCATCCCAGGACCCTGAGACCGTGACCTGAGCCAAAGTCAGATGCTTAACCAACTGAACCACCCAGGTGCCCCCAGTTGGTATTTTTTAAAAGCTCCCCAGGTGACTCTGATGTTCAGCTTGATTGAGAACCCTGGCTGTGTGATCAGAGTAGCAGCTGTAGCAGGTTCCCTCAGCATAGGTGGGAATTGTTCTAGGAGTAAACTCGGAGTACGGGAACCCTGGTACTGCACAGTGGCTCAGGCATTGCCCAGGGTTCTGGGTGGATGTATGTCTTGTCATTTGTGATGCTGTTTCTTCAGTCTCCAGGCTTAGCCTTTAGGTGGGTGGTCCCCTCCTGCGGATCCCATCTTCCTCATAGAGAGGCTATTCTCCTTAGCCTTCCTGAGAACGTTGAGGGCTGCAGCTGCTTTACAGATCTTTAGTTACTTTTCTGACAATCCCTGGTCCACAGGGTCCTGTCATAGTTTTCCACATCCAGCTTCCACTGTCTCTGAATTTGGGTTTGTTTTCCCCCCATGATTCTCTTGGGCACACTCACATTTTTGAAAGTCTTTTGCTTGATTCGAGTTGAAGGTTGCTTTAGTGGTTAGCACTTGTCTCCATTCAGTTCTGATGGCTTGGGGGTTGGGGAGCAGAATCCCTCACTGTTCTCCTGATGGCATCTTTCCTTTTTACCCTGTGCTGCTGTGGCCTTACTCTTCCTCTTGTATTTTTATTTTTTATTTTTTATTTATTTATTTATTTATTTATTTATTTTTAAAGATTTTATTTATTTGACAGCGAGAAACACAGCGAGAGAGGGAACACAAGCAGAGGGAATGATAGCGGGAGAAGCAGGCTCCCTGCCGCGCAGAGAGCCCGATGCGGGGCTCGATCCCAGGACCCTGGGATCTGACCTGGTCCGAAGGCAGACGCTTAACGACTGAGCCACCCAGGCGCCCCTTCCTCTTGTATTTTTATAACAAATATTCTTACTGTTATAATAAATATATAGTCTTTTATATTAGTCATTTTAAGGAAGGGGAGAAGTACGTTCTAATGCTCCGTTATTTGTCATGAACCAGAAGTCCCCAAACACTTTTTGGTTACCTCTGAAAAGTGTCACATATGCAAAGGATTAAGCATACTCTTCAGAGATGGGGAGCTATAGTGGTTTAACCAAATGAAAAATGACGTTATTAGTGAAAAATGCATTTAAAGTCATAAGATGCTATTTTCACATATCAAAATAGCAAGGTGTGTTGGGGGGTAGTTATGGTGGGAGGTGTGATGGGGAGCTTATGAGGTGTGGGAGTGTATGCGTAAGAGACAAAGAAAATTTAGTGCCAGCAAGGGTGGGATGTAGAAGTACAGACATTCTTATACACTGTTTGTGGAATGCAAATTGATAAAATTCTCAATGCAGTTTGGCAATATGGATCTTAAAAACGTTCATACTTTTGGGTTAAGCATCCAACTCTCTCAGGTCTTGATCTCAGGGTCCTGAGTTCAAGGCCAGCATGGAGCCTACTTAAAAAAAAAAAAGTGCATACTTTTTAACCCAGGGATTTAAATGGCAAAATAACCCAAGGAAATAATCATAGGTTAAGATGCTAATTTATATACAGAGATGTTTATCTCTACATTATAAACTAAATAAAAACAAAACCACAAAAAACATGTTCAAGTGCCTGACACTGAACAGTTGTTAAATTACATACATCTATGCAGCTAACAAAATTCTACGAACAAAATGAAGCTAACAAAAATAAATATTTAGACTTTAATGATATAGGGGAAATGTTTATGTGGTTTTAAGGATGCTAAATGAAAAAAAGATATACTCTAAAACAGATTGATGCAGAATATCAATTCTGTAAGAAGAAGGTATGTGCAGAGAGAAGTAAAAATGAATGGTAATTGTTTTTACAGCTTGGATTATGTGAGGTTCCCCCCTGTATTCATATGCTCTTTTGTGTTTTCCAAATTTTTAAAGTAAATATAAGAAAAAGAAATTTTTACATTGCCCGGTTGTCTCACAGAGAAATAAGAATACCCAATGATTACATGAAAATATTTAACCTTAGTAGTACTAATGAAAAATGAGAAGAATGCTCAGTGACATGAAAATGCCTGTTCCATATATTTAAATGGAAAAAAAGTAAGAATATGTACACTGTGATCCCAATTTGGTTAAAATTGTATGTGTATCAAAATGTTGACAGTGCTTATCTCTCGGTAGTCGATATTTTTCAGACAACTTTTAATTTTCTCCTTTTACTTGTGATTTGGATTATGTGAATTTTCTGCTTCTATTCTTCTGTATTTTCCAGTTTTCCTATATTGAATGTGTGTTGTTGTTGTTGTTTTTAAGATTTATTTATTTGACAGAGAGATCACAAGCAGGCAGAGAGAGGGGGGGAAGCAAGCTTCCTGCTAAGCAGAGAGCCCGATTCCATGCTGGGCTCAATCCCAGGACCCTAAGATCATGACCTGAGCCGAAGGCAGAGGCTTTAATCCACTGAGCCACCCAGGCGCCCCTGAATGTGTGTTCTTATAATCAGAGGAAATTTTTTCTTTTTTCTTTTTTCTTTTTTTTTAAAGATTTTATTTATTTGACAGGGAGAAACACAGCGAGAGAGGGAACACAAGCAGAGGGAATAGAAGTGGGAGAAGCAGGCCTCCTGCCGCGCAAGGAGCCCGATGCGGGGCTCGATCCCAGGCCCCTGGGATCTGACCTGGGCCGAAGGCAGACGCGTAACGACTGAGCCACCCAGGCGCCCCAATTTTTTCACACATTAAAAAATATCAAATTAGTCTTTCCATTCTCTACAACATACTTTCTGTTCTTAAAACATGCTTAAAATATTTAACTTTTAGAAGGAAGTTAGAGTAAGGGAAATTCAAGGGAACTCTATGTAATTCAGTCTTAAGATTTAAATGTATGCAATGATATAAATTTCTACTTTTTAAATTTTTTAAAAACGATTTTGTTCATTTATTTGTCAGAGAGAGAGAGCGTGCACATGAGCAGACTCCCTGCAAAGAGCCCCATGTGGGTCTTGATTTCAGGGCCCTGGGATCATGATCTGAGCTGAAGGCAGATGCTTAATCGACTAAGCTAGCCAGGGGTCCCTCTATACTACTTTAAAGAGATTTATCTTTGTTTTGTCTAAAGTATATTTGAGTCCTTCAAATATTTTCTTGGATGGTTAGTCACGTAAGTGCAAAATAATGGAAAACTGTCCTTTTGCCATTTTTTATGAAGACTTTTCAGCTTTTTTATTTCTAAAAATTGAGATATTGACATACAGCAAAATGCAGATTTTAAATGTACAGTCCAATTTTGACAAATGTTTATACCCATATAAATACCACCCCAATCAATATGGAGAGCCTTTTCGTCACTACAGAAAAGTTCCCTCTTGCTCCCTTCGTGTCTTCACCATCCAAAGGTAATCTTTATTCTGATTTTTACCACCATAGATTAATTTCACTTTTTCTAGAACTCCGTATAAATAGAATAATACAATATATTCTTCTATGTCTGGCTTCTTTTGCTTAACGTGATTTTGAGATTCATCCATATTGTGCAATGGATTTTTTCTTTTTAATTGCTGAGTAGTATTCTGTTGTAGGAACCCCACAATTTGTCTATCCATGCCCATGCTGACAGACATGTAGGGTGTGTCCAGGCTTGGGCTACTTTAAAATCAGGGATCGTTAGTTTGTAGCTGTCTTAGAGCCAGCATGCCCCCCTGCTTCTCTTTTCTTGTCTAGCCATGCTTGCAGATCAGGCATTTGCCCTGCAGTTAATGGCTTGTTTCTAGGATCTTGTAACTAAGACCACCACAAAGAGAGCAGAGAACAAAACTAAAGTGGCCAGACAGGTCCAAGGCAGATGCCTCAGGAGTTCAGCTCCTGGGCACAGAATGGCAAGCCTGCAGATTAACTGAAAGCTCCTTTTACAGAAAGAAAGGGGAAAAAAAAAAAAAGACAAAGCTAAGCAGTGAAAGAGCTCAGGGTATCCAATCAGGGACCAAGAGAGCCACTACCACATTGAGACCAAATCACAGCAGCTGTGTGAGGTTACTCAGAATGCTGAGCACTGATCGCGAGAGTGGGGTGGGGTGCTTCCTCACCCCAGCTGGCCCTGCAGCAAGTGCTGCCCGAGCGCTCTTCTGGGCTCCCTTCTGCTGGGGCTTCTAGGGTAAGGAGCTCCAGCAGGACTTGAAGCACCTGCTATGCAGCCTGTGACTGCTCTTGCAATATAAGCTATGTAAAAAAAACCCGCAACCTCTTGGGGGCACATGGTCTGATAACTAGAAGAACCCCACCCGCCCCCAGACTCAAGTGGCCATGATACATGCAGGTATTCAGTGTATTACCCAAGAGCGGCAATTGTGAGTTCTAGGTTGGAGAGATCCAGGATGTGTATCTCTGTGACAGAATAGGGCACAGCACCTCCTCCCCTAATCTCATTTCTTGTAGAGTTCATTTCCCTGTCTCCTGAATCCTGACACAGAGTTCAGGTTAACGGAGTGCAAAGAGAGCTGAGGAAATGTGGACGGAGAAGTACAGTTATTCAGTTAGCTTGCTGAAAACACTCTTAGAGGATGGGATATTGTGGGGGCCCTCATTAGGCAGTGGCAAGACCAAAGGAGAGGGTACCCTCCATCTGCCAAGTTGCAGAAGAATTTATGGCAAAACTCTTGCCATAAAGAGTGAGTTGATCATAGATGTTATACTGACCAGCTTTGTTGGTAACTGTGCTGAAAAGGTCCTCCGACATTTGGCAGCGGACTCAGCTAGCAAGGAGTCCACTCCCTGTGCACCCTGGGCCGGCTTTCCCCCTCCCTGGGCTGTTGTCTGTCTGCTACCTCACTGCATCAGGTTCTTACCTGATTATCTTCTGGCCCTCATTTCCTGCTCAGGTCTATTTTTTTCCTTGCCTCTTTTTTCCTTGCCCTCTTCAACTTAAACTTTCTGGTTAAAAAGCAAAACAAAACTAAACAAAACAAAACAAATATCAGACTTTCTAACTTTGCAATAGCTAGCATTCCCTGCCAAGGCACTGACCCTGAGCACCTGCCAGAAGATATTTTTATTGCCTTTGGTTTCCTTATAGATCTCAAAATGCATGAAATGGGGTATTTTTTCCCCAGAATTTGGTTGCTACTTGTTTATTTAAAAACCAGATAGGGGCGCCTGGGTGGCTCAGTGGGTTAAAGCCTCTGCCTTCGGCTCAGGTCATGATCTCAGGGTCCTGGGATTGAGCCCCATATGGGGCTCTCTGCTCAGCGGGGAGCCTGCTTCCCCCTCTCTGTGCCTGCCTCTCTGCCTACTTGTGATCTCTCTCCTCTCTGTCAAATAAATAAATAAAATATTTTTTAAAAAATAAAAAGATAAAAAAACCAGATAGAAGGAACACCTGGGTGGCTCAGGTGGTTAAGCGTCTGCCTTCAGCCCAGGTCCTGAGCCTGGGATCGAGCCCTGCATTGGGTTCCCTGCTTAGCAGGGAGCTTGCTTCTCCCTCTGCCACTTGTGCTCTCCTGCTTGCTCACTTGCCACTCTCTCAAATGAATAAATAATATAATAAATAAAATATTTTTTTAAAACAGATTTTTCTGATCAAAGTTATTTATAAACAGTTTATTCTTAAAACTCTTTTTGATATTACTGAGATCACCATGGACTGTGAGTCCTGTGTGACCCATATGTTGAGAGGAGGTGTAAATTGAAGCTTTGAAAAGTTGACACCAAACATGGGAACTAAAGCGATCATTGCCCATCAGACTGATAATCTCCTGGTCTTAAGATGACTTTTACTTGTGGGGGATATATAATTTCCTTTAAATTAGTAGTCTTAGAAAAAAGCCACGGTAATTTTTCATGGGTTACTGTGTTATCTTCAGTTACAATTTTGAAATAAGAGCAAAGAATGGGGTGCCTGAGTGGCTCAGGGTTAAGTGTCTGCCTTTGGTCATGATCTTGGGATCCTGGGATAGAACCCCACATGAGGCTCCCTGCCCAGTGGGCAGTCTGCTTCTCCCTCTTTTTGTCCCTCCCCTGGCTCATTTTTTCTCTCTCTCTCAAATAAAATCTTGAAAGAAAAGAGGAAAGAACAGATTGTGTCCAGCCCAAGCTACATTTATAACTTCAAAAAATTGTAGTCTCACAGACTTGAGCAAAAAAAATTTTAGAGAAAAGACCTTTGGAATCTTTCTCCTCTCCCTGCCAGTGTTTAAGCTCT
The DNA here is from genome assembly GCA_028646535.1 of Procyon lotor. Taxonomy (NCBI): domain Eukaryota; kingdom Metazoa; phylum Chordata; class Mammalia; order Carnivora; family Procyonidae; genus Procyon; species Procyon lotor. The sequence goes on from CM053610.1 coordinate 14,419,962, forward strand.
AAATAATCAAGTATATTTGAACACATTCTTTGGCAAAGTAGTTAATATTTCATAATGAATTTTTTGGGATTTGAACTATATGGAAGAAATTTCATGATACACCTCTAATGAAGCATATTAAACAACTTATTCTTTTTAAAAAAAAAAAAAGATTTTATGTATGTATTTGACAGAAAGAGATCACAAGTAGGCAGAGAGGTGGGCAGAGGGAGAGGGAGAAAGCAGGCTACCTGCTGAGCAGAGAGCCGATGCGGGGCTCGATCCCAGGAACCTGAGATCATGACCTGAGCCGAAGGCAGAGGCTTAACCCACTGAGCCACCCAGGCACCCTAAACAGCTTATTCTTATCAGTGAACATACAAGATTCCTGTGTATAAATTCCTCTACTGGGAACTGAAAATGATGAAAATTAATTTTAAATGAGGGAAATGAAAATCCTTGAGTTCTTGCCTTTTCTGTAGGCAAAAGTAAACATTAAGACCTTGAATAATTTTTCAGGGTTGTGTATAAAATAATATTAAAATAATATTCTCTGGGATATAAATAATTAAATAACTGAACTAAATAATTAATAATTAAATAATTAAAATATTCTCTGTGATATAAATATTGGGCTTTCCACGTCAAGTGTAAACTTCATATTTATGAATTACTCCAGGATATTGATAGATTACCATAGAGATACAGACAACTAAAGAAAGTTATTGCATTACCTTACCAGGGACATTTTAAGATAAGTTAAAATTACATCATAGAACAGAAAGATATTCCATGTTCATGGATTGGAAAACTTGATATTATAAAGATGACAGTACTACCCAAAGTGATCTACAGATTCAGTGCAATCTCTACCAAAATCCTGATAGCCTTTTTTGCAGAAATGGAGAAGTTGATCCTAAAATTCAGATGGAATTGCAAGGAACTCTGAATAGTCTAAACAATCTTACAAAAGAAAGACCATGGAGGAATCATACTTTAAAATTTAAAATTTTTAAAAAGCACGTACCAAAAAACACCAAACTACAGTAATCAAAACAGGGTGGTACTGGCATAAGATAGACCTATCAATTAATGGAATGGAACTGAGAGTCCATAAATAAACCCAGACTCTATAGTCAATTGTGTTTTGATGAGGGTACCAAGACCATTCAGTGGGGGAAAGGACAATCTCTTCAATTAATAGTGCTGGGACAACTGGACATTGACAAGCTAAATAATGAAGTGGAGTCCAACCTCACAGTATATACTACAAGTAACTGAAAATGGATCAAAGACCTAATTGTAACAACCAAAACTCTTAGAAGAAGACATAAGGGTAAATCTTTATGACTTTGGATTTGGTAATGGATTCTTAGAAATGGCACCAAAAGCACAAGCAGCAAAAGAAAAAAAATAGCCAAATTGGACTCCATCAAAATTTAAACTTTTGCGCATCAAACAACACTATTAAGAAAGTGGCAAGAAAGTCTAGGGAATTGGAGAGGACATTTGCAAATCTGATGAGGGCCCTACTATTCATAATATATTAAAAACTCTTACAGTTCAACAGTAAAAAGACAACCCAATTAAAATATGTATGTGCAAAGACTTGATTGGACAGTTCTCCAAAGAAGATATAAAAATGGCCAACACACCTATGAAAAGATGTTCAACATCATTGGTCATTAGAGAGATGCAAATGAAAAACCACAGTGAGGTACCGCTCCATGCCTACAGGGATGGCTCTGATAAACAGAATAGAAGTGTTGGTGAGGATGTGGGAAAGTTGGAAACCTCATGCTTTGTTAGTGAGAATGGAAAATGATGTAGTCACTGTGAAAAACAGTTTGGCAATTCCTCCAAAAGTTAAATATGGAATTACTATATGACCCAGCAATTCTGCTTCTTAGCTATATACCCCAAGTAATTGAAGATCTATATTCAAACAAATACTTGTACACAAATGTTCATAGTGGCATTATCCACAGTAGGGAAAGGTGAAAACAACCCAAATGTCCATCAATGGATGAATGAACAAAATGTGATATATCCATACAACGGGATATTTTTCAGTCTTAAAAAGGAATGAGGTACTGATATATGCTACAGTATAGAAGAACCTCAAAACATCATGCTAGGGATGCCTGGGTGGCTCAGTTGGTTAAGCATCTGCCTTCAGCTCAGGTCCTGGGATCGAGTCCAGTATCAGGCTCCCTGCTTAGCAGGGAGTCTGCTTCTCCCTCTGTCTGCCACTCCCTCTGCTTGTGCTCTCTCTCTCACAAGTAAATAAATAAATCTTAAAAAAATTTTTTTAAAAAAATCATGCTGGGGCGCCTGGGTGGCTCAGTGGGTTAAAGCCTCTGCCTTCGGCTCAGGTCATGATCTCAGGGTCCTGGGATCGAGCCCCGCATCGGGCTCTCTGCTTAGCGGGGAGCCTGCTTCCCCCTCTCTCTGCCTGCCTCTCTGCCTACTTATGATCTCTCTCTCTCCCTGTCAAATAAATAAATAAAATCTTAAAAAAAAACACAAAAATCATGCTAAGTAAAAGGCACACATAAAAGGTCACCTTTTGTGTGATTTACATTTGTCTGAAATACCCAGAATAGGTAAATCCATAGGGACATAAAGCATAGCAGTGGTTGCCAGGGGCTGGTGCAGGGCGGTGGCAGTGACTACCCATTGAGTACAAGGTTTCATTTTGGGGTGACTGAAATGTTTTGGAACTAAGTAGAGGTGATGGTTGCACAAGATTGTGAATATACTAAATGCTGCTGAATTGTTCACTTTAAAATAATTGATTTTATGTTATGTGATTTTTTAAAAATGACATCATATCGTTTTTATGATCTCATAAATAACTGTGGCTTTGCTGTCATAGTTACCTTGTGATTGTTGGAACCCATGTGCTTTACAGCGTTTGTCCACCGGGAAAGTTCTTTCCAGCTGTGGGCAGGAAAACTCGAAGATGGATGATCCCAAGTGGGTTTCCTTCTAAAATAACAATTAAGAAATACAGCTTTCATTTTCCATTTTTATTTGTGGAAGCTGGTAAAACTCCTAGAATGGGTCCTGGGTTGTTTTAAAATGTGATATGGACTAATGTTGGTTAGTTTCTTCATTTAACTTGAAAAATTATGTTTAAAATAACTTTATTATTTGGAGATGGAACAGCTTTTGGTTTTATGAAAATTAAGAGTAATTTTAAAAGAGCACCTGGGCGGCTCAGTCGGTTGTCTCCCTTCAGCTTGGGTCACGATGCCGGGGTCCTGGTTCGAGCCCCGCTCCGGCTCCCTGCTCAGCGGGGATTCTGCTTCTCCCTCTCCCTTCGATCCTCTCCCCTACTCCTGCTCTCACTCAATCTCTCTTTCTCTGTCAAATGAATAATAATAAAAAAAAAGAATCTAAGCTATGTATATGCAATTGCAATAAGATTTTTCTAGTGGTTTGCTATGCGGCACTGCTAGAGATTTTTGTGACAATTACTGAAACCATCAACCATCACATATGCTTTATTGTCAGTGGAATTGGTGTCAGGTATAAGAAAGTTCTGTTTTCAGATCAATCAAGCAGAGCTTGTGCAAAAACTAAAAATCTTAGTTTCTTATTTTATAACGTCTTTGTTTTTTGAATGAAGGACTTTAGGTTAAATTTTGGCAAAATATGGCATTGAGAACTCAGAAACGTAGAAGTGCTTTGCCAATGATCATGAAGTTTTTCTTTATAATGAAATTGGTGCTTCTGTCCCATAGTTCTGTTTCTGCCCCTGTGTTATTTGTGGACTTGTTTCTCCAGCAGATGTATTTATGCTAGTTGACTTGCACACTCCCACCTGATTCCTTATAGGATCCAGAATGTGCTGTCCAGGCTAAGTGTGTGTAGACATGAAGCAAACAAAGCTAACTGATTTGTAGTGGATTGAACCCACGGCTTTTGGCATCATTAGCATCGTGTCCCACTCAACTACAGTGTGAAAGAATAAATGCTTTGCTTGAGCCAGGGCTTCTCAATTTTGAACTTAGAAGGGATCTGGTAAGCATAGCAAAGTATCTGGAATATATATAAAATGCTGACGTTGTGGGTAAATGTGAGTATTCAGCTTATAATAATTATTGCTTTTGACTTCCACAAAATTAGGAAGATCTCCTTTTTGTTATGTTCACTGGATAATGTTTTAAAATAAGAGATCAGTTTTTAAGTTGTGGAGAATTCAAAGTTAAGTTTTTCAGCAAATTATTAATTAGGAAAATTTTCCCACAAGGGCGAATTTACCTGGACATGGTGCTGTTCTCCCATGACAGCGGTGGAAGAAAGTGAGGTATGCCCAGGACGTTGCCGCTTACCTTGGGCTCCTGTTTGCCCGGGGACCCCGCCTTTGAACAGCAGCCTAGTGCATTTCCTTGCACAATTTACTTAGCCTTTCTCTGCTTAGTTTCCTCACCTAGGCAATTAGAATAATGGAATCCATTGCATGTGGATGTTATAAAGACTGAATAAGTTAATGTAAAGCTCTTAGAACAGTACCTGACACAGAGTAAAAGCTTGAGATGTGAACATGAAAGACCAAAGAATAATGGCGAAGGATGAACAGGAGCTGCTTTGGTGAGGGGCAGACTTGTTTATAGTCATAGACACTTCTAGTTCGGACCCTCTTGTGTGCCAGTGCACTGTTGTATCCGAAGTTCCGAGTGCCTCTGGTATACTCCCTTTAGGGCCACCTTACTGCTAATGGGTATCTCAACCAAAGAGAATGCTTTGGGAAAGAAAGAACTCAAAAGCAGTAGTTTTTCAACTGTTTCCCAAGAAATTTTAACATTGCATAAAGCATCTCTAGTGGTTTGTTGAAAACACATAGTTATTGTCTCATGCATTCACCGAGAGTTACTGTTTACCCATTGTTGACACTGGGCAGAGTGGGACGACATCGGGGTAAAGGTCAGAGACAAAGATGGAGATAACATGGTTCCTTGGCCTGGAACTCACAGTCTAGACCATTTTTTGTACCACTAGAATCCATGTCTGCAAAGCCCTAGGGCTTTGCATGGAAGAACATCAGAAAATAACATATTTTTAATGGTGTGCTTTCTTGGAGTTTTAAGGTCACATGTCAGTTAATATTCTCATCTCTCTTAAGCCATCTCAAACTTAGCTAAAAGAGGGACAGGGAAACTCATTGGTGCAAAGAGTGTTAAAATTACTGATTTTATGAGTCATCTTGTTCTGATCTATTATCAGAGAATTGAGTTTGTCTTATTTCCACTTATATTTTTTCAGTTTCTACTAGCATTTTTATAGTTTCAAATTGCTAGTTTGTATTTGTACAACCCCTTTTTATATTCTCTTTCCTCTCCGCCCCCTGGCTTTGGTTTTCCTGTTTGTGTATAGTTGTGGTGGAAGTGAATTAGGAAAGGAGATTGATGAACTTGGATAACTCCACTTCCTAGAAGGTACTTCATCTCTTCTCATAAAGTAATGGTATGCTGCTTCTTTCTCAGGACTAAACTGCAGCTGCAGAAGCTACAGGTGGACCTTTCAAGATGCATACAGGGCTGCAAGAAATGAAGGGAGAAACTGGAGAGACCAATAAAGGGAGGAAGAAGCACGTTTCCTGGGTAAATAATATGCTTCTGAATTTTAACAAGTTTCTTGCCATATCGGTTACCAAGACTTTGTAACTCCTAAGTCTTCAGAGCTATATTTAGCCTTTCATTGTTGTTAAACATTCTTCATTTTCTCCTTCCTCCATTTTTATTGCTGAGCTCTTTGATCAAATGATTCTATTTATTGATTAATCTAAAAATCTGCATTGAATATACAATTTAGGTGATTTCTTAGATCACTCGATAGGAACTTGTTATATCTTAGGCTGACCGCTGGGTATTACAAAATTTGAGTTGTGTATCGTGTCTTTGTAATGTGCAGGTATAGTCTGAGACCAACTTTTAGTCTGAGTGCAAGACTTAAACTTTCGTTTTATTAAATGACTGACTTGAAAAACTAGAACACTAGTTTGAATACCAGTTGTCCAAGCCATACACTCAGGCTGCCCTCTGGAATAGGAAACATTTTTCAATGCTAAATGTAATACTAAAGACGAAGCCGACTGGCAAATAATCAATGTAAACAGACCTAGCCTTCACTTGCTGAAGTAGATGTGCCCTACTTAAGGTTTTTTGGGGTCATTTATTTATTTGTTGAGTTGTGAACTCCGTTTATTCTGTTACTAAACTACTCAGCTTGTGCTTAGACTTTGGGGTTTTGTTGTCGTTGCTGCTGCTGTTAAAGCTTTTTAAACAAAGGAAATCTGTTGCATTATTTTTCACTATAAAGTTAAGAACTTTTCTTCAATGTGCTGACTAGAAATTTTTGGAAAGAAAGGGGGAAGAAATGGAGTCAGAGTCATTGATGGTACATAATGCTGGAAGTTCTGTGCGTGTCACCCTGACGTAGACAACTCCATGGCAACAATCACTCCTCTACAAGTCTGGGGCCCCACAGTCCATGGATCTGTTTCTACCGTTGTAGCTTCTGGAACTTCCTGCCTTACGGTGAATTGCCGCAGAACTGCTGTTAGATATGTACCTTCCAGAATGCGCATCCTTTAACTTTGAGTTATAGACTGAGTAAAAACTGTTAGTGGCCTTGTATCTGAGTCCTCTAAACTAGAAATGGCATAAGACAAGCTTATTCACAAGTGAACTTTATGCACATTTTCTAGTGCTCACCTTCACACCAGCTGTTCTAGTCTTGGTCTCCCTGCTGTCCCCGTCAATCCAGAAATGCTCCTGCCTCAAATCTTTTCTTCTCAGGGGGGCACCTGGGTGGCTCAGTCATTTAAGTGTCTGACTCTTGATTTCAGCTCAAGTCATGATCTCAGGGTTGTGGGATCAGGCCCCCGTGTTGGGCTCTGTGTGGAGGCTGCTTGGCATTCTCTCTCCCCCTCTCCTTCTGCCCCTCCCTGCTGCTTGCACTTGCTCTCTCTCTAAAATAAATAAATAAAATCTTAAAAAAAAAAAATCTTTCGGGGGGGTACCTGGGTGGCTCAGTCAGTTAAGTATGTGCCTTCGGCTCTGGTCATGATCTCAGGGTCCTGGGATTGAGCCCTGCATTGGGCTCTCTGCTCAGCAGGGAGTCTGCTTTCCCCCTCCCTCTCTGCCTACTTGTGATCCCTTTCTCTTTCTGTCAAATAAATAAATAAAATCTTTAAAAAATTCTTTTCCTCTCTGATAGTCACATGGCTCCTGCCTTCTTTCTCCTTTAGGTTTCTGCTGAGGGGACAAAGTTAATAGGAAGGGCAAAGCCAAATTGGAATCACTGGGAATTCTCTGTTAGTCTCTGCACTTACTACCTGATAACACTGAGTCAGCCATCTTGTCTCACTCCGGCTGGGCTCATCTGTTCCACTCCACCCCTACGTGTCAAGTATGATGTTTTATTTATTCTACATATCAAGCTTTTTCTAGTTCACCTTTAAGATCTTTTAAAATTGACTTTTTGGGGTGCCTGGGTGGCTCAGTCGTTAAGCATCTGCCTTCGGCTCAGGTCATGATCCCAGGGTCCTGGAATCGAGCCCCGCATTGGGCTCCCTGCTCAGCAGGAAGCCTGCTTCTACCGCTACCATTCCCTCTGCTTGTGTTCCCTCTCTTGCTGTGTTTCTCTGTGTCAAACAAATAAAATCTTTAAAAAATAAAAAAAAATAAAATTGACCTTTCACTTTTAAAGGCACATACATTTGACTCAGCAATTGCATTTCTAGGAATTTATCTCACATCTAACCTCATACAGGTATGCAGGTAACCTTGTTCCACCTCAGCCTCTGCTGAATCCTCATACATGCTTCCTTGTCCTCAGTAGCACTTGAGCAGAGAATAACTACCTCTTGCTGCCATTATTTCATTGTGGCTGGGGGTCATGTCCCCCTCCAATAACTTAGCAACTGCCTGCTTCTTTGCCTTAATTGCAGTGTATTGGAGACATTTGCACAATAGCTAATTATATCCCCTTGCAGGTTTCTTCTTTTGAACTCCCATTCCCTTATAGCAATCTTCATCTTCCCATTTGCGAGTATCTCAAATGGTTACATTTTTTGCATTGTATTTTTTTAGATATTTAGATAATTAAACATAAACGCATATGCTGGTGGTATCTCTACTTGACTGCACACTAGAATCATCTCAGAAGCTTCATAAAATACTAATGCCTGGTCACACCCCCTGAGGGGTTGCAGTCCCCTCAGGGATTCTGAAACCGTTTGTTTATGGTGAGGCATAGCTTAAGAATTCTATTTGTTTTTTATTTTTTAAATAATTTTTTAAAATTCCAGTATAATTAACATACAGTATTATATTAGTTTCAGGTATATGCTACAGTGATTCAACATTTCTATACGTTACTCAGTGATGATCCTGATAAGTGTGCTCGTAATCCCCTTCACCCATTTCACCCATCCCCCTCACCCACCTCCCCTCTGGTAACATCTGTTCCTAATAGTTAAGAGACTGTTTTTTTGTTTGTCTCTCTTTTTCTTTGTCCGTTTGTTTTGTTTCTTAATTGCATATATGGGTGAAATTATACGGTATTGGTCTTTCTCTAACTTCTTTCACTTAGCATCATACCCTCTTGATCCGTCCATGTTGTTGCAAAGGGCACCCCTAGAATTTTAGGTTTTTATTTTTTTTTTATTTATTTTTTTTTTTTTTTAAAGATTTTATTTATTTGACAGAGAGAAACACAGCGAGAGAGGGAACACAAGCAGAGGGAATGGTAGCAGGAGAAGCAGGCTTCCTGCTGAGCAGAGAGCCGGATATGGGGCTCGATCCCAGGCCCCTGGGATCTGACCTGGGCCGAAGGCAGCCGCCTAACGACTGAGCCACCCAGGCGCCCCGAATTTTAGGTTTTTAATAAAAAAAATCCATTTATTTAGGTGTTTGTTTTTTTTTTTTTTTAAGTTGGCACCATGCCCTACATGTAGCCCAAAGTGAGGCTTGAACCACAACTCTGAGATCAAGGGTCAGATTCTTAACTGACTGAGCCACCCAGGTGCCCCTCCAAATTTAATAAACTCAAGCTACTCCCTGTACAATTTTATTGCCTTTCTTTATTTTCAGTTGTTCCAGTTTCATGCATTTCTTTTTTTTAAAGATTTTATTTATTTGACAGAGAAACACAGCGAGAGAGGGAACACAAGCAGAGGGAATGGTAGTGGGAGAAGCAGGCTCCCTGCTGAGCAGAGAGCCCGATGTGGGGCTCAATCCCAGGACCCTGTGATCATGACCTGAGCCAGAGGCAGACGCTTTAACCCACTGAGCCACCCAGGTGCCCCGAAACATAAAACTTTTAAAGAGGAAGAGACAGTGAAAAATCAGTTTCCTACTCCTGTTCTATAGGCAGGCAATTACCTTTCCTAAGCAGCAACTCCTGTCTGTTTCTTAAGGTTCCTTCCAAAGTATTTTGCTTTCAAAATAACTCCTTTCTTAAAAAAAAAGTTTCTCTAGGTTTTTTTTTGTTGTTTCTCAATGTTAGTTGCGTGCTTAGTTTTTATTTTTGTTTCTTGACAATACTCAAAGCAATGTTTGTCTTCTGTTCTTTTGATTATCCATAGACACCTTGCATGTGGTGATTTTTGTAACATTTTCTAACTTCATTATTGTCATTTCAGACAATATCTCCTCCATGCAGAATATTGTTGGATTTTGTCTTTTGTTCAACCAATCTTGAAGATTCTATGACTTACATCTAAATTTATCCTTTTTAAATCATGGTTGCTGTTGCATTAGTTATATTTTCTATATATAACTTGTTTCTGGATTTTTATATTTCTTGTTGTCTCTTTTCTGTTACACCTTCTGTTTTGGGGAAATATTTTTCTTTCCTTTTAACTTTTAAACACATTTTAAAGGTGAACAATCTTTTGAGTTTTCTTAGTGCCAGAAATAACATTTGTTTCTATATTTATTTACTATCATCAAAGCCAAAGCAGGAACTTTCCTTTCCTTCCATATAAGGAAACTCAGTTTCTCCCTGTTTTGGCATCCCCTCTCTCTATTCCTTATCTACCCCCTTGTTTTTCCTTTCACATCTTGCATTTGTTCTGTGAGGTGTACTCATTTTTCTGGGCTTCAGCCTGGTACTCAAGTATTTTGCTATTCCTGAATTCAGTCAGTTAATGACCACTGAGGCGTCACTGAGCTGGATGGACGCTGAGGAAGGTACAGGAGATACGAAGATAAAGGTGGTTCTGACCCTGCCCTCAAGGTCCCCTTTCTGGTTGAGGTGGCATGCGTGCAGACTAACAATGGCAAAAGATGTGATGTGTCAGGTATCCTGGAGACACAGACGGTGGGACAGAGGTATGGATGAGGGAGTCATGTTTGGTGAGTCAGCAAAGGCGTCCTGGGAGCTGCTGCCACTGTCCCGGTAGAGCTTTGTGAGATCGAGGATAAAGCAAAAGGGCTAGGGCCTGAAGGTGCCCAGGTTCGTTGCCCAAGTTCGTCAAAACCTGGCTGGAGATGGGACTGGACAAAGGGATGCTGGACCACATTGTGAAGCACCTCAAGTGCCTGACCAACAAGTTCCCATTTGGATCCTGTGGGCTGTGTCCTAGAGGCTTTGAAGCAGGGGACTGCCACACTCCAGTTTGTTTTTAGGAAGATAACTCTGGTTGTGGTGTGAAGCGCGGACTGTAGGGAGTCAGTTAGGCTGCTCTGGCGGTCTTCCAGGTAAGAGGTGAGGGGAACTTGAGCAAGGTGCTAGCAGTGGTGATGGAGAAGAGGACTTGATGTGTTTTGAAGTAGTGTCTAAGAATGCTAGTCCCTCACTCAGGCGAGACTGAGAATGAGAGGATGGCTGAGAGGGGGTGGTTGGTTTGTTTTAGGGAAGGTGACAGCAGATGGCGGAGATGTTGGCCAACTTAGAGAGTTAGGTGAAGGGTGCTGAGGGGATTGCAGAGACTCATTTGGAGAGAGACAAAGAAGGGTTTATTTTAGGATTTGGTGAATTTAAGAACCCCTGAAGAGATCTAGGGAAACGTATCTAGGGGCAGTTGGAAACATGGGTCAAAAAGTCAGGGGTAGGTTGTGAGGGCTGGAGATAAAGGGGTGGGACATGCTTGCTCCAAGGATGTCAGAGTCATGAGAATAGACATAAACCCACAGGTAGAACACGTAGACAGCAAATAGAAGGGTTAGGATGGTCTCTGGGCAAAGACCAGTTCTTTACGTGCAGGAAATTGAGACGTACAAAGCACTGTAGTACATGTCCCGCACAGGGTGGCAAGAGCGTTTTCAGAAGACTTCCTTTATCTTCTCTATAGCTGGCATGTGGGAATTGTTGCTACTCTGCTTTGTGGGCCAGAAAACTATGACTCCATGGCATCATTACTAAGCTAGTAAATGAGATTGCAAGCAGACCAGAATGCCAAACTGATGCTAGAGGAAGAGGTAGGGGAGAAGTAGAAAAGAGCCGTGTGGAAGAGATTATTTCCTACAAGGGCAGTGGCCAGCAGTGGCCACCCATAGGTCCAGCAGGATAAGAAGCAGCCAAACCACTGGTTTCCTCAATTAGAGAACTGGTAGCGATACGAGCTAAGTCAGCTCACACTGGAGTCGGGAGGGGCTGAGGAGATGCAGCTGGCTGTTGACTATAGTTTTTGGAGATGGCCCAGGGGCAGAGGAATGACAGGGCACCTGGTTTGCAGGGTGGCATCATTTTGTTTGTTTACAGGGAACAGCTTGAAGTATTCTGATTTGCTCACTTTTTTTTTTTTCCTTTGAGGTCTTATATCTTACATCACCTTGTTTCTAGGCTTCTGCTACCAAAAATAAAATAAAATAAAAAATAAAAGCTGTATTGGATTCCCTGTCATATAATCTGCTTGTTCAGCTTGTTTTCTTAGAGTTCTTTTTTTCCTCTTTCCTTCTGCACATTGCTTTCAGATATTTCCAGGCTGTGTCTTAGTGACCCTCTTTGATCGCTAATTATGTGAGATCCTGGGAATTCCTCCTTGTTTCTTCTCTGAGGTCTCTCCAGGCTGGAAGTGGTTTTCTTCTGTCATTTGAATCTTTTGTTCAATTCAGCTTTCACGGCCCGTGCCTCTCTTCTGGATGATAATTTGTTCTCGTACTCTTTGAGGACAGGAGTGCTTAGTGCTAAGAGCATGTGCTCTGGAACTAGGTTTGCCTGGGTTCAAATCCTGGCTCTACCAGCTACTAGCTAGCTGAGTGACCTTGGGAGTTGCGTAGCCTTTTTGTGCTTTGGTTTCTTCACGCATAACTGGAGGCAACAATAATACCTACTGCCAAGGGTCATGATGAGGAGTAAATGAGCTAGAGCAGCTGAAATGCTCACTATGAACGGTGTCCACTGCACGTCGTGTGCTCTGTGCCTGTTAGCTGCTCTTGTTATTGCTGCTGCTGTTGTCCAGGGGAAGACAGGAGAGATAACCTTTTCCTTTGTCATTCAGACTGTGGAAATAAGTGGTAAATTTATAGACTATTGGAGTCTCACAACTAGAAACAGGAAAATTCCAGGAGCTAGGTAGCATTTCCCCCCAATTTTTAAGGAATTCAGCAATGAACAACTTTAACCTTGGTCCAGATGTGACATCTGGAGTTGCAGATGTCCACTGTGTGACCTCACCCTCCCCATGGCAGTACTGGATTGCTTTCACTTAAATACAGGCTATAAAATTTTTATTTCTACCTCAATAGTTATTTAAAAAATTGTTATTTAATTTTGCTTACCCCATCTGCAAATAACAGATGCTGGCCAACCAGCACACAAAAGTGAATGACTTGCCTGAAGTCCCTGGTAGGGTTGGGATTTTAGTCCATGGTATCTGACTTCAGTAGTATTAAGAGGAGAAAAATTTCACTTATATGTAATATATATATATATATTTATATATATGTGTATGTATATGTATATGTGTATATACATATACATATGTATACAAGTGAAAAATTTCACTTATGTGTAATATATATATGTATGTATATATATATTGGAGATTTTATATATATCGATATATAGATCAGAGATTTTTCTTATATATATATTATCTCTCTCTCTCTCTCTCTCTCTATACACACACACACACACACCAGACTGTAATGCTGTCTTAGTTCAGGTTGCTATAACAAAATACCATAGACTCAGTGGCTTATAAACAATAGGAATTTATTCCTCTCAGTTCTCGTGGACAGAAGTTGAGATCAGGTATCAGCATGGTCAGGTTCTGGTGAGAGCCCTCTTTTGGGTTGCAGGTGGCCTTTTTCTTCTTGTATCCTCATATGGTGGGAAGGAGAGAGAGCTCTCAGAGGTCCCCTCCATGAGGGTGCTAATCCTATTCAGGAGAGCTCCACTGTCTGGACCTAATCATCTCCCGAGGCCTTACCTCCTAATACTATTACATCAGGAGTTAGAGTTTCAGCATGAAGTTTGGGGTGGACACAAACATTTCGTCCATAGCAAGTACGAATCTCTGAAAGTATGGTTATGAGCTCTCCACGATTTTTTTACAATGTCAGTGTGCTATTTTTATAAGCAGAAGAAAAATATAACTCCTTGAACAAACAAGAGTAATAGCTAAGTGTTTGCATGACAGAAATAATAAAGTGAAATCAGATCGACCAATTTCTTAGAGTTTTTAAGGAAAGTGAACATACTTGTGAATGAGGGAGATAGTCCCTTAAGACAGAATTTGCATCATCTCAAATAAACTCTCAAAATGTTTACTAACTATAAAGGAAAGAAAAGGTAGTGACTTTGTAGCAAAGAAACCACCTTAACTAAATGATCAAGGTCAATAATCACCAGTAATAAGACATATTGATATCATGAACCCTATGATATGATGCACTAAGGAAAACACAACATCATTTCTGTGGTATTATTGTCAGAAATGCATAATCTTGGGAGGGGGATGGGTGAAATAAGTGAGGGGAATTAAACAGTGCACTTGTCATGATGAGCACAGGGTGATGTATGGAAGTGTCAAGTTACATCTTGTACACCTGAGACTAATATAAGCACTGTGTTAACTAATGGGAATTAAAAACTTTTTAAAAATGCATAACCTCAGTTTAATCAGGAGAAAACGTCAGGCAAACCCAAATCAAGAAACATTCAACAAAATAACTGATAAATATTCCTTTTTTTTTTTTAAGATTTTATTCATTTGAGAGACAGAGAGTACAGGCTGGGGGAGGGGTGGAAGGAGAGGGAAAAGCAGACTCTGCACTAAGCTCAGAGCCAGATGCAGGAGGGATCCCAGGACCCTAAGATCATGACCTGAGACAAAGTTAGATGCCTAACTGAGCCACCGAGGTGCGCCTAAAATAACTGGTAAATAGTCTTAAGAAGTGTCAAGGACACAAATGACAAGGAAAGACCAAGGTTTTGTCACAGGCTGCAGTAGAGTAAGAAATGACTACATATAGTAGGCATTCTGGATGGGATCCTGGGGCAGAAAAAGGACATTAGTAGGAAAAATCTTGTCCAGTTTGAAAAAGATTTTTGGTTTATCGTATCGTACCAGTGTTAATATCCTGGTTCCATTCAATGCACTAGGCTGATGTAAGATGTTAACATCAGGGAAAGCTGGGTCAGGGATATATGGAAACTCTACCATCCTTGGAACTTTTCTATAAGTCTAAAATTAGCTGAAACCAAAAAAAAGAAACCTTTGACAAGATTCACTACCAAAGTTTTCTGCGTTCTCCCTATCTCATTTTCATTTAAGTAAAAAGCCATCACAGGTTAGAGAAACAATTTGGTCCTGGGTAGAAACTCGCTTAAGAATAGGAAGCAAGCTTGGAGTTCAGTGCCCCTCTCTGAGTGGGTAAATGAGAATGGTGGCTTGCCACAATGTTGCTTTGGGCTCATTTTGTGATGTTTTGAATTTCCCAGACCTTTCTAAAGCTATGCCGATCGGAGATTTTTCTGAAATTTTTGAGACCAAGTGGGCAGAAAATTAGTGCAAGATACTGCCTTTAAGGAAAAACAAAAATCCAAACCAGACTTACACACAATCATGAGTCCAAAGCTATCAATTATTACCCTGCTGTTCTCTGAGTATATTGCTCACTGTTTGCTGCTATGACCAAGATGGGCTTGAAAATTGGTGCCCATCCAGGCAGAGATGACCAAACCCGAGGGGTTCTCTGGAAGCATATGTGGATGAAAGTCTCTCCTCGGTCATGAGGAGGGAGGCAAACTTTAAAGCCTTGTAAATAGAAAAATCATAAATGCTAAAGATTTATAGTGTGTTCAAATGAAGAATGTTGCAAAGAGGCAGCAGACTGGGAGTCTGCATGGAGTCTAGGAGGATTTGGACTCTGTCAGAGTCCAGATTGGTCCATCCACAGGATGGAGGATGCCCCACTAGCCTGGCACAGACATTGTGGTTGTTGCAAAGCTGGGCTTGCTGTATATGCGGGTTGAAAACCTTCTTTAGAAGCTCTGCGTTTGTACCTAATTAGGGATAGCCTGGTTTAGGGATTCTGTTTCCCACATGCCCCGATGTAGAGAAAGGACAGCTCTGCATAAATGACAGAACAGAAAGGCTCCTGAAAAGCCGTATCCCTCTAAAAATGAGGGGAAGATCTAGTGTGTCTCCATTGAGTTTGGCTGGTATTAAACCGGTTTTGGCCCACCCAATTAAGGATCTCATGATCTCAGTGAGCAAAAAAAACATTGTATTTCTGAACTTAGAAAGCTGGAGACTAGACCATTTCAGCCACCAAGTATTTTGTGAGCATGTCATTCTGTGCCAGGCACTGTGTTAGGCCCTGAGAATATAGCAATGATCAAGAGAATCATGGTACCTGGCCGCATGGAGCTCACAGACCAGGAGACTGCACCTCTGAGCCTGAACCAGCCCACCCACCTCCCTCATTCACAAGGCTTGGTTTACACTAAGACCAGAGTTCGCCCTTATATAATCCTAGAACTTAAAAACCACTTTGTGCATACTTTGTTATTTTAATTTCCTTCCAACAGTGCTTAAAAGGTGTTTTCATGTATACTTCATACATTTCATTTACATAACTTTGAATTAGTTTTTGGTGCCTTTAATCAGAAAGCACCATTTCCCTTCTCTGGACCACTCCTCCCAGGCTCTGATGTTGAAGACGCTTTGGGAAGGCTCCATAGGTTTGCTCAGCGCTTATGGCAATCAGAAATATGTTTACCAAGGCATCGTGAGCTCAGAGAGGTGTAGCTTAGCCACCTGGCAGTGCCCAGAGGGAGCCAACTCTTCTCTGCTGCATAGACATTTCTCCCTTCCTGAATTTAATCTCTCAGGTCAGATTCCAAGTTGAACCTCAAAGCAATGAACAACCTAGAGTGGTGCTAACTAACTTGATTCCACAACAGTGTTAGTAATGTCTTGCCAGGCCCTCATTCCAGAGGCTCTGGGCTTTCTTATTGAGTAGAGACTTGTCCTCATGCCTTGAGTTGGTAAAATACTAATGGTTATGAATTTTTAGCTTTTCTATTTAAAAAGTACAGTGGATAAGTGATAAACAGCATTTCTTATTTATCAGAGAAATCAGGATAAGCTATTGGTTGACAATTAATTTGGAAGGCTCACCTCTACTAACCTGGTAGAACACATAAATGGTCTTTTTTTTTTCAAAGTACTTTTTGCAGAACAAAGTCTACATTCATCAGCAGAGCTTTCCACCATCTGATCCTGATCCCTTTCCAGCCACAAATTTTCCAACCTACCTCTGCATAACTTTTATTATACCCTAGTAGGCTATGTGTGCCTTGTACGTTCGCATCACCAAGCTAGCTTCCTCTGCCCTTTTCTGCCTTCAAGTCCCAGATCATCCAGTTCCTGCCCCCTACCCCGTGAAGCCACCTTTGATCTTCCTATGGCATTATTTGGAGAGACAGAGAGACTAGATGCCCCCTCTTTTTTTTTTTTTTTAACACAAATGAGGAAACTGAGGCACTAAAGCTTAAGAATTTTGCCCAAAGCAACAAAGTGGTAGAGTTGGGATTTAGGATGCAATCAAGTATCTTATACATGAAAGAGTCTTGGTCAGAGATTTTAACTTTGACTTCAACAAAGTTCATTTGTTAGTTGTGTTACAAAAGAGCAAAGGTATTATTTTTATTTTTATTTTATTTTATTTTTTTTTAAAGATTTTATTTATTTGTTTGACACAGAGAGAGATCACAAGGAGGCAGAGAGGCAGGTAGAGAGAGAAGGAGAAGCAGGCTCCCCGCTGAACAGAGAGCCCGATGTGGGGCTTGATCCCAGGACCCTGAGATCATGACCTGAGCTGAAGGCAGAGGCTTTAACCCACTGAGCCACCCACGTGCCCCCAAAGGTATTATTTTTAAAAGAATTTTAAATATTACAAATTATAATTTATCAGTATATCTGCTACCATCTGCATTCTATGTTGAATCTCCTTTATAATAATAGATTGGATGTAGAAGGAAAGGGTAAGGAAGAATTGAAGATTACTTTGAGGGTTTCTTACTTAAAATACCAGAAAAAAGATTGGGCATTTTGTGGTAGGAAGGTTATCATAGGGCTTCTGGATAAAGTTAGGAAAAGACTTTGAAAAAGGGAAATGGGGGTGTTAAATTGATACCAGCTTGGCAATTGAAAATAGAAGAGTTTTCTCTTCTGGGATGCTCTGTCATTTTTATTTGATTCTTTATAACTTCTGTTTCTTTGATGAGATTTTCTATTTTTTAATTTGTTTCAGGAGAATTTATGTTTACTTATTGAAGCATTTTTATGATGACTGCTTTAAAGTCCTCTGTAAGCTAATTCCCACATCAGATTCATCTTGGTATTGGTGTTAGTGGTTATCTTTTCTCATCAAGTTGTGATTTACCTAATTCTTGGTATAAAGGGTGATTTTCAGTTCTCTTTTGGACACTTAATCTATTATATGATTAATTTTATATATATATATATATATACATATACACATATAACGTGATTTAATCTTTTCATTCACTGGGCATTTACCCTATTAAGGTTTATTAGCACACAGGTTGGGATCTACTTTTGTGGCTTATAGTTCCACTGACAGTTTCTTTTTAGAGTCTTTGTTTTTACTCTTTTGGTCTGCTTGGTTTATCTGATGCAGCTGAGGCTCTCACTGGTCCCTGCTGGTGCTGATGGAGGAAGGAGTTTCCCCAGGCCATGCTGTCTGGTGCCTCTAGGTGGGGGTAGGAAATGGGATGAACAGTACCTCCCGGGGCCCTGCAGGGAGGGGGAGTGCTTCCCCAGACTGTTTTATTGGCAGTGGGCTCCTGATTTATCTTTGTTGATACTGCCAGCAGAACTCCCATTCTCCAGTGGGAAAGGATGAGCTGACCTGGATTGCCTTCTGTTCCTAGGTTGGGGCTTGGGAAACAGTGGGTCTTAGCCACCTTCTTCTTTTGGACTAGGGGCGGGCAGCAGTCATAAGGTGCTCTGCTACTGTGTTGGTTCTCCAGTTGTGGGATCACTGTTGGCCTTCCTTTTTCCACCTTTCAGACTTCTCCTTTGGTTGCCTCTCATGTTATTTCCAGGGTTTATAGTTGCACTTAGCAAGGAGTTTTGGGGAGAAAACATTTATATCGTCTTGTTTTAATTGTGATGGTGTTCTATTTAACCATTTGTTTTTTGGATTGTTTAGTGGTTTTAAAGAGTGAGTTCTGTAGACATCATGACGGAGGGGGGTGGCTTCCAACAGCCTGGAAATCTGAAAGGCTTCCTCACCACACAGACCCACAGGCCTGGGCCTGGTCGGCTGCCCAGCGCAGGCTGTTACTCATCCGTCTTCCGCTTGCTTGGCTGGTGATGTCGGTTCTTTTTGTCTGCTTTAAAAGAAGGCATTTCTTATTATTGTTGCTCTTACGCTCACTGAATAATGCAATAGTTTGTCACATTTCTAGCATGATTAAAACAGATAAACTATTGCCTTTGTAGAGCCTTTCCTTAGCCTATCATTTTGGTTGATTTTGTCTCTCTTTTGGCAAAGATTTTGTATTAAATTCAGCCATGCAGTTGTATCTAATTGTGATCTAACTATGAGATATTTATTTACTTTTTGTGTGAACATTTCTGTTTCAGAGCTGCAAAACAATGGCCAAGTTTTTTCGTAAATTAGTGTGAAAATTTTTTTGACACTTCCCATTTGTGAATGTGGAATTTGAGGTCATCTCAGTTCTTCCACAGTAAAATGTGCCTTAAAAAAAATCAGAGTGGGAAATCCTTTATATTACAAGCCACGGGTCCCTTTGTATAGTTTACCATAATAGTTTTGCACAAATAATTTCAGGTTAAAATTGCATACTATTTATTCCCACCCATTTCCTTTATTGGCTGTGACACACAGGAATTACGCCCATTGCTTGACTAACCTTTCTGACCTTTTGTTACTTGGCTATAAATTGACTTGGGTCTTTTGCAAAAACACTGTCAGGGGGGAAAAATCTTTTTGTTAGAACCCAGCCAATTCCTGCTTCAGTGCAGAACAGTTTGTTCTCCTGAAGAAATGAGCCAGTTCAGTGAGCAGAAAAACATAGCCATAAACTGGCATCGCCAAAAACTGCAAAAGCGATTGCCCACGATCATTCCACAGAGCAGGGAACTTTGTAAAAGAATGAGGCTTTGGGGAGAAAAATACAGTTTTTAGATATGCAAGGTCTAGGTAAATGTAACGGACATGTTAGAGTTGTAACTTCTTTGGGGCTTCTTTTTCTGAGCTCTGGCAGTTACCAACATTCGAACATTTTCAGTGGGAATGTTGGATTCTCCCTTTGGCTGCTCTCTGAGTCGCAGACTGCCTTCCGAGCACGAAAACCCCGCACTTGAGTTGATCTTCCCACTAGGTCTAGGTAGAAAGCTGATTCTAACAACACAAACATTTCCTGAGTGACTGCTCTGTGCGACATGCTGAGTCCTGGATCCATTGCTCAAGGAAGACAGTTTATAGTGGGCTAGCGAGTTACACGAAAATGTGAAAAACAAAGACAGCGTGGCAGCTTCAGTAACAAAACCGTACAAGACACAAAGTCATTACCTGGCAGACTTCACTTTATTTGAGTGTCATTTGTAGGTTGTCTAGAAGTTTGCCACATAGATGAGAGGAGTGCATGTGGGGTTGAATAGTAACAAGACAGCTTGGTTGTCCACGTACGGTGAGTAGAATTGCTTGGTTACAAAGTATGAGGAGGGAAAGGGGTGATGGACCATGGAACTGGAGAGAGACAGGGACCAGATAGTGTGTGTCTCAAGTGCCATGTTACACACTTTGGAGTTTATACTGTAGGCCGGGGGGCCATGTCAGGGCTTGAAGCAGGGGTGGCCCCGGCAGGGCAGGAGTGGGAAACGGGGGGGTTTGCAAGGAAGTGCGGGTTGGACCAGACTGAGAAAGGACTAGGACCCCAGACTGAGTGGGTGGACTCTGGCCTGTGGAGCATCCCTGAAGGTGATGAGCACTGTGTTTTGGAAAGGCAAATGTGAGGGCGCCTGGGTGGCTCAGTCGGTGAAATGTCTGTCTGCAGCTCAGGTCATGATCCCAGGGTCCTGGGATTGAGTCCCACACTGGTCTCCTTCCTTGCTCAGTGGGGAGCCTGCTTCTCCCTCTGCCTGCCACTCCCCCTGTTTGTGCTCGCTCACTCTCTGACAAATAAATAAAATCTTGAAAGGGAGAGAGAGAGAGAAAAGAAAAGAAAAGAAAAAAGAAAAGAGAAAGAAAGAGAAAGAAAGAAAGAAAGAAAAGAAAAGAAAAGAGAAAAGAAAAGACAGGCACATGTGGTTGTGATGCAGCGGTCCATACCAGATGAGGTGCGTATGCACAGGCAGTATATCTCACCTGCAGCATCTGTGTGTCAGAGGAGAGGGACAGTGCTTAGAAACCATGTGGAGGAGCCATGTTGGGGACTGGGGAGTGCAGGGAGCACGGAAGAAAGCAGGAACCCCGAGACTTCTGAACTCTCTATGTGTCTGGTAAGGACACCTTCACATATACCACCTAGTCTCATTTTCCTAGTGAACCTTGCCGTGTATACACTAATACTGTCCCATTTTATAAAAGAGAAAACTGAGGTTCAAGAGGTTAAATACTTCACTAACACCCAAGTGGCCTGCTCTAGGAAGTTGCTGAGTGTGGGTTGGAACTCCAGTTTATCTGACTCCAACCATAATGACCTACCACCTTTGCTCTAACTGAGCCCCTGGCGTTAGCCAAGTCTCAGAATGCTTACATCCTCTCTCTGTAAGAGCTAGACCTAGAAACAATAGCTCTATAAATGTTCCGACTTTAGTAGTAATGATACAGTTCATATTTTGAAAGCCTATTTTTCTTTTTCTTCTTAACCTGTGTTCCCATGAAAATATCAGATACATAATTTTTTTCCTTAAAATCTCACCATTTTGGAAGAATTGGTATGGGGGAAGGCCCAGCCAAATTGGCAAAAAGTATAAATAACTGACTATTCTAAAAGAAATGTAATTTTATAATGTTCAAGTGAAT
>CM053610.1:14450746-14467737 GCA_028646535.1 Procyon lotor
CCCTGAAAAGACACAGAGGACCTTAAATCATATTATTAAGTGAAAGCCATTCTAAAAGGGCTAATACTATATGATTCCAACCATATGATACTCTGAAAAGGCAAAAGTATAGAGACAATAAAAAGGTTAGTGATTGCCAGTGGTTAGGGGGAGGGAAAGATAAATAGGTGGAGCACAGGGGGTTTTTAGGATGATAAAACGATTCTGTATGATACTATCTATAATGGTAGACACATGTCATTATAAATGTGTCCAAACCCATAGAATGTCTGGCGTCAAGGATAAATTGTAATGTGAACTCTGGACTCTGGGTGGTGATGTGTCCATGCAGGTTCATCAGTTGTAAGAGATGTACCACTTTGGTGGGGGATGTTGATAATGGGAGAGGCTATGCATGCGTGAGAGTAGGAGTGATTCGGAAAATCTGTTGAATCTTGCTGTGCAACTAAAGCTTCTCTCTAAAAAAAATCTTTTAAAAATAAAAAACAGGGGCCTGGGTTGGTTAAATGTCCAACTCTTGATTTCGGCTCAGGTCACGATGTCAGGGTCATGAGATCAAGCCCTGCAAGGGGCTCTATGCTCAGTGGGGAGTCTGCTCTGCTTCTCCCTCTCCCTCTGCTCCCCCTACCCCACTTGTGTGCACTCGCACACAATTAAAATGTTAATTTTAACATATTTTTATTTAACTCAATTTATAAAAAATATTTATAGTTTTGGGTACCTGGTTGGCTCAGTTGATTAAGCATCTTCCTTCAGCTTTGATGGTGATCTCAGGGTCCTGGCATCGAGCCCGTGTCGGGGTCCCTGCTCAGAAGGGAGTTTCCTTCTCCTTCTGCCCCTGCCCCCCTGACTTGTGCTCACTTGCTCGCTCTCAAATAAAATCTTTTTTTAAAATGCTAGTGGTTCAACATAATATAAAGATTACTAATGAGATACTTCACATCACTTTTTTTTGGTACTAAGTCTTGGAAATGTAGTCTTGAGTTTGACACTTAATAGTGCATCTTAATTTGCACTAGTCACATTTCAAGTACTTAATAGGCATATGTAGCTAGTGGCTACTGTATTGAGCAGAGCAGCAGGTCTTAAAGATTGAAGCTTGAACTTGCCTGATTAAAAAAAAACCCTCGGGGCGCTTGGGTGGCTCAGTCGTTAAGCGTCTGCCTTTGGCCCAGGTCATGATCCCAGGGTCCTGGGATCGAGCCCCGCATCGGGCTCTCTGCTCGGCAGGGGGCCTGCTTCTCCCGCTGCCATTCCCTCTGCTTGTGTTCCCTCTCTCACTGTGTTTCTCTCTGTCAAAAAAAAAAAAAAAAAAAAAAAACCCCTCAATTCTCAACTACACTGCATTCCTCCTCCCTAAGCACTGTAATGACAAATACAAAAGGAAGGGAGCTTGCAGACTATCATTTAATCCCACAGTGTCACCTGTTGCCCTTCACATTGCCTGGTGGCCCAAGTTCAGAGCATTGAGAGCAGACTGTCTAATAGAAATATAATGCAAGCCACATGTGTGATTTAAAATGCTTTAGGAGGAACCACATTGGAAAAGTAAAAGGGGATAGAAATTTTAAGAATGTATTGAACCCAGTATATACAAAATATTGTTTCAACATGTACTTAATATTAAAAATTATTGATGATGACAGATAGACCAATGGAACAGAATAGAAAGCCCAGAAATAAACCTTCACACATACAAATGATTTTTTTTTTAATATTTATTTATTTATTTGACAGAGAGGAGAGAGATCACAAGTAGGCAGAGAGGCAGGCGGAGAGAGAGGGGGAAGCAGGCTCCCCGCTGAGCAGAGAGCCCGATGCGGGGCTCGATCCCAGGACCCTGAGACCATGACCTGAGCCGAAGGCAGAGGCTTTAACCCACTGAGCCACCCAGGTGCCCCTTGTCAAATGATTTTTGAAAAGAATACCAAAGGCATTTAATAGGAGAAGGGACAGTGTTTTCAACTAACAGTGTTGGGAAGATTGAACATCCACATGTAAAAGAAGGATGGTGAACCCTTACCTTACAGCATATTACAAAAATTAAAATGGATCAGAGGCCTAAAAGTAAGAGCTGAAACTATAAAAGTCTTAGAAGAAAACATAAAGGAAAAGCTTTATGACATGGATTTTGCAGTGATTTCTTGGATATATTACCAAAAGCACAAGGAATAAAACTAAAAATAGGTGAGTTGTGCTAATCAAAATGAAAAACTTCTCCACTTCAAAGGACACATTCAACAGAGTGGAAGTCAGCCCATGGAGTGGAAGAAAATATTTGCGAATTATGACCCCTGATAAGGGGTTAATATCCAGAATATAGAAAGAACTCCTACAACTCAACAACAAAAACAAAACCTGTTTAAGAATGGGCAAAGGACTTGAATAGACATTTCTCCAAAGAAGTTATGTACATGACCAAAAAGCACATGAAAAGATGCCCAGCATCACTAATCATTGGAGAAATGCAAATAAAAAACACAAGGTACCCATTAGGATGGCTACTCTGTGTGTGTGTGTGTGTGTGTGTGTGTGTGTGTGTGTGTGTGTGTAAAACAGCTGCTGTGGAAAACAATATGGTAGTTACTAAAAAAGTTGGACATAAAAAAAAAAAGTTGAACATAGAATTACCATATGACCCAGCAATTCCACTTCTGGGTATATGCCTAAAAGAATTGAAAGCAGGGACTCAAAGAGCCATTTGTATACCCATGTTCATAGCAGCATTAGTCACAATAGTCAGAAGATCGAAGCAACTTAAATGTCCATGGATGGATGAATGGATAAATATATATACGAGGGAATATTATTCAGCCTTACAAAGGAATTCTGACAGATGGATGAACCTCAAAGACATTATGCTAAGTAAAATAAGCCAGTAACCAAAGGACAAATACTTTGTAATTCCATTTATATGAGGTCCCTACAGTAGTCAGATTCATAGAGAAAGCAGGATGGTGGCTTCCAGGGGTTGGGGGAGGGGAATGAGGAGTTAGTCTTTACTGGAAACAAAATTTCTGTTTTATAAGATGAAAAGAGTTCTGGAGGTGGATGGTGGTCATGATTACATTGCAATGGGGATGTAATTAATGCCAGTACACTTAAAAATCATAAAGATGGTAAACTTCACATTATATGATTTTACCACAATGTTTTTTTTTAAATCCCCTCCTTCCAAAAAGAGATGTAATTACTTCTGAGACCATCCATGAACATTTCAAATGGGAAAAGAGGTGAAGAAGAGTCATGAGTGAAGAGACTAAGAAAAATGAGAAGCTACCAAAAAGTATAAGTATATTGATTCAAAAAGGTAGTGTAAAGGTGATTTAAAAGATACTAGATCAGCTGCTTTAAATTTGTTCTGTCACTGCTTTAAATAAAGAACTCTGTGGTGTTAAAAAAAACTATTAATGAGATATTTTACATT
The DNA here is from genome assembly GCA_028646535.1 of Procyon lotor. NCBI lineage: Eukaryota > Metazoa > Chordata > Mammalia > Carnivora > Procyonidae > Procyon > Procyon lotor. The sequence continues at coordinate 14,454,174 of CM053610.1, forward strand.
CCTTTTCTTACTAAGTCTTCAAATCCAGTGTGTCTTACCCTTAGAATACATCTCAGTTTGGACAGGCGGTAACTGGTGTACTGAATGGCCACATGTGGCTAGTGGCTATGGTAGCAATCAGCATATGTGTGTAGAATCTTCTGACGGGACACAAGAAGCCAGCAGACGTTCTTTAAACCAAGGAGTGACCTGAACAGACTTGTTTTTAAGGATGTTGGACTGAAGGGGAGAGACAACTAAGAGCTGGAAGCTTGAAAGGTTGTTTTGGACTCCCAGCCAATATAGACAGGGGACTGAATTTCAATAAGAGACACAAGAATGATGCCAGTAGCCACTGTTTATGGTGTTCTCGCTGGGAGTCAGGCAGAATGTTGCACCCCTTACACCTCTGTCTTTATTCCTGCAGCAGTTCTGAGAGATTAAGGCTATCACTTCCAGTACAGAGAAGAAAATGGAAACACCACAACTCATAGGTGGCAGAATCAGGATGTAAACCAGGCCAATCTGGCTCAAGAACTTTAGCCCTTAAGCATTGGACTGTGCCTGGCAAAGATATAGACAAGAGGTCTGAAACGTTCCCAGATTTATAGAATTTGACAGCAGCCAGATAAAGGGAAGTTGGGGGAAGGCTGCATAAAGGATGGAGGAGTGATTTGGATCCAGATCTCTTGCCTGGAAATCTGGACGGATGGTGAGAAGATGAAGATCTAGGCCATAAAACATGATGGCTGATTTTTTTTTGCTTATTTTATTTTGTTTCTTTTGAGGGGATGAATGCTAAGGTAAGGGGAGGCAGAGACTAAGTGTATAGTTTCTAAAGACCTGGAGGGACCAGGACTCCTGGATGGTCCGGTCAGTTGAGCCTCCTGACTCTGATTTCAGCTCAGGTCTTGATCTCAGGATTGTGAGTTTAAGCCCTGTGTTCTCCATGCTGGGTGTGAAGCCTGCTTTAAAAAAAAAAATTAAAAATAAAAAAACAAAGACCTACAGGGACCAATGGCAGTTGAAGTGATGGATTTGGAGCTTGGCAGATAGTTTAGAGCTGGCAGTGGTGATCTGGATGTCACTTGGGTCCAGGAGATTGCAAGTTCCTGGGCAGGGGGTTCATTGCCTTGTGAAGGGCTTGTTAGAGGCACAGGTCATAACCTCCTCTGGGTCGTGAATGACTTTGAGGCTGGCTGAGAAGTTGGAAAGAGCCACTTGACCAATGACCCTGGTGCAAGTAGTTTGGGCAGAATGGGAGGAGGGAATGGAGGCTGCAATGTGCCAAAGACTGACTGAGCAAGGAAGTTGAATAAGCAGGACGGTGGAGACTGGCTCTGGGGGAGGAGAGAGGATGGGAGAGGGCCAATTAAAGGGATGATTTCTATTCTTATGAGAGTTAAGTGGGATTTCAAGTAAAGTCAGATGAAATTTTATTGTCCAAGATTGTCATAGAAATCACCACCACCACCAAACCAACATGTAATATTAAAGTAGCCTTTAAACAATGGATAAACAAATACCGTTTTTACCAAACTTATGATGGTAGGCACATCACATTAGTTCTCATCTATGCCACCAAGAGAGGTCTTAGAAACTTTTGATTTAGTCTCTGGAAAACTCATGGAAAGAACATAAATATGCTTACTAGTTCGCATCAGAAGTTACACGTCCCCACACACTCCTTAGTGTGTCAGCGGTGAGTGTGTCTGTGAGTGCGCTCAGGTACCGTGGGAAGAGGCTTGAGATGGGAGTAGGTAGCTGTCTGTACGTTATTCCTGCTCTGACAACAGCTGTGAAGAGGTAATGGCTGGAGTTTTATATTTGCACAGTCACGGCCACTCTTGTTTTCATGATTTGTCATGGGCTTTGCTGCTTTATAGACTAGAGAAGGCTCAGGTGCTGAGACCTACCTCTCCTCCTTACCCCTGTGTGACCTCAGCACCCTAAGGTTTCTCAAGATATCTCCAAGAGCCTGCAGAAGGCCCTGAATGTGTCTTCCATCTGACTCTCAACACCTGTGTTCTGTTGGCCCTCGGGACGGTAGCTTGAAAGTGACTGTGACCCTGAGGAGTTCCAGGAAAATGTGGAACTTGTTGATCGAATCCAATTGGTTCTTCTGGTTGGGCATTGTAAGACTGGAGGTCAATTTATGTGGAACTACCCTGGTTCTGGGTCGCAAGATTGATAAACCCAGTGATTGTTACTTAATCTTACGTGTCAAAGGAAACCGATAACTTCCTGATGAAAACTACATTCAAATCATTACTCATAAAGTGAACATATTAAAACTGTCCTGGGCCAACTGAGGCAGCGCCACAGCCCCATGTCATTCCAGGGGCCAGGCCTCAGGCTTCTGCAGCTTTGCTCTGCTCAGGCTGTGGGGGGCTGCCCTACTCTGGACAAGGGCCCTAGAGATCTTCCAACAGAGAAGGTGAAGGAAAAGTTTACTTAGCTTCCCTCCCTTTTTGACAAGGAAATTGATTTGAAGTTTGACCTGTCAAAGTCACTTAAATACAGGGGAATCTGGAGGACATCAAAAAGGGCTAGGGGACGAGCTTAAACAGAAGATAATTTGGTGACAAAAGCTGCTGGGGGAAGAAGACAGATATGACCGCTATGACTAGTGCTGTGCGGCTGGCATCATTGGAGTGTGGAGAACTTTAAAACAAATGATCTGTATATCCAAGAGAATCGACGGTAGGGTCTCAAAGAGATATTTGCACACCCATGTTCATCGAGGCATTATTCACAATATGCAAAAGGTAGAAACCACCTGAACATCAGCAGATGAATGGATACAGAAAATGTGGTCTCTACATACAGCGGAATATTATTCAGCCTTAAAAAGAAAGGAGATTCCCCTCCCCTCAGATAAATAAATAAAATCTTTAAAAAACAAAAAACAACAAAAAGGAGGGCCAGCCTGTCACATGGTATAACATAGATGATAAACCTCGAGGACATTATTGTAAGTAAAATACACCAGTCACAGAAACACAAATACTGCACAGTTCCACTTATAGGGGGTATTACAGACTCTTGGAAACAGAAAGTAGAGTGGTGGTTGCCAGGGGCTGGGGGAGGGGGGAAAGGAAGTTGTTCAGTGGTTATAAAGTTTCGATTTTGCAAGATGAAAAGAATTCTGGAGATCTGCAAGTTGACACTACCGTAACGGTACACTTAAAAATGGTTAAGATGGTAAATTTTATGCTATGCTTTTTACCATGACTAAAAAAAAACCAAACCCCAAGTCAGATAAAACAACTGATGTACCTTTTGCCGTTACACTTAATTGTCATCCTCCCGTGGCCGGCCTCCGAGTGGGAGGTGGTGGGGTTAGAGCAGCCGCCGCCGCTGCAGTCACTGTGACCGGCCGAGTGCTCGCTGTGCACCAGGAGGCACGCTCTGGCCTCTCGTACCCTCCGGGCCAGTTCACTGAGCAGCGCGTCAGCCCTGGGGCGGAGGCATCACTGTCTCCGTCTGCCAGCGAGGAGTCACATCGCGAGGAATGAAATCATTTGCCCAGGAATACACAGGTCTTGATGGGAGGGCTTTGGGACAAGCCCAGTTCTGTCTGGTACTAGATTCTTAACCGCATTCTCAGCTCCCATTTATTCATCTGTTCATTCGCTGAAAATCATTATTGTGTGCCAGGCCTTCTGCTGGATGCTGAGGATACCATGGGGATAGGCCCTGACCTCCCAGAACTTAGAGCCTAGATGGGGTGAGAGACAGTAAAACAGGAAAAGATGGGAACAAAGATGCAGGTGCAGTGACAAATTCTGATAAATGTTATGAAAGAAATAGGGTCTTGTTATGGAGGCTCGTCAGCGTGGAGGTTGGGGACTGACTTAGGCATTTAAAAGGGTGTCCAGAGAAGGTCTTACAAGAGCTGTGATTCTCAGAGAAGAAAGAGAGGCATGCCACCACCACCAGGGCCCTCTGGAATCTGCAAGAGCCACAAAGCTATGATGCCAGATAACATGGCTAAAATAAAGGACAAGAAAGTCGAATTGAAAGAGGCAAAGGGGAAGAAAGCCCAGAACTCCTTTCTCAGGATTGTAGGATGGCCCATGATGAAAGAATTGCAGTCCTGCCAATTCCAGCAGTGTTTACCTGTCCCACCAGCCCACTTCGCCTCTCAGGTCCTCAAATTCCTCATCCGTGTGGGGAGAAAAAGACAAAGAACCTCTACCTAGATAGATTTCTGGTGGTACTAGTTAGTAGTGGTAGTGGAATAATTACAAAACTGCTTCTGTTTATTTCTCTTCTGATTGGGCTACATCTTGAATGCTTGTTCAGCTCTGACTGCCACATTTTGAGAGCACCGTGGACAAATTAGAATGTATCCGAAGAGCAGGTCACTAGAGAAAGTGTGGAATGAGTTTGGGATGCTTAACACCGCAGAGGAGAGGGCCAAAGTGGGGAGTGATCATCTCCAGTGCGTGAAGGCTGGTAGGTGGACCAAGAGGCGGACTGGTCACACAGTGGAGACTGTTCACTTGTTCTGGGTCCACTCAAAAGGCAGATCTAAAACCTGGGAATCAGACCCGACTAGGAAAGGAACTTTGCCATAAGTGTGATCGGTGACCATGGGCTCCCAGACCATGGACGTACTCCAATGGGAACCGGGTACCAGACTGCTATAGGGTTTTTAATTGGGAAAGCAGTTGCTCTACATATATTGTCTGTATATATTGTTCCATTCCTTTGTTCAGAGGTTTCTAAGTTACCTGAGGACTATGGCTTTAAGCTGGAGGCAGTGGAATATATTTAAATGTATTATAGTTTTAGATGAAGTGGCCATGTACACTGATAGAGAAGTTCAACTAAAAGTCCATCTGTATTTCTTAGAAGTTTGAAATGTAAAGGAGCTCCACATGGCATTGACCTTCATCATAGATTTTTGTCCTCTGCCCAACCCCATTACCTCTCGCTTTTTCCCTCGTTGCTATTCATTACAACCTATACACTTTGGGAAAGGTGCTAACATTTTTTCCATTTATATATTAATTCAAATTTTAGTTTTTTGTTTTGAATACATAGCATATTCACATTGTTGAGGATTTTTAAAAAGATTTTATTTGAGAGAGAATAAGCGAGCACAGGGTGGGGAGAAGCAGACCTCCTGCTGATCAGAGAACCCAACATTGTGCTCCATCCCAGAACCTCAGGATCATGACCTGAGCAGAAGGCAGCCGCTTAACCCACTGAGCAACCCAGGTGCCCCCCACGTTGTTGAATGTTTAAAAGGTTTCACAGGGAAGAGCTTCCCTGACTCCTCATTCTGCCTTCCAGAGGCAACCAGGGGTACTGGTTTCTCATGTATTGTCTAGAGATATTTTAAGTGTGTGTGTCTGTATATGTGTGTGTGTGTATAGTGTATATATATGTATATGTGTGTATATAGTGTGTACATGCACACCCACACACACATACATATACACACTATATACATACATGCATGCATATATACACATTTGCACATGTCTATTTTTTCTTCCTCACTTTTGCTTTTTAAAAAAACAAAATAATCAAGATATCTTGATGATTAAGCCCTAGTATAAAAAGTGCTCCCTCATTCTGTTCCTCTTTCTGTGGACAATGAGGTTATTTCCACTCCTGTGCTATTAGTGTTGACAGTGGATTACCTTATACATACAATATTGCACACGTGGACAGTATATCCAGAGGCTGCGTTCCCAGAGGCAGAGTTGCTGAATCAAAGGGAATGAGCATTGGCAATTTTGTTAGCTACTGTTATGTAGTTCTCAGTAGAGAATTTACCAATTTTTACTCCTGCAAGCAGCGTGTGAGTACTTTACTTCCTCAAACCCTCGTCAACTCAGTACATTGTCAGACATTCTGAGCTTTTCCAAAGTAAACAGAAGAAAGAGAATCTAAGTGATTTTAATTAGTATTTCTCTTACTATGAGTGAGATTGGCATCCTTCCCCTGTGTACGATCTTGCTGGGCTTTGTTGTAGTGAGGCCGTTGAAGAAGGTCATCAGTGCAGACTGAGCCTGGAAGTAGGAGGGGGAGCATCATATCCACAGGGGAGAACCAGAGAGTTCTTTTTTAAATCAATGTTCTTGAGAGGTTCAGGCTGGCTCACTCCCCTGCAAGCTATTTAGCTTGTGAACTCTCTGGCCCACACTGGAAAAATTCAATAAAAACAAAACAAATGTAATTCAGAAGTAAAACCACATCCAGAACAAACCATTTATATTGTTTTTGAAAATTTTTAGTTTTAAATTTAATAAAGTGATTTACTTTTGTACTTGAAACAAAATTTAGGATGCAAGTAACATAATGTTTAATTTTGGAAGGAGCCGTGCCACACTTCCAAGGGTGCAGGCTCTGACAAGTTGGCTCTGAAGGTATCCTAGGTTTGCTCCCAGCCACCTCCTGTCCCCAACCCCTCACGCCTGGCCCCACCCCACTTCTTCTGCCTTCCCCTGTTTCCTGCAGTTTCTCTGTGTGAGAGCAGGTTTGGGCACAGAGCAGTCTTTTCACAGGGAACATTGGCCTTGCACAACCTGGCCGCCCATTAGCAGCCTGACCCATTACTTATCTAAAGCACTTCGGACTAAACCAGCTCTGTCCTCTTTTTCACCTAGACAGGAACCTTCCAGTCTTAGCAGCACAGACTTGCTTTGGGTTTGGGCAGGTTCAGACCTATCTTGATGGTTGATGGTGGTGCCATCCTTCTGGTCGCTCAGGTCCAAAACCTCAGAGGCCTCCCGGATTGCTTTGCCTTCAGTGTCCACACACTCCGTCCAGTCCTAAAGGAAATCTTGTCAGATCTATTTTAAAAATGTATTTAGAATCCAGCCACTTCTCTCTGCCTGCCATCTGTGCTATCTTGGTCTCCACTGCTGTCCTCTTCTTGCCTGGATTGCTGGCATAACCTCCTGACAGGTTTCCTCCTCCTCCACTTGTTCGTCCCGCCTGTGGTCTGTTCTCAGTGCGGCCAGCAGAGGTGTCCTGTGGCAGGCCAGCAGGGTCCTGACAGCCCTCTCTGCTCAGAGCCCTCCCCAGGGCTCTGCCACCCCGCAGACCAGGTCGCCACAGGGCTCTGCGCGGTGGGCCTCCTCACCTCTCCGACCCTCTCCTACTGCTTCCTCGACTCCTCCCACCCAGCTTGACTGGCCTCCTCGCTGTCCTTTACCCAGCCGAGCGCATTCCCACTTCCAGGTCTGTGTGCCAGCTTGTGCCTCTGCCTAGAATGCTCCTCCCACACATCCAGATGGCTCACTTCCTCACCTGCAGGTCTCTGCTCCAATGTCACATTCTCAGGGAGGCCAATCCAAACACCCAGTTTGGACCTGTCCCCCTCCCCACCCAGTGTGGACTCTTTCCCTTTCCTGCATTATTTTTCTCCATCGCACTTGTTACTCTTTAACACACAATTTCATTTATTTATTTGGTTTATCTTGGGGCGCCTGGGTGGCTCAGTGGGTTAAAGCCTCTGCCTTCGGCTCAGGTCACGATCTCAGGGTCCTGGGATGGAGCCCCACATCGGGCTCTCCGCTCAGCGGGGAGCCTGCTTCCCCCCTCTCTCTCTGCCAGCCTCTCTGCCTACTTGTGATCTCTCTCTCTCTCTGTCAAATAAATAAATAAAATATATTTATTTGGTTTATCTTATCTTACCCATATTATAACATATAGAACAGTGCCAGACACAGGGTAGATGCTTAGTAAACAATTGTTAAATGGATTTACTATCTCTCTTTTCTGTTAAGTGGATTGCCAATCCCCTTTTTCCTTACCAAATTCTGAGGAACACTCAGAGTCTGTCAAACCTAAACTAAATCAAACAAGTGTATTTTGGTACTGGTGATGTGAATTAAATCCAGGAGCATTGATCTATATTTTTCTGAGGAAGCTCACAGTATAAATACTCTGGCATCATTTGGGTAACAACTTTTATGGAAGGATTAAGTATGACACAAGAAATGCCATTAAGGAAAGTGATAAATATATGCAGACTACATCTGGAGGATTCGATGTAGATCTGGGGGCCACTCCTGAGAAGGCTGTAAACAAACAAGAACATATTCAGAGAAAAGCAATGGGATGGTACAGACATTCCAGCCTGTGACACAAAGTGCAGGAACATGGACGGTTGGCTTGGGGGAAAAAACTGCTAGAGAACGCGATTCTTTGTTTCAGATGTTGAAAAGGTATCACGTGGAAGATTAATAGGTCTAGTAATCATTTCCTTATTCCCCTCTGCCCCATCCAAAGCACATCTAGCTTTTGTGGAAGCTGAACATTAGGAAGGAGGCCTTAGAATATAAGTAGAAAGAGTATATAAATATAAAGAATAGAAGCATAAATATAGCTTCTATACTTCTATAGCTTATATACATAAATATACAAGAAATTATAGCTACAGGTCACTGAAGGTGCCCGTGCCAGTGAGGTCCCCAGAGCTTCCACTTCCTCCGTTTCATGGTGAACCCACCCCATTCACACTGCACGTGCCAGCAAAACCAACTTCCTCGTGGCTCTCCAAACACGCCATGTTTTCTCTTCCCTCCGTGGCTCCGCAGAGTGTTCTTTGTCTGGAACACTCGTTTCTCAACAGTATCTGCTCACTCTTGAACTTCTAATTCAGAGGCTGACTCTTCTGTGAGGCCTTAACCAAGTCCTCTGGCTGAGATTGGTGGTATGGCTTTTCCTCTGCCCTCACTGAATCTTGTACATGCTCCCACTACGGCGCTTGGCTTATTGTTGGATTTTGCTTGATTGTTTATCAGGCTTCCCTTATACTGTGTATCAGTCAGGATGGGCTGGATCATGCTGTAGTAACAAGTAACTCCAAAAACTGGTGGTGGCTTCAAACAGCAAAGGTTATTTCTGCCTCACACTCTATGTACATTGTGGGTCAGCTTTTGTCTTCAGTTCATACTAACAGAGTAGCCACAATCTGCAACACTGCCAGTTGTGGGCCGGAGAGTAAATAGTGAGGCAAAGCATGTCCTTTCTCTTCAAACTTTCTCCTAGAGATGGCCCACTTGCCTGCGTGTCGTTGGTTATGTCTGTCTTCAGGTGAGCAGGAAACTCCAGTGTGTCCAGAAGGAGAGCAGGCTCCAGCATACTGTGAGGTGGAGAGCCTCACAGTCACAGCAAACAGTTAGCTTCTTGAGAGCAGGGGTGGCATCTCTCTAAAACTCTTTGTATACTTAGTATCTAGCACATGGTACTTAGTACATAGTAAGTCCTCAACTCTTTTTGAGTGAAAAATTTAGAGAGCGAAACCTACCAGTAGGATCTCTCTCATTGCTTACTGCAGGGAACCATTCCCAACATCTTCTCAACCTCAGTAGATGCTGACCTTCCTGTCACTGGAAGTATTCAAGTGTAGGCTTTCCTAACCAGTTAGAGATATTTTCAGGGTGATTCATGCAAAGATGAGTGGTGGTTCCCTTTTACTCTGATTACTCTGTATTTATATTATAATCACCTTTCTGAGCTTGAGAAAGAATAAATTAGTGTTCACCAAAGAGTTGACAACATCTGACTGGAGCAGGCTATTTCTGTTGGTGACTTGACAGAAACAATTGTTTCGGGGGGGGTGGGGAGGAAACAAGTAGAGAGCTCTGGCCCCAAGCCCTTAGCTGAAGGGTGATTACTAAATGCAGAAAGTATTATGACCCTTACATATCCAGAGGGTAAAACGAGGCCAGCTCTGGGCTTGGCGTTGCTTTGACACTTAAGGATTCTGGCTTAGAAACAGGCTTGAATTCTTTGTAACTCCTTTCTTTGTTTCAGCAAAACCTGATAATTGTAGCCAGCAGATCTGCTGGCCTGCCAAGGTCCTGCCCACACACATTCCTGAGGATGGACGGTTTCCTTATGCTCTTTTTGTTATAGATTCTTGATGACTGACTTGTTCTAATCACTTGGCCCTGCTGTAACAGAACTCTCTAGTCATACATAACAGTAAATAACGCATCCTCTCTTCTGACGGTGGAGGATGTTACACATAGTAGGGATCATGGTAGCCTTTACAATGTCAAGTCATTATAATGAAAAAAAATAACACTGGAATAAATCAGCTTGTAAAATTGTATAATTAGTAATATAAAACTAATTATAGGTAGTGGGTTTATTATTCAATTGGTATTCAGAGTGAATGTGGCCTAAAAAACAACATAACATTTAGAGTCAGGTTATCAGGCTCATCCATAAATCTACTGTGTGATGTTGGTCACATCACCTCCCTTTTCTTGCTCATGGCTCCTCAGTGCTAAGATAGGGGAAAGGGTAATAATAACCAACTCAGGAGGCTATGGGGATGGATCAAAAGAAATGAAAGCACTTTGTGGGCTATGAAGCACTTTGAGTTATAAAATTGTAGTAAATCCAGTTTCCTATTTGGAGATGGGAATTTCTCAGCCTTTCTTTCCAACATAGTCGTGGCGCCATCGGTGCAAGTTGATCCTCTTGTATGTGATGTTATCTTACACTGCAGAAGTCTCTTGAGATTGAACCCATTGATTTAAGTCGGGGTTTGTGGCAGTGGTGCACAGTACCAGCCACTGACCCCCACTCCTGGGATCACTTGACTCGCGCCAAACAGTGATTCTGAAAGGTATTCACACATTCTATCACTTAGAGCCCCAACTGCATTCATATGAGAACCTGCCGGGTGTTTTGTTTTGTTTGCACATCTGGCCCAGAACTTTGACACTTCTGGTGCATTGGGTTGGGGGGAGGGCGGGGGGGAGGGCGGTGGTTCATGGATTTTTTTCAGCTACTGTGTGCAACTTCACACAAATATGTGATATTTAGGATGCTTGTAAGTAGGATATTTTTAAGTGTCAAAAGTCTGCATTCCCAAGGATTCTGCCTCCATTAGTGCCTTTATGGATTTCAGGGTGTTAGTAGTTCTACAAAGTGGTCAAATCCGTTGATGGATTGAAACTGATATTTGAAAACAGTGGAAGGTCACATTCCCTCCACCTCCCTGGTACAGGTAAATCCATGGCAGTTATCATTTATTGTTCCACGTGAATGACTTCCACAAGGCCAGGTTGCCAAGTAAATGATAAACTAGTGATACTAGGTGGGGGCTGTGTTTTGAACAGGCCTGGGCACCCGTCCTGCACCCACGAGTTGGTTCATGTCCCAGTGGGGCTCTGGCTCCAAATGAGAGCAGCCCACAGCCAACTGCATTTGCAGGGTGTACTGCTCACGGGCACTATTACTTTCAATGTGTTTTAATTATTATTGATAGTCTTTAATTATTGATAATCACATGATTATAGCAAATTCAAATGATATAGAAAGCATAAATTTAAAAAACGTAATTTAAAACGTTTTCTTCCTAATAAAGTCACTGTATAATGGGGATCAGTATTTATTCTTTGTTCTTTTATTATTTATTTGAGAGATAATGCACACCTGAGGGGGTGGGCAGAGGGAGAGGAAGAGTGAGGATCCTAAGCAGGCTCCATGCTCAGCACGGAGCTGGATGTGGGGCTCAATCTCATGACTCCGAGATCACGACCCTAGCCGAAACTGAGCTGGTCGTTCAACTGACTGCCACCTAGGAGCCCCTATTCTTCATTCTTTTAAATGCTGTTTCTATTCAAGCAAATATAAGTATACATAGATTATTCTTTATACAATGAAATATATTTTATTATGCACATTACATAGTTTATTAAATAAGTCTTGGAGAGGCACCTGGGTGGCTGAGTTGCTTAAGTGTCTGCCTTTGGCTGAGGTCGTGATCCCAGAGTCCTGGGATCAAGTCCCCTGTCTGGCTCTCTGCTTAGTGGGAAGTCTTTCTCCCTCTCTTTGCTCGTGCATGCATGTACACGCGCAGTCTCTCTCTCTGTCTCAAACAAATTAAATAAATAAAATCCTTAATAAAAAGTCTTGGAGGGGCACCTGGGTGGCTCAGTGGGTTAAAAACCTTTGCCTTCGGCTCAGGTGATGATTTCAGGGTCCTGGGATCGAACCCCACATCGGGCTCTCTGCTCAGCGGGGAGCCTGCTTCTCCCTCTCTCTCTACCTGTCTCTCTCCGCCTACTTGTGGTCTCTCTTTGTCAAATAAATAAATAAAATCTTTTAAAAAAAAAAAAAGAAAAGAAAAAGTCTCAGAAATGTATTTGCATCAGTACCCATAAGTATTAATACTTTTAAATGTCTGCAGTTCATTTCTTAATGCTAGTTCTGTTTTTTTGTTTTACCTATTGTTATTTTGTTTTATCTATTTGTTTTATCAACTAACGGACGTTGTTTGTGCTATGAACTGATGCAGTGAATGACCTGATTGATATCTTTGCAATCATGTGCCTCTTTTTTTGTACTTCATGAGATTATGTGGGTTCTTCAAAAGGAAATGGCTAGATAAAAGGAGAGGCCTTTTCATAGGACTTCCATAGGGCACTTTCATAGGACTGCCCATAGGACTTCCATAGGGCACGTGAGTGGCTCAGTCCATTAGGTGTCTGCCTTCGGCTCAGGTCATTATCTCAGGTTCCTGGGATAAAGCCCTGCATCGGGATCCCTGCTCATCAGGGAGCCTGCTTCCCCTGCTTGTGCTCTCTTACTCTTTCTGTCAAATAAGTAAATAAATTCTTTAAAAATAATAATAAATAAGTTAACCTCCATAAACATTTCACCAATTTATACATTCACCAGTGCGTGAATATGGCCAGGTCTGTTTTTCTGATGTTTGCCAATATGTGAGGAAGGGAGAAGAGCCTCATTTTTAAAAAAAGATTCATTTATTTAGAGAGAAAGAGGGTGAGCTAGCAAGCTTGTGGGTAGGGGGAGGGGCAGAGGGATAGGGAGAGAGAGAATCCCAAGCAGACTCCTGCTGAGCCGACATGGGATCCATCTCACAACCCCAGCATCATGACCTGAGCTGAAATCAAGAGTCCAATGACTTCTGCATAAGCCTTATTAATGGTTTCCTTTAGTATTAAAAATTCTGTAGCATTTATGAAATCTAATCACTCAACCTTTTCTTTTGCAGTTTCTAGGTTTTCAGTCTTGCACAGGAAGAATTTTTCAGTAAAACTTAAGTTTTTTACTATATTTTTTCTAATATGTTTGCAATTTTGCTTGTTGTATTTCCCTGTTAAATTCACATGGAATTTATTCTTTTTTTTTTCCACCTTTTTTTTTCTTAACATAAAATGTATTATTTGCCTCAGGGTACATGTCTGTGAATCATCAGGCTTACACATTTCACAGCACTTACCATAGCACATACCCTCCCCAACGTCCATAACCCAGCCACCCCATCCCTACCCGCCCACCTCCCAGCCAGCCTCAATTTGTTTCATGAGTTTAGGAGTCTCTTATGGTTTGTCTCCTTCCCCATCCCATCTTGTTTCATTTCCCTCCCCCACCCCCCCATGACCTCCCCACCCTCTCAAATTCTCCATATCAGAGAGATCATATGATAATTGTCTTTCTCTGACTGACTTATTTTGCTTAGCATAATACCCTCTAGTTCCATCCACGTCGTTGCAAATGGCAAGATTTCATTTCTCTTCATGGCTGCATAGTATTCGAGTGTGTGTGTGTGTGTGTGTGTGTGTGTGTGTGT
>CM053610.1:14468237-14493885 GCA_028646535.1 Procyon lotor
TGTCTTATGGTATCACTTATCGCTCGAATTCTCCCCTCATGGTCCAGTAGTTGTTTGTCTCTCTTTTTCTCAGCTTCTTTATTCTCCATCATTTGGTCTTATATATCACTAATTCTTTCTTCTGCCTCATTTATCCTAGCAGTAAGAGCCTCCATTTTTTTATTGTACCTCATTAATTGTTTTGTTTTTTTTTTTTTACTTGATTAGATTTTAGTTCTTTTATTTCTCCAGAAAGGGGTTTTTATTTCTCCAGAAAAGGATTCTCTAATATCTTCCATGCTTTTTTTGAGCCCAGCTAGCACTTTGATAACTGTCATTTTGAACTCTTATTTCTAACATATTACTAACGTCGGTATTGACTAGGTCTCTAGCTGTCAGTACTACCTCTTGTTCTTTTTCTTGTGGTGAGTTTTTCCGCCTTGTCATTTTATCGAGATAAGAATAGATGAGTGAGAGAGAGAAATACTCTGGGGCTCCACAGTTTTCACTGATTGAAGAACTTGGTCTTGGCTGGATATTCTCGCTGATCTTCTGGGGGAGGGGCCCGTTGCCTTGATTCTCAAATGTCTTTGCCTGAGGCGTAATTGCACTGCCCTTGCCAGGGGATGGGCCAAGCACTTTGCTCAGGTTCGCTCTCAGGTGTCTTTGTTCCCTGAGTGCTTTCCGTACCGCCCTGGAGGCCGGGTATGAAAATGGCAGCCTCCCAGGCTCCAGCCAGAGAAGCTGAGTGCACGGGTTCCCACTCCTCAGCGTGCCCTCAGAGGAAAGCAGTCAGTTACTCCCTTCTCCCTGGTCTCCAGCCCATGCTCTGAGCTCATCTGACCCATGACAGAGCGTTTCTATCCCTGGTGCTTGTGGCCCCATTTGGAGTCTCCAAACCCAGCAGATTCCTGTTGCGTGCTCCCGTGCTGCTCCTCCTGGAGAGGGAAGGGGAGGGGGTTTCTCCAGGCTGCCTCTTGTGGGGTCCCTGCTCAAAGAGCAGTGGCCTGACTGTGCCTCAGATCATGGTGTAAGGTAATCCCGAACTGAGAGCCCACTGCATGGCTCCTTCTCTTCTGCTGGCTTCTCTGCCTTGATACCTGGGAGCTCTGCCACACTCAGACACCCTCGGTCCCTCTGTGATCCCATGGGTCCTGAAACCACACTATTCCCCTGAGGACTAAACCCCCCGCTTATCCTCCGGAGCGTAGTCCCTCAGTGGAGCAGACTCTAAAAGTCCCGAATTTGTGCTCTGCTGTTCTGTGGCTGCCGGGAGCTGGCCCCTACCCCCAGGGTCTCTCTTCCCGTCGCTTTGGATTCACTTTTTCCACACGTCCTACCTTTCAGAAAGTGGTCGATTTTCTGCTCCTAGAATTGCTGTTCTTCCTCTCTTCTCTCTCCTGTTGAGTTTGCAGGCTTTTCGAATGGTTTCATAACTATCTAGCTGAACTTCTGGGATCCAACACTATCTCAGCCTCCTACTCCTCTGCCATCTTGCCTCCCTTCTCCTGGAATTTATTGTTCTTTAAAATGTGAGTTAGGATTGAACTTAGTTGTCATTATACTTATTAACTTGTCTTTCCCAACTTCTTTAAAAATAGCACTGCTACACTGAAAAAAAGAAATAAAATTTAAAAAAAAATAGCACTGCTTTCATATTCTGAAAATCCCATATATGCAAAGTGTAGCTGGATGATCCATCCATCCGTTTACCATTTCTTATCTGATAACACATTATTTTAATTACTCAAGCTTTAACATATGTTTTCCTGTCAGGTAAAGCAAGTTCTTCTGAATAGCTCTGTTTCAAAACTTTTAGAGCTGTTTTGTGCTTTTTTCCCCTTCCAGAGGAATTTCAGATTTAGCTTGTCAAATTGCATAAATAATACTGATGACAATCACTCAAACATTTTTTAATAAAAATTTTGAAACATATAGAAAAGTTGAAATAATTTTTAGTGAACATATACTCACCACCTAGATTTTACCATTAATATTTTACAATTCTTGCTTTACCTGGTGGCATTTTGATTGTGATTGTAATTGTACTGAATTTAGAGATTAGCCTATAGAGGACTGACATCTACATAATTCTTAATCTTTGCCTACAGGAATACACTGTGATTCTCCTTTATTTAACTCTTCTTTTTTGTTCTTATTAAAGTTTTGTAGTTATTGTCATTTAGATTTTGCACGTCTTATAAAGGTTTATTCTGTGATCGTTCCACATATGGTTGTTGTGAGTAGGCTCTTCTCCCCAGCCCTACCCTCCATTTCCTTCCCCAACTGATTATTTTTGGCATATGGGAAACTTTATGATAAGTGTATGTGTTACAAATGTGTCTCATCATACCCCATCCTCTTACTAGTTACAATAGTTTTTCAGGAGATTTTTATCACTAGTCTCCTTATGTGCAAATAAAACCAATTTTTCTTTCTCTTTCTCTCTTTTACTTCATGTCCCTCACATTTTTAAAAATCATATTTTACTGTCTAGGATCCCATTATAATATTAAGTAATGATAGTGGGAATTCTTATCTTGTTCTTGACTTGAATATTTCACTATTAGATGTAACATTTGTTGGGATTTCTGGTAGAAATCCTTTAAGAACATTTCCGTCTTTTTTCCTTCATTTCCTTTATTTGCTAAATCTTTTCAAGAAGGCGAGTTTAGACCAGTTGGACCTAAGAGACATACACAGAACACTCCACTCAAAAACAACAGAATGTGCACCTTCTTCTCAAGAGTACCTGGAACAGGGACACCTGGGTGGCTCAGTTGGTTAAGCAGCTGCCTTCGGCTCAGGTCATAATCCCATGGTCCTGGGATCAAGTCTCACATCGGGCTCCTTGCTCAGCAGGGAGCCTGCTTCACCCTCTGCCTCTGCCTCTGCCTGCCTCTCTGCCTGCTTGTGTTCTCCCTCTCTCTCTCTGACAAATAAATAAAATCTTAAAAAAAAAAGAGCACCTGGAACATTCTCTGGGATAGATCACATAGTAGGACACAAAACAAAGCCTTAGCAAATTTAAGATTAGAGATTTTACCGAGTTGTCTTTTCCAAACACAATGAAATGAAACAAGAAATCAATAGCAAAAACTGGGAAATCCAGAAATAGTTGGAAATGAAACAACACACTGTTGAATGACCAGTGGATCAAAGGAGAAATCACAAGGGAAATTAGAAAATATTTTGAAACAAAGACGTAATATAACCAAATTTATGGATGCAGCAAAGATAGTATTAAGAGAGTCATTTATGGTCATAAATGTCTACATTAAAAAAAAAATCTCAAATTAACAACCTAACGATACACCTCAAGGAACTAGAAAAAGAACAAACTAAACCCAAAGTTAGCAGAAGGAAGGGAGTAACAAAGATTAAAGCAAAAATACAGAATAGGAAAACAATAGAAACAATTCAATGAAACAGAGTTTGTTTTTTTGAAAGATCAACAAAATTCACACACTCTTAAAAAAAAAAGTTGGTACACCCTTTGCCAGACTAAGAAAAAAAGAGAGGAGACCCAATAACAAACATCAGAAATAAAGAGAAGACAGTAAAACTTATGCCAAAAAAATAAAAAGGATCATAGGAGACCATTATGAACAGTCATATGCCAACACATTGGATAGCCTAGAAGAAACGGATACATTCCTGGAAACATATAATCTACCAAGAGTAAATCATGAAGAGTAAATCTGGTCAGACTTATAACTAGTAAAGAGATTGAATCAGTAATCAGAAATCTCCCAACCAAGAAAAGCCCAGGACCAGACAGTTTCAATGGAGATTTCTACTAAAGATGTAAAAAACGATTAACACCAAACCTTCTCAAACTCTTACGAAAATTGAAGAGAAGGGTACACTTCCAAACTCATTTTATGAGGTCAGCATTGCCCTGACCCTAAAACCAAAAATACTACATGAAAGCTACCAACCAGGGGCGCCTGGGTGGCTTAGTCGTTAAGCTTCTGTCTTTGGCTCAGGTCACGATCCCAGGGTCCTGGGATCGAGCCCCACATCAGGCTCGCTGCTCAGCAGGAAGCCTGCTTCTCCCGCCACCATTCCCTCTGCTTGTGTTCCCTCTCTCGCTGTGTTTCTCTCTGTCAAATAAGTAAAATCTTTAAAAAAAAAAAAGAAAGAAAGCTACCGACCATCTTCCTGATGACTATTGATATAAAAGTGCTCACCAAACTATTAGTAAATCAAATTCAGTAGCACATCAAAAGGATTATGCACCATAACCAAGTGGGATTATTCCTGGAATGCAAGGATGGTTCTCCATATGAAAACCAATGTAATATACAACATTAAAAGATTGAGGGATCAGGTCATGATCCCACGGTCCTGGGATGGAGTCCTGCTCAGTGGGGAGCCTGCTTCTCCTTTTCCCTCTGCCATTCTCCCTCTGGCTCTCTCTATCTCTTTGTCAAGTAAATAAATCTTTTTTTTTTTTTTTTTTAGATTTTATTTATTTATTTATTTGACAGAGAAAGAGAGAGAGATCACAAGTGGGCAGAGAGGCAGGCAGAGAGGGGGGGTGGGAAGCAGGCTCCCTGCTGAGCAGAGCACTCCATGCGGGGCTTGATCCCAGGACCCTGAAATCATGACCTGAGCTGAAGGCAGAGGCTTTAACCCACTGAGCCACCCAGGTACCCCTCAAGTAAATAAATCTTAAAAAAAAAAAAAAAAAAAAAGATTAAAAAAGATTAGACATCCTTTCATGATAACACTCAACAAACTAGGAAGGTAATTACCTCAACATAATAAAGGCTGTGTATGAAAAACCCACAGTTAACACCCTTATTGGTGAAAAACTGAAAGCTTTTCCTTTAAGATCCGGAGCAAGTCAGGGATGCCCACTCTTACCACTTCTATTTCAACATACTACTAGAAATCTTAGAAAAGCAATTAATCAAAAATAAATAAATAAATAAATAAATAAATAAATAAATAAATAAATGTCATCTGACTTGGAAAGGAAGAAGTCACATTATCTCTGTTCACAGATGACAGGATCATATACGTAGAAAACTGTTTAAGGATTCCACAAAAATAAATGTCAGAGCAAAAGAATTCAGCAAAGTTGCAGGACACAAAATCAACATGCAAAAATCAGTTGTCTTGGGGCGCCTGGGTGGCTCAGTCATTAAGCGTCTGCCTTTGGCCCAGGTCAGATCCCAGGGACCTGGGATCGAGCCCCGCATCGGGCTCTCTGCTCTGCAGGAAGCCTGCTTCTCCCGCTACCATTCCCTCTGCTTGTGTTCCCTCTCTCGCTGTGTTTCTCTCTGTCTAATAAATAAAATCTTTAAAAAAAAAAAAAATCAGTTGTCTTTCTGTATACTAACGGTGAAAAATCCAAATAGGAAAACAGTCTCATTTACAACAGTATCAAAAAAATAGAATAATTAACTTAATTATGGTGTCAAAAGACTTGTACACTAAAAACTATAAAACAACGCCTAACAAGGTTAAGGAAGACACAAAAGGAAGACATCTCGTGTTCATGGATTAGAAGAATTAATATTGTTAAAATGCCCATACTACTCAAAGCCATCTATAGATTCGATGCAATTTCTATTAAAAATCCTATTTTTAATCGAGCCCCAGGTCAGGCTCCCTGCTTAGCCCGGAGCCTGCTTCTCCCTCTCCCACTCCCACCACCATCCCCGCCCCCCACCCTTGTTTTTTTTTTTTTTTTTTTCAGAAGTAGGGGAAAAAAAATCCTAAAATTCATATGGAATCTCAAAGGACCATAAATAGCGAGAACAATCTTGAGAAAGGAAAGCAAAGCTAGAGGCCTAATGCTTCCTGATTTCAAAATATACTGGAAAGCTGCAGTGAGCAAAACAGTATGGTTCTGGCATAAAGATGGGACGTAGACCTGTGGAGCGGAATAGAGAACCCAGGAATAAACTCTTGGATACATGGGCCAATGATTTCCAACAGGTGTGCCAAGGCTACAAAATGGAGAAAGAATAGTCCCTTCAAAAATGATACAGGAAAAACTGGGTCTCCATATGCAAAAGAATGAAGTTGGACTGTTACCTCACACCATATAAAAAAATTAACTCAAGGGGTGACTGGGTGGCTCAGTGGGTTGAGGCCTCTGCCTTTGGCTCAGGTCATGATCTCAGGGTCCTGGGATTGAGCCCCGCATCAGGCTCTCTGCTCAGCGGGGAGCCTGCTTCTCTCTCTCTCTGCCTGCCTCTCTGCCTACTTGTGATCTCTCTCTGTGTGTCAAATAAATAAAAATAAAATCTTTAAAAAGAAAATAGATTAGGGGTGCCTGGGTAGCTCAGTCATTGAGCGTCTGCCTTCGGCCCAGGTCATGGTCCCGGAGTCCTGGGATCGAGCCCCGCATGGGCTCCCTGCTCTGCGGGAAGCCTGCTTCTCCTGCTACCATTCCCTCTGCTCGTGTTCCCTCTCTCGCTGTGTTTCTCTCTGTCAAATAAATGGAATCTTTAAAAAAAAAAAAAAATAGATTAAAGACCTAAGCGTACAAGCTGGAACTATAAAATTTCAAGAAAAAAACATAAGGGAAAAAGCTTCATGACATTGGTTTGGTAATGATTTCTTGGATATGACATGAAAAGCACAGGCAACAAAAGCAGAAGTAGACAAACGGGACTACATCAAACTTAAAAACTTCTGCACCTCAAAGGAAACAATCAAAAGAATGAAAAGGTGACGTATGCAATAAGAGGAAATATTTGCAAACCATGTATCTGAGGAGGAGTAGTATCTAAGAATATATAAAGAACACCTACAATACAACAACAAATAACCTGATTGAAGAAATGAACAAAGAACTTAAATAGACGTTTCTCCAAAGAAGCTATACAAACGGCCAAGTAAATGAAAAGATGCTCAGCATCACTGATCATTAGGGAAATGCAGATCAAACCAAGTGAGGTATCACCTCATACCTGTTAAAATGGCCATCATCAAAAAACTCCCAAACAAGCAGAAAATAACAAATGTTGGTGAAGGTGTGGAGAAATTCATTATAGTGAGAAGGTAAAATAGTGTAACTGCTATGGAAAATATTACAAAGGTTTCTTCGAAAATAAAAAATAGAATTACTGCATGTCCAGCAAACCTGCTTCAGGGTTTATATTCCAAAGTAACAAAAGCATGGACTTGAAGAGGTATTTGTATATCCATGTTCAAAGCAGCATTATTCACAATAGGCAAAACATGGAAGCAACCTAAATAATTTTCAGCAGATGAATGGGGAAAGAAAATGTGGTATACATGTACAATGGAATGATATTCAGCCTTAAAAGGAAGGAAATCTTGTCAATTAGTATAACATGGATGAACTTTGAGGACATTATTCCAAGTGAAATAAGCCAGTCACACAAAGATAGATACTGCATGCTTCTACTTTTTAAGATTTTATTTATTTATTTAACAGAGAGAGAGAGATCACAAGTAGGCAGAGAGGCAGGCAGAGAGAGAGAGGGAAGCAGGCTCCTTGCTGAGCAGAGAGCTCGATGCGGGGCTCGATCCCAGGACCCTGAGATCATGACCTGAGCTGAAGGCAGAGGCTTTAACCCACTGAGCCACCCAGGCGCCCCTTGCTTCTACTTTTTATGAAGTATCTACAGTTGTTGGACTCATAGAAGCAGAAAGTAGAATGATGGTTGCCAGGAGTTAGGGAGAGAAAGGGGACCCGTTGTTGTTCAGTGGGTGTACAATTTCAGTTTCACAGATGAAGAGAATTCTCGAGATTGGTTGCACAAGAAAGTGGATATAGTTTATACTTAAAAGTAGTTGAGATGGTAAATTTTATATTACATGGTTTTCACCACTATAAAAAATTGAGGGTATAATCTTATTAAATGCTGTTTTAGTATTTCTCCTTTATTAATGAAAATAATTTTTTTTTTTTTGAAATTTCATAATACTGGGGCGCCTGGGTGGCTTAGTTGGTTAAGCTTCTGCCTTTTGCTCGGGTCATGATCTCAGGGTCCTGGGATCGAGCCCCAGGTCGGGCTCCCTGCTTAGCCTGGAGCCTGCTTCTCCCTCTCCCACTCCCACCACCATCCCCGCCCCCCACCCTTGTGCGTGAGCTCTTTCTGTCAAAGAAAAAAAAAAAAAAATCTTTTTTTAAATAATAAAAAAGAGAGAGAAGAGAAATTTCCTAATATTTAAGACAGTCTTGCCATCTTGGTATAAACCACAGCTTCATCTGTGACAGATGAGCCAATTTCCTTAATATGTGGAGGACTCTCTGAATGCTAAGCAAAATAAATCAGAGAAAGACAAATACCATATGACTTCACTCATATGTGGAATGTAAGGTACAAAACAAAGGGGGAAAAAGGCAAATCAAAAAACGGACTCTTTCCTGTAGACAACAAAGTGATGGTTACTGGGGGGGGGGAATGGGGAAAACAATTGAGGGTGCACTTATGATGAGCACTGAATCCTATATGGAACTGCTGAATCATTGTATTGTAACCTGAAACTAATATTAAGGGCCCTGTATGCTAACCATACTGGAACTAAAAAAATAGGTGGTGGACTCTCAAAGTCCCATAGAAAAACAGACAAAAAAATAATTTATTACAAAATGTCAGTGATAAGTGAAAAGACTGTCAACCATGCCTGTAAAGAAATGCAAGTTAAAACCATAATGGCCAGTTTCTTATGTACCAATATAGCAAAGACTAGAAATAGTAATAATATGTAGTGGTAGTGAGGGCACTCTCATTCTGCCGTGGTGAGAGTGAAAATCAGCATCTAGTTGGACGGCAACTTTGTATTTTTTTTTTTTTTTTTTTTAAGATTTTATTTGTTTGACATGGAGAGAGAGAGCAAGCGAGCGTGCGTACAAGCAGGGGGAGAAGCAGAGGGAGGGGGAGAAGCAGGCTCCGGGCTGGGCAGGCAGCCCAACGGACTGGATCCCAGGACCCTGAGATCATGACCTGAGCCAAAGGCAGATGCTTAACTGACTGAGCCACTCAGGAGCCCCAGGGAACTTTGTATTTTCCTAACAACATTTTAGTAGTCAGAAGTTCTTGTTTTGTTTTGTTTTTGTTTAAGTGGGCTCCACGGGAGCCCAATGCAGGGCCTGGACTTGTGACCCTGAGATCAAGACCTGAGCTAAGAGTTGGATGCTTGGGGCACCTGGGTGGCTCAGTTGTTAAGCGTCTACCTTCAGCTTAGGTCAGGATTCCAGGGTCCTGGGATCGAGCCCCACATCGGGCTCCCTGCTTGGCAGGAAGCCTGCTTCTCCCTCTCCCGTTCCCCCTGCTTATGTTCCCTCTCTCGCTGTGTCTCTCTGTGTCAAAGTCTCAAAAAAAAAAAAAAAAAAAGAGTTCGATGCTTTCCAACTGAACCATCCAGGCACCCCCTGGTCACAAATTCTTGTAAGAAATTCAGAATTTCAGAAATTCTCAAAGGCACAAAAAATATATGCAGGGACAGTTACTGAGCTGTTGCTTATAATAGTTTAAAAACTGGAGAAATGCAAATGTCTATTAACATCCAGATTGGTGAAGTAAATTATGATACATCCACAAATTAGAACATTGTTTAAAAGAGTGAGATATACTGTCGACTCTGACACTCCTCCCGTTGTCGTGGGAGGAAAATGAGCAGAATGAAGGGTAAAAATACAACTCTATTTTTTGTTTTTTTATTTCTTTTAAAATGGTTATAGTAATCTGTGCCTAGAAAACATATTTGAAGTAATGGACACTAGATTGTTAACACTAGCTATCTTTGGGGTGAGTAAGACAAAATTTCACTTTTCTTCATTGTTTCTAAGAGAGAAATTTCTACATAAAGAGCATAATTTGAAAGCGGAAGTAAAAAGGATAAATTTCTTTTTTTTTTTTTTTTAAGAGAATCTTTTTTTTTTAAGATTTTATTTATTTGACACAGAGAGACACAGTGAGAGAGGGAACACAAGCAGAGGGAATGGTAGTGGGAGAAGCAGGCTTCCTGCCGAGCAAGGAGCCTGATGTGGGGCTCGATCCCAGGACTCCGGGATCATGACCTGAGCCGAAGGCAGACGCTTAACGACTGAGCCACCCAGGCGCCCCCATTTTATTTATTTTTAAAAAGAGATTTTATTTGACAGAGTGCGCACAAGCAGGGGGAGCAGCAGAGGAAGAAAAGCTGGCTCCCCATTGAGCAGGAAGCCTGATGTGGGGCTTGATCCTGGGATTCTGGGATCCTGACTTGAGCTGAAGGCAGACGCTTAACGACTGAGCCACCCAGGCGCCCCATAATTTCAATGTAAATTTATATTGCTAACATTTTTTTTCAAAAAGAAATGCTACCTGCAAGTTTTGTGTTGGAATGAGTTGAGATTTACATATGGTCTGTTATATCACATGACCAACTTTTTTTTTTAAAGATTTTATTTTATTATTATTTTTTAAAGATTTTATTTATTTGACAGAGAGAGATCACAAGTAGGCAGAGAGGCAGGCAGAGAGAGAGGGGGAAGCAGACTCCCTGCTGAGCAGAGAGCCTGATGCGGGGCTCGATCCCAGGACCCTGAGACCATGACCTGAGCCGAAGGCAGAGGCTTTAACCCACTGAGCCACCCAGGTGCCCCTTGCATGACCAACTTCTAAATATGTTTCATGACTTTTTAAAAGAATATAAAGCTTGAGGACTGTGGGTGTCACTGTTAAAGTCGCAGGAGGCAGCCCAGTCCTCAGTGTAGCCCAGGAAACCTACACTGAGAACCCCCAGCTTCTACACAGTTTCCATCCCAGATGCCTGAAGAAGGGGAGGGACTTGGGGAGCCCTGCCTTGTCATGCGCCATCAATAAAGTATGCTGTACCCCCAGAATATGAGTCAGCTATTCCCGTATCTGTCGAAACCAGCCCCCGGTGGTGGGCACATTCTCGGGCTCCAGTGCTGTTGTCTGTTCGAGCTTTCACAACCACGGCAGCACGTCACAGTCTCTCGCCGAGGGCATGTCTCTGTAAGGCTGTCAGCTGCTCCCGTGGTTCCTGTTCCCACTGATAAATCGTGGGCCGTTCAGGAGGGCCGCAGCCAGACCTGGTGCGAGTCTGCGGAGATGCACATTTCTAAACAGTTGAGTCATCCTTTGGAGCTTGCCATCATTCCAGTTCCTTCCTCAGAATTAAAAAAAAAAAAAAAAAGTTTCTTAAGTTACCTTTAAGAATTTGACCTATAAACTCATATTTTGTCAAACCCCGCATGTGTATATTGTAGTGTTGAAATGTAGTGATTATTAGCTGCAACTTTGCTAATATAGTGAATCGATCAACTCTCAATTCCCAAAGACAAGATTTTTTTTTTTTTAGTTATATGCTTTTGTTCTCATTTCATTAAAAAAATTTCAAGACGGAAATTTTCAAGACAGAGTATAGAAAAGATTATATAAAGAATGATGAGGGGCCCTGGGTGGCTCACTGGGTTAAGCCTCTGCCTGCAGCTCAGGTCCTGATCCCAGGGTCCTGGGATTGAGCCCCGCATCGGGCTCCCTGCTTAGAGGGGAGTCTGCTTCTGCCTCTGCCTGCCGCGCCCCCTGCTTGTGCTCTCTCTCTCTCTCTCTCTCTGACAAATAGATAAAATCTTTAAAAAAAAAAAAAAAAAGTTAAAAAAAAGGATGAACGTGCAGTTGTCATCTGGACCTTCTCTGAGTCTCTGGCAGCATAAAACCTTGCATGTATATCCGCCCACACAGGGCTTGGTTTAGGACACAGCGTGTTTTCACATGGCCATTAAGATCTCATGTCTTAAGATCTCAGCTCTTGCCAGAGCTGGTCCACGAATCTCTTCTGGATGAATGGTTTTCCGAATAGTTGGGGCTTTACCCTTTAAGTACCCATTCTGTTAGATACCCTTTTAAAGTGTATGACAGATAAACCCAGACTTACCTAAATGGGTAATGCTGCTAAAAATAGCCCCATGGTAAGCATCCAGGTGGTAAGTAGATGGGTGTTCACTGACGAATTCTTTCAACTTTGTCCTAGGCTTGAAAATTTTCCTAATAAATATCGGGGGGGGGGGGGGGAGATCACTTTGGAAAACCCTGCGACCCTTACTCCAGCAATGTTGCGGTTACTCAGCTCCGGGTGTGGAGCAGGTAAGGCTGCAAGCCCCAGAGCCGGGCCGCGTGGGTCCCCGCGGTGGCGGCGGTGGTAGCCTAGCTGTGTGCCCTTCAGGCAGGCACTCTGCTTCTCTGAGCCTTGCCTTTTTTGTCTGGAAAGTGGGACTGGTAATAGTGCCTGCTCCGGGACTGGGGGCGGGAATGACCTGAGCAGGTGTGCGTGCCGGGCCTCCTCCAGCGCCGAACGCCGCACGGTGGCGGGGTGGCCACTGTCCCCACAACCGCTCCTTTCAGTTGCCTTCCCTGTCAACCACTGACTCGCGTAGAGAACCACGGGGAGTGCTGCTGTCCTTGATCACTGGCTTGGATGACAGTGTGAGGCTTCTTTGAGACTTGATGTTGAACGACGTGGGAAATTTCCCCCAAATCAGGTCCATCTTTGTGTTGTGCACTTTCTCAGCCTTCACAAGTAAAGTACCAGGAACGTGATTTAATGCTTCCTCGGTGAAGCCCAGCCCCATCCCAGGCCCAGTGGTGAGTGGTGGCACTGTAGCATCGGTGCCCTGTCCTGTCAGCAGGGCCCTGCACCCTCCTGCTCGGGAATTCTGCATCCCGCCCCCCCACCCAACCCCAGCCACAGGAGAGCGCAGGCCTCTTTGGTTTGTGCTGGTGCTGCCCTTAGCCGACAGCTTGGGATTCTCCTCCCTCTCTCCTCTCTCCTCTCTCCTCTCTCTCCTGTTCTCGGCCTGCCTCTACCCAGGGCAAAAGGAAATCCTACCAGGGTAGGTCGGACAGCGTCAGAAATCAATGACGTCCCCTGTATAGGGACCTCAGAAGGGGGAAGGAAGCCCCTCTTGTACAAAACTGAGGGCTTCAGCGCTCTGTCCTCCGCTCCTCTCGGGTTTGACCTTTTATTGGTTTTTAGCATATTCACAGGTTTTTTGCAATCATCACGACTAAGAACATTTCATCACCCCAGAAGAAACCTCATACCTGTTAGCATTCGCCCCCCATTCTCGCCCTCCCTTGGCCCTTGGCAACCACTAGTCTGCCTTCCGTCACTGCGGGTGAACCTCTCCTGGGCTTTGCCTATAGGGCGGTTGGGGCCGCGTACCTGCGGTTCGCATGTTTCCATCCGTGTTGTAGCGCGCAATGCTGCTTCGTTCCTTCGTGTGGCCCAGCAACCCTCCATCGGATGGATGCGCCGGGTTATGTCTGTCTTTCCGTCTGTTGCTGCACATCGAGGTGGTTCCTACCTTTTAACTGTTATGGAGTCATGATATCTGCGTGCAAATGTCGGCGTGAATATACGTTATATACGTTTACTTTTGTGTGTGTATACATAACTCTGTATTAAACTTCGAAGAGCTGCCAAACTGATTTACAGAGCGGCTCTGCTGACTTACATGCATCTCCCCCATCCTCACCTGTGCGTGTCGTCATCAGTGGTCATCGTGAAGCCAGCCTGGCAGGTATGGTAGGGCAGCAGGCAGGGAAAGGCCGCAGAGGGAGGCCCGGCTCCTGGAGCAGCCAGACACCCCCCTCCCCCCTCCCTCCCCCCTCCACACACTGCCGCTGACTTTGGCCTCTGGGCCTGACTTGGGAGAGGCAGAGGCGGCGTCTTGTTCTCATGTGTGGGAAGGCTGTGAAAAGAAAAACCCTTGTTGGCCCAAACATTTAAACAAGAATTACACTAGATGTTTTGTTCTCACTCTGACATGGTCAGAATTAATTTGGAGATGGAAAAGAGGATTATTTTGTTGTTATTGTTGTTGCCTGTTTTTTGAAACTGAGTTAATACAAGAATACAGAAGGAAATACAAAACAAAACGTTTATGTCTTAAGTCTATTAAATGGTATTGGAGCCTCCCCAGGTCATTCTTCGGGGCCCTACTCTGTTGGTGTTTGGGGGGCTCCACATTCAAGCTGCTGAGGAACTTGAGAAAAGGCCCCTGTGATAGAAGGCAAGCCGCAGGGTGCGTCTGGTGTCTGGAAGTGTGCAGGCAGAGCCCAAGAGATCATCAGCATTTTTTTTCTTCCTCCTTAGGTTTAATAGGAAAAACTTGATTTCTGCAAACAACTGAAGAAACTGCCCTCGGAAAGTGTTTCTTTGGCCCGCATGGAGCAGCTGGAGCTTACACTGTGAGGCCCTTGATGGGCCGAGCGCTCACCCCTGATCAGCCAGAGTGATTGTCACCATGGCCAGCAAGAGGAAGTCCACCACCCCGTGCATGATCCCCGTGAAGACCGTGGTGCTGCAGGACGCTGGCGCGGAGGCCCAGCCCGCTGAGGCTTTACCGGAAGGACCCCAGCAGGAGCTGCCCCCGGAAGCACCTGCCAGCAGCAGCGAGGCTGCCCCAACGTCCAGCAGTACCGACAGCCCCGCCCTGGCCAACGGGCACCGGGGCACTTTGGATGGCTATTCGTATTCCTGCAAATACTGTGACTTCAGATCCCAGGACATAACCCAGTTTGTGGGACATATGAACTCAGAGCACACAGACTTTAATAAGGATCCAACGTTTGTATGCACTGAATGCAGTTTTCTAGCAAAAACTCCCGAGGGCCTTTCTCTGCACAATGCCAAGTGTCACTCGGGAGAAGCCAGCTTTGTGTGGAATGTGGCCAAGCCAGACAATCATGTGGTCGTGGAGCAGAGCCTCCCCGAGAGCACCTGCGCTCCTGACCTATTGAGTGAGCCCAACGCCGAAGGGACCGACGGACAGGCCGAAATCATCATTACCAAAACTCCAATCATGAAGATAATGAAAGGCAAAGCTGAAGCCAAAAAAATTCATACGCTCAAGGAGAACATCCCCAGTCAGCCTGCGGGTGACACGGCCTTACCAAACCCATCGGCCGGGGAGACCGAGGCGAAGGAGGGGGACCACCCCTTTGTCAATGGGGCGGTCCCGGTCAGTCAGCCGGCCACCAGCTCGGCCAAAGGACCACATGCGGCCAACGGGCCCCTGCTGGGAGCGGTGCCGGTGCTGCCCGCCGGCATAGCGCAGTTCCTCCCCCTGCAGCAGCCGCCCCCCGTGCACGCCCAGCACCACGGCCACCAGCCGCTGCCCACGTCCAAGTCCCTCCCCAAGGTGATGATCCCCCTGAGCAGCATTCCCACCTACAACGCGGCCATGGACTCCAACAGCTTTTTGAAGAACTCGTTCCACAAGTTCCCCTACCCAACCAAAGCGGAGCT
Organism: Procyon lotor; assembly: GCA_028646535.1. Lineage (NCBI taxonomy): Eukaryota > Metazoa > Chordata > Mammalia > Carnivora > Procyonidae > Procyon > Procyon lotor. The sequence goes on from CM053610.1 coordinate 14,483,472, forward strand.
CTGCTATCTGACTGTGGTCACCAAGTACCCAGAAGAGCAGCTCAAGATCTGGTTCACAGCCCAGAGGCTGAAGCAGGGCATCAGCTGGTCCCCCGAGGAGATTGAGGATGCTCGGAAGAAGATGTTCAATACGGTCATCCAATCCGTTCCCCAGCCCACGATCACCGTCCTCAACACACCCCTGGTCGCCAGTGCCGGCGGCGTCCAGCACCTCATCCAGGCCGCCCTCCCGGGTCACGTGGTGGGGCAGCCGGAGGGCACAGCGGGCGGCTTGCTGGTCACGCAGCCGCTGATGGCCAACGGGCTGCAGGCGCCCAGCTCGTCCCTGCCGCCCGCCGTCACATCGGTGCCCAAGCAGCCCCCCGCGGCGCCCATTAACACCGTGTGCTCCAACACCGCGTCGGCAGTGAAGGTGGTCAACGCGGCGCAGTCGCTGCTCACGGCGTGCCCCAGCATCACCTCCCAAGCCTTCCTGGATGCCAGCATCTACAAGAACAAGAAGTCTCACGAGCAGCTGTCCGCCCTGAAGGGAAGCTTCTGTCGGAACCAGTTCCCAGGGCAGAGTGAGGTGGAGCACCTGACCAAAGTGACCGGCCTGAGCACCAGAGAGGTGCGCAAGTGGTTCAGCGACCGCCGGTACCACTGCCGGAACCTGAAGGGCTCCAGGGCCGTGCTGCCCGGTGACCCCGGCGCCATCGTCATCGACCCCGGGCCCGAGGCACCCTTCTCCCCAACGGCGGCCAAGGCCCCCGAGGTGCCCTGCGTCCCACCAGCCACCACCCTGGCCGTCGCCCCCCCTTCTGCCAGACGCCAGGCCTGGCACCAGACCCCCGACTTCACCCCAACCAAGTACAAGGAGCGAGCCCCCGAGCAGCTCAGGGCCCTGGAGAGCAGTTTTGCACAAAACCCCCTTCCTCCCGACGAGGAGCTGGACCGCCTGAGGACTGAAACCAAGATGACCCGGAGGGAGATCGACAGCTGGTTCTCGGAGAGGCGGAAGAGAGTGAGCACCGAGGACCCCAGAAGGGCCGATGAGGGCCCCGGCCCGGAGGAGGAGGCGGTGGCAGCAGCCGAGGACGAGGCGGGAGAAGAGGAGCTGGTGGGGGACCTGAGGGTCCCTGGTGAAGATGGCTCCTTGGAAGGGCTCAGCAGCCACACCCTGGCGGAGCGCAAGGTCAGCCCCATCAAAATCAACCTCAAGAACCTGCGGGTCACTGAGGCCAACGGCAGGAGTGAGCTCCCGGGGCCGGGCGCCTGCGAGCCCGAAGAGGACGGGCCCGGCAAGCCCGCCGAGCAGCCCCCCGGCAAGGCAAGCTGCAAGAAGACGGCCCAGCAGCGGCACCTGCTGCGCCAGCTCTTCGTGCAGACGCGGTGGCCCAGCACCCAGGACTACGACACCATCATGGCCCAGACTGGCCTGCCGCGGCCCGAGGTGGTACGCTGGTTCGGGGATAGCAGGTACGCCCTGAAGAACGGCCAGCTCAAGTGGTACGAAGACTATAAGCGGGGCAACTTCCCTCCAGGGCTGCTGGTCGTCGCCCCTGGCAACCGGGAGCTGCTGCAGGACTACTACGTGACGCACAAGACACTGCGGGAGGAGGACCTGCAGAGCCTCTGCGACCAGACCCAGATGAGCTCCCAGCAGGTCAAGCAGTGGTTTGCGGAGAAGATGGGCGAGGAGACCCGGGCTGTGGCGGACACAGGCGGCGAGGACCAGGGTGCCAGGGAGCCTGTAGCCGTGCACAAAGGGATGGGGGACACGTATGCGGAGGTGTCAGAAAACAGTGAGTCGTGGGAGCCCGGCGCCCCTGAGGCCAGCTCGGAGCCCTTTGATGCCCCAAGTCCCCAGGCTGGACTTCAGCTGGGTAAGGAGCCCATGGGGTCCGGGGCCATCTGCCGTGGGGAGGGCGGGGGTCCCGACGAGCTGTGGGGGCAGCTGCTGTCCCTAAGCTTCCTGGCAGCAGGACCAAGTGGCCGGCTGCTCCAGGGGGCACCTGGCAGCAGAAGCCATTAGAGCGTGATGGAGTTATGACCTCCAGTGTGATGTGTTTCCTGCATCGTTAGGGGAAGGAACATAATGGGCCTACAAGGGTGCAAGCTTCTCTAGACATTTCCTAGTGGTGGGAGAATAGGTCAAAGTGCCCTCAGAGTCAGAACCACAGTCCCCAGGGAAGGAGAGAGCAAGAGGACTCTTGAGGAAATTCAACTCAGGATGGCGAGCAGAGGGAAAGAGGGACTCGGATTGCCCTTTAGATGCAGGAAGTGCTTTTATTTAAATGGTGAAAGTCCTGTAATTTGCATTTGTTGCTCTTTCTGATTTGGAGAAATGGAAAATCATCTTCCCTCTTAGACATCTATGGAATCAAAAGCTTGAGTTTCATTCCTCAGTTTCTGTGGATCATAGCCCTGGTATTAGCTTGAAAGAAAACCTTAGAAGATAATTTATCAAAGATAGCAGTGTTGAGTCCTGACCCCCGGGTTCCCAGCCTCCCCTTTCCCTCCCCATCGTCGGGTGTTTGCCTCCGTAGAAGCCTTATCACAGGATGGCTAGCAGCCTGTGGAAACTGAGCAAGTGTCTGGATTCTCAGATTCTCCGATTAGAAGTTGGTTCTGGGGTCAATATTTCCAGACGTGGCCTTGTTTTCCTTCAGGCCCCCATGAGTCAGTGAGGCCCTCACAGGCGGTGGTGGGCTCCAGGATACAGGACTGGCTTTGCGGGGCTGGTTGCCTTGGGCTCCTTCTCCAGCACTGGGCGTGCCCCTGGGGAATGCCCACCCCTGGCTTGCTGGCAACCAGAACAAACTAATTTTTTTTTCTGTTTGTTTAAATTAAAATTTTACTGAAGTATATTTTTGGGTAGCTGGAAATAGGTTGGTGCTTACAAACTTTGTGAATGTATTTAAAGTCATTTAATCGTACATTCAAAAATGGTTCAAATGGTAGCTTTTATGTTCTGTATATTTTATCACAATTAAAAAGAAAAAGCTAACCTGGAGGTGGGATGAGTGGATTTGAGTCACAAGGCCTGCCCCCCACTGCTGCCCGGCTCCTGAGTCCACCGCTAAGCCAAGTGCGGCGTCCCCGGTGGGACCGAGCAGGCGTGGCGCTGTGGCCGCCGCCTCTTCTGTCTGAAGCACATAACCCTTGGGCTGGGGAAGGGCTTGTCTGTGTGTCTGCGCTGGGTTTCTCCGTGGCCAGCCTCCGCGCAAGGGCCACGTCGGCCAGCGTCACGGGCCGCGGGGCTCTGAACCGCCCCGCCGACGTCGAGGGCAGGGTAGAGACCGCCCTTAGGATGTAGACACGAGCCCGGCCGCCGCTCTGCCGGAACACGGGTTCTGGGGAGCCGTGGAGAAGGGCAGGGGCGGCGGGGGAGCCCCGGGCTCCGGCGGCGCTGGCCCGTGGGACGCCCTGCAGGCCCGGCCCCGTGGGCTGCAGGCTGGGCGGGTGGCCCGCGGGAGGCCCGCTCCGGAGCCAGCGCCGGGGCCCGGGCTGCCTGGCGGGCTGTCCAGGTGGGGGTGACGGGCCTGTGTTCTCTCCTCAGAAACAGACTGAATCCGAACCGCTGACTCTGGAGGACTGGCCAGTCCGGGACGCCGCCCACCACGCGGAAGGGCTCGACCGACCCCTCCGCCGCGTGCCGTTCCATGCTCGCCGCCGCGCGCGCACGGGAGCTTCCGGAGGCCTCGCCGCCAGCCCAGAGCCCGCGCCGCCCGGCCCGCCGCCCCCACGCGCGCCGCGGGAGAGCGGGGTGCCTGTCAGTTCTTCTCCCGCCACGTAGGACCTTCCCTTTGCCTTCCAGTGGATAAAATAGTTCAGAGTTCATATTCATAGACATGGAATCAAGTTTTTAACCTATAAATCCGCCTATCCACATTTAATAAAACATCAGATTATGAACACTGTCATCACCTAGAAACCTCGGTCAGCCGGCAGTGCGTTCTTACGTCATCTCTGAAAATGCCTGTGTCTGTTCTCTGGGGCTCACGGGGCCGTGCGCCCCCGGCACACGCGGCACTGGGCCGAAGCCCCCGGGCCCCCGCGCTCCCGGGGACGACCGCGCGGTGGCCGAGGCGCCGCCCGAGGGGGCCTTGCCCTGCCGGGGGGCGACCCCTGCGGTCCTGAAGAGGACGGCCCGGCGGGTGGCCTCCGGCCGCACTGCTTGTTTGTGGGAGTCTGAATCACGGACCAGAACTGTTCAGTTGTCAGATCAAGTTCGAGAAGCATTTGTTAAGCCTGATGTACTGACTGATGTGCCCACGTTTTGTTGTTGTTGTCAATCTAGATGCTTTGAGAGCGAGAGGAAAGCTGAGGAAGGGAACAGGTGGGGCTGAAGGTAGAGGTGCGGCCCCAGCATGTGGCTCTGGCTGCTGTGGTCTTCGGGGCCCTTGACCCACACCCTTCAGGCCGCCAGCGGTCTGGGAAGGATGACCCGTGCTCCGCTGGGAGTAAGAGCGGACGCTCTGGGGTCTGGGGAGCCGGGAGCTGTCAGAGCTGGGCTGGTTCTCCGCACAGAGACCTGCAGATGGGGCGTCCTGGCCGGACACCCGGAGTGCTCGAGTGCTCGTGCCCCCCACCCCCCACCCCTGCGCCGAGGGCCTGGCTGGGTGCTGGGCATCACTGGACAGGCCCTTGTGAGGATGTTTCTTAAGTTCTGCATTTATATCCCCAGATTTGGAAACAAGATCTCTTCTTTAGCCTAATCCTCATACCATTTTTTTTTTAATTGAGAAAAATCACAGGAAAAGGTGCTTTTGAAACACTGGGAAACTTGCTTACAAAGCTGTACTACTTGGTAAATCCGTATTTCCCCAAAACTGGCTGCTCTGAGAGCAGCGGGAGAAGGGAGGGCAGATGGAAGTCATGTGCCCGGCAGCTCCACTCGCCTCCCCAAGCACCAAGGCCCAGTGCGCGGGCTCCCCCTGGGCCCGGGCTGGAGGGGCAGCGCGAAGTGGCCCGGGCACGACAGGCTGGTGGTGGGGTAGGTGCTGTCCTTCTCCCCCACCCCGGAACTGAGCCGGGTGGGGCCCCTTGCCGGCTCGGCCCCGAGGACGGGATGAGGGTGGCACCGTCTGCCTTCCGGGAGAGGGCTTTCTCTGCACACCGGAAGCCCTCGAGCCCCCGCGCTTCTCAAGTGTCTTCTCCCGCTCTCCCAGGCCCAGCAGGGACCACCTCTGAGTTGTTTCAAGTGATGTGTGAGTACTTGGCAAGTTCTGCACCCCGTGTTTGTGTCCTTTCCATTTGAGCGTGAAGCTGTTTAGCCCCAAAAACCTCGTGGCAGAATTGCCAGTGGTGAGTGATCGCCTCCCTTCAGAGAACAGACACCTGGAATTTCTCCTTTAGGGTTTATGTACATGCAGATTAATTTATATATACACATAGATATAGCACAGATACTCATTTGATACTTTACTCATAAAATGTCCACCTGAGGTAGGCACAGGAGGAGGCTCCCGGCTCGCAGCTGCTGGGGCGCGGAGCCTGTGTCGGAGGGAACGGCGGCCCGGCCGGCGACGCCGACCTGCTGGCCTCGCTCTCAGAGCCCCGCACCGGCCAGAGGGCTGTAGAGGATTTTCATGGTTAATTTGTGTTCATATTTCATTTACAACCCAAACGGCAACACAAAAAATAAGTCACATGGTGGACAAGTTCACGCAGGACATAGCAACCCAGCCTCAGGCCCAGCCTGTCTCTAGAAGGCGGAGGAGCTGCAGGCCTGCCCGCCTGGGCGTGTTCTCGCAGCTGTTAGCCCTGCCTGAGAATGGCAAGACGGCCCAGGTAAGGCCCCCGCTGATGAGATGGTCCCGCCTCCTTACTGTGGTTTTGGACCCGAGCGAATAGCGGGGTTGGAGTCTCACGCTCGCAGGGATCACAGCCAGAGGTGATGGCGAGTGAGACGGCTGGGTCAGGGAGCCAGTGCCCAGGGCTCCGGGTGCTTCGGGAGCACCTCGAACCGGGTGCCGAGACCTGCACCGGCCCAGACCGCTTGGGGCTGCGGGACCGCAGCAGGCAGCCCTGACCGCGTTTCGCACGCCATCAAAGGGTATCCGGGATGTTGCCTCTGGTAGAAGGCAGTCTGTGGGCTGCAGAGTTGAAATGTGGGGTTAGTCTCCCCTGAAGAAAAGCCGGTTGTATAAGGTGACTCGTCTCTCCTCTCCTCTGCATGCACGTGGCCTCGTTAGAGATGGTAAATACTTCAGTGTTCCTTGTCGTGTCTGGCACATGTCTGGTTTATTATATTTTCTATGTGGGGTTGTAGATTCAGTTGTAATAGGTTCATTACAAACCGGATCATCATTCTGATAAAGGAAATCTGGATTTATGATACATATACTTTGCATATTTTGATTACTTATTTTAATTCTTAACTATGAAGGAGCTTTTTGATTTGAGAGGAGAGTTCTCTTTTCAGGAGTCGCGGGTTCCTGAAATAGAGTGCCCTGCTTGGATGGGCCCTGTTGGCATTTGGGGTTTGGTAGCGCCACGTGACTTGGGGCTCCCGGCCTCGCCGGTGGACTGGCAGCTGTCCCTGTGGGCCATCGCGCCCCGACCGGGGGCCCTGCTCCGCGTTCTCCAGCAGCCTGGGCATGGGAGCTGCGCTTGCTGCCCACCCACCCCCCGCCCCCATGCGTGGACGGCGGCATCCCAGCCAGCCGTGGGGGACTGTCCCACTGGGAGGTCGGGAAGTTTCAGCGTGTTTTCCATCCTACTCGGTCGTGGCCCGTTGACAGGTCCTCTGGCGCTGGGACATCTGTGCCAGGCTGCCTTCCGTGGAGGCCGGGAGCTCACACTCTCAGTGCCTCCCACAGCTCCCTGCCAGGCAGCCTGGTCTCCAGGCCCTGTTGCCTCTTGTCTTCCTCATCTCTTCCCGGACTGAAACCCTTGCACTGGAGCAGCTTTGTCCGTGTATCCAGACTGTCCAGCCCCAGTAGATAAAGGCGCTTTGTAGGACAGGAGAAAGTGTGAAACCAAACCAAAACTGGAATTGGGCTTTTTCTAATTTTCCCCCCCTTTTCCTTGCTCAGAGTTTATCTAGGGCAGGTTATTGGTTTGACCCACCTTTTGTATTAAGTTTAAATTTTCCTTTATCCCATTGACGTGCAAGGCTCAGTCGAATGCTGGAGAAGAGCCTATAGGTGGCTGAGGGTCCACAGGACTAGCTTCCAGGCCAGAGCCAGCGGCCGCCTGGGCCGGGAGGCTGCCAGGCTGGGCTCTCCTCACTCCCATCTGGAGCCCCGTGTCCAGGGCTCCCGACTCTGCTGCCTCTGTTCTCTTTCCTGAGGAGCACAGGGCCGCCCAGCCTTCCTGCCCAGATCTTGGGGGCCATCTCTGCGTGGCTGGGGGAGCACTTGCCCTGAGAAAGCGGGGTGTGGGGAGCCCGAGGTCCCCGTCCCCAGCCCGGTCTGAGGGAGCCGGCATGCTGTCTCTCTGGCCATTTACAACAGCCACGCTGTGCAATACCAGGGCTGAGGAGGCTGGAGGCAACTTCTCAGCAAAGTGACGGGTTTTGATTTGGGCGGAGTGACCGTGGCAGGGACCACCGAGGCTGCGCGTTGGCTGGCTGCCCAGCCCAGCTCTGCCTGCGAAGGGAGAGGCTCGGTGGGAGTTTGTTTCTGCCCCAGTGTGTGGAGTTCCGGGCACCGGGTCGTCCTGGGCAGGGGTTCTCTGAGCGGATCCAGCGAGGACACGCAGAGGGGTGGTAGAGCGCTCAGAGCATTTGGTCCTGATCCAGAGGGTGCTTTTCAGTTTCTCTGTCCTGAGTGCACTTGTCAAGACTGACGGTGAACCTGGCCACTCCTCTGGATGGGGCCGCAGGTCTTCCCCGGACTGGAGACCCCGCAGCCTGGATCCGGCGGGAAGCAGCCATTCTGTCTGCCGAGGTCCAGAGCAGGGGCGGAAACCCCGGTGTCTGGCAGGACCAGCAGGCCCCGGTCACCACACGGACAGGGGTGGCAGTAAACACCTGCCGCCCTGATTTGTAAAAACCCTATCTTTTGGTTGGCAGGACTGCCAGGATCCGCAGAGAGCACATGGCTCCGGTCCCCAGCTCTCCCCAGCCGCAAGGCTGCCGCAGCCCCCAGAACCCCCTTGTGGCCGCTCAGGCTGGAGCCAGAGGGAGAGGCGAGCACAGCAAGCAGGGCTTTTCAGAGAGGGTCGTCTTCTCTTTTGCCGGGTGTGTTTCCTGTTGCCCACGGGGGTGGGCGGGGGGCAAGCCAGGGTGCCCAAGAGTCTGTGCAAGGCCTGCCGGTAGTGCCCCTCCCTCCGGAGCCCAGCTCTGCTACGTGCGCACGCGCACACCCGTGTGCTTGAGTGTCAGTGGCTTTTCTTGGCTAACGCTCTAGGACTGCTCTTCCTTTCCAGGCTCAATGGGCGACTTAGAAGTAGCTCAAGTATTCGGCTGGAGCCGGGGGTGAATTGGCCACGGGGGAGAGGCTGTTCGGAGTCACTGAATACAGAAAGCTGTGAGTGTGTGGTCTTTCCCAAGGGTCAGCCCCAGAGTAGATACGCTGGTGGAGGGTAAGAATCGCCCCTCGTGGTAGCTGCTGTTTGTGTTTAAAGAAAGAGACTGTCACTCATCCTTGGTTCCTGCCCGTCCTGTGCTGTCATTCTGGCAGTGTGCTTGAAACGCTGGCTGGGCGGGAGGGCGCCAGCTGGAGGGGGACAGGGGACAGAGGGGGTGCCCCGTGCAGAGGCATCCCTGTGGTGCGGCCGGGCAAGCGCGCAGCTCAGCCAGGTCAGGACTGCCCTGGGCCGTAATGGTTAGGACCGAGAAAACACGCCGACCCTCCTCTCCCCACTGCCGGCCCTTGTTGATTACAAGTTTACTGAGCACAGTCTTGGTGGAAGCCCGGGAGGTTGCCGCAGCTGCAGGGTCCTTCCTGACAGTCCTGAATCCTGCTGGTTTTGGGCCACCCACTTACCTTCTGGTCTTTGGTGCCACGGGAGGCCGGGAATGGCCGGCGAGTTCACCCTGGTGCACCTCCTGTCTCCTGGAGACGCCTGAAAGATGGGGTCATCTTGGTGCTACGAGGCAACTGCCCTGTCTGTCCAGAGGCAAATGTTAACTTGACCGAACTGTACAAGAGGCTCCCTCCCCCTGCGGCCGCCGGGGGTGAGACCAAACTAGGGGGCACACTCTGTGGCTCAGGCCCGGGTGGGATGGGAATTCTTTCCCCAGGGGTAAGTGTTTTTAACAGAAAGCGGTAACTTGCCGTTGGACCGTGGCTGTGCCGAGGCGGGGGAGTGGGCTGCCTTCTCTGGGCTGAGTCTCCAGGCCTCACGAGGTCCCCTGTGGGGATGCTGCTATTTCTAAGATGCAAATTGCACATTTCCTAGATTTTGTTATCTGTGGATTTGGATGAGGGAGCAGGGCCAAACTGCTTATACAATTTGATATGGCCTAAATGGTACTTCAAATCTTTTGATTGTTCCTAAATAAAAACAAATACATTTCACATCTGCTGAGTTTATTTTGTGGGGGAGCCCAGAAAACTAAAAACACTTCACATCTCCTGATTTATTTAGCAGGCGAGCCCACCTTAAACGTGGATGGATGAGCAAGGCTGCGCCCCTTGGCCCACTTCAGAGAAGTTCCACTCGCCATCTCCCACACTGCTGTGTCCATGGGACCGGCTTCTACGTGAGGGAACCGTGATGTTTTTAGAAATTACACCACACAGACAAAGGCAGACGAGTCAGACCTGGAGTCCTCAGGTGTGTGGTGAGGGGATGCCGGCAAGTCCCTTTCTTTCCTCCTTTTTCCCCATGAGAATACTCAGAAGCAGAGCATGTCCCGTTTGCCAAGGAGGGGCTGGTGAATATGCGGAAGGACCCAGGGGCCTAGAAGGAATGTTAAAAGCCTCATTTCTAGGAGTCAGAGCAGTTGCATCTTGTCGGGGTGACCCTGAGGGCCTGTGACAGGAAGGGAGCCCGCAGGTAATACCCACTGTGGCAGAGACAGAGCAAGGCAGTTCTCGTCCTGGGTGGACACCGGGACCTGTCCTGGCTTGGCCCTCTGGAGGCCAGCTCAAGCCTTGAAAAGCAGCTTTGGGTCGAATGTAAAGCAAGTCCGTGGCTGCCGGGCCAAGTCAACGGAACCCCCAGGGTGGCTGCAGGCTCAGGTGGTGGCTTCCTGGGACACAGCTGTGGACAGAGTTGGCAGTAAAAGTCTGCAGGGGGGTTGCTCTGAGCGTCCACAGGGCTGCTGCAGTGGCCTCCGGGCAGGAAACAGAAGGCCTGCCCGACTCCCCGGGCACGAGTCCCCTGGGGGTTCTCAGAGGAAGAGCCAGGGAGGAGGATCGTCAGGCTGAGTGAGACAGAGCTTGATCTCTTGAACTGAAATGTGAGGCAGGACCTTATTTTGCTCCATGAATTCGTTTGGTGGGATAACCTGATACTGTTTATACTGGTCTCTCCC
>CM053610.1:14493985-14559038 GCA_028646535.1 Procyon lotor
GGGGGGGACGACTGACTACTGCCTCTGCAGGGGCTTCAGAAAGCCGCTGGCCGGGAGGTCCGGGAGAGGGGACCCTGCAGGGAGCCGTCCACTGCTGGTCTTTGCCCCTGGTATCACAGACTTCCTGTCTCAGGCCCTGGTTTTTTTGGATGTTCTCTGCCCAGACTGGTGAGTCTCAACCCTGACCGCTCAGTTTACCTGGGCAGCTTTTGGAAAATAGCTCTTCGAGCCCAGAGCACTGACTGGCATTTTTCAGAAGCTTCCCAGGTGATGCCTAACCCAGTGCGGGGTGGCAGTGGCAGCCCAAGCTGTCCCAGTGCAGGGACAGGGCCTGCACGCATGGCAAGTTGCACAGCAACCCCCCTGCAACAGCCCACCGTAGGCCCAGACCTCCAGGCTTGACCGAGGGGCTCCCTTCACCCCACCTGCTTGGGGGACCTCCCGGGGCAATCAGTGAGGTCAGGTCTGCCTGGAGGAAACTGAGGTAAACAGGTAAACAGGTAAAACTGATCTGCGCCTCTGCATGACTGAGGGTTGTCATCTTTTCTGCTGGGGTCAAAGATCAAGACACTGGCCATGAAAGGCAAAGGCAGTGTCACAGGGGAAGGTGGGTGGGTGGCAGGGGACAGGCATGCCTCAGGTCTATGAAGCCACTGCAAGGGAAGCTGTTCCTCCCCAAGTCACACTCTAGAAAGACACTTGTTCAGTAAATGAACATGTTCTGATCGAAATAAATATGGTCAATGGCAACAAGCCAAGCCTGTCTTGGGATGACAGACGGCCCCTAAGCGGAAAGACCAGCACAGAACCTCTTCCCTCATAGATCATTCAAGCGCTCTCCTGGCCACAAGAATCTAGAGTGGGAAAACATAGCTGGGGGAAGTCTGTTTACTCCTTTACTTACCTTGTCTGTGGGAAAAGGACCGTCCTCTCTGAGGTCAGAGAAGCTCTAGAAGCAAGCCAGGGGGCCAGCAAGAACTTGAGCAGTGGGTAAGAAATATTCTAAACTGAGCCCCGTTCTCCAAGTGGGTGGTTCTCAGAAGGACCCACAATGAACCAGGGCTGGCCCCCAATCTGTGAACTTGGGAGCTGTTAGGTCTTTGGGGTCTGACTTGTCAGACAGGAAAGGGATGCTTGGAACCTCTACCTCTTCATCAGCCTTGGACTTGGTTAAAAATCTTGGTCTCTCCACACCCTGTGTGGTATGTAAATTATCACACCAGGGGTGTACTAATTTCCATGTTAAGAAACAACTAATGATACTTACCTGCATCTTTTTAGTGACAGATCTTTTCGGGCTCCCTGGGCTGGCTTTTTAGGCCTGTCGCCACCCAACCTCCAGGCAGGCAACTGTTGTGTGTGGGCGTCATTTCTGATCTGCATCGGCACAGACCATGGGGAAGGTAAGGCCATGGCCTTTTCAGCCAGGTCCGGGCACAGACAATCGGGTTGCAAGCTGTTGAGGCTTTTCACCCTATGTCTGAATGCTGCATTTTTTTGAAAGGAGAGGCTTCTGTGGGCTGGGAGGGGACTTGGGTTGCCCCCCACTCACCGCCAGAGCTGGCAGGCCGCAGAAAGCTGGGCTTGTTTACAGGCGGGCCGGTAGCCACTCGACCCCAACGTACCCTCTGGAGACGAGCCGGAGGAGAGGGTGGCCTCGCTCCACCTCGTAGCCCAGAGGAGGGGAGATCTGCTTGACCCGGGAGTTGCCGAACAACTCCCCCCTGGCTCCACTGCCGAATAACCACCCAGCGAGTGGTCTCCAGGTAACCGGTCTCCGGACAACTGGCTCTCCTGAGCCCCGCCGGGAGGAGCCCGCACAGGGACCCGGGGATGGCTTAGTTGGCAGTCAGATCTCAAGGCGCTAGCACGGCAGCAAATGGCCAAGCCCGAGCCCCGATGCGGGCAGCGGGCTCGTGTGTGCTGAGCTCTGGCTGTGCCGCGGGACGCCTCTGTGTCCACGGGCCCGGACCCCAGCCTCTGTCCTTCAGTGGGGCTGCCCTCCCAACCCTTGCCATCTCCTTTCTGGGATCTCTGCACCAGCTAGACAGGAGCAGCCAGAGGCAGAGCAGCTGTCCCACGCCTACTCAAAAGGAGGCAATGCCTTAACCCTCTTTCGTATCTAAGGGAAAGCAGACTCAGTCTCTTTGCCTTCAAACCAACCAACCACCTGACCACCAGAATAGGCTTCGCTATTTCTTCTCCTCGCACCCCTCCCTGCCCCGTTCCCAGCAGCCTTACCGTCCGCAGTCCAACTGGCCCCACAGGACACGGCAGGTCGAAGCCACGCCCCCCCCCCCCCCCCCCCCGGCTCTGCCCCGAGGATACCTCTACAGGTAAGAGGAGCAGTAGTACAGAATTTAGCAACTAGCCTACTGAGAAGAAAAATACTGTTTTTTGTCCTTTTCAGAAGGAAAGCTTTTCCAATAAAATAAGATTTTTGTTAATATTTAAATCATAAACCAAACGTTGGCAACCATATATATAGATGTTTGCTATGGACGAGACTGGGAGGTCATACTTGCAGAGGCAACTTCAGAATTAGTTTAAATAAACCAATACATTTTCTCAGAAATTTGTATAATAAACCAATACATTTTCTCAGAAATTTGTATAATTTCCTTCGGTTTACAATCCATGATATGGAAAGTTTAATAGAACGTTAAATAATTTACTTCTAGCCTAAAAGTAAGCTATAGAAAATGGAATCACTATTAGGATCGAATAATAACAAGGCTTTAACGGCTCAGTGGTTTTTCTTAAGAGTATATAAATATATAAATCTTGAAAAGGTAACACTGTTAGTTGAGCTGTAAAATCCATAAAAATAACAGTTCTGCCACAGTGCACAGACAAGTTCATTCATTTTGCTCCCCCACCGTCCAAGCAGCTTTCCAGTTAGAAGTGGAAGACCTAGAAAATCATACACCTACGTGAAATAATGAAGATAGTGAGAAACGGGGTGTGCAAAAAAATAACCTTTAAAATTCCATCTCCACCATCACAAATGCCCAGTAACAGGACTTTCAACTGGTTTAATGACACTCAGGACCATCTCCGCATCCTCCTGCTACGCTGGCTGCAGGCTCCAATCCCAGGTCTGCTGCTGCAATGGGGAGAGTGGTCTTCAGTCTGAACTAGGGCGGGGAGGGGGTCTCCTAGGCGGCCTGCTGGAGGACACCCTGAAGGAGGCAGGTCCGTGTGTGCAGGAGTTTCCTGAATGTACTGGGGAAGATCCCCGCCACTTGCTCCTCTATCCTGGCCCCCCTTCACCCGTGTCCGACCAAGGCCTCCAGTCAGTCTTGCCGTTAGACCTTCCGCTTGTCCGTGGCACCTGTGGCCTCTGCGTAAGAGGCCACGTGGCAGGAGTAGCTATGTGGCTCAGCCAGCACGTCCACAAATTCCGGCCCCGCAGGGAGCAGGTCCAGACTCCAGGTTCGCCTCCACACCCACCTTGGGCCACCCCCCGGCTTCGGGCAGCAGGCAGGCGGTGTGGCCCACGGCGACGCACGGCGTCCAGGTCCTCCTCCTCCTCCTCCCAAGGTCCTGAGGTGCTGCTGTCCCTCCTGAAGGCGGCACCCTGGGGGCCCCTCGCACAGTGGCCCGCAGGGTCACCCTCCATGGCCCACGGCAGCTGCCCGGGCCGCCCACTGCTGCTATTTCTAACACGATCCCCTGTATCTTGCAGGCTGGGTAGTGTTCCCAGCCATGGGCAGCGCGCCCTTGTGCTGTGTCCTCTTCCTCGAGTAGGCGGAGCCCCTCTGCAAGGCGGGTCCTGTGCTCCTCCGCCCTGGCTCGGGGCCAACTACCACACCCCTGCCCAGCTGGGGTTTTAAAGCTACAGGACAATGTAAACTTGGGTTTGTTCCCCTGGCCCAGTGAGGCGGCGGCTGCTGCTGCCGCTGCTCTCAGGAAGGTCAGGGGTTCCTCAGAGCCTCCCGTGCCATGGGCTGAGGCAGCCTCTCTCTCCAAGGGGCTGCAGCCGTGATCCTGGCCCCACAGATGGAAGGCTCCATCTCCAGAAGTCAGGACCACATGTGTGTGCTTAATTAATTCGAGACACAGTACAGTACAGTTTTTGCCTTCACCCAGAGCCGGGGCACGGAGGCCCCAAACAGTAATCCATCTCATTAATGGCTTGGTTTCGTCTAGCAGTCACTGCTGGAATCCAGGCGCCAGGATGGCTGCCTTAACAGGCCACTTCCCCAGAACCCAGCTCACGGCACTCCATGAGGCACACGGCACCTGCTGCTCTCAACGAGGCTGGTGCACAACTAGAGGCGGTTGTCTCCGTTGACCCGAGTCCTCCGCGGGGCCCTGGACAGGAGAAAGCGTCCTTACCAGCAGCAGGCCCTCGCAGCCCAGTGCAACAGCCCAAGCCAAGGAACTCCAGACAAGGATAACCTCTACCCAGGAGCAAGAGGAGGACCCAGAAGGGGCCGCAAGCTCTCCTTCCCATCTCTCCGGTATGCTGCCCATCCTCCATCCCCTCACCTCCGTTCCCGACTGTCAAAATGGTCTGCCAGATGCTCCTGGGAAATACGAAAGTCCTCAAATGGCTGCTGGTAGCGGGCTTCAAAGGAACCTTCCCGGGCCCGGCCATGGAACAGCTGGCCTGAGGCATCGGAGCCCCGCTCCCGCAGAGACATGCCGAAGGGACTGAGGTCCCCGTTCTCCTGCTTCAACAAGGGCAGTGCACGTGGGGTCAGTGGGTCCCTGGGGCCTCGTGAGGCTGCAGCCCGCCGGCCCCCGGCCACGCTGCTGTTACCTTGGCAGGGAAAACCTCAATCTTGACGAGCAGGGAGGCCAGCTCCAGGTCCTCACTGTAGTTGTTCTTCAGAGGCACAGCTCTGTAGCCTAGGAGGAGGACGGCCTGGCCCTCAGCCTGGGAGGGAGCCGAGCAGGGGGCCCGCCCCCCGCCCTCCAGCTAGGCCCCAGGCACTGTCCTGGGAAGGCCCCTCACCTGTCTTCAGGCCTTTCACCGGGAAGGTAGCCTGAGCCAGGAAGTTCTGGTCACTGAACATGTCTTCCTCATACACCACAAAGCGCAGGAAGGCAAATTCCGGGTTGCTGATCTGGAAGTGGAAGGGCTTGGCAGGCCACACAGGATTCAGTCCATTGTCCACTGTGAAAAACCAGGGCAAAAGGCCTCAGGCCACCGCCTCGAGAGGACAGAGGGGCCTTCAGGGCACGGCACGTGGGGAAGGCAGACGTACCCACGAACTCTGTCTTCTGCTTGACGCTGTCATACTCCGCTCCAGCCACCTCAATCTCCACAAAAGGACACACGATGCCTCGGCCGTTCTTTGGCAGGTGCCGGGCCCCCAGCACCTGGAAGGCAGACCAAGATGGGCGGGGGACTGTCCATTCCGCTCCGTTCCAGGCCTCACTGTGCGGTGGAGGCAGTGCGCCCTCTGCTGGGCCCCCAAGGAGGCAGCCCACTAAATGGCTCCCGGCCACCAGGGCTGTTAAGGGCAGCGGCGCCAGAAATCTTAGCTTTAGCTGCAACTTTCATGGGAGTCTTTGCATCTACCTCATTTAATCTGTGTCTGTTCTAACACGGACATCTCTTAAATGACTTCCCATCTCTTAAATGACTTTCTTTCCAGATTTCTGGAAAGAAAACAGAAATCTCTTCTCGGAGGCGTAGCACACGCTCACCCTTCGCTGTCCCCAACCCCACCCACCCTGAAGCCCACAGGTGGCGCCGGGTCTCAAACAGAGCTGGGGGCAGGGGTCATTCTCGCCACTGGCACTAGCTCCCTGTCCTGCCAGGCAGCGGCTACCCACGGCTGGGCCTCACTAGCCAGCCTGGCTCTTCAGGGCTGAGAACCAGCCCCGTGGAGGAGGCTGCCAGTGCCTTCCAGCCTCAGAGGATGGTCACAAACAGTCCCATGCCCCCCTCCCCACCCCAGTCACATGCACCCCATAGCCTCGACTCTGGAAAGGAGCCCCGGCAGAGCGACCCCCAGCCACCCTGAAGCCCCTAGGTGAGCAGCACGCACCTCGATGCAGATGGCGTACGGCTCCAGGCCTCGGAGGCTGCTCTTGTCAAAGGGATCGAAGGCCTCATCCCGCATGGTACTCGGCTGCAGCACGTAGCCACAGTGGCCACCGGCCATGAACAGAGCCTGGTTCATCTGCATCGGTTTGTCTGGAAGAGCCGAGTGACGGTGGACTCCAGCCCCCCAGCCCGCAGAGCCCCCTCCCCGGCCCCCAGGGCAGCTCCTCACCTGGGGTCTGGAAGTTGAGGGCCACGAGCTGACTGCCGCAGATCCACATGGGCAAGGGATCGTAGTTGGAGGAGTCCAGCCGCTGGCCCTTGGGGTAGATGCGGGAGAGCTGCAGCCGGTTGTACTGGAGGAACTTCTTGCCTTTGGCCTTGTTCACGTATTTCTCAGCCTTGGTTTCCGGAAAGGACGACATGTCCCGGTAGCAGGCACGTTCTGTGCCAATCTCTGGGACGAACAGGGAGAATGCTGACAGCCCACCCACCCAAGCAGCTCCCCCAACCCCCGTGTAAAGGGACGGAGTGCTCCTTCCCCCCCTCCACCGGCCGGGGAGGGCACCCAAGCCCACCCCGCCAGGGCCTCGGCCCTTACTCTCTTCATCGAAGGGAACAGGCCGACAGTAGACCACCAGCTCGGAGAGCTCCAGGGCGATCTTCTTCCTGCGCTCCATCATCTTCCCCTCCGTGAGCTGTGGACACACACGGCCTGTAGCCCCCGCCCAGCACAAGGGCGTACCCACGGCACAGGGGCTCTCCGAGCCCCGTCCCCTGCATCTTCCAGACCCCACTGGACAGTAACCAAGGGTCCTCTGGCCTCAAGCCCCACCCCAGAATCATCCTTCCTCTTCCTCTTCCCCGCCGTAAAGACCACACTTGCCCTCCTAGACTCTCAGGGGGCGGGATCCTCACCACGGCTCAGTCTTTGGTGCCCTGAGGATGCTCCCCCCACCCCAGTGCAGCCACCTAGGCACCTCGGCCACTCGCAAGTGCACCCTATCCTGTCCTCACCCCCATAGAGGCACACTTTCTTCCATCAGCGGCTCCTACATTCATAATCTTACTCCTTTCGGCCCAGACCCCCAGAATCCATCCCCTTAACCAGCAGGTCTGCCAGTAAAACTCAGTACCTTCCAGGCTCTGTGGGACTCAAGGGTCCCCGGTTCTCCAAAGCAGCCACAGACCCGGGCCTTCTAGCCTTCTCTCCCACACCAACCACTGGGGGAATGGCCATCCCATAAAATTCCCTTAACCCTGACCAACGCTTTCCTCTCCATCCCCCCAGGCTCAGAAGACGCCTCCTCCTCCCTGCTGGCTCCTCCAGCAGTCGGCGGGCAAGCCTGCCCAGGCCCCGGTTGCACGGAGGTGCATTGACTTTGCCACTCCCCGCTGCCCACTGCCACCCAACCCTGGCCACTGCGCTGCCATGGTTCCTGATCGTGGCACTAGGACTGTCTGCTGCTGCCAAAACCAAGGGGGCACTTTCAGGTTCTTATCCTGTCTGTCGGTACCTCCCACAGCCCTCATCACATCAGACCCCATCCACCCCCGGACGCTTCTAGCTTCTCGGACCTGCCCTTCCTGGCTGCGCCCCCTGCCAATGAAGCCCTCTTCCCACTCCCCACCAGCAGCCCAGGACTTTTCTGGCCTTTGCGCTTGTGTGTGCAAGTGCCCACCAGACAGAGCCGTGGGGCTGGCCTTGGTGGGGGGGGGGGGCGCTAGTGCCGCAGGCCTCACCCCGACAGGCTCACAGGCTGCCAACATGCCCCCCTGCACCCCCACAGACGCCTCTCACCCTGGCATCTGCCGTCTGGGCCACTTCTCGGATCTTCTTCACCCAGTCCTGCAGCTCCTCCTGTGAGTCAGCAGCGACGTCCAAGGACCAGTGTGCCACCGAAGCCATGCTGATGGAGAAGACGAAGAGCCGGTTGTTCTTGCCCTCGGGACGGATGGCTGGGAGAGCGAGAGGACAGAGCTGGCAGGCTGTTTCTGCGTCCCCCGCGCCACAGCCCAGGCGCTGGCTCAGAGTCCCCTCACCACCTGTTCCCCCAGCCCCGGCTGCTCGGCCGGGCCCGTGTGACAGCAGAGGCCACCAGGGCTCCGAGGGAAGTCGCTGCCAGGAGAGGCGGGCTAGGGCTCAAGCCCCAGTCGTCCCCCCTGGGTCCCCTCCCCCGCCCCGGGACCCCG
Organism: Procyon lotor; assembly: GCA_028646535.1. Lineage (NCBI taxonomy): Eukaryota > Metazoa > Chordata > Mammalia > Carnivora > Procyonidae > Procyon > Procyon lotor. Next base: position 14,502,180 of record CM053610.1, read on the forward strand.
CCTGTGAGGACTGTGGAGGTCGGCGAGCTATCGGCGTCTCCCACAGTGCCTGGCTCTGGCTGAGCACGCAGGGCTCTGAGCTGGAGGCGAAGACAGGAGCCCAGGGCATCAAGGGGGACTCCGAGCACAGGGAGAGCTCCGAGGGAGGGTAGCCTCTGGCTTCTGGCCTCAGCACGTGCCGACAGCCGCAAAGGAGAGCCTGACCTTAAGGAACGGTGGGCTGGAAAGCGGGATGGGGGGCTCACCGATCTGACAAGCCGGCACATCCAAGACCCCCCGGAGCAAGTCCCCCAGGGGGCTGTTCTCGTCCAAGTGCTGTGGAAAGCAAAGCCCACAGGCTCGTCACCATGTCTGCTGTATACACACATGGGGGGGGTTCTGTGTGCACGCGACCACCTCACAAGCACACACGTGACGACGCAAACACAGCACGTGTTCTGGAAACCACGGCCCCACAGGGGTGTGAATGGACCACAGGCAGGGGACGGTGGTGGTGTCACTGTGTGTGAAGGGCATGGCCCACCCCGGTGGCCCGGCACTCACCTCCCTCTCCGGCTCCAGGGCGGCAGGGCTGACCATCTCCTCCACGTAGTTTGATGGGAACCACAGCTGCTTTTTCCCCCCATAGTCCCCCCGCCACCTGCGGAAGCCACATGGCACTGACCTCAGCAACTACCCCGAACTCCCATAAGGAGGGGAGGCCTTGTCAAAGCCCCACACAGAAGCCAGGCTGCGGCCAGCCCACTGGCACACATGCAGGGGCCCCCAAGTCCCAGCCCTCCACACACCCCCACAGGCTCCGGCTCTGGGGCCAAGGCTTACCAGCCGCCTTCTTGCTTTTCCACGTTCTGGATGATGGCGCTCTTCGTGAAAGTCAGCTCGTCTTCCCTCTGGGCCTTGTAGTCAAAGAGGGCTTTGACTGCGCACTGTAGAGGGAAGCACCGCTCAGAGCAGGCAGTCCTCCTGACCACTCTCCTGACCTGGGGCAACCTGCCCAGCTCCAGTCCTCACCACAGGACCTACAGGAGACGCCTGGAGTCCAGGTGGAACCCTGCAAGCCCCGCAGCCTGGGCTCCGGGGAAAACCTTCGATCTGTCCCCAGGAGTCGGGGCTGGCAGGCCAGGAGGGGAGTGGCTGTAGATGCCCCGAGTGCCTCCCCTGGGACCCCATCAGTCCTCATCTGGAAAGAAGAAAAGAACCTCCTTCCCAGGCTCCCTGGCTGCTGAGAGAAGGGGCTGAGAAAGACGATGCAACTCCTTTACCCCTTAGAGAAAAAAGCAAAAAGAGGAAGATCCCCTCTGACAGATCTTCACAAGGTGAGGGACTGAGTAGCAAAAAACAAAGTTTTCTGGCCAGTGTGGCCTGCCCCTGCCCTGCTGCCGCCCAGGAGGAAATGGGATTTACCCTGGGGAGCAATCTGGAAGGGTCAGTGTGGACCCCCAGGGACAAGGTCTGGGAGGGGGTCAGCCCGGGGAGAGCTGTGGTCATACACAAACCACACATCTCATAACCTCTCAGGCCTCGGAAAACCACAAGCACCACTTCTCCACAACAACCACAGATGGGCCCCCAAGCAGAGAAAGGCAAGCCCTGAGCCGCTGGGGACCCCCCACCCCACGCTTCCTGTGCCCAGAGGCCCGATGCTGTACCTTGAAAGTCGGCATAGGATTTGCCTCCACATAGAAGCCAGGGTTGCGTCCCTCGTATAGGGCTCCATAGTCAGGCTCCTGGAAATGGGACCGAATGGGATGTGTTAACACCCAGAGAGAACAGTGGCTACCAGCTTCCCTGGGCCCCTCCATCAGTGCAGCAGGCCCACACTGTGTGTGAAGGGCGTGCCTCTGGAGGCCAAGTCTGCCCCTTTCCTGGCGGCCGGCATCTCAGACCTCAGTGGACGTGGCCTGGCCCTCCCCGCTCTCCACTTTCTTATCCTTGACACCCTCCCCATGATTCTGAAAGCTCTCTGTTCCTAAAGGCCCAAACTGCTGCGGAGCTGTGTGCAGCGGGCTCCACGCACTCGACTTTCTAGCCCAGCGGCTCCCTCCCTCCCTCCCGGGTGTCCCTGCCCCAGTCCCGCCAATCCACCAGCCCAGCCCTGGGCCCCAGTGTGTGCACCCCTTCCCTGGACACCCGTGCCTGCCCAGGACAAGTCTCAAGAGGACCTCCTGTCCCAGATGCCTTCCTTCTGTCCAACATCATGGTCCCAGTACCGAGCCTTCCCGCCCCGTGCCATCTGTGCAGCCCTCTACCTCACTTGTCTTACGCCCGGGCCTCTCTCCCTCCACAGCACCCTTCTGTAGCCTACTCTCCCCTCTGCACTGGTGACAGTCTAGTCCACGCCCAGCCGGGGAAGCCTCCGGCCGTGGGCCTACTGCTCCCTGAGTGAGCTCCAGGACCTCCACACCCCAGAGCCCAGCTCACAGCCCCTAACCTCACCTGACGCACACCACACCCTTCATTTCAGACACAGCCTCGCCGATGACACTCCCTCCAGGACACTGTCCTGGCACCTATGCCCATGGCCCCCAGGTGGGCAGTGACCCGTCCAGGAGCTCCTCGATCCCTGGCTTCCGTGTCTCCCACAGCCAGACCGTTGCACGACCGCGCGGCAGCTAGCCCGGGTCCCTGCCTGCCACTCCGCCCCCAGCCCTGGGCTCTCACAGCGGTGCCGATCTTCTCCAGCGCCTCCTCGTTGATGGGATAGCGCAGCTTCATCTTGCGGTACAGAGGGTGCTTCTCATAGTAGCTGATGAGGTCCACAAGGCTGTCAAACTCCGAGTTGCCCAGCATCACCGTCTGGCCCTCCTGCTGGACACGGCAGTGCTTGATCTTGCCCTCGGCCCTGAACAGAACAGTCACATGGGGTCAGGGCAGCCCAGCCCCGGGCGCGGCCCCACACCACCTACAGAACCCCAGGCCATGCCCCTCACCGGAAGGAGATGGCGTAGGAGTTAGGCTCATTCCGTTTTCTCACCAGGAAGGCCCCATCCCGGGGGACACGCATCAGCATGTGCTCAGCCTGAGCTCTGGTCAGGCTGGCGTGGTACCACCTGAGGACAAGCCCGAGTCAAGCCCTGGCCTTCCCCACTCCAGTCCCCACCGGGCCCTCAGCCGGCAGCCCTTCCCTCACTCTTTGCTCTCGTGGGCATTGGTCTGTGGCACAGGCTCGGAGAGGCGCATCTCAAACTCGTTGCAGCGCAGGGGCACCTGCTGGTAGTGCGTGATGAGGTCATAGAGCGAGTCAAAGACCAAGTTGTCTGTCAAGAAGAACTTGGGGGCCCCAGCATCCTGCCGGGAGTGGATCCGGCAGTGCTGGACTTTCCCGTTCCTCCTGCGGGAAGACAGGGAGGCGGTGAGAAGCGGGCGCGGCCCAGAACGCTGTGCTCCAGCCCAAGCGAGGCGCCCGAGGAGCTCAGGAGCTGGGCAGACCCGCAGGGCAGCGCTTCAAAGCACCCAGACAAGTATGTGTGTGCGCGTGCATGTGGGGAGATCACGTTCCGTGTGACAGCCTATAACAGAGACCAACGACAGTGGTTCTCGAGGCAGGGAGGGGGCGCGTCGGAGTGCAGCACACACGCCGGGAGCGGGTTACCAGAAGGAGAGGGTATAGTCGCCCACGAAAGTCTCGCTCTCCCGCACGAGGAAGGAGCCGTCAGGGGCCCCGGTCTCAATGCAGTACTCGGTGAGCAGGCGCTCGGCGATGTGCCGTCCATCCCGGCCCGCCCCGAGCTTCCCATGGAACCACTTCTCGCTGGAGTGCAGCTCCGTGCTGCCACTGGCCTGTGGGGGGAGGGCAACGGCAAAGACACTCGGTGACTCTGACCCTGGCCCGGCCCCCAGCCCTGGGCTGGCCCCTCACCTCCTTGGGCTCCTCCTCATCCTCATTGCCCTGGTCGCTGCTGGTCTCCTCAGAGTAGTAGATCTTGCTGCTGGTCAGAACGAAGTAGTGGGGGTACCACTCCTGGGAGAGAGAGAAGTGGGGCCCGTGAATGGAGGCCTCCTCCTACCGGGCGCCCCGTGCTCAGCCCGGCCCGGCTCGGCCCTCACATGGTTCACGGGGTCCTCCAGGTAGAGGATGCCGTTCTTGATGGAGTTGCTGATGTCGTTCTCGGAGTACATCACCGACGTAGGCACCTCTTCATAGGCACTGCCCTCTGCCAGCTTCTTGTGCTACGGGGGCAGGCGGGACATGGCAGCACCAGCCCAGTCCCAGAGCCCCCACCTCCTCACCCAGGCTGAGACCGCCAGCTAGAGCCATGGCCCGGGAGAGGCTCGACGAAGTGTGGGGCCCCCCACCGTTACCTTGATGAGGATCTTCCTCTTGAGCTGGTTGGGTGAGGGGAGCCCATCGGCGGCGATGTCCACGGGCTTCGTAAGGAGTGTGTCCCCAAGCACCTTCTTGAAGTACTGTGCCATGTTTCTTTGCTGAGCAATGCTGCAGTGGTCCTCAATGGAGAGGATGACCGGGTACCTGCAGGGTAGGAGACCAGTGCAGTGACGGAGACCTTACAGTTCTGAGGGGTCAACACTCAGTCCGAACAGCTGCTCAGAAAAGGTGTTAGGAACCAAGGGCCTGGGGGCCCTGTCTAGAGGGGAGCTAGCTAGAGAAGAACCCATGAAGAGGGGAGCCGGGGGTGCAGGAAACAGGGAGAGGCTTAGGAAGAATGGCTCAAGCAAGCTGCAAAAAAGGAGGGGAGGCCGACAAGGACAAAGATAAAAAACAGGGGGATTGGGGACAAAGCACTGGAGGGGGACCCTCTGTCACAGGAGAGCTGGAACCGAGCTGATCCCGCCCTCCGCCAACCTCCTGCCCCGACTCACTCGGAGGCCACGAAGGCGTGTTCCTTGATGGTGTGCAGAACGTCTGAGAACTTAATCTTGGTGGTAAGGGTGTGTCCATGGTAAATGACTGGCATCCCATCTGGGCCGTCCCAGCAGTCCACTGTGGAAGAACACGACCACAGTCAAGAGGGCAGGTCCCCCCAGCCGACTCCCCCACCCCGGCCCCCACGCACACTCAATGCAGCGACAGCCCATCCGCAGGCAGCGAGCGTAGGCTTCTAGGGAGGACTCGCTGGAGAACTGGTCCCCGGTCAGGTACCTGGACAGGGAAGAAAAGGCAGGGGTGGTTGGGTGAGTGCCTCCCTCCTGAGCGTGGGCTGGGGGGGCCGACGTGTTCCCACTCACGTGTTGTGGGAGGAGGAGATCCAGTAGTGGGAAAGAGGGTTGTTCATGGTGTCCGGGCACACAGCATCCAGCTGGGAGTTCCACACACTGTTCTCTTTGGAGAACAGGAAGGTGACAAACTGTCCAGGAATAGGAAGAAAAGGAAAGACAGAGTGAGCCACTACCCCAGGCCCCTGGCATGGCTGTGGTGGGAAGCAGAGGACGCTCAGTGTCTATCACGGTGGGCAAGGTGGACAGGAGGAAGCAGGTGGCAGCCCTAGGGAGAATCTGGCTCCTGGGACGCAGGTGGGTCTCCGGTCAGTGCCCCCCATTCGGATGTGAATGGGGTGTGAAAGGCAGGGCTCACCTCATCCAGGAAAAAGTATGGCTCTTCGATTTCCCGCAAGGGGTCTCGAAGGAAGCTGAGCATGAACTCCTGCACCTGAAGCCGGTCAACAGCCCACAGCTCCTGGGGGGGGGGGGGGGGGGGGGCACATGAGAGGCTGCCAGCGACGAGCCCAGACCCCCACAGCCAGGCACCCTGGCCCAGTCCAACCCAGCCGTACCCCCTGGTACTCGAGGAGGAACTGCTGGAACTCAGGAAGGGACACTCGACAGAGCTCCGGCCGCTCCCCCGCCCTGTGGGAAAGAACGGGAGCACCTGGCAGCCGGGTGGCTGGCGCGGCCCACAGACAGTGAGGCCCCCCGGAAGGCAGAGCCCAGCTCCCAGCCAGCCCAGCTCCCCAAAGGGTCCAGCATGGCTCGCCCCCTCCCCCTTTTCCCCGCTGTACCAGGAGTTGCTAGGGGAGAGATGAAGGAGGCCCCAGGGAGAACCCCACCGCCCCACTTCAAACCGAACCTCAGGGCACTGGCTTCCAAGAAGGGGAGGTCCATCTGCAGGAGACAGAAGCCGGTCAGAGCGAGAGCCCCTGGGAGGCCACATGGGAAAAGGGCTTTCAGGAAGAAAGGCTGGGGCAACAGACAGGGGTGGGCCTCAAGAGGAGATGAGCTGGACAATGGCACCCGAAAGCCCTCTGGCAGGGCAGCGGGGCTGAGGCAAGCGGGGCCGGGGGCGGGAGAGCAGGGGCCGGGGCCATAGGGGGGCAGGAGGCTCATGCACCGTCTTCTGGGCGCTGTACATGAGGCTGCGGTACAGCTGAGCAAACTGCCCGTAGGTGATGTCACTGCTGCGCTGCTCCAGGTCCTACAGGGCACAGGGCGAGACTCCGGTCAGGCCCACGGCCAGGGGCTCCCAGGCTGCCCCCACAGCCCGCGGATGGCCCAGGATGCTTACCGTCAGACGCTCTCGGAGGAAGCGCATGTTGGGGACCCGGTAGTTGACCTGGGACAGCATGTTCTTCAGGTCCTTGGCCGATATACTGAGGAAACAGGGACATTCCCAGTGGCCTCACCCAACCCCCATGACCTCTGAGGTGTCGGCTGAGTCCACCTGGGCTGAACAGGTAAACACTACCCTGGCACCTGGAGTCCCGAGGCGAGGCTAAATCGGAACCCTTGGGGTGACTGGGGGAAGTCCCCTCCTTTCTCTAGGGCTCAGTTTCCTCATCTGAGCAAAGAGAAAGGCCATGATTCTGCCAAGAAAGGAGTGAACAGCCTCAGTGAAGTAGGACAGGCATGGGGGAGGGGAGCCAATCTTTAGGTCTCAGCACTCAAGCCTGTACCTCTGGCCCCCCAACAATCCTAGGGGCTGCTGGCTCACCCAACACAGGAGGCAGCCTTCCCCTGCTGAGCCTCCAGGCCCCGCACAGCTCGCTCACATACTCACTCACAGCTCGGCAGGGATTCCTGACCTGCCACCCTGGAATGCTGGGAGTTTGTGTCTCAGCACCCAGCATAGGGTGGGGGTTGGGGGGGTTGGTGGCCAGAGGGGCTCCTCCTCATCAAAATACCACTGCTGGTGACCGGGCACTCCCCCGGGGTCCGACAGCAAAGTGTTCCTGCCCCCAAGGGGTGCCCTGCCCAGGATGTGGGACTAGGGGACACCACCTGGCAAAAGGATGGAAAAGATGGGAGGAAGGGAGGCCTTCTCCTGGAGGCCTGTGTCACAGGGAGAGGAGGGCTGGCACCCCTCCTCCTCCTGCCCAAGAGCCTGGCAGGCAGCACCAACACTCCCTTCTAGAATTCAGTCCTGTACTGCGTGGCCCTGGCCACTACTGGCAAGTGTGGTTCAGCAAGCGCTGGTTCTGCACGTGCCGGCTCATCTGACCCCTAGGCGCCCAGAAGGGAGGTGGTCAGGGTCCTTGCTTTGCAGGCTCGGAAAGGCTGCATCACCAACTGTCTCTCGACTCTCTGCCATCGGCATTACAAGCAAGCCCTCATCTGTCCCACCATAACACCTGTCTTGACCCTGCTGACCTCTCCAGCTACCACTCCCTTCCCTGCTCTCCTGCCCAGCAGCACCCTGAAGGAGCCATCCATCCTCCCTTTCCTTCCCTGAACCCCGTTCCCTGCTCCTCAAGGTCACCAACAACCTCTGTGCTGTCAAGTCCACACCTGATGAGGCCTGGCACAGCTCACCACTCCCTCCTCCCCGAGCTTCTAAAACTCCGCCCTCCAGGTTTTTCTCTTACCTCACAAGCTGCTACTTCCCCTGGCTAGCTCCTCCCCACCTCCCTCATCCCCGGTGTCCGAGTGGCCTGGGGTCAGCCATTGGCCCTCTTCCCTTTTCTTGCTACATTTATCAGGTGATCTCCAGCCTCATGGCTTATGGAAGGAACATCTCTATGCTCCCGAGGGAACATCTCCTGCCCCAATTTCTCCCTTACACTCATTCTACCCAACTGCCAATGCAACGTCTCTACCTGGACTTCTAAGGGTATCATAAAACTGAATATCGCCCAAATGTATCTCTAAGCTCCCCCAAATGTGCTTTTCCCATGGCCTTCCCCATCTTAGTCAACGGCAACTCCACCTTTTCAGATTCTCCAGCCAAAAAGCTTACTGTTACCCTGGACCCCTCTTTTTCTTCACACCAAAATCAACATTCGGAAGTTCTACTGGACTCTTACCTTCAAAATACGGTAGAGTCCAAATCCGACCACTGCCGCCACCCTCCGCCCCGAGCCACGCCCTCTCATCTGGCCCCAAATGCTGAGGCGGCTCCCGCCCAAGCTCACCAGCTCTGCCCCGCCCTGGACTCCCCAGCTGCAGCTGGCGGTCTGGTGCGACTGAAGTCAGGTCACGGGATGCTTCCTTTCAAAACCCTCCATGGTTTTCTAGCTCTTTCACGGCAACAGTCAGAAGCCCTCACCACGAGCTGGTCTTCGTCCCCCATCTCTCCCTGGTCCCCCTGGCTGTCATATACAGTGGCCTCAAAGCCGAGAGCTTCAAGGTACCCCCTCACACACTAAGGCCACCCTCGCCCTCTCTGCAGGACACCCAGAGCCAGTCTGCACCGAGGCCCCCAGAGGGCCTTCTGTAGGAAGTTACCTGGGCCAAAGCTACTTGCCTGCCCCTCAGCCCTCCTAGACGCCCCCTGGGTCCTCTGGTTCTCCGGGCAGCTGCTCAGGGCATGGCTACTATTTTGGCTGCCCCAACCCACTGGCTGGGCTAGAACCATAGCCCAGTACCTACCGATCCTCACGATTCCGATCCACTGAGTAGAATTGCTTCCGCAGCCACCTGGAGGGAGAGGAGCCTGAAGTGAGACCCACTTCTCCAGCCGGACTAGGTCCAGGGAGGTCAGCAGGCAATGCCTGTGCACACCAAGGCCTGTGTCCTTGCCACTGCTCCCTAGAACCTACTGCCCCCAACCCCAACCATGTCAGGGGGGTTCTTACCTCTCGATCTGCAGAGGCGTGGCTGCCTGCAGTGTGTCCTCCATCAGCCATGTTAAACCCTTAATCCACATGTTCACTTCATCCTCAGATGTAGCTGTGATCAAGGGGTAAAGAGCTGAGCTGAGGACACACACTCCCTGCTGAGCCTAGAGCCAGCGCATATATCTGCCCCCAAACTACCCCCAACCTCCTCCAGCCCTGGGACACCTACCTTGCAGGCTCAGGGTCTTCAGGCGGAATTCCATCCCGTACAGGATGACAAAGCAGTGCGACTGGTCTGGTCGGAAAGCAGGGTCCTCTTGGTAGCGATCAAAATCCCGTGAGGTCTTCCCTGGGCGGATCTCCTTGATTTCCCGAATGTCAACTAGGAAGGTAAAGAGGCCAAGGTCAGGCTGGGGTCTCTGAGTCAATGCTTAAATGAGGGCAGCCTGGTTTCCTTACTCCCCCTTAGGGAGGGACCACAAAGAGAGACACCTCATCAAGGGGCAGAGCCAAGAGTACTCACAGTCCTACCAGGTGATAGAAGAGAGTGAGTCTGAGTCTAAGGACAGACCTCTGCTGGAAGTGGAGCTGTCTGGGGGAGCAGGGAGCCCCACCCTGCGTACCTTCCCTTGCTGAGAATATGGGTAGGTCACACTGACCTGGAAAAAAGCTGGACTCCATAGAGACAGAACTGGGGAGGGCCGAAGGCTGTTCTGTGAGGACCATTTCCTGACACAAAGTACACAAACCAAACTGTAAAGTCCCAGGATAGGGTGAGGCAGACCCAAGTATGTCTCGGGATCCATGGGAGGAATGAGGGGTCAGGCTCAGAGAACTAACACACCCCTGAAATGGCCCACCACCCCAAAGACATCCCCAAGCAAGTCTCAGCAAGAGGCCTGGTCTCCCAAGGCAGCGGCTATCCAAAGGGATGTTCCCTGCCCTGGCCTGCCTGGGCTATCCAAGGGCCTGTGTGTGCTCCCCTGCCCTCACCCGGCACGGATTGGGGAAGCACGCAGGACTGAATGGCAGACGACCTGCCTTGGCCACTAACAAGGGAGATGACACTGAGTGACTCATTTAACTTCTAGTCTCACTTTTACCAAATATAAAGTCAAGGGCTTGACTGAATCTCTTTAGAAGGCAGGGTGGTAGAAAAAACACGCATGGACTCTGGGAGCAGACTGCCTAAAGCAGAATCCCAGCTCTACCCCTCATTAGCTGTGTGACCTCAGCACAGGGACAACTGCTCCAATCCCACCCCTCATCTCTTAATGCAGGTCATAATAATGGTGAGGGTGCCTGTAAGATCAAAAGTCCTAAAAGCCAAAAGTACCCAGCCCTGTATATGGTACATGGGAGCTCCCTGAATGCAGGTTCCCTCCCTCTGCTCCTTCACTGAAGTACGCTAGGGGCACAGGTTCTGACCCCAGGCCAGGATAGGACCCCAGCACGGCACGGGGAAGGGCTACCCGAGCCACACATCCACGCGATCCCCCGGTGCTGGCTGGGATCCTGGACGGGGGCAGACTTTCCGAGTCAGATAAAGAGACAGATTTAGGGAGGAGCTGTTCAAACAGAAGAGGCCTGGCTGAGTGACCAGAGAGGACTCTCCCTGAGCGCTCCCTCAGCATCAGAGCCCCTACTAAGGCTCTCAACCTGGACTGGCCTGGAAGACCTGGAGCCAGGAGCGGCGCCGGCACACTGCCAGCTAGTGTCCACCCCAGAGCTCTGCCAGTCTCAACTGTGCACCGCCCAGGCCACACTGTCCCACAGGGCCCAAACCCCTAGGCTCTCTTCCTATCCCTTCCAAGCCACAGCTGTGCCCCATCTGTCCCACCTCAAACAGAGGCTTCTAGTCCCAACCCCAGCTCTCCACCACAGCATTACTGGTTCTAACTGGGCCCTGCCCTCCCTGCCCCCTTGCCTTCATCAAACCCTCAGGCCTGGAGCTCCCACTGAAAAAGCCCTGTCTTCCCTGCCAGCAGCCCTGCCCCCCAACCCCTTACTAATGAGCCACCTTAAGTTCTCAGAATCCTTGTAACACTGTCCTGACTCCTCCTGTGGCTGCTCACTATGGAGAACATGTTCCTTCTGTGGCCTCTTCAAGGACCTTCCTAGTGAGGCTCAGTGATCTACATTCCCAGCTTCTTCCCTATCATCTTCTTTGCTCCGTCTAAACTAAGCTGGACCAAGGGCAAGAATAGCCAGTGCTTCCTGTCCCATTTCATCCTGGCCCCGAGGGTGGACTGTCTACCTCCCAGGCTCCATTCTCTCCCACCAAACACCCAACTCAGAAGCGGTTTCCTGCGGTAATCACGCCCTGGACTCCTCATGACACCAGGTGAGGTTCGTCATCTCCTCCCCAGGCCAGGCAGGGCCCATGCAGTACTTGCTAAAGGACTGAACGAACAAACGAGAAAAGGAGGCACACAGGTGGGGGGAGGGGCCACAAAATGGCAATGGCGTTTTAAAAATGAGTTACACTGAGGTAGAAACGGGGGTATGTGGGGAACTGAGTCACAAAAACCTAGCCTGAGAAGACAGTTTCCAAGGATGGAAGGAGGAGCTGAACAGGGGGAATGCCCAGATCAGAAACTGCAGAATAACCACAAACCCTGCCCTTGGAAACAAAAACCGGTATGCTTTTCCGGTGCTGAGCTGCTGTCATCCCCTCCCACACCTCTCACACGGGCACACAACCTCACAAACACAAATGCGTCTACGCCAGGGTCTGAGCGCTCCACAGTCAGGGCCCTTCCTCTCAGCTGCCCGCCCAGCGTGAGAAGCCGCCCATGACGCGGCTACTGCTTGGCAGGCAGCTAGAGGGTCAGTTCAAAGCCTGAGGCCGGATACGTGTAGCCCCACGCACGCACACACACGCCCCACTCCGCCGGCGGGCCCAGGAGAACCTCGGGCCTGCCCTGTGCTCCTGGGCACATTCCCACCGAGATCAGGCTGGAGGCCAACTGGGCTTCTGCCCCACACAGGAACCACAGAGGCAGAGAGCAGCTCCAGGCCAGGCGTCCGAGCTTCCCGAGCTCCGGCTGGGCCACACCTGGTCCCTTGTGCTCCCCCCGCCCCCCGGCCCCTATGAGGAAGTGTTATCCTGATCCTGATGCCCTCCAAGCGCATCAAGCCAACAGGAGGCTGAGAGGACAGGATGCCAGGGTGAGACACTCTACCATGTTCTTAAAAAGTCATTTCCTGTGCCACCTCCCAACCCCACTTCCCATCCTCTTGTGTGGGAGGCAAACACAGAAGGGTCCTCCTTCCTGAGAGAGCCAGGGCTGGTCCCCCAGGGACTGCCACCAGGGGAGGAGACTCCCTGAGACAGGCATGGCCTCTGCCCTCATTGGGAGGGGGAGGCCAAGACACCCCAGCTGTCTGGGTCCAAACCGCAGTGGGACAGGAAGGGCAGGGACAGACACCCTCCCAGGACCCAGGAGCTTCAGGAGGAGAGAACTGCTCAGAAGAGCAGGAGAGTAGCACCCTGTTCCCAGAGACCCATGACCAAGCACTCATCCCCCACTCAGAACCATGGGAAAACAAGGTTCAAGGAACACTGGGGACAAGAAAAGCCAGGGTACTGAGAGGTCCTCGCTAGGCTGGAAACAGACAAGTGAGACAGGGGAACTCTTTGAGGCACAAGGGCAGGATCCCACAACCAAGGGGCCAGGCTAGCCCCCCCTGTGTAGCAGAAGAGTGCAGGCCTTCACCAATGACAAAGGTCCATCTTCAAGCTCACTCCAACCTGAGAGGGCCTGGGGTTCCATCAGCACCACCCGGCCAGCTCTGCCCATGCAGAGGCATGGCATGTTCATTCCTCCAAGGACCGGGTCCCTGAGTCCACGCTTCAGAAATGGCATGTGTATCACCACACCAAACACAGCTGTGGTAGAAGGGACAAGCTAAGGTGCCTGGGCATTTAGTCACCCACATACCCTCATGAAGATACAGAGACCACCACCAGCCCTCCTCGAGAGGCTTTGGGGTAATGAGGGATTATCCATGCTGGGTCAGGGACTGGCACCACAGGCCAGCTCTGAGGGCAGAGGACCTTCTGATGGCCAGACTGCCTGGTGCTCTGGGCAGAAGCTTGGGGGTTCTGGTGGCAACCTGCCCCCTCTCACTCCTTCAGGAAGCCTGCCCTGACCATCCCCCTTCCTAAAGACTGTCCATGCCTAGCAGAGGAGAACTGTGCAGGTCTTAAATCCTAGCTGTGCAGCCCTAGGCAGGCCCTCACTCTTTTGGCCTCTGTTTCCCCATTAGTAAACTGGGAATTCCTCTTCCCTCACAGGGTTGCAGTACGGACCTTGTCAGGAGCCAACGATCCCATGAAGTCTGAAGGAGCGTGACCCCTGGCCTGTGTGCCTACTGCATCAGCTCGAGGCCCAGAGAAGCCAGCAACGGGGAGAGGACTGCAGCCACCTGTCGGGGCTTTGCTGGGCTTGGGCCCAAACCTGGGAGAGGTAAAGCTAGGCTGCAGCTGCCTCAGCCCAAGGGAAAGAATCCACGGAGCCACTTTCCTAGCTCAAAAAGGGGTCTCGAAGGGATTGGGCACCATGAAGGCGTGGGGCTCCTGAGGCCAGAGTTCAGATCAGTGCCTGCAGCTGTGCTCTGAGCCAGAGGTTGCTTCCTGTGCCTACAGCACCCCACCTGCACACTCATCAGGAATCTGAGGCATGTGCACCCCACCACCTCACACAAGGTGGCTATCAGAACGGGAGATTAACAGATGGAAATCACAATCTTCAAATCCTGTTTCCAAGCACAGAGCTGGGCCTCTCTGGCAGGTCACCGACAGAGCGAAGGTTTCCCTTAGGGGTGGGACAGCCATTAACCATTCACACCTGAACAGCCGGCTACATAAAAATATTCACACAGGAGAGTCAAGCCTGGCCTACCCTGCCCACCCCAACCTTGGATTGGTTTCTGTTTTGATTTTTATGTAGAAGAAAACATGCCCGTTGCCTGGTGGCAGGGGCTGGCTCTAGGCATTGAGGTAGAATGCCACAAGACTGAATTTGCAAAACCAAAGCTTGCATGACCAGGCAAGAAAACCCTCGTCTCCTGTCTTGGCCCAGGGACAGGTTCCTTGCCAGAGACCATGAGACTAGAGATCAGCAGTTACTCAAAGCAGAGTGCCCGGGTCAGTCAGGCCTGGAAAGCAACTGCCTTCGGGATGTACCAGTAGTGGTGGTTGCTTCCCCTTTAAGAGCCTCAGTTTCCTTATCTGAGCCACACAAGTGATCCCAAGCACTTTGGGAGGCGGGCAGCTAGACAGTCCCAAAAAGTACTGTTGGGGCTCTCAGGGCCAGATCAGAACTTGCCTTTGCAGGAAATTAGGTCCCCAGGCCTGGGACAACACCTACTCCCCTGGGTGAGGAGAGGGTGCCACAAAGGGGACAAGCTCAACGGCAAGCAGCCAGCCTGAAGTCTGGGAAGGGACTGAAGACAATAACCCTAGAGGACTTGTCCATGCAAGGTCCTTCTGGGGTAGGGCTGCTAGGGCTGGTCTTGGAATCCTGTTCCCCACACGCTCCCAGACATCAGGCTGAGCCACAAGTGCCCCACCAGTCATGCCCCTGCCTGGTGCATCAGCACCGCCACAGCAGGGAGGGGCAGAGAGGCAGCATTCCTGGACACCAGGCAGAGTCCTCAGGGAAGAGAAAGGGGGTAGCAAGGGCGGAGCACCAAGCTTTTTCCAGAGTATCTTTATGAGTACGGCTCATGAGAGCCAGCCAATCCTGCCCCACAGCAGACTTCACTCGGACCACGGCAGGCCCTGGAAGGGGTAGTAGGAAGCTCAGCATCAAATCCAAGATTCTAAATTAGACCCAAGCTTCTCAGTCAGGAATTAGTGTCCTAGCATCCCCTGCTGCCAGTGAGGCCACCTTCCAAACAGCCCTACACAGAGGCCCTCCAAACCTATTGGCCAACTAACCACCCATCAGACAAGAAGCATGTACAGAGAAGACCCAGCAGCACCAAGCACTGGCAAGGCAGGTGGGAAGCACGGCCCCGCCTCTGAGACTCATTTCCCTTATCTGCAAAAGAGGATCACCACTCCTGGCCCCTTCTTCACTGAGCGACTGTGAGAGGTCAAGAAGAGACACCGAAGTGATCTCTCCAGGAAGAGACAGGAGGACATACTGAAAATTAACCTCCCCGCAATGATGAACACAGAGCCAAGACCACCAGCAGCACAAGAGAAAACCAGAAAGAAGCGGCATATATCACAAATTTCTGGACATGAAACATGCTTTCACTGAAATATTTTTCTTAAGAGCGCATTCTTCCTTTCACAAAGTATGTAAGCTAACTGATGTAAACTGTAGAAGTCACCCATACAGAAATACACGCATATATATTTTGCAACTTAAAAAAATTTTAACTCATGGTAAACGTGAAGAGTTTTGTTTTTTTAATCTAGAGAGCTTGAAAGAGGTAAATGAATGTTACCTGGACAGGTCCTTCCCCTCTGGGGGTTTTCATTACCCCAACTCATAGGATGTGAACCCCCAAATCCCCTCCAGGCCTGGGTATCCAACCCTGCAAAGGGCACTGGGGGAAGGTGGGGAAAGCCCAGCCCTCCCCAGAAGGCCAAGTCCAATCAAGGCAATGAGCTGCAAGGACCCCAGCCCATCAGCTCTCAGCCCATGTCCCTCCCTCCAAGCCTCTGCACATGCCAAGCCAGGGCTAGTGGCACAGCCAATGCTCCACCACTGATGTCACACTCTAGTGCTTCCAGGGATCTAGGTCGCCTGTGAGCTAGCTCCTGAAGGAAGAAGCTACATTCAACTCTTGTATCCATTCCCCAAATTCAGGTCCTAGGGAGGCCTCAAAATATATACAGAGTGCTAAGGAGCAGGAACAAACACACGAGTTAGATTCCAAAGATTATTATCTAACAAAGGCAGCAAAGGCCACAGATGCTCAAAGATGGTATCAGGGATGGCTTCCTGGAAGAGGTGCTGCAGTGGGTCAACAAAGGCTGAGGAGCTACAACAAATATGCAAATGCAGGAGTTGGTGAGGTTTACTAAGGGGACAGGAAAAAGGACCAGTCATGGTTGTGGCACAGGGGTGGGGCATGGCCTCTGGGGGTCAGGGCACTCTGGAAACACTGGTAAGTCCCTGTACAAAGGTTCCTGCAGCTGGTGGGAACCATGGGAAGTTAATGGAGCTTTGAGGAATAGAAAAGGCAGGGCTCCCTGAGCACCCTGCCCTACTTGGCTCTAAGTCAAGGCCACCAGGAGATTCAGAAAGTGAGTCCTAGGGGTCAGGAGAGGTGTGCAAATCTTCCCCCAAATGGGGCACTTGGCTCATTTGGTAGAGCATGTGACTCCTGATTTTGGGGTTATATGAGTTTGGGTATAGAGATTACTTAAAAATAAAATCTTCAAGGCGCCTGGGTGGCTCAGTCGTTAAGCGTCTGCCTTCGGCTCAGGTCATGATCCCAGAGTCCTGGGATCGAGCCCCACATGGGCTCCCTGCTCTGCGGGAAGCCTGCTTCTCCCGCTACCATTCCCTCTGCTTGTGTTCCCTCTCTCGCTGTGTTTCTCTGTCAAATAAATAAAATCTTAAAAAAAAATAAATTAATTAAAAAAATAAAATCTTCAAAACAAACAAAAAAACACTTCCCCCCAAGTGCTCTCTTATTATAACCCTCTCTAAGCACAACTAGGGATAAACAGATGGGACATTCCCAGCTGCCCCCACCCCTCAAGTCAGCCACCTTTCATCACCCTCCAAAGACTACACACCCAGGGCGAGGGAACACTGGAGCTGAGCCTTCTCCCTCAAAGGATGCCGACATGGAGAAAGGAAGCGACAAAGGGAAACAACGCTCTGTGGCCAATTCCTGAGCGCCCCCCCCACCCTTACACAAAGGTTCCTGCACGATGCCCCAAGGGTAGGGCAGGGCCCCCTTCAGATGGAGCCAAAGACAAAGGGGCTCTGGCCAATGAGTAGCTGTACCAACTAGAAGATACAGCTTTTATAGAGCCAGCAAACCTCTGAAGGTAAAGATGGAGGTGACCTAAGGAGAGGAAAGGACAGAACCCAGGCACAGGTGGGAACAGAACCTAACACAGCTGGAACGAGGGGCATCGGACGGGCCAGCAGTTTCCACCCTGCCCAAGGCCTCTGGAAGGAGTGAGAGTCCCCTCCTCCCTGGCCCTCCATTCCCCTCTGTGTTCTTTTTTTTTTTTTTTAAATTAATTTTTATTAACATATAATGTATTATTTGCCCCAGGGTACATGTCTGTGAATTGTCAGGCTTACACATTTCACAGCACTTAACAGCACATACCCTCCCCAATGTCCACAACCCAGCCACCCCATCCCTACCCCCCCAACCCCCCGTGTTCTGAGACTACAAACTTGCCCCTCCTATCTTCCAACAGAAACCATCAGAAGCAGTTCCCAGATCCCACCAGAGAGGAGGGGTGGGAAAAGCAGAGGGGTGGGGAGCTATCTACCCCCATTTTATAGACAAAGTCGGACGCTGGGAGACATGGAGTCGGAGGGTCATGCAACAAAGAAAAGGTGAAAATGGGGCCTTCCTCCTTCCCAGGCCTGTGGAGCAGCAGGGGAGAGGCCCCTTCCCAGGGTTTACACTAGGAGACCCTGGCTGAACCCTGGGCGTCCAGGGTGTACCAGGGCGGAGCTCAGCATCTGCTTCTGGCTGGAGTTTCCTCAGTCACTGCTCCCTGAACACCTGACCGAGAAGAGCAGCCAGGCCTGGCGGGGCATCTGGCCCTCTCCCACCTTGATAAACAGGAAAAGGCCATTCAGACAGCTGGATGGAGGTCTGTAGGGTCCTCCTACAAGAGACCTTGAACCTGTATGTACTAACTGCTTCAGGTTACAGCTGTAAAGGATCGTTGCCAGCACATGAATCATCTAGATTCTAGATGAATCTCCTCTTTGGAGCAATGAGAAAATGGAGGCTCCTAAGGGTCTCGTCAGGATCCCACAGTGGTTCATGGCAGAACTAGGACCCTCTGCATGGCCCCAGAGCCTTCACACCACCTAGGCAGGCAGTCTCCTCGCCTAGGACGCTAAGACTAATCCCACCCATTCCCAGAGGTGGGAACAGCATGCTCAGGCCCCAAAGGAAGGAAGGGAAAGGAGGCCCCACCCAGAGAACTCAAAGCTGGGAGAGAGCTGAGCAGTCGCCTGTTATGCTTGTTCATTCATTCATTCCATCATCTAATCAAACTGGTATCAGGCACCTATCTCCTCAGTGTCAGGCCCTGGGTTGGCTCCTGGGTAAACAGAGATCAATAAAGCACTTGAGTTCCTGCCCTTCAGAAAAGCTCCTGGCTGGTGGAGGAAACAGATGGGGAAGTAGATAACTATGAGGTCGTGCAAAGATGGAACAACAGGGAGATGTCTGTGGTGCTGGGAGCACAGAGAAAGTGAGCAGTGCTCCTGGGATTTCTCAGATTGCTCTGCAGAAGGCAGGTCTGGAGGGCTGACAGCCCATGTCAGGCAGAGGGGATCTTGGAAGCCAAGGCACCCATGGAACAGTTGGTGGAGCAGTTTGATGGGGGGGTAGAAGGGGGCATTCAGTTTCATAGTAGAGGGGGAAGGACACTGGGCCTATAGCGGGCCTTTCCCACAACAGGGGAAAGTCACAGTGTGGACAAGGGCTTGCCCCACCTTTGCTGCCCAGGCCTAAATAACTCCCCAGGTCGTTCATGGGTCAGCCCCCAGGGCAGAGGTCCTCTGCACTTTGCCCTCTGCCTCCACTGAAGGCTGATGCTGTCCAAGTTTTTTCCAGATGTCTTGTGTATGCCCAGTCCCCAGCTAGAGAGGTTGAGGACCCAGCAGGGCCAGCTCCCAGAAGCACCCAGGACCTTGAAAGTTCAATGAAATGCGAGTGCCCCCCCCCCCCAGTATACCCAGGCTACCTGGAGTACAAAAACACTGAGTGTAAGTCACTTTTCCATCCTCCTCTTTCCTGACATTCAGAGCAATAAACATGGTTGACCATGTCCTCCCTCCTGCTTGAAGCTCTGCCCTCGGCTTCTCCTTCATGACTTCTGGTTTCCTCCTCCTTGGGCTTCAGGCCTATCTGCATTACACACTGGCCTTTGGCAAGGCCGAAGCCAAAGTCCTCTCTTCCCCTAATGCTCTACCTCCTCTCAGTCGGTCATTGATTCCCACAGATTCCACTGCCTCCTCTTATGGACAACGCTGTCCCTACCTCTAAGCTTCAGGTCCTTCAGTCCAACTGCCTGCTTGCCACCTCCACCTGCTCACCTCAGAAACACCTCAAAGTCAACCCCTCAAACCAAACACGTTCCCTCAAACACACTCTTCAACACGTCTCTCACCAAAACCCAGGTCTCCTGCCACACCTCTTGGGGCAGCTAACAGCATCACCTCCCAATAGGTACAGAAACTAGAAACTTTAGAACCCTCCTTAACACTTCTTTTTCTCTCACCAGCCCTAATCTAATCCTTGGACAAGCCCTAATACTGGGTTTATTTGTCACAACCATGTTTACTGAGCACTTAGGTGACTGGGAACCCTATGCGCATTTTAAGGCTACCTGACTGACAATCTTCTCCAAGGGAGTATAAGCTCCTTGAGGCCACCCATCAGTTTTAAGGCCCCAGGGCTGGCAGGAAATGAATGCATTAGAAGGGGAAAATCTGCGCCCCTCTGAACAAAGGGTAGGAACCTCTGGCTAGAGGTCCAAGGGATGGGCTGACGTGGGAGGACAGGTGGAAGGAGACAGCAGAGGCCTCCTCTACAGAGCTACTTACGGAGCCCCATGCCAGCCCTGGCTCCCCACCTCTTTGGTTTCCATGTTACCACCACCTCATACCCCCTGCTTCTTGGAGGCAGGGGGTGGGAAGAAGGTGTGGGGCCAGCCCTTAAACCCCCAGCAGAGTCAACCCTGACCAGGAGGCTGGAGATGTGCTAAGCAATGAAGGAAGTCATGAAGGGGAAGGTCTGTTGGCCCAGAAGTCCTCTTCTGTGCACCCCACTAGGCCTCTCATGTTCTAGAGCTGCTGAGCTCAGCCTCTCCTCAGCATCTGGCCACACTCCCTCTGGGTCACGCCAACCCAAGCCAAGACACTTTCCTCGTCCTCCTCCTTTTGTTCCTGGGGAGGCAAGGCCCTGATGCATGATCTAGCCTCTGACCTCACCCCAAGGTGATCAGGAACTCACTGACTCCCCAGGAAGCCCATCTAGGATTCTTGAAGGTTGCCTCCCCTGTCAAGAGGAATGCCTACCTTGGGACTTCCCACTCTTGAGTTTAATTTCCTAGTTCTACACTCTTAAGACAACTTCTGGCCTCACCTCCCCTAACAGGCTCCTTGCTGCCTCCCACTCCAGCCTGTAGAACTTCACCTTTCCAGTGTGGGCCAATTCTCAAGCCAGGGACAGGACATCCCTGTGGAAATGGTCCAGGCACCAAGCATTCCATTGTCACTAGAGGGGATGTTCTCTGTATTTCACTGCTAGCCTCAAGAGGCCCTGAGTAAAATCCTTGACAAAGTAACATATGCTACCCTTTTTAACCTCCTTGGTGGGTGTGCTAAGAGTTCCCAAGAAAGGCCACAGGCACATTATACTTAATTACTACTTCAGGTAAAGTGACTAGGGAAGGAAGAAGAGAGCTACCTCCCAACAGGGGGAGGGCCGTCAGGTGGAATAGGGTGGAGGGGAGAGGGGTCTGCAGAGCCCGTGTATCCCATCACTGTCCAACCTCCCAGCTGACCTTCTGTCCCCAAGTAGGCTGAAAAGCCTTTGGGACCTGTGGCCCGCTCCTCTCCTTCCCAGGGTTAGTCACTCTATGAACTCAGGCTGTACTCTTGGGGCCTGAGGCTAAAGTCATACAGTCCCACAGGGTTAGAATTCACCCCCCACACACCCACAGCTTCGCAGCCAAAGGCCCAGTGTGGTCAGTGTCCTACTCCCCCCACAGGCAAGGCCAAGCCAAGGACACTGTGACCTGGGGGCACCCCTTAAACAACTACTTCCCTCAGGACATTTCAGCTCAGCCATATCCCCAGGTGTCCAAGAAAACAGGAAGCCAACCCCAAAGTGAACGGCCCACCCTTACTGAGTTAGAATTAGATCTCACACAAACAAGTGGTCAGACTTGCTGGGGCCCAGCCCCTCACCAGTCCGGTCAGTGTTCACTGCCAGGGCTTGGAGCTTCCGCCAGACCACCCACTCTTCACTGTGCCCACGCCTTGCTCCCAGGCACCTCATAGCCTTTGTAAAGATTCTCTAACCAATGCTGGCTTGCCAGCCAGCAAGGGGAGGAACTCCACAAGGGCAGGGTGAGCTGCAACAGAGAGAAAGCTGATTGTGTCTGGACCCTTAGGTTCAGCCTACAGTACTTGAGGCACAACATCTCCTGCTGGATCTGGGCTTTCATGGTTTTCTGAATGTTCTAGATTGCAAGCTTCCCAGGATCGAAAATCAAGCCACCTCCTTTTCTTGCTTACTAACCCAGCCTCCTCTGTGCCAGGCAGGGGCTCAGAAAAGGAGATGCCAATCTTCTGCGGGAGAGAGTCCTGCCCATTTATTCTGCATCCCGAGTCCTGCTGAAGCCAGGGCCACCCGCCAGCACCGGGAAGGGCCCGGAAGGAAGCAGCAGAGCCTATACACAAAGCCTACATGTGGCTATAAAAAGGAGCCCTCCCTGCTTCCCCCAAGATGGGCCCGGTTCCTAGGAGGTGATGAGTGAGGCAGAGAGCTAGTACTTGTGCCTGGGCACACAGCCACTGCAGCCTCTCAAAGTCTAGCCAAGCACCACCTCAAAAGGAACCAGTGTTACAAGGACAGGAGGGAGAATGTTAAGAGCTAAGTGAGGAGAGCAAGCAGAGATTCTCAAGCCCCATCTCCTGGGACCACAGACTCCCTGAAAGCAACCAACTCCATGTCCCCAATGCCTCTTCCCCCAGCTCCAGAGTACTCACAGAAGAGCCCTCTCCCACACTTCTCTTCCTCTCCTCCTTCTCTCCCTCTCCTGAGGGCTCCCTGTGGAGGCACCAGCACATCCAGCCAAAGAGCTCTGGGAGTAGCTATGAGGAGGCAATGAGAGGCTCTACCTCCGGAGTGATAGTAGGAAAGCTGCGGCAGCAAAAGATGAGGCTCAGGGCAACTCGAGGAGGGGTCCAGCAGGGAGAGGACGATGAGCCAGGAGCGCAGACAGGATACTTCAAGGCTGAACACAAGGGTACCTGCTGCAGAGGGCCCGGCCCCGTGGGCGGCGCTCCACGTGCCACAATGGCACAGCCGCCCGTACCACTGCCCACAACAAGCCAGCCTCTTATCCAAAGTCCTCTCCAGCCCAGTCTGCCCAGCGTTCGGGCCCCGCAACAGGAGGCTGAGCCAGAGCCACTGAGGCCATTCTCCAGAAACAAGTGGAGTGGCTTGTCATGATCACACACATGTAGCAGAAATGGAAAGGGAGCCTCAGCTGTTGTCTGCAACGGAGAGAGCTCTGGACAGCTCGCTATCAGAGCCCCTCACCTCTCCCAGCTGACAGAGCAGCCTCTCCTTTGTCTCCTCCACAGCACTCCCCAGGCCCTGGAATTCTTTTTTCTGTCCGGCTGCTGATGTCCTTTCTGGCTACACCTATCTTAACCTTTACATTTTTTACCAGACTCCATGGTGGTTGGCATGTCAGCAAATGCTAGAGTCCAAAGCCAGGCTAGCACGGTGAGGCCCTCCTTGTTCAGTGTGCCACAAAATGCCCAAGAAGGTTGGGGTTTAGGGGCTTTTCATTGCTGTTTTAAGGAAAGAGTAGCTAGAGTGATAAAGCACACCAGGGTAGAGACCTGCGACCACCTCACGTCCAGTTTAGCAGGCCTAACACACAGCAGCATGCCCACAGTAAACAGGCAAACGTAGGAACACCCTGGATGAATGTACGCACCTGAGCACCGAGGGTCCTGGAGAGACCCTTCGAGGAGCAGCACCTGGGGCACGGAGCCCCAGGTCCCCACCTCCCTGCAGAGGCTCAGGTGCAGTCGTCATCATGAGCCTGTCACAACAGGTCAGAGCAGGGCTCTTCCGTCTCCCTACCTCAGATCACCTGTTATCTTCACCCCCAGTAAGAGAGTGGGAAAGCATCTTGATGGGGGTGCCACGGCAAGATGAAGGCAGCAGATAATCTAGATGGAGGGTCTAGGTCCAATTTGTCCACGGACAGAAGCCTGGGATGGTCAAACAAGCACATCTGGCCAGAGGGCAGAGTAGAGATCAGATCACTGTGTCCACATAAAAAAACACGCTGGTCCTACCTACAGAACAATCTATCTTCTTGTCATTTTCTCAAGAGTGGAAAAATAACTGAATATTGTAGTGGGAATCAGAGATCCTAGGCTCTGATCCCGACACTGCAATGACCTTGCTATGTGACCTTACCTGGGGACCTTGGTTTCTCAACGCTAAGAGAGGGCTAACCATCCTTGCTCTCCCTCAGTTCACAGAGCTGTGGCAGCACTCAATACCACGGATGAGAATATGCTCCATGAACTCTACTGCACTAGGAGAAATACTGATTTTCCTCACGCCCCAGTCCTCTGTGTACACGCCCCTACTCAGGGAAGGAACAAAGAAGTGAAGAAGGAAACAGACTTCTAGTGCAGGCTGTCAGAGCAGCCACCAGTGTCTACACTTGGTGGCAGAAAGCACTGGAGCTCTGTAGTTAGCTAAGGTGAAAGTAAAGGAAACAAATACTTATCAAGTGCCCACAGGTGCCAAATGCTGTGCAGAGCACTTCCACATAAAATCTCTTACTCTTACACACAACCTCACTTGACCACTTTAATATACAGCTCTGTGAGGAAGAAATTCCTTTTATAGCTGAAAATCAGTTTCAGACAGGTTAAAGTTACTTGTCCAAGGTCACAGGAAGAGCTGAGATTCAAACCCAAATCTGATTCTAGCCACAAATTTTCAGTCATATGGAGCCCAGTTATCAACGGCCGCTCGAAGCCACTCGTCGTTACTTTGGCTCTGCTTAGTCTTGTCATCTGTTACCATATTGCTCTCAAAGAGTTTCCTCTAGGACAGCACGGGCGCCATGCCTCTCTGCACGGAGCACCAGCACAGTCCTCTCCTCTAACCCCCACCTCTATTTCCCCAACTCTCCTCAAAACCCCCACTGACTTCTCCAGTTCTAAGGGAATAGAGGTGGGGAGGAGTCTCCTATTCCCTAATATCAGGCCTTTGCAACATTAGGCCTCACCTCCCCCTCTAACTTTGAAGCCACATCAGATAAAGGGTACAAAATGGGAAGAGATGCCATGAGTTAATGAAGACTGACAGGAATGGTGACAGAAGAGGCAGAGACGGGCCCTATCATACTGAACGGGTAGCATTAAGCACTTCCTAGAAGAGAGGGGTCCCCAATCAATGTGCTCAGATAACATTTATCGGGGCAAGGCAAATAGAAATAGGTCAATATGATACCACAGCAGCTGCTTTCAGCCAACTGCTCTGTCACCTTGTAAAAGTCAGCAGCAGGAAAGAGCCCCGACAATAGCAGGGCTGCTGAGAGCTTGGAGCAAGAGAATGGGGGGCCTCGTCTCCCAGTCAAAGGGCTTGGTGGCCAGGCTCCAGCTCTTCAATATGACAGGTACACTGGCTCCCTTCCGCTCCTGGGTCTTCCTGGGGAACTTAATCCTCACCCTCCTCTTTGTCAGAGCTCCCACGGCACCACACTCCATGTGAAGCACCCTATGAAGATCTTCCTCAAATAGTCACAAAACCCTTATGAGACAAATACAGTTTGTTACTATATCCCCTTTTGTAGACAAAGAGCCCAGAGAGAAAGGCACACACTCAAGGTCACAGGAAGAGCTGTGTAAGTGGCAAAACCGAGGCAGTCTGAGTTCAGAACCCAAATACTAAGCTACTGTGCTCCACTGGCTCGCCCGTCCAGACCCAGGCCCGACCCTCCACAGCTGCTGCGTCCCGCCGGCCTCTAGAGGAAGTCTTGCCCCTGTTCATCAGCTCTCGCCTGCAAACTGCAGTAGCTTTACTGGTTTCCCTCAACCTCTCTGAGATAAAATGCAAGACAGCGCCACTTCAGCCTCTGCTGACAAGACAGAACAAAACCCAAGAGCATGGCACCCTGTGGCCCCCCCTAAACTGCTCCCAACCAGCCCCAGCCTTATCTCTACCACAATGAAGACATACCTGAGCCCTGCAAGGGATCTCTGTGCTCAGTCTGGGCACAGGTAACTTCTTCGGTCAGTCAAGGCACAGCTCACAGGTCACTGCCACCGCCCCCCCCCACACCCATCCCAACGCCTGCCCTGGCTCTCTATTGTCAACCCCAGCTCACTAAGCAGAGCTTGCTACTCTGCACTTACACAGAGCTTGGTATAGACCTCTATTATGGTATAGCACACAGGGTTATAATCACACGTTCTCAATTCTGTCTCTTCCAAGAATGTGGGAGTTCCTCAGTGGCACAGTCCATGTCTTCCTCACCCTTAGTGCCTAGCACTGGGCAAACAGCAAGTGTTCAAACAATATTTATTGAATAAATGCCCCTCATTCCACGAGGCTACACAAAACAAGGTTAGTGCCAAGATCTCTATCTAGTGACTCAAGCTTATGCATCTGTGTGTGTGTACACACATACACACGTACACACACACACACACACACACAGACACACACACAGTGCCTTGAACCCAAATCGGACTAAGTCTAAAGCCACAAACCTCCAGTTACTGTGGTCAATTACCAACCGCTGCTCACGGCCACTCCTTATCCCTGGCTCTGCCTACAATCTTGTCACCTGCTACTTCACTGTTCTCAAAGACAACCCTCCTCTCAAATAGGGAGGCATGCTCCCCTGAACAAAGCACTCCACAAGGTGCACAAGAACACACCCCTCCTCCAACGGTACCCCCACTTCTCCTAGGACTCTCCTCAGCTGTAGGTGTGTGTGGAGAGGGAGCAATGTTGGGTGTGCTCAGCTTCTCCAGTCTTCTGTGAAACAGGCCCCTTTCCTAGGTTCACAGGAAACAGAGAGCCCCAGCTGGACGGGGGGGGGGGGGTGCTGGCAGAGCTGGTTTGGAAACCCACACATCAGGGCAAGCCTCGGGTGTTGAGGAAACACTAAGAGGTCTGACTTCCCCTGGAAAAACTACAGTCAGACAGGAAACGCACAGGCAGGGATGGCTAGCTCTGGAGATCCGGACACGTGTTCTTGCCCCTTTCCCACTGGGAGCAATCAACCAGTACAAAGAAAACCCCCACGACACCCAGCCTGCCTACCTCAGACACCGCCAGCCCAGGCGGCAGAGTAAGTCTCGTGGACTGTCTCCTCTCCAGCCTGACAGCCACAGAGGTCAAGCCCCAGACAGCGGGTCCCAGTATCACCTCCTCTAAGCCTGACTGCCTTGTCTGAGCAGTTCGCTCGCTACTGCCACCACCCCTTCCCCACCCCATCAAAGGTACAACTAGGAATTATCATTGTCTGTTTCCCTGAGGGCAAGGACCTGTTTTCATTCACCACCTAAGGAGGCCTAGTATTCTTAGAAGAGTGGGGAAGAAGCCAAGTGGAAAGCATGAGGCTCCACGAGTCCTCACAGATGAGCACGGCTGTCATTCAGAGCCCTCCGTGGAGCCTCCACCCAGGCCCCGATGCCCACAATGACCCTTGACTGAACCTGCTCACCCCAGAAAGGTATCAGAAGGAAAAGTGTGGAGCCAGAACCTAGAGGAGTTGAGGGTTTACAATGCAGGCCTAGGCACAAAAATTTCTCCTTAGAGGAGCAGCAGAGACCACTGGGTATGGGGCCTGGGGCAGGCCCACTGGCAGCACAACTCTGGGGCTGAGAGTCCCCTTGGGATGGCCAGGCAATCAGTGCTCGGAGACCTAGAGAGCTAGGTCCCGCTGAGACTGTCACAGAGCAGCACTATCACCCCAGGGCACAACTCACTCCCCGCATTTCCATTTCCTTATCTATAAAATGGAGTGGGATTCCAGACACAGCCCCGCCCCCCACCAGGACAGTTGTGAAGATTAGCCAAGAAAACATAATGAAAAGTCTCCGTAGCACTCAGCAGGAAGTCAGTAATTGCTTTGTATTCATTTCTGTCAGTATCTGCAACCTAAAAAGCCAAACATCAACCTGGTTCCTGTCACATCACCATGACAACTAGTACCAAAGCACTTTCCCGCCCCTCTTTTGAGCCAAACTACCACCCTAAAAATGAGCACATGTCAGCCCCATTTCACAAGTGGCAAGGTGAGAAGGCACAGAGTTAGGTCAGAAGGAAGTCTGCTGCCTGGGCGGTATGCATTTTTATTGAACCACAGTATCTCTCCTTCAGGTCCAGACACGCTGGGGGTAGCAGAAGTGCCTCTCTCCTTGGCCAGGCTACAAGCACTACATGGAACCCTGGCAGAGTCAGCAGGAAAAGGCCAGATGGCAAGGGACACAGCCAGCTACCCATCTTCCTCAGAGCCTACAGAGGGGGCTGCAGGGATCAGCACTCATCAGCAAGGTGCACCACGAATGGGCAGAAGTGGGGTAGCTTCAGCGGGCGGCTCCATTTACAAGGTGTGAACGCTACACAAGCATCTACTAGCATTTTTACTCATATTCCTTCAATCTGAGCCTCCAAAATCAAAGGGCCAGGACTCCGACATTCTTTGCCTACACTCCCAGCCGATGAGATCCCTGAATCTGTACTTCTCTAGCTGAGCTACCCCCAGGAGCTGGGGCCATCGGGTCCTCTGCATTCCTGTCACCATCCCCTGAAGACCCAAGACACCATGGACCACTCTCTTCCCTCTCCACACCACTCCCTCCTGTTCAGGCCCCAACTTACAAATAAGATAGTCACACCCACAAGCCAGATGTGCAAATCTCCATAGATTTACTCCATAAATTTTACTCTGTCGGGTACTGTTCTATATATGACAGGTGGGTGAGGAGATGGGTTGAAGCAAAACAAAACCATTTCCTCCCTTTTTCCGGGTAGTGACCTAAGTGAAATGTGAACTTGGTTCCCATCCTCCTCCCTTCCTATCCCCTCAGGCTCTCGGACAGCCACGCGCCACCTCTCTCAACATTGACAGTCCAAGATGGAGGGCAGGCATAGTCTATTATTTCTATTGTTATTAAAAACAGCTTAGATTTATTAAACATTTACAACGTATCAGGCACTGTGCTAGAGATTTTACAATTCTCATTTAATCTCCAGAGCAACCATATATAGTGCATATATTACCACTCCTGTTTTACAGATAAGGAAACTAAGCTCAGAAAAAATAAGTAACTGGCCCTCAACTAATATATGGGCTTCAAATCCAGCCTTGCCTTCAACTACAGTACTGCACTTACTGCCTGCTGATCCCATGCATGGTCTGAAGTGCAACCTGTTAGTTACCCAGGAAATCTCTAGCAGGGAACCTCTGGCCAAAGCCACCAATTGAGCAGAGCACGGGGAGCACCATAAAAGCGAGGAAGGGACTGTGCCTAGAGTCTAGATGCCTGGGTGCTGTCCCCAGGACTACCTGGTTCCTTATGGTGTCTGTCCTTCCACAATTTTGGAATCCGGTCTCTCAAATCACCAAAATTTTCTCTCCGTAACTGACAGGGCTGTTGGAGGCACAAAGGAAGGCAGCTGCCATTTCTAAGTTCAGCAGCGGTATCAGATCTGGAGTTTGTAGTTGAGGATGGCTGCCTCACCACATGACTTTCCTTCCTCCCAATCTCCTCAACCCATCTACACACATGTACAACATACCCAAGAAGGTCTGTGGGACCCTCCCTTGGGGGTGTCACTTCCTGACGCCTCTCCTCCACATGGACCTGGTTCTGACCCTTCCTCTAACATTAGTCTCTAGGGGAGTCCTTGCAGGAAGCAACCCACAACCTAGGGTCGCAGACAAACTACCTCTCATACTTAAGGCCGGGCTATGGAGGGCAGAGCTGGGTGCCTCATCCGGCCATAGCAAAGCATGCATTAAGTGGCGTAACACTGAAAGATCTGGGTTTTTTCAAAATCCCCCAACTCCCTCCTCCCAACTCAGACCTGTCCCAAAGCAGCCAAGCTCAAGCCTGAGAAGGCAAAGAGGCAGGAAACCAAAAGTAGCTACTCCAGGCTCCCTGCAGCCATGGAACACAGGACGCAGGACACACAGGGCCCCCAAATCCGCTGCACACTCTTGAAAAAAGTACCTGACTCTAAGGCACTGCGGCTGGTCTTTCTGGGCCAAGCTCTTGGGAATGTGCTTCCAAGGGCAAGTGGAGTCTGGCCCCTTTACCGAGAGTCCCTGTCCTGGCTCTGAGTGTCTGCCCACCCACGCAGACCTCTAAAAATCAGCTTCAAGACAAAAGCGGGGGGGAAGGGGAGGGGGAAGCCACTGCCTTTTCTCGGACTTGTCCAAACCAAACAGGACCACCTTCCACCCTCTCCCCAAGAGACAGATGAGTAGGCCTGGCTCTGATCCAAAACCAACCCTACTCCAACATCTTAAGTTCTACTCAGGGAACCCAAAGGTTCCTTTACAAACGGAAACCAACCCGAGGACCCAGAAAGTTTCACCAAGACCACTCTTTTGAGAAAAAAGGTGGTGAGCGGTGACCGTCTGGGCTGGCCCCTGATTCTGCTGCTGGGTGGTTTGACCTGTCTGGGCTTCCCTCGACTCGGTCAACACCACTCCCGCGGTAGGAGAGACCCGATGCCTGCCCCTCCGGTCCCCAACAGGCTAAGATTTTTAGGCCTCTGGGCAAAGCGCCTGGAACGCTCCCCACCTCCCGGGCTGGGGGAGGGGGTGTCCTGTCAGGTGACTGAGGACCCGGATGCCCCCCGCCCCCGGTGACCACCGGGGCAGAGGCGGGGGCGGGGCCCGGAGACTGTGGGGAAGGGCCCGAAAGTTTACCCAAGTCACTCGAGCAGCGGCCGGGGCGCGCGGGAGCCGAGCACTGACTCCCGCGGCCCCCGCGCGCAGCGGGCCCGGGGAGGGGGGCGCACTTACTGGCCCCCTCGATCTTGTCGGCGCCACGGCTCCACGTGATCTGCCGCGTTTCCAGCTTGACCTGGAAGGTCTTCCGCTCCGGCCGCTGCGACTTCTTGGAGTAGAACAAAGTCATGACGGTGCCCACCTCGAGGCTGCGGCAGAGGTGCAGCACCTCGGCGTCCGAGGGCGCGCCGGGCCCGCAGCCATTGGCGCAGGGGGACGCGGCGCCCGCCATGGCTTCTGCACTGGGGGTAGGGGTGGAGGAGGGGGCGGCAGCAGGCGGCGGCGCGGCGGCGCAGGCCCGGCCGGCGGGAGCAGGCGGCGGCGGCTGAGGCGGCCGGCGAGCGGGCCCGGCGGCGGCTCCTGCGGGCGGAGACGGGGCGGGGCCTGAGCGGGGGGCGGGGGCGGCTCTGCAGGCCCCGCCCCGGCCCGCGCGCCGGGAACAAAGGCGCCCGCGCGCCCGTGGAGAGGACCCCCGCCCGCCGCGCCTGCGCCCCGCGACCCCCTGGGCAGGCCCCGGGCGGGGGCGCGGGGCGCAATGGCGGCGGGAGCGCGCGCGCCGCTCGCGGTCTGCCAGCCCGTCCCTCCGTCCCGCAGAGCTTCACGCTCACGCTGCCCCGTCCGACCCCGTCACGCGCGGCAGCCCCTCGCCGGCCTGTCAGTCAGTCGCACACGCACAGGCGGCCGCCCAGCCCACTGTCCCGCACAGGCCCAGCCGCAGCCGCTCCCTCAACCCCACTCCCCGCGCGGCGGCCGGGAGAAGAGGTGAGGGTGCAGAGCGCCCCCAGGCCCGCCGGCCAAACCCGGTTACCTGGGCGGGCTGCCCGGCGGAGGGAGCCAGCCAGGCCAGGCCGGGCCGCCTCACACCCGCGGCGGCGGCAACGGCGGCGGCGGCGGCGGGGGAGGCGGGTCCTCTGCGCGCCTTCTTCGGGGAGGGGCGGGGGCGGGGCAGCCTGCGGATTGGCCAGCGGGCTCTGATGGACAGCAAGCCTGTCCCGCCCCCCCTTTTGGTCGCGCAGGGCTGGCCCTCAGGCCGCTCCTGCGACGGCCGGACCCACGTCTGTCCTGTCCTGCCCCTGTGGCCAGTGTGGCCTTCGATGGACCCGTCATTCGGAGAAGCCCCCAGACCTGAGCGTCCACTGTAGGGCTTTAGACCGTGGCCCCCGGTGGCCTCCATCTCTATGCTTCTCCTCAGCCACTGCCCGCCCCGCCTCTCGCTCCGCCTCCACGCGCCCCTCTTGCAAATGCTTTCCGGAGCTTTGGTTTTCGTGGCCTAACTCCCCGTATTTTTCTCTTGCCTCTCAGGCCGCTGCCTTTGGGCCCCAGAAGTTTCTTTTCCTCTGGGATGGGTCCTGAGCCAGTTCCTAAGGCGACCCGACCCTTCCCATGGCTTCACCCCGAGACCCAGGCGCCCGTCGCGCCAAATCTGTCTCCCCTGCATCCCGCTGTCTGTTTCACGCCCCCATTTAACAGGAGCTTCTCCTCTTCCTCGCTCCTCAAACCGCCCTTCCCACAGTCCTCACTTTCTCAGAACGTGGCGTTAAGTCTTCTAAGGTGCTTGAGCCAAAACCCTTGAAGGTATCCTTGATTCCTCTTTCGGCCTCAACGGCCCGGCAATCTAGCAAGGCCTTTTAGCTCTACCGTCGGCTACCTCCACTCCACCCACAAGCCTGACATCCGTCTTTTCTCATCCAGACTATTCTCCCTGATCTTGCCTGCATCTATTCTTCATGCTTTAATCTTTAAAAAGAAATTAAATTGCGATGCCCTACCTCCGGCCTCAAACCCTCCATGACTTCCCACTGCACTTAAAATCCATAGGCCCTCCTGTCCCAGCTGCTCCTGTATGGTCGGCCCCCTTTCTCTCTCTCCCACTTTGTCTCTCACCACCTCCCCCTTCACTCTCCATGCTGCAGCCACAAGGCCTTTTAGTGGTTATTTGAATAATTCACACTGTCTTCCTGAAGCCGTTCCCTAGACTTGCACCTGCAGTGTAGCTGCCCCCGTCACAGACAAACTGAAGACACCTGTGGTCACAGTGGAGCGGGTCTGACAGATGT
Source organism: Procyon lotor (assembly GCA_028646535.1). Taxonomy (NCBI): domain Eukaryota; kingdom Metazoa; phylum Chordata; class Mammalia; order Carnivora; family Procyonidae; genus Procyon; species Procyon lotor. The sequence continues at coordinate 14,534,168 of CM053610.1, forward strand.
TGAGTCAGGTAAAGCAGGACACCTTGAGAGATGAGAGGCCCGGCAGAGCGCCCAGCTGATGCCAGAGAAAGATCCAGTTTTCAGCAACTCGTGAGTATATGAGTGTGTGCTTAGACCACCTGCCCAGCTGGGTGGTGACCGTGTCCGCGGCTGCCTCGACTGTCTTGCTGCAGTGGTAACTTGTGTAGGTTTGTATTTAGAGTCCCTCAAGGGTGGAAGCTGAGAATCCAGCGCGAAGCTGAGGCTTTCGTCGGCTTCAGCCACCTGGGGGAGGTGGAGTGATCGAGGCGGACTGCCACCTAGTGCCCACCCTTTAAAGTGGGAGGGAGGACACTAAATTTGACCCGGTGCCTAGCCTAGCACTAGAAGGCTTACAGGTGTGGTCACACCTGATCCTCATAATTACCTGCTAATCAGGGATTATTGTCCCCAATTTACTGATGAGGAACCTGAGATTCAGATAAGTTCTGCAACTTGCCCCAAGGCCGCACAAGTAACAAGTGGGAAGTTGAACCCAGTCGGTCTTGAGTCTATGCATTTTTTTTTTCACTTTACAAAAGAGCCTTAACTAGGTCCTGGTGGTCAGCAGTCAGTGGGCACAGAGGGTAGCTGGCTAGTCAGTACAGGTGAGGGGAGGCCCCAGGCATGGCTGGCACTAGGCACAGGGAACTTCGCAGAACGTGAGTGCTCATAGATTACGGCTTGGGCTGGCCCTGAGCTGCCCCGTGCTGGGCCTTAGTGTCCTGGGTTGGGAGAAAAAGAGAAATCCAGCACTAACCGTCCCGGAATTCAGACATTAAACAGATAAACAGTTATGTAGGGACAGTTGTGATGATGGGTAGGGAGGAAGAGAACAGAGGGCTACGAGATAAAACATGAGGGACACCTACTTTAGCTCTCTCTTAGTAGAAAAGAAGGCCTCTCTAGAGCTCAGCAGAGGTCTACAAGGAGTAGCTGGCCCTGTGAATTTTTAGAGGTGGGCTGGACGAAAGTACTTTCCAGGCATAGGTAACAATATGTACAAAGGCCCTGAGGCCAGAAAGAGTGTAATGAGTGTAGGAATGAAAAGGCCTGAGTTTTGCTAAGTGAGGGGAGCACGGCAGGTGATGAAGCCAGGGAGACAGGTGGGGACTGAATGGGGCCTCTCTTTGCTTATCTGTTCTTGCCCATCTGTCCTTGACACCCCCTCCTAAGTGCTACAGTCCTCATCCAGCTTCTTGTGCTGACTTGGGAAGCCTGTAGGCTGTGATACGCTTTTAAAATCTCTGTTTCTCCATTTTCTGAGAGCTTCCTAGCACGCAGACCATGCTTCCTTGCTTTTGCTTTTGCCTCCGGGACCAGGCAGGCCCCCAGGGGCTCCAGAAATCTCTGTCAACAGGAGCTTGTGTTTTCAGTCTGCTGCCAGGCCCTTCATCAGAAAAAAAGCCCCATTTCCTCCTGGGATTTCTGAGCTAGCTTCTCAGGCCTCAGGTGCCTCCCTCCACCAAAAGAAATTCAGGAAAAGCAGGCCATGCAGAGGGGTGTGGCTGGTTTGGGCTTCCCCCAGCTCAGCATATATATGGGTACGTGGGTGTTCCTGGCAGTGTGTGCAGCTGCGCTGGCTTGGAGGGAGCAGCCCAGAACCCACACAAGACACACGCCCTGACATCACCCAGGCTAGCCCTGCTTGGGCCTATTTCTGTGAGCCTCATGCTTCAACATGCCCTGGCCCACACCAGACCTAGGTGTGCCTGTGTTCTGGGTAAGGGTCCCAGCTCAGATGCCCCTTTGGCCCTGTGGGCCTGACCTCATAGGTGTTTATCAAACACTCAGAACAGCACTTGGCATATAGTAAGTCCTCTATTACTGCTTCACCTGCATTGGCTCGTTTACTTATGACAGCACTATGAGACGAGTACTTTTGTTAGTTCCAACCTACAGATGAAAAAACTGAGGCACAGGGGCACCTGGGTGGCTCAGTGGGTTAAAGCCTCTGCCTTCAGCTCAGGTCATGATCCCAGGGTTCTGGGATCGAGCCCCACATCGGGATCCCTGCTCAGTGGGGAGCCTGCTTCCCCCTCTCCCTCTTCTCCTGCTTGCGTTCCCTCTCTCGCTGTGTCTTTCTCTGTCAAATAAATAAAAAAAAAATCCTTAAAAAAAAAAAACAAAAAACTGAGGCACAGAGAGATTGAGAGACGTGTTTATGGACACACAGCTGAGAGGTGGCAGAGATGGGATTCAAACCCAGGCAGCCTGGCTCCAGGGTCAATGCTAACATTGCCTCCCGTGTAGGTATGAACTATCTCATTGTGTATTCTCACCCCTTTCCATAGTACCCCTACCTGATGCATTTTCTATTTTTACTTATATGTCTTGTTTGCCTTATGATGGGGTTATATCCCAATAAACCCATCATAAGTTGAAAATATAGTAAGTTGAAAACGCATTGACTACGCCTAGCCTACCTTAAATGTGTACTCAGAGCACTAACGTTAGCTTCCAGTTGGGCAAAAATCACCTAACACAAAGCCTGTTCTATAATAAGGTGTTGAATGTCTCATGAAATTTCCTGAATACTGTAGTGAAAGTGAAAAGCAGAATTGTTGTACGGGTGCAGAGTGTTTGTGGGTTATTTACCTTCTTGATTACACAGCTGACTGGGAGTCATGGCCATTGCCCAGCATCTCAAGAGAGGCTCGCACTGCATATGGCTAGCCAGGAAAAGATCAAAATCCAAAGTACAGTTTCTCCTGGATGCATATCACTTTTGCACCATCGTTAAGCTGAAAAATTGCGAGTCAAACTGTCATAAATCGGGGACCATCTGTATTTGGTTAAATGTCACAGATTCAGTTCTTTGGGAAGCAGACTGGGTGGCGGAGGCTAGTGTGCAGAATGTTCAATAGGGAGGGCTCTTGGGATCAGTGCTATGAGAGAGAGAGGAGGAAAGAGGAGGGAGCTTAGGGAGAGTTTAAGCTGTGACACAGGCCTGGTGAAGCCTCAGCTAACATCCAGGGAGCTCTGTTGTCTGGTGCTGGGTTGAAATGGCTGGGCCTTCATAGTCCTGCCTCAGTCAGCCCTGGGAAGAGCACAGCATCGGTCACATGGCTCTCTCTGGAACCAAGGCGATCTTTGAGGGCTGACAGGTCTCCCAGCAGTTGGGGCCAATGAGTGCATCCTTGAAGGAGAATCTCAGTGGCACATGGCTATGCCCACCTCAAATGTGTTCCTTTCCAGCCCTTTAAAAAATTTTAGAGTATTTAAGAGAAAGGACAAAAATATTGCACTGTAGAATTGGAATAGGCTACTATAAGAAGGAGGAACATAATACGGTTAGCATGGGTTTGGTTTGGTTTTTTATTTTATTATTTTTTTTATTTTTTATTTTTTTTAAAGATTTTATGTATTTATTTGACAGAGAGAGATTACAAGTAGGCAGAAAGGCAGGCAGGGACAGAGGAGGAAGCAGACTCCCCGCTGAGCAGAGAGCCCGATGCGGGGCTCGATCCCAGGACCCCGAGATCATGACCTGAGCCGAAGGCAGAGGCTTTAACCCGCTGAGCCACCCAGGCGCCCCATGGTTTGGTTTTGTTTTGTTTTTTGGTTAGTATGAGTTAACACGACTGCTATTACTGAGAATCAAATGTAACTGAGCTTCCTGGTAGCCAAAGCAAAAGCTTGTTATTCTGTTAATTGATTCCCCAGGGGAGAAAAATGTTCCTGGGGTGAAATTAGAAAAGAAGTTTCTCATAGGGACACTTAATTTGATTGAGATAGTGGAGACTGTTCCCAACAGGTATGCAGTTTTCATTTGTTCCTTGTAATGACCTTGCAATAAACAGAAAAGGAATAATATATAAAAGTATAGCTCAATGAAGCCCCTTCCATAACTGAAAGTAGACAGTAATAGATTTACTCTCTTGTTTCCTCACATAAAACTTTATCTTTTTTCTTTAAAACTGTTCTTTAAAATTTTTGCTTGGTAGTTTCTTTTTTAAAAGATTTTATTTATTTATTTATTTGACAGAGAAAGAGATCACAAGTAGGCAGAGAGGCAGGCAGAGAGAGAGGGGGAAGCAGGCTCCCCGCTGAGCAGAGGACCCCCCCCCCCCCGCCAATGTGGGGCTCCATTCCAGGACCCTGAGATCATGACCTGAGCTGAAGGCAGAGGGCTTAACCCAGTAAGCCACCCAGGCATCCCTGCTTGGTAGTTTATGTTAGGTGTCTGACCCAGCTCATCTCTTGAGTTTGAGCCAGCTAACCTGTACCTCTGCATACAGCTGGTACTTTTTTTTTAAAGATTTTATTTATTTATTTATTTGACAGAGAGATCACAAGTAGGCAGAGGAGCAGGCAGAGAGAAAGGGGGAAGCAGGCTTCCCGCTGAGCAGAGAGCCCGATGTAGGGCTCCATCCCAGGACCCTGAGATTGTAACCTGGGCCGAAGGCAGAGGCTTTAACCCACTGAGCGACCCAGGCGCCCCTTACAGCTGGTACTTAATACTCACCTCAATGCCCCCCTTGAGCTCCACCCCACAACCTGCAGTTCAGGCTCTTGACCTCTAGCTTCCATATCTATCTATGGCTTCAACTTAGTTGTTGGATCTCATGTTTCTTCTTTTTTTCTTTTAAAGATTTTACTTATTTATTTGACAGAGAGAAAGAGTGAGCATGAACACAGGGCAGAGGGAGAGTTAAGAGGGATAAGCAGACTCCCTGCTGAGTAGGGAGCCCAACATGGGGCTTGATCTCAGGACCCTGGCCAGGATCATGACCTGAGCTGAAGTCAGACGCTTAACGGACTGAGCCTTGCAGGCACCCTGGATCTCACACTTTTTAGGTCATCACGTTCTGCTTCCCTCTGCACCTGGCATGGACCCTCAGCCCCTCCAGAGCCTCATGTTTTCAAGGCAAAACCAGGCCTGGCCTAGCCACTGCCAGGACTCTGCTCTCTCTGCAGACTCTACTAACCCTTTGCTGATGGGCTCTTATAGTGGCCCAGGTGTTGAGGCAGGAGAGTTGGGCTCCAGATGTACCTTGTTCGGGATGGTGGCAGGGATACTAGAATTGCTTCACTGAAGTAAAAGAAGGGGAGAGCCCTTGCTAGCCACTGGCCCAGTCCCCAGTTTTTCCGCTTTCTCTTCCCTTTTTTTTTTTTTTTAAGGTTTTTATTTATTTGACAGAGAGAGAGAGAGCACAAGCAGAGGTAGCAGCAGGCAGAGGAAGAGGGAGAAGCAGGCTCTCTGCTGAGCAGGGAGCCCGACGTGGGGCTCGATCCCAGGACACTAGGATCATGACCTGAGCTGAAGGTAGCTGCTTAACCGACTGAGCTACCAGGCACCCCTTTTCTCTTCCTTTCTTCCAGCAAACTCTCCTGATTCTCCTCTGTAGTGGTAACAGCAGGGATGAATCAGACCAAGTTCTCACTCCACTTGTGGGTAAAGAAATGCCAACAAGACATTTGTCAATAGATGACAATTCAGTGTGCTAAGGGCCCCTGGAGCACTGAGAAGAGACACCTGCTGGTAGCCGTGAGGGTAAAGCCAAGTGAGAGAGAACGTCTGTGCCTGGAGATTCGGCAACTCCCAGTATGAGGGGATCACTTGTTTTTGCAATAAGGGCACTCCAGATGTTTTGTGGCTTCTTTGCAACTCAAATAGAAACATTCTTAGAGACACATGATTCAAAAGGCCAATATAACAGCTTATTTAGTTACGCGAATATATTCTAAATCACATATTTAAAGCAGCATATTAATTTATGAGTATTTATTTTTCCCACTCTCACCTTTGCAGAAGTAAACTTATGTTCAAACTCTCTACAAAACTTTGATTTCTATGTAGTTGTCAGCAGGAGAGCTACTTTGAGTCATCTAATATAAATTTCCAAAAGCACATCACCTTCACTGCTTTCTAAGTTGTTTGAGAGTACTTTTGAGAAAAGTCAGCTTGATTGGGGAATAACTTACATATAAAAAAAAAAAAGTGGACCCATTTTTAAGTGTAAAGGTTGGTGAGCTTTGACAAATGTAATGCCCTCTGGTAACCTCCACCCAATCAAGGTAGAGAACACTCCCATCATCCTGAAGTTTCTTGGTGCCCCTTTATAGTCAGACTCTCCTGCCCTCCCCTCCAGTAATCACTAACATACTCTCCGTCCCTACAGAGTAGTTTTTGCCCATTTTAAAATTTCACACAAAGTGGAATCAGGGAGTATGTAACCGTGGTCTGTGTTCAGCATGTTTTTGAGACTCCTTGGTGTTGTTGAAGAGAAAATACGTTTGGAGGCAGTATCTGATGCCAAATTTTAATGTAAGCAGAATTACTTTTTGTGTAACATTAAAACAGCTTTCTTTTCATTTCTCCCGTAGATATATATTAATGATCTGCATAATAACTACTTACTGTATTGCACTAAATATCTTATGGAAAAAAAATTTTTTTAAACATTTATTTATTTGACAGAGAGAGGGAGACCCCAAGTAAGCAGAGAGGCAGGCAGAGGGAGAGGGGGAGGCAGGCTCCCCGCTGAGCAGGGAGCCCGATGTGGGGCTCGATCCCAGGACCCTGAGATCATGACCCGAGCCAAACACAGAGGCTTAACCCACTGAGCCACCCAGGCGCCCCATTTTGGAAAATTTCAAATGTATCTAAGTGTAGGCAGGATCGTATAGTGAACTTCCTTGTACCCATCAGCCAGCTACAATTTTGAACTGATGGCCACTCTTGTTTCATGTCAAATTCCACCCACTAACTCCTTCCGTATTATTTTGACACAAATCTTAAGTCTGTAATAAGTATGTATTTTTTTGAAACTGTTAAAACACACACCAAAAAAAAATACCCATGTGTGTACGTGCATGTATCTATATATATCATACCATTGCCAAGCCTAAAAAAAAATCAGTGCTGTCTTGCTATTAAAGTGACCTTTAAGAGATTTGTTTATATGTAATACTTGGGATTGTGAGAAATAATTACTAGGTCTGTGGTAAATTTCTTTGCCTCCTTGTTTACAGATTTTGTCAGGGGACTACTTATAATCGTCCAAAACTAGCTTGAGAGGTCATTTCAGGGTAACGTCTTTTCTCCAAAAAGTGCTTTTTGGTTCAAAACAAGTTGAGAGAGTATCCCATTATATGAGGGATTTTGTAAAGACTGAAATATAAGTAAACTCTTTTCTGAGTAAAAAACAAAAACAAAAACAAAAACCTTTATAAAGCTTTTTGTGGGAGGAATACCTATACTTGGTGTATACGGAGGGCACTTAGGAGGTGATTTCAGAGTTGGTAATTTACTGGCTGCGGAAGGAAGAGAAAGGAGTGAAGGCAGGCGGCGGCCCAAGACTCAGGTTGAGAGGCAGAGTGGTCGGTGGTGCCTCTCCAAGATGTGGAACAGCCCAGCAGCCGTGGAGTAGTTGGTACTGAGCCCAGTTCCAGAGATTGGAGACTGAGTAGCTGGGGGACCTCCCCTCCAGCTCCAGCGTGGGTCTGGAGCTCAGGAAAGGGGTGCAGGCTGGAAATGGAGGTCTGGGAGTCATCACCTTCCTGTGCGAATGAAATCCACTAGGCCCCTTTCTTCTGTGCAGAGGAGAGAGCCCCAGCAGCCAGGGCCCGAGAGGGTACATGACCAAGATGCCGCAGCGCGAGAGACAGGAGTAAAACCAGGAGAGGGTGCCGTCGTGGAAGCTAAAGAGAAGTGCCCGGAGAGGGGAGTGCTCGCACGTCGACCATTCCATTTGTCTGTCATACCCACCGGAAAAGACAAATCTATAGAGAAGAGAGGTTAGCGGAGGCTGGAAGTGGGAGTGGGGATTGACTTGAAGTGGGCACGAGGGATCTTACGGGGCAGGATGATAGACTAAAACTGATTGATGGTGATGGCCGTAGCCCTCAGTAGTTACTAAAAATATACTTGGAATAGGTGGATTTTACGATCTGTAAAATATTTCCAGCAGAGCTGTTAAATGGAAGAGTGGTTAAGCGTCCAGTGCCACAAAGAGGCACAACGCAGAGCCCATTTATGGGTTTGGTCACTCATTCATTGGTGACTGTGGTCAGAATGGAGGGGGGACTCGGGGTCAAGGTGGGACCAAGGCTGGTTGCAGCGGGTGGAGGAAGGACCCGGCAGGGCGGGTGACTCACTCCATGCACTTGTACCAGACACGGGAGACAGAGGGGGTGGTGGCGGGAAACAGCTGGGAGTCGTGAGACTTTTTTTCATTTTTTAGCTGTGACGTGGGCCCAAGGTGGATTTGACAGACTGGACAAGAGCTGCCGAGCAGATGCAGGGGGTAAGGGAAAGAGGAGCCGAGCAAGCACCCAGATACCTGGCATGTGGAAGCCATGCTGCTTTGCCCACAGCTGGACTTGGGCATCACAGAAGAGTCTGTTAGGAGGGAGTTTTTCAGACTCTACATGTCAGGCTTCTGCTTCTGGACAAGGCTGGAAGTGTGAGGAGGGAACCAGCCTACTGGAGGAACAAGCAAGGGGGTGGGTCTTCTCCCAACTCTGGACTCAAGCATTTTTCAGGGCCTGTCCCATCTGGCCCTCACCTACACGTCCAGCCTCTGCCCCCTCCCCACTGGCCAGGTCAGCTTCCACCCTCCGGTTTGCTCTCCCAGGCCTGCCACCACCAAGGGTGCCCTTCGCAATCGTTCTTGACCAGGATCTGGTTGGCGTGCACCTGCCCTCAGAGGACTTGTAGGACGATCCCTACTGGGAAAGGTAGGCATGAGTTTCTCCTCATCAGTAAAATCTTACGCCTGCAAGGCCTCCTGTCCCTAATTTCTAGTTCTGTACCAAGGTTTGTCCCCTGGTTGTAGACGGTCCTGCTCAAGTCCCAAACCCAGGTCCAAATTCTCATCACCTCAGCCGTGAAGCGTATCGATTACTTCAAGAGCCTCTGTGTTGCCATTCTTCATGTCCAGTGGTTTAGCTGCCTCAACACCACAGAATTTACAAAACTTGGCTGTAATCAGCTCCAAAGCACTGAAGGCCACATAACCTCCTTTATTCCTTGGCGTGAATGCTCCCTCCCTCACTGGCCAGTGAAATGCAGGCTGCCAAGAAGGATCTTCCAGGGTTCTCTTCAGTGGGCCAACACCAGCCCAGCCCCCAATCCCGGGGAGTTGAGACTGTCAAGGAGATGGCTCTCCTCCCAGAATATACCTGTACATGCCCGCAAGCCTGAGGGCCTAGGGCTAAGTGACCAATTCTGACCACTGGCCTTCCTGCCCCTTGCTCCATTTGGCCAGGATTCTCACCCTTCTTCCTGAACCATTTTTGTAGGGACCCTACCAACATGGGGACAGGAGACCTGGGGAGTAATTAACCAATCAACACAGGGAGTCTACATTTGGACCTTTGGGATCCAGTGAGTACTGGATTAGAAATTGGCTTGGTACCCTTAATTCCTACCACCCTGACTGTAAGCTCAGCCACACAAGCAAACCCAATAAGCTCCCTACTGCTTCTGGCCAGCACACACGGAAAGCAGAAGGTCTGCCTCCCAAATACCTTCTTCACTCCATCTTGCTCAATAAACATTACCTACCCTAGGGTCCAAATAGTTGTTTTACCCCACCTGTTCTTATAGATTTTCTATACCCTCCCTCTCACTTCCTGGGCTTGTTTTCATCGAAGGATGTGGACTTTGGCTCCCCTCTGACCCACATCCACAGCAGCAGAACAGGTGCAGCCTCTTCTAGGCCCAGCCCAGCCCCAGCTCCTGGGGAGGGAGGGAGCCACCCCTGAGCTGAGCAGTGGGACCACATCCCACACGGAGTCCCAGTCAGGCGGGGGATCTGGGTAACAAAGAGGCAGACACTAGGTTTCCGTTAAGTTGTAGGAATTTATTTTAAATAACCTACAGTTGATTAAAAGGGAATTCATGATAAAAATAGAAGATACTTGAGGAAAGATGTGGGAAATGGACTCTGCACACACGCTAAACTAACAATGCCTCTAAAACTAATGATTATAGCAAAAAATGTCTTCACATTAAAATTCTGCTTTTTATGTTTTTTTTCCATTTTTTACACAATTACAAAAGAAAAAATAAAAGCCCTAAATTCTTGATTATTTTTCCTTTTTTGGACCAAATACTCATTTTCCTCTAAATTATTGACTTGTGGAACTTTTTACACAATAAAATCTTTCAAGTGAAAGACTGGGTTTTAAAATGAAAAAGATGGATATCTGAAGGGTACAGAGAATGCTCAGAACAAAGGATGATGGGAAAATGGTTTCAGTCACTGATTATTTCATTATCCTTAGACTCACTCAACCCCTCATCCCTCCCCAACCCCAATCTACACGATCTTTAAGATCAAGAAAAAGGTTTAAATATTTTAAAATAATTAAAAAGAAATAAAAATTCACATTTAAAAAGGAACACTCAAGTCAGGAAATATTTTCCCATCATGCTTTTCTGTGAACAGGTGTCTGAACCAAAACACTGCCGATGTCACGACTGCTTCAAGTTTAATGAAAATTGATTCCCATGACAATAGATAGTGACAACTCTCACTAACAGGTGCGCTGGGTTTTTGTTCTACTTAATTTTAAATTCCTGAAATGGGGGAAAGGGGAGGGAGTTTAGGAATTCATTTCTATTAAAATATAGAAGTTATTGCAAAACCCTAACTGTAAAAACGCACCAATATAATCGGACTTCGTATACAGTAGCTAAGAGAATCCAAATGCTTCAGTGAAACAGTGAATTTGCCTGGCAGAACTCTGACAAATTCCCATCCACTTGCTCTCTTGAAAATAAAAACAAAATTCAAAACAAATCATACAGCTAGAATTTTGATATCTGAAATATTTTTAAATAAGTTGTCCATAGGACAACTGGCTCAGCTCTCCCTTATAATATCACCAGGTTTATCTTTTCTCAAAGATGTTGGTTTGTTAAGACTTGCTGCCTCTCCCTCAGGCGTGAGGGTAAGCAAGGCTCACAGTTTATCCATCTTCCCCAAACCACGCTGTTCCTTTTCACAGAACTCTGCCCCTCAAGACTGGCTAGAACTCGTAGTCCTCATCAGCCATGTCGATAGCCCAAGCAAACTTCTCCCGCTGGGTTTTGTTGTAAATTTTCTCAATTGGGACCCCCCACTTCTTGCACCTGCACACAAAGGAGAAAGAGAGGGATTAGTGTCTCAGGGAGCAAAAGCCCAGACCCAGGGTAGGGAGCTTGAATGTGCCTCCTTCTTCATGTCCATCTGGTGAGAAGGAATTTTAAGAGTGTCCAGGACATATTCTAAGAGCACCATGAGCTCATTTAAATAATGAGAGTGACCTCGAAGTAGAGGCTACTGCAGATGTACTAATGAAAAAGGTAAAAATGAAAAAAGGGCGTCTGGGTGGCTCAGTCGGTTAAATGGCTGCCTTTCGCTCAGGTCATGATCTCAGGGTCCTGGGATCGAGTCCCACGTTGTGCTCCCTGCTCAGCAGGGAGTCTGCTTCTGCCTCTCCCTGATGCTCCCCCTGCTTATACTGTCTCTCTCTGTCAAATAAATAAAATTTAAAAAAAAAAGAAAAAACTAAGAGAGTTCAGGTATTTGCTTACATTCTCATGCAGCTACAGAACATGGAGCTAAAAACTGAACCCAAGCTGTCTGGCTCGCGTCCACGCCCTTAACCTCAAGCTAACCCAACCTTTAGCATCCAACAGGGCAAAAAGAGCACAAAGGGCGCAACAGCTAGGCGCAACCTCTGACCCAGAGGAGCGGGTGAGAGAGATGGACTCTTCCACCTAAGCTTAGACCAGCTCGGTAAGCCACTTATTTTGGATGTCATTTTATGACTGTGTGGGACAAGAGGGGACACAAACAATAGAGAATTTATCTGCCTTTGTTATAAGCTTCCTCTCTTTCTGTAGGTTGCTGACATCTATATTCTCGTTTTTTTTTCCTGCTTGTTCTTTTCCTCCTTCACTTGAAAAAAAAATTTTATTGAAGTTTTGTTCAAGTGTAGACAGATTGACTCTTTTATAGTTTTTCCTTTAATAAGGACTAAGAATTCCCATTCTTGTCCTAAAGTTCCTAGACGTAGGGGCTGCAACTGCCTTTTAAAAACAGACATAAATTCCAAGGCAGTACAACAACATTATTGACCATTTAGGGCCATTCAGGATGTTCTAGTGCATTTGTAGTATGCATAGTAGAAAGGCAGGGGTTTCCCGAAGGATTCAGAGTGCAGGAGTGGCGTGTAAAGGCCAACAATGTTCTTGAAACCCCCCCCCGCCCCCTCCCCTACCCCATTACCCTTCTCAAGCCAGCAGCAGGAACTCAGGAAAGGCTCACTCAGTACTTACCAAGCCACTGTGATCCTTGGGTCCAGATAATTGAGTTTGGAGGTTCCCAAAGCAATTTGTTTATTCTCTTCTCGGTCTGTGGCCTGAACTTCGAGCTTCATTAACTGCTCCTCCAGTCTCTGCACAGCCTTCTTTTTTGACTCTACCACCCTGGAAGAATGGTAGTCATTCAAGAACCAGGCCTAGCCTCTGGACAAAAACACTGCAACCCCACCCTACCATCCATGAGCAGCAAAAGCAGGAAAGCCCTAAATACAGAGATTTCCAAAAGATACAACTCAGAAACCTTAAGAAAGGCTGGGGCCCCGGGGGCCTCTGATACTGTCCCCACTTTTCTGTCAACCAAGCCCCAGCTCTGCACAACACCAGGTACATACTTCTTGGTCTTTGCGTCCTTCAGGACCTTGGCATCAGCCTTAGCACTCTTCAGGTCTCTCCGCGCATCTGCTAACTGTTCCTTCTTGGCATCAATCTAGGTGAGAAGAACATGAAGGTTTAAGAAAATCAGCCCAGAGAGAAAAAAGACAGGCTCCACCAGAGATGAAACCTAAAAGTTGTCTCCACAAGGCAGGCAGGCTGTCAATGGTGTGCCAGCTAAAAAACCCCCAGCGGTAGCTTCTTGAGGCACAGAGGAAATGTACGGTGACTGAATTCAACTGCTATTTGGCCATTTATGTTCTTCACTGACCCTGGCCCCTCTTCATCGAGAAGCTCAGGTTAAAGAACCTGCCAGGACTGGGAATGTGCTAATCTTTCAGTCATAGGACATGTTGGCTTTAGACACCTGGGAGGGAGGGGGCTACAAATGAAAGCTGTTTGTCGAATGGGTCCTGTGCTAGGGTGTAGCCTCCATTCTAAGAACATTACAGGAGAGAACTCTTTCTTTTTTTTTTAAGGTTTTATTTATTTATTTGACAAAGAGACAGTGAGAGAGGGAACACAAGCAGGGGAGCAGCAGAGGGAGAGGGAGACTTCCCGCTGAGCAGGGAGCCTGATGTGGGGCTCGATCCCAGGACCTCTGGGACCATGACCAGGCCGAAGGCAGCCACTTAACCGACTGAACCACCCAGGCGCCTCGAGAGAACTCTTTTTGAAGCTGAGACAGGATCCTTGCACCTGCTGAACCCAGCTCATTCCTCAGATTCTGTATTCTGGGAAGAAGCTGTGAGCTTCTCAAGAAAAAAGGATGCACTGAAGGGAATACCCAAAGGACTTAAAATGGCAACTGAAATACCCAGGAGGAAGCAAACAGCTCAGCCAGTCTGTTCAAACCTATACATGGCATGGCTTGGCTTCGGCATTCTGTTTTTAAAAGGAGAGAAAGCGGAGATGGCAAGGAAACTGAAATAGTTATCACTCAAAAACAGAGGTCTGAAAACATTTTTAGCTATGGAGCACTTTCTATAAAGGAAGAAAACAAGGGCAATTCCAGCCTTTCTTGCTTATAGAACCCCTGAAATACCTCCGGAAAAACCAAGTTCTTGGTTCCTGCTTAAGGACAGCAGAAGGCAACACAGCCGACACCAGAGCCCAGACTACTCAGCTCATGCTGCTGGGGGCAGAACCTTGCTAACCTGCGAGGTCAGGGGAACCTCTGCAGAGTAAATAAATACTTGCCTGATTCAACACACATTGGGCTGTTACTCTCAGCCTAGAATTGTCTATTAGGTATACACAGACAGCCTAAGACTAGAAACAGAGGCTGCCATTGTGAGAGAATCATTAAATGCATTTTACTATAAATGGCTTACTTCCAACATCTATGTTGTCCAAAGTCAAAGCTGAAGGAACGGATTCTATACACAAAAGCATCACAGACACCACTAGCCAGATTCTTCTCAGGCTAGAAATGTAACAAACCACAATCTTTTAACCATTTCTGTGGATGCTAAATTGGCAGGCTGTTTCAAATTCTCTCAAAGCATCAAAGACTCCATTGATTCACTTGGCAAACAAGGGCGTGTGTTTGCTTTGTGGGCACACAGGAGAGGGTTCCTGGGCTTGGAGGGCTCGTCTGGCAGGCGGCCTGGGCTGCCCAGTGGTTCCAGAGTAAGATCAACAAAATAACTCCTCATGCTCTAGGGAGGAGTAGCCCGAATTGGGTAAACAGCACCTGAATATTCATGCTTTTAATTTCTGGCTTAGAATGATAACATAGGGAGAGTAAATGATACCAGATGACCATTTAACAGAGTGGCAGCAAATGGAAGCTATAGGGAGCTATAGCAAATGGTCTATAGGGATCCTGGCCTGCCAATCATATGGTCTAAGGCTCTGAGAGGTCTAGGGATGTATATTCATTTACTGTGCACGTGTGCATCCCTTTAGGAAAACCAGATAGATGGCTCCTATAGCATCAACTGTAGGTTGTGGATGATTTCCTGACCCAGATGTACTACTACTACTGGGTATTCACCTTAAAAGAAATTTCAACAGAAGAAAAACATGGTGGACCTGGAAATGTTTATGTAGCCTTACTGTATAGTAGCCATTTTAAACTCCATTTGTCCTAGTACAGAATTCTGTGAACGTGGATAGAAAAAAGATTTACATCTCTAAGTTCACTAACCTCTATCTGAAATTCACCATTTCTTCTTCAATTATCAGTGTGGGCAACAAACCACAGTAACACCAGTAGTACCTAGGACTTCACCACTAATGTACGTACGAATATTTCCCTATCACTGTAACTGTGGCAGAAACCTTGAAGTATCATTTACATATCCATTACTATCCTTGAAATTTACAGTCATTATCAGACCCACCTTAAGATCTTACTTAATAAGAAAGCACATCACAGACTTTAAAATTTATTTGGTAAGTATATTTCAAGATAACCGTTCCTTTGTGACCCTGTGTGTCTGCTCTAGAGTGAAATATTGCAAATTCTATTGCGAGTTAATGCGCTAGAATAGGTTAGTTATGTAGCCATTGCCAACACAGAAATGCCAACCACCCAAATGCTTAGTGCCTTGTGGGTTACAAGCACAGTACCAGGCAGAATCATAGGAAGGAGGAACAGCATCTACTTGTTTGCATGTCAGTCTCTCCCTTTAGGGCAGCAATTCTGGCACAAAGCCAGTATTCAACAGATGTTTGATGATGAGCTACATAAAAATATGATTCATGTGGAATGTGTAAAAATAAAAATAGTTGTGCTAGGATAAGGGGGCAATTAAAGATCACTGTTTCATCATCTTTTCAATTTGAAACAATCTAATTTGGAAATAGTTGTATTTCTGAGCCATGGCAAGGAATCGTAAAGACTCTCTTTATATCCATTACCCTCATTTATAATAAGGACAATAATTAGCAATATTTCAAAGAAGGTACATCCAACTTAGTTTTTCAAAACAAGAGGCGGGCCATTGCAGGACTTCTGTTCACAGAATGGAGACATCCTAAACTGGGTACCTGATACTCAGTATCTTGGATCAGGGATAACTCCTAGTATATTTCCATTTGTTTATCTTTAGCATGGACCAGAACAGACTAGATAGAACTGGCCTCATATCCCAGCCAAGAAGGCCTCTTGTTTACAGACTACCTATCCATAGCAGATGGAGTTCCTTTAATTTTACTACCCCTCCATCCAGACCTGCAAATACCTTGGACTGCAAGTTCATCATGGACTTCTCAAAAGTTTTGGGTGGTGCCCTCTGATGGTTACAAAGAATTGCAACAGCTCGGTTGGCACGGTTGTATGATAGGATCTTTGCTGGGATGTTCTCATCCGCTGTGAAGAAAGAAACAGAGGGTAAAAGAGTCAGTATGCATACATATAAACACACAACATACTTCCCCAGCTCTTCTGCCTTATGACTTTGCCAGCTCTCATCTCACTCTGATGATCAAGTTCTCCCCAAGACACAAGGTCAAATCCTGAGAGTTAAGAGTCATCTTCTGCTTGTCTCAAAGGCTGCCTCCCCCACCTAACTACCCAATGTAGCCTGAAGAAAATGTGGACAGAAAAGAAACAGAAATTGTGACAGAAAAGGTTCGTAGAGGAGGGTAAGACAAAAGGATCACAAGCTTCACATTTTAAAACCACAAAGCAGGGGCACCTGGGTGGCTCAGTGGGTTAAAGCCTCTGCCTTCAGCTCAGGTCATGATCTCAGGATCCTGGGATCAAGCCCCGCATTCGGCTCTCTGCTTGGCAGGGAGCCTGCTTCCCCCCCCTCTGCCTGCCTCTCTGCCTACTTGTGATCTCTCTTCCTCTATCAAATAAATAAATAAAATCTTATAAAAAAAAAAAAAAGTTAAAGCCACAAAGCACTTAATCTGTTTTACAAAGAAAACTTAAAAGCATGAAGAATATTTTACTTAATGTCACATGGCATCCTTTATCCCACCCTAAAATACTGGCCCTCAAAATATCCTTTTTGGATTTTTCAGCTCATATTGTAAGGCCATTTGACATACTTACAGAGGACAGAGGAATTTAGCAGTGATTGGACTCTAGGGAAAAAAGCTTGTGGATCTTGGTTGTGCCTTCTGCACTTAGTTTTTAGGAGAATATTGCCTACTATCTTAAGGGGGAAAAAATGACAGTAACCTCAGGGGAAGGATGTCCTATTTAAACCTATTTAACCATGACAACCTTATTCTTTCCAGTTTAATCAAACATCATAGCACTATGTCTTCACCCTGTGAGTTTTCAAATAACATCATATAAAACATCAAATACAGGCCATTTTCACAGCAGACAGAAAGCTCTTATCAGCATTCCATGAAAATTAATCTAGAAGTTGGGGTAAGAAGGGGAAAACTGCACTGATTTTATGTTTATACAACTAAGCCTTGGCTCTCTATTACAGCTACAGAAAAAAAAGTTTCTAGTCATAAAGTTAATAAGGAGAAAAAGCAGAACAGACCTAGGACTTAGCTGAGCAAGGGCAATGGACATACCAGGAAGTGTGCAGGCCCATCTGGCCAAGCAGTACTTACGAGCTGTGAGTTCTTTTAGCTGTTGCTGTAGCGTGATGGAGGCATTGTATGTACGGAATACCTTGGCTGTCAAGCCCTCCATGAGATCCTGAAGATGCTTATTTAGAATACCAGTCTGGAGGAGACAAGGCATAAAGAGGATATTGGGATTTAAGCAAAAGCCATACCACTCTGACCCTTTTGGCAAGCTCTAGGACATTTATGCCAGTGTAATCTCAATTTTACCAAGTTTATGGCCCTGCCACTGGGAAGTTAACAACAACAAAAAAAAAAGTAAGAGAGAAAAGAATTCCAAAATAAATATAGGTTTGCATGATACCTCCCTATGAAATACTTTAATCTTAAGCAGGCCAATAAAGCAAAGTTGCCCTTCCTTATTAAGATCTTCCCTGATAAGGTATTAGGGACAGGCTTTCAGTCTCCACCAGAAATGGCTGGACAACCAGCCAAAAGAAGACTCCAAAAGCCAGAAGAGAAGGCAGGGTTTGTCCACCTGTCTCAGGGCTTTGCTCATGGATTCACTGCGTGCCTACAAGAGGAAGAGTGGATAGGATGCCATAGGACAGACTGAAGGGAGAGTCCATGTCACACCCCCAGGCAAACCTCTCCTTTAGGAGCTTGTAAGGAGGCTCTGGCTGGGCCCCTCCTTTAACCCAGTGCACTCTGTCCACTCACATTGAGTCTATCAAAAAGATCATCCTCAGGCTGTTTGTTCTCCATAAATAGCTGTAAGTTCTTAAAAACCTAAAAGAAATAAGTAGAACCTGTTATTTAAAAAGCCTTTACTTTGGAAATAATTGCAAGGTTACAAAAACTTGGAAAATAAAAAAGCCCAAGGCACACCCACATCCTTTACCAGATTCACTAACCATTAACATTTTACATATCATTCACCATTTGCACAGTACATGTTTGCCTCACTTCTCTCTACATATGTGTGTGTCCATACACACCTAACTATTTGTCCTGAACTATTTATGGGTACTTGTATTATATATAGCTCTTTGCCCCTAAATATCTCCATGTATTTCCTAAGAATTTCTAAGGATAGAGATACTCCTTTACATATGCACAGTACTTATCGGCTTCATCAATTTACATGCACATATACTTTAATCTACTGTTCAGATTCCAATCTGGTCAGTTACCTAATGATGTCCTTTACCTCCCTGGGATGGAACCCAATCTAAGGTGAGGTATTACATTTAGTTGTCATGTCTCTTCAACCTTGTTTAGTATGGAGCATTGCTGCAGCCAGCAAAGCCTAATGACTGACTAAACATTAGACTGTTAAGAAGGCTCGATTATGGAGGCCCAGCACCCTGTAGGCCTCTGGTTCAAGCCCAATACTTGGAGGAAAACATGGAGCACCCTCCATGAAGCACCCTCATCGGCCCTGAGCTGAGAGATATGGGGACTAATCTGCTCAGTCAAGAGTTGGGGAGAGGCTGAAGCAAAGTTACAAATGTGACGATGTGCAACATAACCGGGGGGTACTAAAATGTGGCTGAATCATTACAATAAGGGGAGTTAAATCTTATACTGAAGTTTGCCATGAGGGCCAACTCTCTACAACATACTCTGTTTAATAATACTATAGGACACGGCCCCCCATCCTCAGGACGGTGTAGCAAGGGGGTTGGTGAGGGAGAGGGACTAAAAGGAGGTACCACAAGACACCCAACAACTCTCTCTCAAACCATTTTCCTAGTGGCCAGTGAAGTGAAGAGCATACAAAAGCACTCAATAAATGCTTGCTAATGAATGAATTAATGAATGAATGAATGAAAGGAAAAAAAGGCCCGAGAGCACAGGCCACAGTAACTTACTCGTTTCTCAACAGGGACTTTGTTATAATATCTGATTGAGTCCTTCCCAAGGAAGTCAAACTCTACCACGTATTCCTGACCATCCAACTCTGGGTGCAGATTGATGTGCTCCACACGAAGCGAGCAGCAACCCACAGTGTCTGCTGTTTCTCCTTCCTCCTTCTCATTGCCTGCTCTCAGAGCAAGCTGTCCAGGGAGAGAGGGAAAAATAAGAACAAATGAAAAAAACTTTTGTCTCTTGGATCTCTTAGAAACCCCAATCAGAAGGCTCCCAACTCTCTTTGGAGACAGAGAATCAGTCTGCAAGGCTTGGGGATTCTGGATTCTACACCGTTGCTTCTTCCTCTGTAAGATGAAATATGGAGAATCCATATTATGTGATATTATCACATAATAGTGATATTAACCTTTCTCAGAAAACCAAGCTTCTCTTTACTCTGTTCTCTCCAATGGGGATAGAGGAAAGGAAGGTCTTGTTTGTTTTAAAGATTTTATTTATTTATTTGACAGAGAGAGAATCAGGGGTAGGCAGAGACGCAGGCAGAGAGAGAGGGGGGGAAGCAGGCTCCCTGCTGAGCAGAGAGCCCGATGCGGGGCTCGATCCCAGGACCCTGAGATCATGACCTGAGCCAAAGGCAGAGGCTTTAACCCACTGAGCCACCCAGGCACCCCTGTTTTGCTTTGTTTTAAATAAAGCAGCAAATGAAGTAGTCCATATTTTGGGTAATCACTCAATAGGTCTCTTAATTTTGCTCAATTTTTGAGACAATTCAGATTTTGTGCTAGGCAGAGCAAAACTGGGGAAAAAACCAAAATCTTCAAAAAGGTACTGACAAACTGATCTCCTCTAGAGCATGGTCCCTCAAACTAGTTGTGATACATTAATGGACTGTTTAACCAATTTTAAGAGTTATAACCATCCTTTATAAAAAAACAATAAACAGAATTTAAAATATCAGAATTCACCACTCATAGAAAGGCTAAACATTGTTTTGTGCAACTTTTGTTTCACTTACACACAAATACAAATATATTTACATGTGTTGGGTTGTGATGTAAAATAGAATTTTTTTGGTAGCTTATAGTCTTAAAAGTTTGAAAATGTCATAGAATTTCCAGCAGATTCAGATTCAGAGAGCAGCAGACTCCGAATTCCTCTCTCTCCACTTCTATCTTCCTTATCGGACCAGAGAATGGTGCTTCTCCAGTTCTAACACAAGGCCTGGAGGAGTCAACAACCCCTACACCTTTGAGAAGCTGAACATACTATGTAATGTGACAGGAAGATGCTCACCTTGTCGATGAAGTACAGAGCTACAGCTCGCTGCCGGACCTTCATCTCTTTGGACTTCCAGTCTTCTCGATACTGGTTCCGGATCTTGTCCACACACTTCTTTAGTCGCCGAGCAGTCTCGTATTTCTGCCAGTCTTTCTCACCCTGCAAAGACACAACCTCAAATGTGGATTGCTTAGGGATGACAGCGGAAAAATAGACTTTGCATACCCAAGTTCAGAGCTCTGAACCAAAGAGAAGGAACCTGAGCTTAAGCAAGGCAGAAAAAGAAGAGTACTGAAGAGAAATTTAGAGCATCTAACCTGATGAGAACTGATGCTGTCCCATTTCACTGTCAAGCCCAAATGGATCCTAACTGTTAAGAAAGTCTCTGGCTTTCATTCTGTAAAATGTTTATGTTCTTGGGAAAAGCTCACATGGCATAAACTGACTTCTGTCAATACAAAGGGTATAAACATCCCCATTCCCCCACCAGTATCACCACTCTGCTGCGGAGTCTGTGACCCAACAGCAGTTTTCTGCTAGGACTGAATTTCATTAAATCCATGACAACCATTCAGTCTGATGGACTGTCAAGGAAAGCGGAACCGAAGATGACAACACGTAATTACTAAGGAACACAAAGACTTCCAGAAACAGTGGTAATTATTCACCATTTTTTAACTTCTGCATTTAAAAGTATTCTTGATTAGATTGAATGAAACGAGGTTGCTGGGAAGTTTTTTTTTAAACATTAGCATTTTTGGTACAAGGTTTAAAAATTGATTCTAATGCCGATGAAGTGTTTTTAAAAGGGTGTGGATAGACTGAATCTAATCAACAGTGAAAAAAAGATTGTTTCTGCTACTATGTTGAATGGAAACAGATTCACAAGCAAGGACTTGTGATAACGTCAAGTGTGAAAGTAAGAAAGAAAAAAGCACAAAAAACTTGGGGCGCTTGGGTGGCTCAGTTGTTAAGCATCTGCCTTCGGCTCAAGTCATGATCCTAAGGTCCTGGGACAGAGCCCTACATCGGGCTCCCTGCTCAGCAGGAAGCCTGCTTATCCCTCTCCCACTCTTCCTGCTTGTGTTCCCTCTCTTGCTGTTGTCTCGCTCTGTCAAATAAATAAATAAATAAATAAAATCTTTAAAAAACAAAAATAAAAACAAAACAACAAAAAGCAAATCATTAAATCCCAAGACGGGCAGGGAGTACTCTAAGGCCGAAAACAAATTATATGACATGAATAGAGGGATGGAATTTAAGAACCCAAGAATCTCGGCTCTTAATTCCCCTAACCACAACAAGAGAAAGGGGTGGTGATTACTACTGACATATGCCTAGTTCCCACCTCACACGGGACATGTGGTCCTTGAAGCATAAGAACTGTGGTCAAGGTAACCACCCTTCTGGGCATGCAGGAAAGTGGGCTATGTGAAAGCAAGAACTATCTTCTACTTCTAGCTCTAACAATGCTCAGAAATGCAAGCTTACCCAGGTGTGCTAAGGATTCATCAGCACTCTCCCACAACTGTGTGTGGCCAAGTTGTATGTACTTGTTTGGCTACAAAACAAGAGGTTCAGTAACTACTTGTTGTGGGTGGGCGATTTAGCAGTCAGTGATACAGTATCTAAGAAGAAATATCTAAGTTCTTTTCCTTACAATGGAAAGCTGAAAATTTCTCACTGATTTTTCTAAGTACATACTGACATTTAAGAGGATGAAGAAAATGGTGCAATACCAGCTGTCTTCATGTACAAGTCAATAATAAATTTCCATAATAATCATCTCTCTCATACACACACACACACACACACACACACACACGACTAGGCAAGAACTAATCTTCAATCGTCGTCTCCAGCTCAGGATTGGACTCTTGGCCATCACTCTAAAGCACACAGGCCTACCAAAGCCTGACTGCAAGTCTTCAAATTCCTGTAGGTTTACATTTGTGCAATTCCTTAGTCATGCCACTGAAACAAGTTTTAGGAAAACCCAACAAATAAATCATTTACAGAGGATACCACAAGACCAACTTTTTTTCACAGGCTGGCTGGGCTCTTGACACAAGGATCCAGGATTCTCTCAAATAAGGACATAGAGAAGGGGGAAGGGGCAGAAGCCACCATGTTTATCTAGGTCTAGGGTAAGGCTGGCCTCCAGAAAGTATACTTATCCGTGCTGCCTCCAGTTTCTCTAAACAGAATCCAGAGAGTTAAATGCACCTGAACAAGTTTTCTTAGACTACCAGAAGATAAAAAATACCCATTTGGTCTTCCAGACAAGGCCGTTATCAAAACCATCTCAGTCAAACAAGGAGACTACTATAGGGGGACTGCCTTTAAGCCCCTCCCATCTTCCCCTACCCAGTCAAACCTCTATTTGGATAAGAACCTAATTAGATTTAGTTATATAGGACATTCTTTGGGTGATTTCTTTTAACTGGTGGGCTTACCATATTTTCTGTTTCTAATATAACTACTCATTAAGCACAGTGGGTAAATGGGGTCAGGATCTGGATTCAGGATACAAAGTGGGAGATGAGCTAAATCCTATTCTCTAATCTTCTTTCAGAGATTTGTCTTGGGTAATGATGACATTTGCCAATATTCTTAAACGAATCTTATTTTCTTAAGACTTTTTTTCCTTTTTTTTTTTTTAAAGTAATCCCTACATCCAATGCTGGGCTCGAACTTAGAATCCTGAGATCAAGTCACATGCTCCACTGACTAAGTCAGGCGCCCTTTAAGTGGTTCTTTTCATGTAGCTGGTGATCCTTATGAGTTTGCCATTATGTAGAACACCAAAAAAGGGTGACTGGCATTCTGAACTCCAAACATCTATCATTTAAACAAAAGATCCAACAAACTGGCCGTATATATTAATACCATGTGTAAAGAGAAAATCCAACCAGCTTTTCATATATGCCTCTTTCTAAAAAGTTTGTCTTTTTATTACTGATATATAGAGGTCTTTAGTTATTTAAATTCTTTCCCAGATATAAGCAGTGCATTTTATTCCACTATTCCACTCTGAATAAATATTTAAAGATTATGTCATATAGATATAAGTATACAGTTTGATCAGTTTTGACAATTTATAACCCATGTAACCCACACCCCATCGAGAGAGGATATTTTCTATCAATCGAGAAAGTTCCCTCATGCCCCTTCCCAGTTAATCACCAACTAAACAACCACTGTTCCTTTAATCTCATTTTTATCATCATAGATTAGTTTTGCCTAATATAGAGTATTATATAAATGGAATCGTACAGCATGGACTTGTGTGTCCGGGCTTCTTTTTTTTTTTTTAAATATTTTATTTATTTATTTGACAGAGAGATCACAAGTAGGCAGAGAAGCAGGCAGAGAGAGAGAGGGGGGAGCAGGCTCCCCGCTGAGCAGAAAGCCCAATGCGGGGCCCGATCCCAGGACCCTGAGATCATGACCCGAGCCGAAGGCAGAGGCTTTAACCCGCTGAGCCACCTAGGGGCCCCGTGTGTCCAGGCTTCTTAACATGTTTTCAGATTCATCCATGTTGGGGCACCTAGGTGGCTCAGTTGGTTGAGTGTCCGACTCTTGATTTAGGCCCAGGTCATGATCTCAGGATAGTGAGATTGAGTCTTATGTTGGGCTCCACACTAAGTGCAGAGTCGGCTTGAGATTCCCGCTCTTCCTCTCCCACTGCCCCTCCCCCAGCACGCTCTCTCTCACAAAGAAATAAAATCTTTATAAAAAAAAAAAAGTCATCCACGTTGCTGCATTTATCAGTATTCAATCCTTTCAATTGCTGGTATATATGGTGTAATCTAGAACTATCCCTAATGTCTCTGACAAGACCATGTGTTTATCCTGTTGATGGACCCCTATAATGTTTCCAGTTTGAGACTTGCACAAATACAGTGCTGCTATAAGCATTTTTTTTTTTTTTTAAAGATTTTATTTATTTGACAGAGAGAAATACAACGAGAGAGGGAACACAAGCAGAGGGAATGGTAGTGGGAGAAGCAGGCTTCCCGCCAAGCAGGGAGCCCGATGTGGGGCTCGATCCCAGGACCCTGGGATCACGACCTGGGCCGAAGGCAGACGCTTAACGACTGAGCCACCCAGGCGCCCCTGCTATAAGCATTCTTGTTCACGTCCTTTTGTGGGCATAATTTTTCAATTTGATTTGGGGCAAAAATACCTAGAATTGTAATTAGTATCTCATTGTAGTTTAATTCTGCATTCCACTGATAATTAGTGATGTTGAGAACTCTTTCACGTGCTTCTGTATTGGCCATTCCTCTGTCTTGTAAGTATCTATTCAAGTCTTTTGCTTTTTTTTTTTTTTTTTTAAAGATTTTATTTATTTGACAGGGAGAAACACAGCGAGAGAGGGAACACAAGCAGAGGGAATGGTTGCGGGAGAAGCAGGCTTCCTGCAGAGCAGAGAGCCCGATGCGGGGCTCGATCCCAGGCCCCTGGGATCTGACCTGGGCCGAAGGCAGACGCGTAACGACTGAGCCACCCAGGCGC
>CM053610.1:14559538-14602059 GCA_028646535.1 Procyon lotor
TTTTTTTTTTTTTTTAAAGATTTTATTTATTTGACAGGGAGAAACACAGCGAGAGAGGGAACACAAGCAGAGGGAATGGTTGCGGGAGAAGCAGGCTTCCTGCAGAGCAGAGAGCCCGATGCGGGGCTCGATCCCAGGCCCCTGGGATCTGACCTGGGCCGAAGGCAGACGCGTAACGACTGAGCCACCCAGGCGCCCCAAGTCTTTTGCTTTTTTATGGGGAATGTTTGTCTTTTATTATTGAGTTACAGAATCCTTTGTGTACTCTGGATATAAATTTTCTGTCAAATATACATGCTGCCAAAATTCTATCCCAGCCTATATTTAACAGTGTTCTCTGTTGAACACAAGTTTTTAATTTTAATGAAGTCCACTCTGTCAATTTTTTTTTCTTTTATCACTAATGAGGATTTATTTTGTGTCCTAAGAAATCTACACCAAGGTCTTAAAAATGTTCTACCTATGATATCATCTAGAAATTCTAGTGTTTTACTTTTTATACTTTAGAATTTTACAAAAGAAGCCAGTCAGGATTTTTAAAAAATAAGCATATGTCTTATTTTCTCTAATAAAACACCAAAATCAAAAGCTTCCTAAGCATATAAAGTTTTATAAGGACATTTTCCTTCAGTCTAGCCCTTCAACACCCAGATGGTTATTAAAAGGTTGTAGGTATATACACCTCTGAAACCTCACGGAATTATGAGCTCTAAAAAGAGAAAAGGCAGAAATAGGTATTTTGCCCTAAGAGTATTTTAATAGGATTGAATGCTGTATAATATCAACAACTGATTCTGAAGTTTGTTGTACTTCATTTAAAGAAAAAAATGACAAATTTTGTTCGTAAAGTTAAGACTGGTTGAAGAACCTCACTTTTACCAAGGGTTACTTTACAGGTTATGAGACTAGTTATTTCCAACCTTGGCAGTGGGTTGGACTTAGCAGTGAGTACCTTTAACAAGCAGTCCTTTTGTAACCTCTGGATCTATGGTTTATCTGGAATCAGAGAGATTCATTCAAACTATTGGTTCCAAGAGGCTGACTGCCATTTTCCTGCCATTTCAGATTCTGTGCGTACCAGTACAGAGTGGAAGAGGAAGGGAATGAAAACACCTGCAAGAAGATGTCTGAATAAAGAAGAACAAATCAAGATGAGCACAGAAAAATGTGAATGAGCTCAAGATAGTCTTTACTTGGAGCACATGTTCCTGTGGCTCTTATAAGTCCTGATCCTTTCAGTGACCTGTGAGTCTATCTGGACTATAATCCCAGTTCTGACTGCAAGTAGACCAATCCAAGTTTCCAGAAAAGGGGATATTAAAAGGACACACTTCAGCTGTGCTCTATTTTATTTTTTTACCCTTGACTACCCAATTTTTTAAATAGTCAATAATCTCTAAGTCACATCATGCTTGAGCTAAATTTTTTTTTTAACTTTATTTTTTTTAAGATTTTATTTATTTGACAGAGAGGGATTTCAAGTAGGCAGAGAGGCAGGTGAGAGAGAGGGGGAAGCAGGCTCCCTGCTGAGCAGAGAGCCCAATGCACGGCTTGATCCCAGGACCCTGAGATCATGACCTGGACTGAAGGCAGAGGCTTTTTTAACCCACTGAGCCACCCAGGCGCCCTGAGCTAAATTTCTTAATGGAGAAGAGATAGGGTACAATGATACAAAAATATACATGGAGGAAGTGAGTAAGTAAAATATAGACAGAAAAGCAAGCAAAGAATCTTAGAACAGGAGAAGTCTCTGGAGGCTGAGTGGAAAGGTGCAGAACAAAGCCCTATGATGGTAGTCTCCCATGTTTTGGATCTAAAGTTCACTAGTAAGTAAAGCCAGCAATTACTACCCTTCACTCTCTACTACAAAAACTTATCTTTATAGTCAGATCAGGTAAGTGAAATCATGCTTTAATCCTTATATTGTTCCAAACATATAGCAATGAAAGTGCTCCAAGCAATGGGGAGAGCTAAAGCTAGGGCACCTGTGTTAGCTTGGGCTGAACTGGGCTAGAAGACTCTGGGAGGAAGGAGCAGAGAAGAGGAGAGCAAAGAGAAAAAGGGAATGATACATGGACAAAACTATATCCCAGTCAAAAGTTTACAGGTTAAAATACATTAGTTATCTCACTCATAGTCTAAATATCTATATAAGTATATCCATATTGAGACACAAAATAAAAATAAACTCTTAGAGAAAAGATACATTATGAGGGTGAAAATGAAATTTCCAGTGAAACAAAGGGAGAATTTGCCACTTATAGATCCTCACTAAACAAACAGTGAACAGTGTTTCAGTAAGAAAGGTAAACCTAGGGGCGCCTGGGTGGCCCAGTGGGTTAAAGCCTTCGGCTCAGGTCATGATCTCAGGGTCCCGGGATCAAGCCCCACATCGGGCTCTCTGCTCAGTGGGGAGCCGGCTTTCCCCTCTCTCTGCCTGTCTCTCTGCCTGATTGTGCTGTCAAATAAATAAATAAAATCTTAAAAAAAAAAAAAAAAAAAAGAAACCTAGAGGGAAGGTATTGAGTACAGAAATTAATCAAATATCTCATTCTGACAACTGCTAACTGGAGAGAGGATTAGGGTTTTATGGATAGTATGAGGTTGAGCTCTAATATATTTTTTTCAAATGAATAGCCAGTTATTCCAGAACTAGTTATATTACCCTCCCTGTTTATATATCAGATTTCTACATATATGTCAGCCTATTTATGGGTTCTCTGTTCTCTATTTCTTCATCAATAGTGTGCTATCCTGTTCTAGCTTTCTCGACTAGGATAGGTTTCCTTCATCTTGTTCTTCAAAATTATCTTGGCTATTCTTGGCTCTCTGCTATTTCCCATTCATTTGGAGATAAATTTGTCATATTCTAATGAAGACTATTGAGATTTTTATTGTATTGAATTTATAGATTAATGGGGAAGAATTTACATCATTGAATCTTCCACTCTGAACATGTTATACTTCTCCATTTATTCATGTCTTTGAGTACACTGTCTAGTATTACTTTATAATTTTCTCCAGAGTTTACATTCTTAAAACCTTTTTTTCTTAGAACCTCGCAATAGATTTTAGCCTTATATTGAATGTGATTTTTTTCTACTACATTTCTTTTATTACTAGAGTGGTAATGGTGTTGATTTTCTTAATAATTGATTTTGTATCTGACAGTATTGCTGAACTCTGAACTCTATAAGTGTATGTGTCTCTTGGATTTTCTACATGGACAAGTAAATTACTTATAAATAATTTCTACTACTTATACCTCATACTTTTTTTTTTTAATGAGAGGGAGGGAGAGAGATAAGTGCGAGGAGTGGCAGAGGGAGAGGGAGAGAGAAAAATCTCAAGGAGTCTCCTTGTTGAGTGAAGAGCCTGACACAGGATTCAAGGGCTCAGTCTTAGTATCATACCTGAGCTGAAATCAAGAATTGGATGTTCAACCAACTGAGCCACTCAGGTGTCCCTACCTCGTACTTCTTTTGCTTAAAGTTTTTTAAATATTTTATTTATTTATTTGACACAGAGAGAGATAACAAGTAGGTGGGGGGGGGGGGGGAATGCAGGCTCCCCGCTGATCAGAGAGCCCGATGTGGGGTTCGATCCCAGGACTCTTAGATCATGACCTGAGCTGAAGGCAGAGGCTTTAACCCACTGAGCCACCCAGGCGCCCCTCTTTTGCTTAAAGTTTTACTTTTTATTTTAAACCCACAATCATCCATAAATCAAAGATCCAAATGCAAAAAGCAAAACTTTAGAACGGTTGGCAAGGATATAGAAGACAGAAACGTGTGCGCACTGTTGGGGGAATGGTGGTGATGTAAACTGGTTGGGCACTTTGAAAACAATTTAAAAATATCTAATGAAGGGGCACCTGGGTGGCTCAGTGGGTTAAAGCCACTGCCTTCGGCTCAGGTCATGGTCTCAGGGTCCTGGGATTGAGCCCACATCGGGCTTTCTGCTCAGCAGGGAGCCTGCTTCCCGTCGCCCCTCTGCCTGCCTCTCTGCCTACTTGTAATCTCTCTCTCTCTCTCTGTCAAATAAATAAATAAAATTTAAAAAAAAAAAATATATATATATCTAATGAAGAATCCTTAAGGCAAATTTTCATCCATATATACAAGGAAGATGTATTTATTCCAGTACCTGTTCATAACACTATATTATAAACAACCCCAAATGTCTTTTTTTTTTTCCTTTAAAGATTTTATTTATTTGACAGAGAGAGAGCGAGAGAGCGAACACAAGCAGAGAGAGTGGGAGAGGGAGAAGCAGGCTTCCCGTGGAGCAGGGAGCCTGATGTAGAGCTTGATCCCAGGACTCTGGGATCGTGACCTGAGTTGAAGGCAGAAGCTTAATGACTGAGCCACCCAGGCGCCCCAACCCTAAACGTCTCTTGACAAGAGAATAATTTTTTAATAAAATAGAACACCATCTAGCAAATAAAATGGGTAAATTAGAAGTATATGACAAGATAAAAATATCAAAACCAAAGCAGAATGATCTCAATAACATACCTAATTTAAAATTATACCTTGTAAAAACAATGCTACATATTATTTATGCACAGAGAAACACTGTAAATACAAAAGTATGTATGAGAATGAAAACACTGAGTTCGTTATAGTAATCTCCAGGGAAGGAGGTGAATAGTACACAGGGGACTCCAGCACTGTTTATCAGAATGTTCTTACAAAATGAAGTAATTGAACAAAGAGGACATGATGTTAAAGTTTGACACAGTCAGATGGTGAGCATGAGCTTTCACCGTACTGTTACCTATTCTTGTATATTTGAAATATTTCATAAAAAATAAAACCCCTAATGCTTGTAGCTCCCTAATTTTATCGAGAGAATGCTTTTCCTGCTGGCAGTGCCTTTAAAGATTATTCAAAACGCTGTCAAATCCCGACCTCTGAAGCTCTTACTGCTCTGTTGAGTGGGAAATAGCCAACAACTACTGGTAAAAGCTGAAGAAATCACATCTCTTTTTCTCTTAACAGGAAGTTATGACTTCCCAAGACTTTAACCATCTTCATTGACTCTTAGGATCCCAACCCAACTGAGTAGATTCTCTGTCTTGGGTATAAAATTCTAGGCAGGGCCTACCTGTGGGTGACTTCTAGGTTCACTACCATAACCATCATTCAGAACCCTGCACATATCCCTACAGTATATAGAGGTTATCTGGATATTGTCAGGAATAAATTGGTGGCTCTCAGCCCTGGAGGTCCTCCCCCTAGTCTATCAACAACAAAGAGGTCAACCCTTGGAGGCTCTCCTACAATCAGTTTGAATCCAGGTTTAAGAGAATGCAGTATACATGTATTTGGAATCTGTTCATCTCTCTCCACCCACACCGGCATCATCTCGTCGAAGCCATCACCATTCACTGCCTGGAGGATGACAACAGCATCCTATTGGTATCCCTACTTCTGGTGTGTGTCCAATCCAATCTCCAGAGTTAGTACATCTCCAGAGTTAGTACTCAGAATTATCAATTATGTCACAGGTTTCTAAAACACAAACCTTGTATTGTTCCCCTTATTAGAACCCAGTACCTTCCTATTGGATTTAGGATAATATAAAAAATTTTAGGGAAGGGCCTGAAGATCTGGCCTGCATCCCCCTCTAACCTCTTCCTCCTGTCCCTTTCTTGCTCACTGTTCACTTTGCTGCCCTTCTTTCAGTTCTCAAGACCACCAAACTCTTTCTCACCTCAGGGATTTCAAAAGGCTATTTTCTTTGGAACACCCATTCCCCTCTCCTTTCCATGGATCAATTCTATTCATCTTGTAAGTCTTATCTTAAATGTTATTTCCTCAGAAAGGCCTTCCTTGAACATGAGGCCAAATCAGATGCCCTGGTATACTCTCAAATGGTACTCTGCACTTTTCCTTTGCAATATTTACAAGAGTTTATGTTTATTGGTATGACTGCATATAAAGCCTTTGAATTTTGCTGAAGTGGGGTTATATTTAAGACACTCTTCTGTTAGGGTGCCTGGGTGGCTCAGTGGGTTAAAGCCTCTGCCTTTGGTTCAGGTAATGATCTCAGGGTCCTGGGATCAAGCCCCGCATCGGGCTTTCTGCTCAGCAAGGAGCCTGCTTCCATCTCTCTCTCTCTGCCTACTTGTGATCTCTTTCTCTATCAAATAAATAAATTAAAAAAAAAAAAAAAAGACACTCTTCTGTTAAAAGCCCTTCAATGGATCACCACCAGATGCAAAATATGGGCCAGTCTCTTTGGCAAGATGCTTAATGCTGGCCACAATCTGGCAGTAGGGTATCACACGAAGGCATGAAGGCTAAAGATCTAAGGCAAAGTTACTAACTATTGGACTGTGGGCAAGTTTTCTGGCTTCCCAGAGACCAAATTTATCTATAGAACAGTGGCAGTAGTACATGTGTTATGGTTGCTAAGATAATCAAATGTCAACTTAGGTGAAAACGCTTAAAAGTAACCTAATGTCCATTATCTTGGGGGTTTTTTGTATAAAATACACGCAAAGTTACCATTAGTGACATATATAGCACATTCACAATGTTGTGCAAACATCACCATTTCTTACTTTTTTTTGTTACTCCATTTTACACTTCTACCTCTCTGTCCATAATGACACAATGGTGTTTGGAATACTTCTTTTTAAGACCTAACTGTAATCTAACTTCCTTCATAAATTTATTCCTGATCTGTAGATGCTGGGAATATTTACCTCTTGTATTTACCTAAAAACACTTAATGCTTACCTTTCTTCTAATATACTTGAATTCTTACCCATTTTGCCCACTAGCCTAGGAGTTCTGTGAGAGCTAAAACCATTTTCATCCACCTTTGTTTATTTCTTTAGAAGAGAACGTTTCCTTAGATGGTTTCTGCTTATAAGGGTTTTCTGATTCTACACTTACTCTAAACTAGAAAAAGTGACATTTCTAACTGAATGGCAGAAAATACAGAGATGGTCTTTTTCATAACTGAGACAAAGAACTCTAGGTTAAGAGTATGTGTAGTGTCGACAAGACAGCCTTCTGAGGTGTAGCTTTCAGGTCTTAACGGATGTTTAAAAACCTATAAACCAAGATTAAGCAGGTCTTGAAGTCCCAGTCCTCTGCATGTCAACAGTCATAGTTTACTAATAACTCACTTGTCAGCTATTTTCTTTTGAACTCATTTCTCTTTCAGGTTGCTATGAACATTTCCACAGTACATCTGAGGTAGGAAGTTCATGGGACCCTCCTAAGCAGGACATGCCTTGCAGGCTAATAAGAACTTGATTGCCCTTGCAAGACAGCTTTCCCCTTTCAATAATAGGATTAACAAATAACACATGGGTATACAACACTTTATAATGTGCTTTCACATACATCATCCCATTTAGCCCTGGTAGGACCTACCCAGATAAAACTCTAGGAAGACAGAAGTATGTAAGACTCTAGATTTTACAACTTCTTTCTGGATTCAGAGCAATCGTGTTCCCTTCCTTAAAGCCAAGAAAGGTGAGGAAGAAAGCTACAGAAGCCAATTTACATTTACTGCATTCTTTAAAAAAAAAAAAAAAAAAATTTTTTTTAATTTTATTTCAGAGGGAGAGAGTCCCAAGCAGATTCCGCACTGAGCGCAGAGTTGGACACAGGGCTCCATCCCAGGACCCTGAAAACACAAACCAAACTCAAACTAAGAGCTGGACACTCAACTGTGCCACCCAGATGCCCCACATTTACTGTACTCTGTTACATTTCAACCACCAGACAGTAAGCAGCATGAAGGCAGGGAATGCATCTGTTTTGTTTACCGACACAGTTCCTAACATCATGCATACACTGTGCCAGGCACATCCTGGAATCTCAGTAAATATTTGTGAATTAATAAATGAATCAGATTATAATGTGATGCAGAAAATGGATATTTCTTAGGAAAGTCAGCAGGTAATGCTAAGCATGAAGGTACTTGCCTTATTTTGTGGAGAGTTTGTAGTTTGTCAGAGTGATTCTGGAGACCAAGAACACTACATTTCAATAAGAGATCAGTCCCACTAACTGCTGTAGTTCTTAGCTACCCCCTTACCTTGATTCGTGAACTGGGGTTTAGCATGATGTATTTAATGGAACCTTGGATGTTCTCTGTCCAGGAGACCAGCCAAGTAACCTTGTTATCATGTCGGACCTCTTTCCATTTATGTCCTGTAGGAGGAGAAGGAACCTTGGCATCTCTGTGGAAATAACAAAGCAGGAGAGCAGTGAAATGAGGAGCGAGGAACAGTTTCCCCTTTTGTAACCTAAAGTGGATAAATCTGCTGAGCATCTATTTCCATGTTTCCTCCACATCACCAATCAGTAATTGAAAAGTACTTGGAGATCTGTACAAGGAGATTACCATGTTGTTCCCAACAGTTCAGTGTAGCCTGGGAAACAATCCCAGAAAAGTGCTCCCAAGAACAACGGACCCCCTCCCCCACCTTGATTTCTGGCCCAAACAATGAACGGCACTTACTTGCTACAGTTGATGATGATATCCTCAGGCATGATCCGTCTCTTCAGCATGCCCATCTTGGGGTGGTTGCCACGGCCACGGAAAAGCCCAGGAGGTTCTATCTTGAAGTTGGCAATCCTCTCTCTGTGGTTATCCATAATACAGAAGCCATATTCTTTCAGTAATTTTTCATTCTCCTCTTTGATTTTCTGGAACACAGCAAGGAAGTACTCAAAATGGGCTCAAATTGCTGTTCCCTATTCATATTTTATCTCTTATTTGAGAATAGTTCAAGGTACAGAAAGTCTAAAAATCACTAACAAATAAATGCAAACATCGGTGCCTGGCTGACACAGTAGGAAGAGCATGATGTATGACTCTTCATCCCAGGGTCATGAGTTTGAGCCCCACACTGGGTGCAGAGATTAAACAAAACTTTTTTTAAAAATTTTTTTATAAAGTGAGAGGAATGCAAATAAGGATAACCTCTAACATAGTTTTCAAACTTTTAAGTACAGTAAAATTCCCTAAAATATCTACCTTTGAGGACTGATTCCAACTACAGATTCAAAACGGATTTCTTGGGGCACCTGGGTGGCTCAGTGGGTTAAAAATAAAATCTTTAAAAAAAAAAAAACCAAACAGATTTCTTTTAAAGATTTTATTTATTTATGTATTTGACAAAGAGAGACACAGTGAGAGAGGGAACACAAGCAGGGGGAGTGGGAGAGGGAGAAGAAGGCTCCCCACAAAGCAGGGAGCCTGATGCGGGGCTCAATCCCTGGACCCCGGGATCATGACCTGAGCCGAAGGCAGATGCCTAACAACTGAGCCACCCAGGTGCCCCTAAAACTGATTTTCTTATTTTAAAGGATTTATGTGTGAGAACACGTTACCTAGATATTTTTGTATATAACTTTAAAAACTAACATCATTCTGCTGAGTAGTGTCAAAATGGCAGATAGGGAAGAGTCTATGATAGGCCTCATAAAGAACATCTCCATGTTTTCTAATAGGTTCCAGACACATTTGGTTGAACAGCATTTCAGATAGTTTTTCAAGCTCAAACATACCTGTCACAGATTCTTTCCAAGGTATATGGGTACATACGTTGTATACTTTGTAATCCTTGCTCCAAAAAAGGAGTGTGAGAGTAGAACATGGAGCCTCCTAACCCTCTGCTGACTCTCTACCTTCATATTATACTTAGAAATTCAACTTATAAGTCCTGCTGCCTTGTGGGTGGGAACAGATTCAGAACTTGCTGGCAGCAAGCATCCTTGGCCAGGGTTCTGACAAGGTGATACTTGTGAAACCTCCCTATCTTTGGATCACTATTTGCAAGAACAAAGCTCCAAAGCAGTTTTTAAGTTTTAAAACACCCCTGAAGTAAAGAATAAACCAAGTTTCACTAATGTGGAGTATTGAGAAAACTAAGTCTGAAGCAATTATTCTTACAGTAACTCATAATTTTTAAACTATAGGTCAAATAGGCACCATCAAGCAATGAATTAGATAATAAATACAAAGGCCTTAATTGTATAAATGTGCAACTCCCTTAAAATACTGAAACTATAGGGTCTTGAAATTCCCTAAAATTTGTAACTTCTGGGCCCCTAGCTTAGGGTGGGGGGAAGACAAGACAGAGAAACTCTAGCCTGGATTTCTTTAGACCAAGGGTAAGCAAACCTTTTCTAGACAGAAAATATTTTAGGCTTGAGGGATATACAGTCTCTTTTGGAACTTCTCAACTTTGCCACTGTCACATGAAAGCAGCCATACATCATATGTAAACAAGCAAATGTGGCTGTGTTCCAATAAAACTTTTTAATAAAAACGGGCAGTCTATAGTTTACCTACAGGTATTCTAGAAAAAAATGACATCCCACCAGATACTGGATAGATCCTTCTGGAGTGGCGATAGAGATAGATGAGCATGACTAGATTCCAGGGTAAACAGATCAAGAACAGGGAGGTACATAGGCAGTATTATTGTAGCTGTCTTAAAACCCTAAAATCCAGGAGCCACTGTGCAGGTCTGCCCATCCTTAAATACGGTATTGGAGTTACTGATTGGATTTTAGGTCACAAGAGCACCAGGTTCTTACACTGAGCCATTAAATAAAGTGCCTATTATTCACAATTTTCAGTCTACGTAAAACCCTTCAGAAAATTTAAACTTTAGGGGCGCCTGGATGGCTCAGTGGGTTAAAGCCTCTGCCTTCAGCTTGCATCATGATCCCGGGGTCCTGGGATCAAGCCCCGCATCAGGGTCTCTGCTCAGCGGGGAGCCTGCTTCCCCCCACCCTCCCCCCACCGCCTGCCTCTCTGCCTACTTGTGATCTCTCTTTCTCTGTCAAATAAATAAATAAAATCTTTAAAAAAAAATTTAAACTTTATCAGGCCAAGAATCCTAAATCTTTAGTACAGAGCCATCTGAAATTACTAAAGTCAAATCTGCATTATAAGAACCAAGAAGAAAATTAGATGAACTAAATACTATCCCAAAGTTCTCCAGAGGTTTAAGAAATTCTGTAGTACCAGTTTCTCTTCCTTGCTCATCTGTTTCCGAGCTTCTGACTGGGCTTTGAAATACTGGCTCATCTGGGTAAAATCACATTTGCTTAGGTTGGTGATAATATTCTTCTCCTCATTAGTCATTTCCTAGTCAAAAGAAAGGTGGGGGAGACAGAAGCAGAAGATAAATACACCATTTACTCCATAGGTTTCTTTGTGATTAAAGCAAAACACCATTTTTTTCAGCCAAAGGTGTCTAGAGAGATAGCCTAATTTCATGAGTTTTGGGGAAAAAAAAAAAAAGAAAAAAGAAAGAAACATAACTTTATCACTTTTATTATAAAATATTTAATAGAAAAATGCTATATATGATCTTTTCCTTGAGAAAGGTTACAGAACTCTATTGTAATTTCTTGGGCTCCTCACACCCTGCCACATCCGCAAGCATATGTATCCCACAGTTGGAGAAACATGAATAGATATCATTTGCTTTAGTAATGAGAGAAATATTTCCATACTCATTCTCTCTTAGAAACATTATCCCTGCTCTACTCACTTATTAAATGTTATTTCCAGAGCTATTCAGAAGGTAAGCTTCAGCTCAGCCTCTGTCCACATAATCCAAATTGAGAATGAGATTGTTTAAAATCACCTAGACAGATGCAGGAAATGTGATTTCAAGAGCAGAAAGTACCAAAGGCAAGAAAGAAAGAATCAAAAGGGAATGGAACATCACATTAACATCTTTCTTTGCAAAAGCAGACAGAGAACAGGTAGTCCTGCAGAGACAAACTTTCTTCTGAGGTTTTTTTGTTTGGCCTAATAAACTCCCTCCTATAGCCATGAGAGTGTGAGAGGAAAGAAAACATTAAGTATTCTTGTTGGATAGAAACCCTGTATAATATAATGAATGAATACGGGAAAAAAGAAAAAATTTAATTACAATAAAACTCATAAAGCTCAAGTTTTACACCAGAATTTTCTGTAAAGTTACAGTTTATGTAGTACTTGATTAATATTTCTGTAAGGTGCTAGGATATTAATACATGGGCTACAATACCTTTCTCCAGTCTTTAAAGAAATTTTTCCTAAATATTTCCTTAGTAGTATATTCATGGTCGAGCATTTTTGCAAAGAAGGTAGCTACTTCTTCTGCTTTGGGGCTCAGCTTCATGACTTTACCTAGAGGAAAAAGCGGTTCCAAACATTGAGGTGTATAATTCATGTTTTGAGTATAAATACTGAGCTCTGGAGAAGTCTTCTAACTGATGGTTTACCTTCCCAAGGTATACAAAGGTCTGGTGACACATGGTAACAACAACAACAATGACAATACACTGATTTATATCTAGTTGTATAAATGCTCCTTCTCTTTAGCAGATATTTACCTGGGTCATTCTCTGGAGACTATGCCAGTAAACTGTTCCCAGGTGCCTGCTCAGGACAGGGATGAGCTGGGGGAGGCCCAGCCACTCTTCCTTTTCCTTTCAGCAAGCAGGGTCCTTTACACCTCTTCAATGGTTTTTAAAAATCAAATCCTCAGAGGGACTCCTGCCACTGCTAAGCTAAGCAGCCTCTGTTCAAGAAGGGGAGGAAGGGATAGGGCAGGGAGTGGAAGAAAGGAATTGTGGGGAAAAGAAATAGGCATCTTTCTTCTTTAAAGTTAGGTGGGTGGAATATGAATAAAATAATATATATCCATAGCAGGCAAGCCCAGATATCCCACATAAAAAACCTAAATAAGACCTTCCTCTAGAACTTTTGTACTCAAAGTGTGGTTAACAGACCAGCAGCACTGGCATCACGTGGGAGTTCTGTTACAAATGCAGAATCTCTGGGGCACTTAAGTGGCACAGTTGGTTGGCCATCTGACTCTCAGTTTCAGCTCAGGTCATGATCTCAGGGTCGTATGATTGAGCCCTGCCTTGGGCTCCATGCTCAGTGGGAAGTCTGCTTAAGACTCTGCGCCACTGCCCCTCCCCACCACACTCTCAGTCTCTCAATAATAAACAAATAAATCTTAAAAAAAAAAAAAAAAGAAATACAGACTCTCAGGCCCCACCTCAGATCTACAGATTCAGCAAGTGCATTTTAAGAGACCTTCAGGTGGCCCGGGTGCATAGTAGAGCTTGAGATGATTGCTCTGGAACACCGGCACTATGAGGTTGCCTCTTTCAGGTAAGTTAAGACTCATCCAGAGCACAAGGGATGACTGGGGTTCTTGGTAGTGTGGGCATGTTAGTAAAAGCTGTTCTAAAGGAATCTTGATGTTACACAATAAAAACCACTAACTTGTAAAATAAATCTGAATGAGGCCTAGGGGTTTTGTGTATACCTAATTAAGTAATAAAGCAAGAAAGGAAAGTACTTGGGAGTTTAATCTACTTTTCAAATAGAGTATTTCTAACAGTACTCTTAGGCCCAATTTCCATTTTTTTCTTGACTATCCAACTTTACAACACCATATGGAACTAATTCGTGGTGTAATAATTTGACTATACCTAAAATGAGGTTAAACACCACTCCATTGCCTGTTACATGGGTACTAATAATTCACCAAGGATTTTCACTTTCATTATAGAAAACTAAAACTTAACCAGAAATCCATTCATTTCAAAACTCAGAAGATATCTCATTTCATGATGGTTGGGAAATTATCATCCCGAATTGCAGGGATGAAGGGAACTGTGGCACAGAAATGAAATTGTCAGAGTTGACAAGGAAGAACCTGTTTGAAATCTGTAACCCAAATGGCCAACAGGTGGCACCACTTTCCCCTTTCAAACCACCCCCTAAGCTCCTGCCTTTCCAAGAACACACTTTGGGGAGAATAGGGTTTTTAGCTTTCAAGGATTTCTGGCACTTCTTTGGATCTCTCCAACACAAGTCCGGACTAGAGTTGCCAGTAAAGTTGTAACATGCTTCTAATATAAAGGAAAACATTTAAGTGATTAAAAATAAATGAAATAAAAGCAAGAAAAAATTTAACTGTTCTTGGATCTGGCATAAACTGGTACCAACTCATATTTAAAAAACAAAAAAATGGACTCTTGGGGCAATTTTACTGAATTCTGTACCAACAGAGGAAGCAACTTTCATGCCTCCTGTTTTAGATGAGCCTTCAAAAGAGGAAATGACAGCTCCCCCAGCAGCAGAGTGGTGGGAGGATGACTTGGAAGGTTCCTGGCAATAGGAGCACTTTGTGGAAAGGCTGAGCTCCAGGAAGAAGAAACTGCTGAGTCAGAGTTGAAAACAAGGTTCTCAGCAAAGGCAAGTCACTGCTTCAGCCAGCCTATGCCCCACCTCCCTGGCAGGTTCAAAGGTGTGTGAGAACTCTCTTCCCTAGAGAGTAGAGGCGGGACTTACAGTATCAATTTGGACTAATAATTCAAATACAACATCCTGACTTACTACAGAGTGGGAGTTTACACAATCAAAGGGAAGATATCCCAGCCAGAAACCCAACTGAGAAAATGAAATAGCTGGAGTTCCTATAATGGAGGACTGGGCAAGAATAGAGGAAGGAACCACAGTGACCAGTGATGCCTGGTTCAGGCCTTGGCTTCTTATCTTGAAAAGAGAAACCCAGGGGTACCTGGGTGGCTCAGTTGGTTAGGTGTCCAACTCTTGGTTTCAGCCCAGATTGTGGTCATGAGATTTGAGCCTTGTGTCAGGCTCTGCACTCAGAATGGAGTTTGTCAGGGACTCTCTTTGCCACTCCCCTACTCTCTCTCTCACTCTAAAACAAATAAAAATCTTTAAAAAAAAAAATAGAGAAAAGGAGAGAGAAAGAGAGAGAACCCAGAGACTAGAGAATCTAGCTTTCTTTCAAATCACTCTGAACCTCAAAGTGAGGCTTTACTAGTTGAGCTTTCTAAAGCTCTTGGGAAACCCAGACTTGAGCTACAGAATACACCAACTTTCAGGACTGTCTTCTTCAAGGTTCTAGGCTCTTTTTCCTCATTGGAGTTTGGCTTTGGAGTCATATTTGAGCATCTCTAGAAATGACCAAACTATAAGGGCTAATAGATCTCTGTCCTGTGTGCTCTGGTCAACACTAGTCAGAATGATTTTGATATAAGCATTTGTCACTGAGGACATGTGATCAGGGATTAGTCAATATTGTCCACTGCTGGGTCTTAATGTCTAACACAGGCACACGGAATGAACTGTATTTAAAAAAAATGAATTCCAGCTTGCCAAGTTTGACATGTTCACTTGCAAGATCTAGCCTTTCAGTATAAACTACTACCTTTATCTCTAAGTATCTGTGGCCCTAAGGTCACTGCTAAAGGACAAAGAGATGCACCGGAACTCTCTTAACTGTTCACCACTGATGCCTTTCTGCAGTTTTCCTGCCCAGTATTTCTCAAAGTTTGGTCCGCAGACCACTTGGTTTAAAAGCACCCAATACTATTATTCCACATCTATTAAATGAGCCCAGATCTACCTGGTGAATCTTAAGCACATAGGGGTTTGAGGGAAAAATGTTCTAGCCCTTTCTGGGTAGAACTCTTGGAATAAGGTAAGTCAGTTGAGCATTCCCACCTGCATAGTACTACACTGCAAATAGGAGGAATGTCAAAGACAGACTCAAATTCTTCTACTTAAGGACAGAAATACCAATGGTAGTTAATGAACAATTCTGAGTGTTCTAAGAGAACCAGGCAGGGCACTTCTTCACAAGAGCCCGTAAAATGTGACTGCACATAAAGGCATAGTGTCGTGCTACATATACAGTTAATGCCAGACATTTACCAGCCCTACCTAGAGGCTGATGGCTAATTAATCTTCAACCAAATACTAGTACTATTTCTCATCATGAACAGCTTGTCAGCTTGCATTGTGTCACTAAGGTAAAATACTACTATTTAAGTGAGGCTTTTCTAATAAATCTTACAAAGAGTAGCTCCTCACAAATGAAGTTCAGGTAAAAACATTTAACTTTGGGGATCAAGTGCTGTGACCTATGTAGACGGACATTTCTGGGACCATGTAGTTAAGACAGTAACAGCCTCTTTCTCAAGGCACTCCTTCATCACCAAATGGGCCTTTAAGAGTTAAGTAAACACCTGATGACCCTTCCCCCAAACCACACAAGGACAATAAAACAAAAATGAAATAAACAAAAAGGATTCTATAGCACAATGTCCTTCCTCATTTCCTATTCCTAAATAGAAACAAGACTCTTTTCTTGGCCAACAATAAGCAACCTTGGAACAACTCACCATCATAGTAAAACTTGACACTCTCTGGAAGAGGCTCATATGGTGGAGCAAATACAGGGCCTTTATGTTCTAGGAATTTCCACTTGATGCCTTCAGGATAGCGCTCTTCTTCCCACCTTTAAAAGACAAAGCATGACCTCATTTAGTGATCACCTAATATAGAAATTAGCACCTAATAAATGCCCAAATAATTAATCTGCTCAATTGATTGGTGCTCAAGAATAACTCTGAGCCCCACATTCAAGGCCTGGATCAAAATAACAATTATTCTTCACTTTGAAGAAGCCAACACTCACAACAAATACAATGGAATACCCAGGTGAACACAGTAAAACACAGTTCAACAGTTCAGTTCTAAGACTGAGTACAAGGGATCCCCACTCAAGGAGCTTGGCAACCACTAGGGGGTATGTAAATGGAAACAACTGTTTTACCACAAAGGTATACATGGCAGAGGTATTACTTAGCTATTGATACACAGAAAAAGGCCTCCTGGGAATGGAGATGGCAGGTCAAGGTAGAGGGAAAAATAACCCTGTAAGAAAGTACGTAATACAACAGAAGACTAGGAAATAATAGTTTACTTGGGGTATACTGAGATTAAGATACTTATGGGTTAGCTAGAGTTATCTAGGAGACCCTGATAAATGAATGCCAAGTTTAGTGGAAACAGCTTTTAAAAAACCTTTTTACTATTAAAAAAAATTAAAAATAAAAATAAAAAATCTTTTTACTTTAAAAATGATTAGACATACAGAAAAAAAGACAAAAGGAATACCATATACTCATCACTTACATTTTTTTCAACAATTGTTAATATTAAGTTTCTTATCTTCTGCTGACCATTTTCAGCAATGTACACTGCAGATGTGATATCTCACCTCTAAATAGTTCAGCAAATATCTCCAAAAAAATAAGACTATCTGTCACATAACTACAATACTATTATCATATCTAACAAAATTAGCATCTTTTTAATACCAAGACCATACTAAAAAGTTCCCAATTATATTCAAAATGTATTTTATAGGCCAAGATCCAATTAAGGATCATGAACTGCAATTGGTTGAAGTCTCTAAGTCTGCCCTTTTTTGGAATTAGATCTTCTCACCATCATCACCATTTTGGTTTTTTGAGTCAGTTGTCTTACAGATGGAATATTTTAAAACTTCAAAGATTTAATTTAATTTTATTTTTAATTTTTTAAAAAGATTTTATTTATTTATTTGACAGAGAGAGAGAGATCACAAGCAGGTAGAGAGGGGGAAGCAGGCTCCCTGCTGAGCAGAGAATCCAATGCGGAGCTCAATCCCAGGACCCTGAGATCATGACCCGAGCTGAAGGCAGAGACTTTAACCCACTGAGCCACCCAGGCGCCCCAAAACTTCACAGATTTTAATCTTCGGTATTTCTACTTTAAAATTAAAAGTGCTAAAGTTCTACAGAATCCTTCTAAAGGCTAATTATGCATATTCTATTACTTCCAATCATCTTCTAAGTCCAGTATTTTTTTCTAACTCCAATGTTTGAAACAAAGTTAAGAAACATTAAATAAAAATTATACATATCAAATTGCTATAATAAAAGCATCACTATAAAACTAAAGTCAACACAGATGGTCAAATGATTTTTGACAAGGGTGCCAAGACTATTCAATAGAGCAAAGAATCTCTTCAACAAATAAGTTTGGGAAAACTAGACGAGTGAAGAAGAAACTAGCAGAAGGACGAAGTTGGGCCCTTACCTTACACTATATAAAAAAATAAACTCAAAATGGATCAGAGATCCACACATAAAGATTAAAACTATAAAACTCTTAAAAGAAAACACAGGGCAAAACCTTCATGACTTTGCATTCAGCAATGATTTCTTAGATAAGACACCAAAAGCACAGGCAACAAAAGAAAAAGATCAATTGGACTATACAAAGTTAAAAACTGTACATCAAAGGACACAAGATTGATGAAGCAACCCAGGAATGAGAGAATAGATTTGCAAAGCATGTATCTGATAAAGGATTAACATCTAGAATAAAGAACTGCAACTCAGCCACAAAACCACCACCAATCCAATTTGAAAAACCAGCAAAGGACTCAAATACATTTCTCCAAAGATACACAAATGGCCAGTTAGCATCTGAAAAAAATGT
This sequence comes from Procyon lotor, assembly GCA_028646535.1. Lineage (NCBI taxonomy): Eukaryota > Metazoa > Chordata > Mammalia > Carnivora > Procyonidae > Procyon > Procyon lotor. The sequence continues at coordinate 14,577,902 of CM053610.1, forward strand.
TCAACAACGCCAATCATTAGGAAATATAAATCAAAGCTATGAGATACTACTCACAATAAAAACAAACAAGGAAACAACAAGTGTTGACAATGATGTGGAGGAATTACAACCTTTATGCACCTCTGGCAAGAATGCAAACCAGCAGCCACGGTGGAAATAAGTACACGATTGTGTACTGTGAACGACTGCTCGAAAGTGTAACACAGAACTACCATATGATCCAGCAATTTCACTCCTAGGAATATAACCAAAGCAACTGAAAGCAGGTATTAAATACTTGTTCTCCGGATGTTCACAGTAGCACTATTCACAATTGCCAAAAGGTTGAAACAACCTAAATATCCATCAGTAGGTGAATGCATAAACACAATGTGGTCTCTCGATACAATGAAATATTATTTAGCCTTAGAAAAGAAGGAAAATCTGACACATACCAGAACATGGATGAACCTGGAATACATTTATAAGTGAAATAAGCCAGTCACAAAAGGCCACATATTGTGTATTTCCACCTACATGAGGTACATAAACAAAATTCAAAGAGACAAAAAGCAGAAGGGTAGTTACCAGGGTCCAGAGGAAAAGGGGAATGAGGGAGAGTTGCCTATTTATTTATTTATTTACTTACTTACTTACTTAGTTATTTGACAGAGAGAAAGAGAGAAAGACAGCGAGAGAGGGAACACAAGCAGGGGGAGTGGGAGAGGGAGAACCAGGCTTCCCACTGAGCAGAGAGCCCGATGCGGGGCTCCATCCCAGGACCCTGGGATCATGACCTGAGCCCGAAGGCAGACGCTTAAGCAACTGAGCCATGCAGGTGTCTCAAGATTTGCTGCTTAACAAGAGTTTCAGTTTTATAAGATGAAGAGAGTTGTGGAGATGGATGGTAGTGGTAAAGCTTACACAACAATGCGAATGTACTTAATACACCTTACACACTTAAAGATAGCTAATATGGTAAATTTTATGTATCTATGTTTTACAATTAAAAATAATTTTTAAAAAATCTCGAAGTCAAGATTTAATAAAATCTTAAACCTAGAAGGAGCACTATCCTCAGTAACTAATGTACCACTCTACATATGAAACTGGCAGATTTCCCAACTAGACACCGGCATAGAAAGGCCTGATTGGGGGTACCTGGGTGGCTCAGTGGGTTAAAGCCTCTGCCTTCGGCTCAGGTCATGATCTCAGGGTCCTGGGATCGAGCCCCGCATCGGGCTCTCTGCTCAGCAGGGAGCCTGCTTCCCCCCCTCTCTCTGCCTGCCTCTCTGCCTACTTGTGATCTCTGTCAAATAAACAAACAAGATCTTTAAAAATAAATAAATAAATAAATAAATAAATAAATAAATACATACATACATACATACATAGAGAGAGAGAGAGAGAGAGAGAGAGAAAGAAAGAAAGAAAGAAAGAAAGAAAGAAAGAAAGAAAGAAAGAAAGAAAGAAAGACAGACAGACCGGCCTGATTGCAGGGACCCATCCAAATCCCAGAGTCTATTACTCTCCAAATCAGAGAAAATTCACATGTATGTATGTATGGTGTATGCAGGCACGTACATGCTACAAGAATCCTATGTGAAGCAGTCCCAAAGTTAACTGTGAGAAGATGCTGAGCACCCTGATTTCCCTTATACTAGGACTTGGTTCCATTCTTCTCATCAACTCCAGTGGTTTTTAATTAAGATGCCAAACTGTTTTTGTAATTCTTCCTATTCCAACACGTTCATACTGAGGAGTTACAGTACCTTACCATTTAAGCAAAATAACAGATTCAATCATTCAACACTAAACCTCAGTTTAAACAGAAAGTATCAATCAAGAGAGTGATAGCACTGAATCAACAACTATTACTGTACAAATAAAAACAGTAGTGTTCTTTTAGGCCTAAACCATGGCTCACCAACAAAATTAAGAAAAGCAAGTACTTAGACATCAAAATGACTTCACCACAGCAGGCTTATGAATTCAAGGCAGTTATCAATTTGACAGTAAAATATGCATGAAAAGGGGAAGGTGGAATCAAGGGTGGAATTGAGGACAGTTTCTCTGGTTTATGAAGACTATCAATCCAGGGGCACCTGGGTGGCTCAGGATTAAAGCCTCTGTCTTTGGCTCAGGTCATGATCTGAGGGTCCTGGGATCGAGTCCCGTATCAGGCTCTCTGCTCAGCGGGGAGTTTGCTTGCCCCCCTTCCTCTGCCTGCCTCTCTGCCTACTTGTGATCTCTCTCTCTGTGTCAAATAAATAAATAATTTTTTTTTTTTTTTTTTGGTTAAGATTTTATTTATTTGACAGAGAGAAACACAGCGAGAGAGGGAACACAAGCAGAGGGACTGGTAGAGGGAGAAGCAGGCTTCCTGCAGAGCAGAGAGCCCAATGCGGGGCTCGATCCCAGGCCCCCGGGATCTGACCTGGGCCGAAGGCAGACGCTTAACGACTGAGCCACCCAGGCGCCCCTAAATAAATAAAAATCTTAAAAAACGAAAGTATCAATCCATATACCATAAATTTTTTTTTAAACATTTTACTTATTTGACACAGAGAGAGATCTCAAGTAGGCAGAGAGGCAGGCAGAGAGAGAGGGGGAAGCAGGCTCCCTGCTGAGCAGAGAGCCCGATGTGGGGCTTGATCCCAGGACCCTGAGATCATGACCTGAGCCAAAGACAGAGGCTTTAACTCACTGAGCCACCCAGGCGCCTCAATATATCCCATAAATTTCTTATCACTATTACTGACTGTATTTGTAGTCTTGGTTTTAACACTAGTTCCTTACGTTATAACCCTGTAACTCTTTACAGCATTTTGCCTTTGCTAAAAGAAACTGAAACCTCTATTTAAAAGTCACCTAACACCAGCAACGAATTTCCCAGTTTCAAGGTCTTTTTGTGAAGAATAAACATGGGACTTCTAACAGGTTGGCCCTGACAAAAAAGTGTATTTAACTCAAGGGAGACCTGAATCCCCACACAACTACAATGGGTAGCCCTTCAAAACAGAGGAAACTAGGTTAATTAAGTTTTCCAACAAGCCTGAAGATACCACCACCACTTGTAACATTGTCTCTATGGGGAAAATGTGATACAATAAAGAAACCCAGAGGGGATCTGAACCATTTTCCCTTCTCCACAATTACCAAAGAGGAGATAAAGATCCAAGTTTTGCTGGTTTCTTTCTGGCAACATTAACAAATCTGCAGACTGGGAGGGAGCAAAAGGTCTGCACGTTTGCCAAACTGATGAAGCATGTCTTTTAGTGGGAGAGTGAAAGGAATAAAAAAAAAAAACAAAACAAATGAAGATATCTGCCACTTAAGTAGCTGACGAGGGTGTCAGTGGCAGTCACTGAGAACTGGACCACTGACTACAGAGTATAGCAGGCAGCCTACCATGACAGGAAGAAAGGGCAAGCTATCAGCTAAGAGGTTCACCACTTTTGTTTTCTACCTAAAAAACTTAGTGTGCCATCAAGCAATGTGCTTAAGAAAGCACCAAATTTAATAATCAGGCTTAAGGATAACATGCACTGGAGACTGTAGAAAAGAGTGCTTACCCCCAAACCAATCACCTTTAGTTAAAGACTAACCAATCCCACTTAAACCAAAATAAAATAAAAATCAAAGGTTAAGGTCTCTCAGAATTAATGTGTGGCAACACCGATAAGGATTTCAACCACAGAAGCAAAATTAAGTTATTAAACCCTTCAAGGGTATCTAATTCCATACAGACTAGACCGGGATAAGAATATATCTGCTTCAGGGTCCAAGGAGAGCCAAGGCTCCAAAGGAAGGATGGTAGGGAGCTAGTGATGATGAGGAAATGATCTTGTTCATTCAACAAACCCTTACTGAGCACCCACAATAGAACTGTGACAGACCTAAAAGTCTGATGAATTACTAACTCACCATTCTCATAACTCCTAATAACCCCTAATTTACATAATCATTTCATTTTATCTTGGGGTGGCTAGGTGGCTCAGTCAGTTAAGCATCTTGATTTTGGCTTAAGGTTAGGATCTCAGGGTCATGAGATGGAGTCCCATAACAGGCTCCTTGCTCAGCACAGAACCTGCTTAAGATTCTCTCTCTCCTTCTGGGTTTCGCTCTTCCCCTCTCTATTTCTCAAAAAAATGGGGGGGGGCCACATTTCATTTTATCTTCAAAAATTTTTTTAGGGGTGCCTGGGTGGCTCAGTTGGTTGAGCATGTGAGTCTTGATTTCAGTTCAGGCCAAGATCTCAGGTTGTGAGATCAAGCCATGTGTCAGGCTCTCTTCAGTGAGGAGCCTGCTTGAGATTCTCTCCCTCCCTCTCCCTCTATAAATAAAAAAAATCTCTAAAAATTGTTTTTACTAAAGATGAATATTCTATATCTGAAAAACTTTGATTAGCTCCAAAGAAAATAATTAGGGAAAAAAAAGAATAAACTAAAAACACATATCCTTTTGTTTCCTGATCCTGACTTTGGAAAGGCCCAGAATTCCTTTGCTCCGTGATTTTCCTTTTGCACACTTTCACTTTAACCCCGTATGTTTTCACACCAACGATGCCAACTAAACAACTGTGTTGGGCACTCCTGCCATGGAAGCTCCGCTCCTCTCAGACACCTCCTTGGCCACACTGATCTCTCCCTTTTCCTCAGGCCTGCGGTGCTGGGGAGATTATGGTTCTAAATTTAAGAGCCACTGAGTAAACACATACAAATGGCTCTGGAACTCTACATAACAAATTAGGAACAGTGGTTACCTCAAAGCTGAAAAAGAAAAGCAGAAATCGGGGAAAGAATTGTTATCTTTTTTAAATTTACACGTCTCTGGATCATTTGACTCTTTTCAGCATAACTACGAATCATGTATGATTGGTACAGTAGTTAAATCATACAAAGTTTTAAGAAGTACTGGTATTAAAAATACTTAATTTCACAATTCCAAACACCAAAATTTGTTAAATTAAAAAAAAAATTCCCACCTCAACACACAACTCAAAAGTAACCTGCTATTGCTATTCTCCTCTATAAAAACTGAATCTTTACTCCCAGTGAGGACACGTTTTCTGTCACAACCCTAGATAATCTGATATTCATTAATGTTTCCTAATTTGAGAGACATTACACAAAAAGATTCATCATTTATAATTTTTCTTGGCATTTTTCTTTGCCCATATTTTAAGATGTTCACTGATCACTTTTCTAAGACTGTTCCCTTTTTAAAGACTTTTTTTTTTCACATTAAGAATTTTAGCCCTGGGGCGCCTGGGTGGCTCAGTCGTTAAGCATCTGCCTTCGGCTCAGGTCATGATCCCAGGGTCCTGGGATCGAGCCCCGCATTGGGCTCCCTGCTCGGCAGGAAGCCTGTTTCTCCCGCTACCATTCCCTCTGCTTGTGTTCCCTCTCTCACTGGGTTTAAATAAAATCTTTAAAAAAAAATAAAAAAAGAATTTTAGCCCTTTGTAGTACAAAAACTTCCCCCTTTTTTTAATAGCATGAGTTTGTTTGCCATATAATTTTAACTTTGATTTACCAATGTTGTTGTTTTTTAAAAGATTTTACTTATTTATTTGACAGAGAGAGAGAGAGAGAGAGAGAGAGAGAGAGAGAGATCACAAGCAGACAAGAGAGGCAGGAGGAGAGAGAGGAGGAAGCAGGCTCCCTGCTGAGCAAAGAGCCAGATGCGGACTCAATCCCAGAACCTTGAGATCATGACCTGAGCCAAAGGCAGAGGGTTTAACCCGCTGAGCCAACCAGGTGCCCCTGATTTACCAATGTTGTAAATTTTTTCCTTATGGCTCTGGTCATATGTCCTGCCTCAAAAGGTCTTCGTTATTCTACAATTTTAAAATATTCATCCAAATTTTTTTTTAAGATTTTATTTATTTATTTGACAGAGAGAGATCACAAGTAGGCAGAGAGGCAGGCAGAGAAAGAGTGGGAAGCACGTTCCCTGCTGAGCAGAGAGCCCCATGCATGGCTGAGCCGAAGGCAGAGGCTTAACTCACTGAGCCACCCAGGTGCCCCTAATCCAGATTTTCTTGTGGAGATTATTTTTTTTTTAATGAGTAAGTAGTTTCCTGAACATGATTTATAAAATTATCCATCTTTTCCCTATTATTTTTTAAATTTTGTCCCTATCATTTTTTTTTAAATTAACATATATTATTTGCTTCAGGGGTACAGGTCTGTGAATCATCAGTCTTACACAATTCACAGCACTTACCACAGCACATGCCCTCCCCAATGTCCATAACCCAGCCACCCTATCCCTCCCCTCTCACTCTCAGCAACCTTCAGTTTGCTTCCTGAGATTAAGAGTCTCTTATGGTTTGTCTCCCTCCCCGGTCCCATCTTGTTTCATTTTCTCCCTCCTTACCCACCACAACCCCCCTGCCCTGCCTCTCAAATTCTTCATATCAGAGAGATCATATGATAGTTACCTTTCTCTGACTTATTTCACTTAACAAAATACCCTCTAGTTCCATCTACCTCGTTGCAAATGGCATGATTTCGAGGGGTTTGATGGCTGCAGAGTATTCCATTGTATATATATATACACCACATCATCTTTATCCATTGATGGACATCTAGGTTCTTTCCATAGTTTGGCTATTGTTGTCCCTATCATTTTATTTCATTTCTTTTTCTTTTTTTTTTTTTTTAAAGAAAGTTATTTATTTATTTAACAGAGAAAGAGACATAGTGAGAGAGGGAACACAAGCAGGAGGAGAGTGGGAGAGAGAGAAGCAGGCTTCCCACAGAGCAGGGTACCTGACGTGGGGCTCGATCCCAGGACCCTGGGATCATGACCTGAGCCGAAGGCAGACATTTAATGACTGAGCCACCCAGGGGCCCTTGTCCCTCTCTTTTTAAATGCAACTTTCTTCATATACCAAATTCACACAACACACACACACAGACTACTTTCTTAGTTCATTCTGTTCAACAGGATGGGACCTAGTTTTTAGATTCAATAGGCTGAGAATTAGTTAGCCTTCTCACTAGGGCCTGGAAAATTTATTTCAGAATGTTATTCTGGAGAGAACTTTTTTTTTTAAGTACTTCCTTCCTCCTCCAAACATTAGGCCATTAAATTTTAATAACACTCTTGCTTAATTAAGCTGTGGAATCCGAGAGCTGACACTGTAACCCAGTGCTGCGATGTTACCATTTCCACTTCTGCTCCTCTTCTTTCTTCGGCTTCTTTTTCTTGCTATCTGGCTCCGGAACTTTTTTATCTTTATCTTTTTCTTTATTCTTGGGTTTTTTCAATTTACCGTCCTACAAAGAAACATGGTGAGAAAGCACTTAAGTAAGTACCAACCACATTTAAAAAGTAGTTTTGCAGGGCCATTAGGAAGAAAAAGTGGAACCACAGAATATTAAAACTGGAGTTCTTAAAATCCAATGCTCTCAAATTTGATAGAGTGAAAATATATTGGTTTCTTTCTCTACGGCAGCAAAACTCCCTGAAAAATGATTACCTGAGAAAGTAGTTAAAAACACTTGTTTTGCATGCCAAGAGCCTGGGAAATTACGTATTTTTTTAGCCTCACAGGAATGTCTGGGAAAGCACTGCTATGGAGAGTAATCCCAGTGTATTATCCTCACTTGTTTTCAAATCTACTCATCTTTAAACCTCTTCGAACACGATCAAATAATGGGAATAGGAGACCTTATATTTAGATAATATATAATTTGAAAGGAAATTCCTGATTGAATCTGAGAGAGGCTGTGAGGGAATACCTCCTTATCACTGTTGCTTGCATACACAAAGTCAGGAAGCAGTAAACAAGTGTTGAGGAGTTCCTAAAATAACCAATTCCTATGATAGTATTTCTCTATGGCTCTTCTTTGAACTATGACCCCACATGAGCTGTCACTGTGGCACAAATATAATTCAGTAACAACAGGAAATAAGTCTCAAAACACAAACATCCAGACAAAAATGTGCTATTCAACAAATGGGGTCCTGCTCCACAGGCTCTAAACTCTATTATAAAGAATATTTTCCTTTGTCTTAACTATCCAATAAGATTTTTATTCAACAAGTTTATATAGCTATGAAAAGCGGTTTTGAGTCATCTTAAATCATTAACAGTATGGCAGAGCTCAAAAGACATTTACAGACAGTTTGACTTGACATACCCAGTTATAATTAAGGAAAACTCTAAAATGGAAGTCTGTTCACCTGTTCAAGGTCATATATTTGCTACTGACCATGATGAAAGCCCAAGTTTACCAGAAAAATCATAGCGTGCTTCATGGGAATGACTGGAATATAAAAACATTCTAGGACTACCTGATAGAATAGCAATCAAGGTAAACTGAGGATTTTAAAGCAAATGATCTTTGGGGTAGAAGGAAGGGAAAGACTACGACACAAGACATATTTTAAAATACGAATGGAGAATACCAATATATAAGTATTTTGGGGAGGAGAAGTACTAGAGGATCAAATTAATTCAGATAATGTTCACTGTTTTGCCTGAAACACAGCACAGGAAAGGGAAATGTTTTTCAGTTAAGACATTCTCTGAACAGCTTCTGAACAGGCATACAGATGGTCCCATCAGGAAACTACTGGCTACACTGTATGTTTTCAAGCCTCAAAATGGGATAATCAGTCACTGAGAAACTTTAGAACAATTCCCAGAAATTAAAAAAACCATAGCCAGTGAGTGAGGTTTCAGGACTGCTCCCGCCATCTGGGGTCCCAGCCATAAGGCGACTATGTATTAATTCTAAGTCTTTCAGCCTGCATTTTCCCCCCTGCAGGGAGAAGGCTACTGAAAAGACCAATTTAAAAAAAAAAAAAGTCAAGTGTTCTTTTTTCCAAACGGCTTTAAATAGTTATTACTAACTCCTTCCAAATTCAAAGAAAGGTATTATTTTACATTAATGCAATGAAGGCCTAACGGCAATATAGAAACCATGAAAAGCTAAAGTTTTACATTTCTTTACTGACTAATCTATACTGATCATCTACATAAAAGTGGAGTGACTACCATAATCACTCAACATTTTACTCTTCACTCCTCGAGTTGGTGCTCATAAACCTCAACTGCCAAAAACAGACCAGCTGTCAGAAAAACCACAGTTCTCTAAATCTAGGACCCCAACATCTCTCTGTGTCTCACATACTCATTAATATTTTTTTAAAGATTTTATTTATTTGACAGAGTGAGAAAGCACAAGCAGGGGGAGCAGCAGAGGGAGAGGGAAGAAGCAGGCTCCCCACTGAGCAGAGAGCCCAACATGGGGCTTGATCCTAGGACCCTGGGATCATAACCTGAGCCGAAGGCAGACACTCAACTGACTGAGCCACCCAGGTGCCCCTTCGTTAATATTCTCAATGTGATTTCATTAAAGACTCTTCTTAATTCCTGTGGCTTTAAAGGATCAGCAAAGTCACACAGGAGACGGAATAACATGGTAGCTAGTGCACTGGTTCTGGAATCAGACGGCATGGGATCAAATCCTGACTTTACTACTTAGTAGATGTGTGGCTTCAGGCAAATGATCTCAGCCTCTATACCTCAGTTTCTGCATCTGTAAAATGCAGAGAATAGATAGTAGCAATATTTACCTCTTAATGGCTGTTATAAAGATTAAATGAAATTATTCATATAAAGCATTAATAGTGTTTGGCACACAGTAAGCACCTATTACATTTAATTTTTATTATCATTCTTACTACAATAGATTACACTCTTAAAACTCACTGCTCCCTACTATCACTATCTTTACTGCTCATACTTTGATGAGCTACTGACTTAATACTTGTGAATCCATTCTGCCCATGACCATGGCTAACCATAAATGTAGCATAACAGCTAAGAACTCACTCAACCCCTTCTCTAAGGAGAGTGCAAGATTAAGACTCCTGTGAATTTCTGACATCCTTCTCTTGATTTGCTAACAACTCTTCAGTACAAGAAACAGAAAGTGTCAAAAGGAACCATATTATTGTATTTTTAAAATCGACCACAAGCCTAAGTAATTGAGTTGAGATGAGATTTTAAGGAAGGTGATAAGCCAGGAGAAGAAGGGAGGAAGAGCATGTGTGTTCCAGACAGAGGGAACAGCATGTGCTACATCAAGCTCTGAGGCACAAAAGAATCCAGTGTGGAAAAGAAACAAAGGAGGCCAGTATGGCTGGAAACTGCTAAATTAGAGAAGAGGCACAAGATGAAGGAAGGCACCAGATGCATGGGTCAGATTGGGAAGAGCTGTGGTAAAGAGCTTGGGTTTCATCATATGTCCAAGGGCCACCCAATTAAAGGCCTTTACACAGACTTAACCCAAAGCGAATGATGAGCAAGCTTTGTTAGATACCAAAGTGCTAAAAAGGGACGCCTGGGTGGCTCAGTTGGTTAAGGAGCTGCCTTCAGCTCGGGTCATGATCCCAGGGTCCTGGAATCGAGTCCCACAGTGGGCTCCTTGCTCAGCGGGGAGCCTGCTTCACCCTCTGCCTCTGTCTGCCTCTCTGCCTGCTTGTGTTCTCTCTCTCTCTCTCTGACAAATAAATAAAATCTTAAAAAAAAAAAAAAAAAAGTGCTAAAACACTTAAAAATCTTAAGGAAACTCTTCCAGATTGAAAGCCAAAGTATGATTTATTAACACTTCCTCTGCATATATGAAGATGGTGTAGTTTCTCCAAAAACATCAGCTGGCAGCAGCACTATGAGTGGACACCTTGAAAGGCTAAGAGAGATCTTAAAACTCACACTGCCATGGGCACTGTTACACATCTATGAGTTTTTCTCAGCATTTCCTCTACCACAGACCAATACATTCCCTAAAACGCATCTGCCTTCAGAAATTGTTTTACAGAAAACTCCCTACTCCAAACCCAAGCCTCCAAGGGCCATAGTCTCTTTTACTAACCTCTTCTTCCTCCAGTTTTCGTTTCTTCTCTTTCTTGATATCTTCTGTTTTAATTTTCTTAGGTTTATAATCAGCACTACAAAGGGGAACATGAATATGCAATTAACACAACTTTGACACAGTAGTTCTCACCAACAGGATCGGGACCTCCAAACTCCTCTTGGAGGCTTTCAACCAGGCATAACTATTCTAAGCTGGACATTCTACAGTCAGAACAGGAATGGAGAAAGAAGACCTAACCAAGGACCAACAGTTACAGTCCTACACAGAACAAAACAATTTATACTACACATAGGCCTGGAAGAGAAGGGAGTGAAGGGCTATCTATGGAAACAGACACCACTAGAAGATGAAAGTCGGGGAACCAAATGCCCAGTGCAACAATGGCTACCCCAAGGTACTATCTGGCTGGAAAGGGGAGGAATGAAATACTGTATACATTCCAAATGAATACAAAAGAGTTCACCAAGTATTTCTCTCCTCCCTTTCCATCCACTTTCTACCACAAATCCTCTATAGATTCCTGAAGCATAATAAGCTACACAAGACTGAACAAAAGGAATAGAACTTAACTTCACGGAATCTGAGAAAGAGGTACACATAAGCCTCAAATAACTGTTTTAAGAGCAATTTTATTATCTCTATACACTGAAACATCACTTAGAATTCACTGACAGGTACAGATCCTTGGGAAAATTGCTTTAACAGTGAAAAATTATCTGTGGTAGGTGACAAATTAAAAGCAACTTAAATAATTTAAATATTCTTTTTGAATTCTGTATTATTTGAAATTCCTATAATAAACAAGCATTACCTTTTTAATATAAAAAATATATATATTCTCCACAGATACACTTATTTGCTTAGCAAACCCTGCATCTCATAATTCAAAGATAAGTTGCCCAGTCCATTAATCACAAATTCCAAATGACTAGTCAATTAACGCAGTTTTTCTGTGTACTAGAGAGACCTATATCACATTTCTTCTTTAAACAAATCCTTTTTGTTTTCAAAAAACAAAGAATAAAAAAAATACTCACTCATCCTCTTCTCGAGGTCTCTTTAATGGCTTTATATCCTCTTTAGGAGGAGCAAAATAGCCATCATCTTCAGGTTCATCCTTAATTCGTGGTGGACTAAAGAGGAAAAAAAAACTAATGAGTTTGGGAACATCTATATTGTGTTAAATAATCTAAAGTAGGAATAAATCATCTCACTGAGAAGTAGCTAATATAGCTACTATAAGGATTAACAACATGCATTTGTATATATTGTAAAGGTTTTCTGTAAGCATTTCTTTTCACTTAATATCTCACTGCAACCCCGTGAAGTAGATAGCATTGTCCTCACTTCACAGATGAACAGGCAATATCAAGATCTGGGATCAGAACTCCTTAATATAAGTCAGTATTCTTTTCTATTGCATCTTAGCTGCCTTTGCCAGCATGACCCAAACCACAACAGAAACAAACTTAAATTGTTCCCTCACCTTGCAGGAGGGATCTACTATGTTATCTAAATCCTCCAATGATCCAAACTGATTATTCTAGTACTCCAAAAGCTGAATATAGCTTTTACAAGGAAGGGAATAAAAATTTCCCAAACTTGGAACTTAAAGTTCTAATGGAAACTAATCTTAGTTACATGGGAAAATAACTAAGCTAACATTACAACAAAAGGGCATGGGCTAAAAGAGAGAAGAAGCTGTGAACACACTAAAGCCATTCCAAACCAAATCTAGTCATTGTACAACTTCCTCCCTTGGTGTACTTACTTTATACCCAGAAGAGTGCCTTGCCCTAATTTTGTTAAGACTTTCTGCCTTCTGGATATAAAAAGATGATTCTGTTAGACAACTGTTTTGAACCAAAAAGAGGAAGGAACAATTAGGGGGGAGGGGCCAAAAACAACAAAAAAAACCCATGGTACCAGCAATTACCACAGCCTTAAGTCCTAACACATCTAGGTACAACCTCACTGTTGATGGCCAGAAGCACATATGAAACTAAATAACTCAGTACAGAGAACACCACCCAACATGAAAACCATCCATCTCTAAAGGGTCCAAGGAATAAACCTCCAGATTCAGCTGCCAGGGATAGTCAAGATATTCATGGGGTTTCAATGCTACCACCCTGCAAATTCCCCGAGCATACTGGATCCCTCTGCTTGACACAGAATCTGAATGTTTAAAGAGATTAGCTTTTCTTCCTTCTTTCTGCACATTCCTCAAATGCCAATCTCTACAGCTGCTTCCCCTCACCACGGAAATCACTAACATAGCCAAGAGTCATTTCCAAAGGTTTTGCACCAGAAGGAAAGAAACACTGCCACTGACCCAACTAGTTAAGTAAATGCTAGATCCTAGTACTGTCATGGGTGAAGTTAACAACATGTGGGAAGACTTACTAGGCCTGAAGCAAGAACTTCTAAAACAATTTTTCAGAAAACTGTGTTCCACCCAGTAATGCATCTGGATTATCTACAAAGACAAACATGCAAGCTAGCAAGGAGTCCAGCAGGGTGAATACAGAGACCACTGCCTGGAAGACTGTGTTCCTAATCTTCTAACATGGGAAGTCTGAAACTGAATCCTGGACTACATACGAAGAAGTCCAGAGAGTCTATTATACCTTAGGGTTTACTTTATAGAAGTCCTATGTGGTCTCTTGGCAGAAAATAGCCACCCTGTACTCACTTTATCTAAGAAATCAGAACACCCAGAGTAGTTTTCAGCTCTAATGCTTCTTGAATTGTATTAGTCCACATTCCTAAAACAGTTAACAAAACATACCTGAAGAGGGCACCTACTTTTCCTAGTCAAGGGACTAAGAGTAGATACGGCAGAATTTTAAAAAATGTTCCCAGATGAAAGTGAAAGTTCAGAGTTTGAAGGAAGCAAAACTCCCAATACTTTGTTCTAGTCAATATGCAAACCCTTCCAGCAACTCCTAGGAAACCCATTCTGTCATTCAATGGAGCAAGTGAGAATATATGACCACAAATTTCTTATTTTTTGAAACTGGAAGGTTTTTTTTTAGGGAGTTGAGGCAGATCAGGAAAACAATCAAAATGGCAAAAATAGTACAGAAAAACCTCAGATTATATGCATTTTCCTCTTCTTGAAAAGAGATAATATATTTCCACTCAATTCTACACCTATTCTTAAAATGTAGATGAAGTAAGCATAGCTCTATAGACTAGAGATGAGCCTCAGAATACAGTAGCCCACTTTCTTCTGCAGGACACGTATTCCAAGACCTCCAGTGGATGCCTGAAACTATGGGAAGTAATGAACCCTATATATACACACCACAATTACTCCTACACAAACATACTTATGGTAAGGTTTAACTTATAAATTAGGCACAGCAAGAGATTAATAATATAAAAGAACAGTTATAAAACACTATAATAAAATTTATGAGAATAAGATCTCTTAAAGTATCTTATAGTACTGTACTAACCCTTCTTCTTGTGATGATATACAATAAATGCCTATGTGATAAGATGAAGTAAGGTGAATGACACAGGCACTGTGGCATACCATTAGGCTACTACTGATCTTCTGACAATGTCAGACTGAGGATCACCTACTTCTTGACTACAGCCGACCGTGGCTAAATGAAACCACAGAAAGGAAAACTGTGGATTAATTGGGGGGGGATGGGAGGAGGACTACTGTATTACTAAGAAGGAATTCAGAGTAGGGTTTTTCAGGAAACTCCATAATTACTATTGACTATGATGTTTCTTTTGGGGGAGATGAAAGTGTTCTGAAATTAAGATAGTGGGGTAGGGGGAGGTTGTGCAACCTTGTGAATTCACTAAAAACCAATAAACTGTATACTTTTAAAGGGTGAAATTTCTGGTATGCAAATTGTATCTGAATTTTTAGAAATTTCTTCCTGTTAATCTTCCCCACTCAAAACAGCCTTCTGGAAAATGTGGTCAGTTTCACTAAATGACACTTCAGAGAGCTCAAATTAGCTTAGACCAACCTCCTTGGAAACCTAGAGGTGGCCAGGTCAGTACATTTTAGGTAAGTTCAGACAACACGACAACATGAACAGGTGGCCAAGAGAGCAGCCAAGGTACTAGAAGAGTCTTACCTGGAGAAGCCATTTTCCTTCTCCTTTTTTATTTTTGCATCCCCAGAGGCTCTAACCTGAAAATAATAGTAACTGATTAGTACTCTGAAGGGACTAAATTTGAAAAAGCCCCTTTCTTATTTGAGAACATTTGGCCTCAATTCTTGGAGCATCTTGGATCACAGACTCACTCTTGTTATTAGCAAAACTGAACAGGTGAAGCAAAGGTCTTGACATTTTCCTAAGACTGTTTTTTTACAGTTCAGGGTGAATTATCCAATTTACAGAGAAATATTTCCCCTCAAAACGGCAGCTTTTTACCTTTAAATGATGCCAGGTCCCCCTCCCTCAATAAATATACTCTCAAGGATTTGCCTTTGGTGGTGCAGAGAAAATAAAAAACAGAAAACAAAACACAATAGTCTGTTTCCTGCCTTCTCTGATTTAGGCAAAGTATATTCACATTTCCCCTCCTTTCCTAGACACACTCACTCTTTCAAAAATCTTCAGACATACAAAAGGATACACACACATATGTATGTACACACACGCACACACAAATATGGTATCTCTGGAAGAATACAAAAAAAACCAGTCGGTATAGTGGCTGCCTCCAGAAAGAAAAAGATAAACGACAACGACCAAGGGGTGAAAGGAAGGTGTAATTTTCTTTTCTTTTCTTTTTTTAACTCACAATCCTGAGAGCAAGACCTGTTCTGAGATCAAGAGTCAGATGCTTAACTGACTGAGCCACCCAGGCGCCCCAAGGAAGGTGTCATTTTCATTACATTCTCTATTTCATATTGCCTGAATTTACCAAGTACCCAAATGACTTTCTCAGAAACCAAAAAAAAAAAAAAAAAAAAATTTATTTTTTTTTTACTTTTAAGTTTTTTTATTTATGTAAGCAATCTCCACACCCAATAGAGGGCTCAAACTCATGACCCTGAGATCAAGAATCACACAGACTCTTTTGACTGAGCCAGCCAGGAGTCCCACGACATTTTTTTTTTTAAAGTCTCTACACCATAACCCTCAAGTGCAGCCAGATAAGCCTAAAGATTCTGAGAAGGCTTATACTAATTATGATGGAACCAAAAGCCATACATAAAAGCACCAACATCACTAAGTTTTCACTCAAGAAGGACCACATTCAACATAAGACCAATATGGCCCTAGACCTTCTCCCAAAACCAGAATTTTCCCCATGAAAGAACACTGGCATTTCCAGAAACCCTACATTTTTAATTTATCCATTTACCATTTAAAGTAAGATAATGATGTGGATAGATCTGGTCTTGTGAAATTCGGTGGTAAAGGCCTTTGGTTTTCATTATTTTAAGACTGAGACTGATGTTTAAGTCTCCTGACAGACTTTTTTTACTCAATGGCCATGGGATCTTACTGTGCAGTGAGGGTACTTTCATTACCTGCTTTTAAAGATAAAGAAAATAAAAGTACAACCCATAGCTCTTCCTTCCCCACTGGAAAGTTCTGTACCTTTTCCTCCTTTCGTTTTTCCTTGTCTCTGTCTTTGTGTTTGTCTTTATGCTTTTCTGAACTTCCATCTTTGTGTTTGGTTTTCTCCTTCTCTTTGTGTTTTTTTTCAGAATCTTTATGTTCACTGTAAAAAAAAAAAAAAAAAAAAAGACAGAGTTAGCCCAGAGTAGGGACCACAAAGGTTTATTTCACAAGATTAACTTACAAGATAGCCTAAGATAACATGAAACCATGGAAACTTACAATGCCTTAAATAAACAGTCCTGACAGAAGCAGAGACTCTTGGCAACTGGACTTTATCTTGTTTGATGTTTTTATTTTTTCGAAGGAGCAAAGGAACCAAAAAGAGAAACAGTCATTCTAAACATACCAGGACTTTTTTTTTTTTAAGTGACTAAGAATATACAGCAAGCCCACTGTTTCTGTAACATTCTACCAGCAAAAACTGACGGATGAGAGCTCCAAACTGAGCATTCGAATCTGATGTGAAAAGGTAATAACAATTCATACGAAAAACTGCATTTGGTGGCTCTGTGAAGTGAACAGACCCAAAACACAGTAGATGCTTCCTGCTAGCTTTAACTAGGAAAAGCCAGTCACTTCTAGATGGAGCTTAAAAACCATGCTTGGTCCTTCCTTCACAATGAGAAAAGACCTAGCTAAAATCAAAGACATGTCCTGCACTAAGCGTTAAAAACCTCTCTTTTAGGGGGCCTGGGTGGCTTAGTCGTTGGGCGTCTGCCTTCGGCCCAGGTCATGATCCCAGGGTTCTGGGATGGAGCCCTGCATCGGGCTCTCTGCTCGGCAGGAAGCCTGCTTCTCCTGCTACCATTCCCTCTGCTTGTGTTCATTCTCTTGCTGTGTTTCTGTCAAATAAATAAAATCTTAAAAAAAAACACAAAAAAAACCCCTCTCTTTTAAAGGGGTTTGTGGACATACTGGTGCTAAGCACTGTAAAGCCACTGTTCCTCTGGAAAATTAAATATGACACACAGAGCGCCATTAAAAAGGTTCATACCCTAGGATCTAGCTCCTGGAAATTTCTCTTTGGAAAATAACATTACCAATGATGTTCATTTTGATGTTTTCTATAACAAAAAACAAGTAAGAACAAACAAACGAAAACCAACAAGAAAGGAGACACAACCATAGTAAGGAACAAAAGGGGGGAACCTGTGATGTATCAAATTATACAGCTCTTACGCTATAGTTTGTGAGCCCTATGAATATATATGGACAATGTTTATGGCCACACATGGAGAAACAGGAATATATAAAGGAACTGCAACTATATAAAAACACGCATGTAGACAAAGACTAAAGAGGCAATAAACAAAACTCACAAACTATGGTTTAGGGTGGCAAACACTGGAGGACTATTTTCTTCAGTGCACTGCGCAGGCAGTTTAGGGACCCTGTTCACTGCACCAACCGATATATTCCAGAAGTTAACAAAAGGGACTTGAATTCAAGTGCTATGAACTAGGGAGCCCACCCCAGACAAAGGACAGCTGGCAGCAACCCCAGCTGACAAAGAGACAGGCCTATAGTCAGCATCGGTTCCTGCCTTTCCCGCTACCACAGACTGCATTTCCCATCTGTCACATTCAGCCTTCAGCCCAGAAAAAGTAGATTTTACCAGCCATTAGCTCATAAGGGTATGTCTATCCCATGGAGTTTGCTCTAAAGAGATTTCGCCAGCGCACCTGGGTACATCGAAGGCCAAAAAGAGAGAAAAAAAAATGATGGCAACCAGTTAGGTGAGAGCTACAGAACCTAGATCAGAAAAGCTTCTGCTGTCACACACATCTCTGTGCACGAAAAGAGCCTCAACTCAAGATAGGCATTTGGGTAATAAATAAGCAGAAGCCGGAGAACAAGGGGACTAGAAGAAACAGGACTACAGGTTTAGGAAGATCCAAGAACTGTCAGACAGAAAGAAGACAATGGCTGCTTTCTCTTGTTTATATACCCCTCCCTCGATGTTACTCTCACTAGGTTGCTATTTAGATGTGCCACACAATGAAGCAACAAGTTTCTCCATGAGCAAACTTTTAACTCATGAGGGCTGTGCCTAGTGCAGGTGTACATGGAGGCAACATGGTCACCAAGTTTCCCACCAGGCTTCTTGTTCTCAGTACAATTTGTGTCACTCTCCATTCAGTGTGTTCTCGTAAACTGTTTTTACCAAAATGCAATGCTTTACCAAAAAATTATCCTGTACTTTGTACAAAAATGGCTCCCAACTTTTGTTAGCATACTGCTTCCAGTTCTCATTAAGCTTTCCAGCTTTAGAATGGTTGGTGAAACACCAAAGTTGCCAAGATTGCAACAGATTCTTTAGGAGTTTACACATAGGAGATCATAGCTTATACATATGAAATCCTATTACCAGCAAAGTGTGTAAGCTTACTATTCCATTATACACACAGTTCTAGTGCCTTTTAAATATTAATTTTAAGAGGAATTAATGGTCATTGGCACAATCTGGAACAATTACATCCACAATACTTATGGACACATAACTCCCCACACAAAAAGTAAGAAAAACTTCCACTTTGTAAGAAAGCATTGTGCTTGGTGTTCTCACATACATTATTCCATTCAATACAACACTCCTGTGAGGAAGATTTTATTGTCCCCTTAGACTGATTTAGAAACAGTGGTTCAAGGTCTAATTCAAAGTTACAATGTTAGAAAAAAAGGGAAGCTGAGATTTGGATTTAACTCAGTATTCCCATCT
The DNA here is from genome assembly GCA_028646535.1 of Procyon lotor. NCBI lineage: Eukaryota > Metazoa > Chordata > Mammalia > Carnivora > Procyonidae > Procyon > Procyon lotor. The sequence goes on from CM053610.1 coordinate 14,597,113, forward strand.
CCCAAGTTCAGAGCACTTTCTGCTAAATCAGTACTATCACATGTCCATGAAATTGATACCTACCACTTAAAGTAGACTAATGTTAGAGACAAATGCATGGCCAGTCTGAGATTTGATATATAAGGTCAAAACTTTATTTTACCATCAAATAGAAACTTTCTAGAACAGAGATCGTGGATATCTGAAGTGATAAAACCTTTGGGATAGCTGCTCCTTATTTTGTCTTCCCATGAAACTATGCATAGTTGGTTCAGGAATCTAAGTTCAATCTTCCTCTATGTTCTACCTTCCCCCACTCTCTTTTTCAATGAAAGCAATTCCTAGAAAGAACATTAGTCTGCTTCACTAGCAACAGGCTTTCTGGCCTTCTGGGGCACCTACTTGTTAAGTGTATACACAGCCCTCCAGTTTTCAGTTTTGCTGCTCATTATCACACCAAACAGAGATCGGGAAAAGTCAGCAAACAACAAAGCAATGAGAGACAGTACCCAGGTGACCCCCGGGAAAATGGAAAAAGTCAATGATATACTTCCTTTGCCTACTAACCAGAGAGAAAAGTTCCTGCTAGAGTAGTAACCTTTTTATAGGTCATAATTAATCAAAGATCAGAATGAGATGGAACTATCAACGTGCCTTTGCAAAGGAAACCACTCTCTTCTATTCCCAACTGTTTAGATATAAGAGAGCAGGTATGGATTTCTATATATTAAGTGAGCTCAGACAATTCAAGACTGAGGACATCCTGTGGTACAAGGCATCCCATTGTAGACTTAAAAATTTGGGTTTATAGAGTCCTGAACATGATATTAACAAGTCTATTTGTCAAATGTCTTCCTGTCCCCGCCTCCAGAAATAGAGTACAGAGTACTGGGAATCCTACCCCCTCATCTATAACTCCTATTGTGGCAGGAGGGCTGACAAAGAGCAAGAATCAATGTCAGTCTTTCCTAGAAAATCTACCTGAATTAAGTAGCAAATACATTTGGAGGACAAAGTCCTGTGATACAGAAGCATATTCTAAGGCTGTGCACCATGGAAGGTCAGAGGCAGGATTTGACCAGTGGTAGAAAATAAACCCAATCTGGGATTAGTTAGACTGACTTATCATCATTCAGGATTTCCTAACATATACCTCTTTTTCTTAAAGGATTAAAACTAGTTTGAATTCACGGTGGCTTAAATAACAGCATCTTTTCCACCAATAATGAGCTGACAAAGTCTGACCAATGTAGTTCGTATGTTGACTGTTTTAAGAGATGTTACTCTCTTCTTTATACAGATCCTGCCATTTTTCCATACATAATAGATACAATATGTCAAAGTCACAAACTAAGCTTCAGTATAACTGAAGGCTACAATACTGGCCGGTTCAGAGGCAGTGCACAGAGGCAGTGCACAGATTGCTGAAGTACTAGAAAAGCTTCAGTGGGACTACAGGAGACAATAAACCAGAAGAAAGGCTTACGACTGACCACAGTAAGAAACTCAAATATCTGAAGAAAAAAATACATCTTGGGGCACCTGGATGGCTCAGTTGGTTAAGCATCTGCCTTCAGCTCAGGTTATGATCCCAGAGTCCTAGGATCAAGCCCTGCATCAAGGCTCCCTGGGCTCCACAGGGAATTGGCTTCTCCCTCTCCCCTCCTCCACTCTCTCTCTTTCTCTCTTACTCACTCTCAAATAAAATCTTAAAAAGAGAAAAGAAAAGAAGAAATACATTTTAAGAATGAGTGTAGTCTGGGATACACTGAAGGCCAAAACACACATAGTAGCCAGCATTCCTAGAACCTCTGTAATGATCACAGTTTTGGGTGAAATATGAATTTCACTGGTAGAACTCTCGGAGAGAAAATACCAATTATTGGCCAGGTTCAGAAGCTGACTCCTTGGCTCAGGACACGTGTCTGTCTGGGAATAGATCCACCACACTAGCAGAACCTGAACAAGCAAAAGTCAGTGCCGAAGAGAACAAATGGAAAGATTCAAAGGCACATCTTCAGAGTGTTCATGCCTGTCTTATGTTTCAATTAGCTAAATTCCACTAACGAAAAAGGTAACCTACACTATTTTTAAAGTGATAGGGAAACCTCTAATTTGTGACTTCTGCAGAGGTCGAACAACCTCTGCAGGGTTCAGGGTTCCTATAAGACACTGAGACAGAAGTACAAAAGTAGGGAGATGGCAGTAGGAAGCTAGGAGGAAAAAGTATTTTCCCTTTGGCCCAGGAAGGCCCTTGCTACTACCCCTCTAGGGGAACAACCACCACCACCACCACCCTGTGTCTGATATTCTGGGAAGCTAGGATGTTGGCTGTGGGAAACCATTTAAATTAATTAAAGAAAACAAAAAGTCTGTCCTCTATCACCAATAAAAACATTTAACAGATATCTGAATAAGATTAAGTGCCACGCACTCTTCTAAACAGTTTAAATCCCCAAAACAAAACTCTGAGGTAAGTATTAGTACTCTATTTACAGATGTGGAAACTGAGACACAGAAAGGTTAAGTAACTCATCCAAGGAAACACCTCTAATGAGAGATAACAACGATTTAAACTCAGGCAACCTAGTTCCAGAATCATGCACTTGACCATTCTGTTACATGACTTCTCAACAAAACAAAAAAGAAACACTGCCAGAGATAGAAGGAGGCTTCCTATCTTTTGAGACTAAGACTTAACCACTAATGGCTAAGAGAATAAACACATCCCGATACAAGCCCACTCCTAAGGGCAGCAGAGCCCAGCAGGGTGCAAACCAATGGAATCACAGGGGACTCCTATGGAAGAGCTTCAAGAGCTTCCAAGCTATGGAGGGAGGAGAGATTCATGGCCCCTTCAAGGAAAGCAGGCAGTTTTGGCTTAAATAACATTTGCTAAATTAAAAATTCTAAGTAAATTCAAAAGTTGTCTTGGGGAAGCAGCAGTCAGTTCCTGGAAGGCTCTCAGAAATGAAGATTTCCTAATGCACATCACCAATTACAAGTTACTAAACAAAATCACAAGAATTATGAAAACTCTGAGTAGAATGGAGTTTTAGAAATTATTTATAGACCTCCTCATGCAGTTGGTGGTTAAGTCTTCTATCCTCCTTTCTCAATGATTTTCAATAGCTTCTTGCTCCCTTCAGATTCAAGTCCCAACTTTGTGAAAAGTATTTAATAGTTTTGCCTCCAGCTGCTGTTTTGGGCCCTATTTTCTATCCCACCTTCTGTTAACCCAGGTTCCACGTAACTGGATTCTTCCCAGAACAAAGTACATTACAGAGTGTCCATGTTTTTGTAATGCTTTTCTCACTGTCTGGAAATGCCACCTTTCTAGCCATCACCTTCCCTTGTCAAGATCTTAACCATCTTTCAGTGGCTAGCTCAAATACCCTTTCTACCATCAACTTAAAAAAAAAAAAAAAAGATTATAGTTCATTATAATACAGCTAGATATAACTGAAAACTAGGGCTCCAAATTGGATGTTATCAATAATTAACTACTAAATTAGATTCAAAGATTACCAAAATTGATACCTCTAATTTATCTGGATGATACTCTACCAGGATTTACGGTAATCACCACCACACCACGATTTTAATTATTTAGTATGTTACCGTTTCCAAAGAGCTTTAATCTGCAGAATTCCACTGAATTCTCCCCAACAAACCTAAAAGCTTGACCAGACCAATACTGCCATCAACACTTGACCAAAACGGAAAACAAGATCCAGAAGTTAAATGGCTTGAATTAAGACACACAACTAGTGGGGCGCCTGGGTGGCTCAGTCGTTAAGCGTCTGCCTTCAGCTCAGGTCATGATCCCAGGGTCCTGGGATCGAGCCCCGCATCAGGCTCCCTGCTTGGCAGGAAGCCTGCTTCTCCCGCTACCATCCCCTCTGCTTGTGTTCCCTCTCTTGCTGTGTTTCTGTCAAATAAATAAAACCTTTAAAAAAAAAAAAAAAAAGACACACAACTAGTAAAATGTAGGACGCAGTTAGTAAATGATAGAACGTGGCCTCTCAACTTCTATTTTTTGTGTGCTTTTCACTACATCACACTGAGTAGTGAATGTTGATGTACTTCAGTTTCCCCCTTTCTAAACCACTGAACTCGCTCAGGTTAACTGTCCACTTCTCCCCACAGATACGTCAATATAGGGATGTGCAGATAAATGAAGGACTCTGGCAAAGAGCTCACAAATAAGGGAGCAAAAATGTCTTTTAAATATGATTTTGTTAAGAAAAACTGCCCCTATTTCTATATATCAACAGCAAAACCAAAGACAGAGAAATTAAGGAGCCTATCCCATTTACAGTTGCACCCAAAACCGTAAGATACCTAGGAATAAACCTAACCGAAGAGGCAAAGAATCTGTACTCAGAAAACTACAAAGTGTTCACGAAAGAAACTGAGGAAGACACCAAGAAATAGAAAAACGTTCCATGCTCATGGACTGGAAGAACAAATATTGTGAAAATGTCTATTCTACCTAAACCAATCTACACATTTAATGCAATCTCTATCAAAATACCATCAATTTATTTCAAAGAAATGGCACAAATAATCCTAAAATTTTTATGGAACCAGAAAAGACCACGAATAGCCAGAGGATTGTTGAAAAAGAAAACCAAAGTTGGCGGCATCACCATTCCTGACTTCAAGCTCTATTACAAAGCTATAATCATCAAGACAGTATGGTACTGGCACAAAAACAGACACACAGATCAATGGAACAGAATAGAGAGCCCAGAAATGGACCCCCAACTCTATGGTCAACTGATCTTTGACAAGGCAGGAAAGAATATCCAGTGGAAAAGAGACAGTCTCTTCAACAAATGGTGTTGGGAAAATTGGACAGCCACATGCAGAAGAATGAAACTGGACCATTTCCTTACACCGCACACAAAAACAGACTCAACATGGATCAAAGACCTCAATGTGAGACAGGACTCCATCAAAATC
>CM053610.1:14602559-14648283 GCA_028646535.1 Procyon lotor
AAAAAAAAAAAAGAAAGAAAAAGAAAAAACTGCCCCTGAGAACTGGTTGCTTAATTCCAGCACATCTTCCTAGGACCTTACATTCTCTCAATTCTAATTCAGGCAGAATTTGGAGCTCAAGGGGAAGCAAAAACCAAAAGCATCCTTATCCTCAGATGTTTCTCGCGTTGACTGTACAGATTAGCACTGCCAACAGGGCTGGAAAAGCACTTCCCTAACTATTTCACAGCAGTGCTTTTCTGTCTTCCCTGGCTTTCCACACATTTGTCACTCCAGCCTGAGTGCCAGGCTTACAATTGGCAAGAGACACACAGTCAAAAACTAGCGGGGCAGGGGGTGGGGGGGAACTAGCAAGAAGAACCTTGTTTTTCACATATGAGGTCCTATATTTCTAAAACCACCCCCACACAATTGCTTTTAATAATGTTGTTTATATAAGGTCTAGCATTGAAGGTAATTTATGACTAAGAATGCAACTTTTCAACAAAAGCATCTGGTGAGATCCTATAAGCCAAGCCCAGTGATCCCTTAGCATCTAGAAAGAATATTCCTTTTGTTTCTTTTGGGAGGATTTATATATATTTTTTAAAAGGACCTGAAGTGAGGCGGCTGGGTGGCTCAGTGGGTTAAAGCCTCTGCTTTTGGTTCAGGTCATGGTCTCGGGGGCCCTGGGATCGAGCCCCGTGTCGGGCTCTCTGCTTGGCGGGGAGCCTGCTTCCCCCTCTCTCTCTGCCTGCCTCTCTGCCTACTTGTGGTCTCTCTGTCAAATAAATAAAGAAAATATTCTTTCTTTCTTTTCTAAATAAATAAACAAACAAATAAATGGACCTGAAGTGCTAAATATTAATGCTAACAGAAAGAAGCAATGTCAGAGACAAATAATAGAAGATATTATTTTTAATTGACTTTGGTATAAACTCTTCCTGCAATATTATAGGCCAAAAAGGCAATAGTAGGAGATGGGGTCTTCTCAGAGTCAGAAGTTAAGGAAACTAATACTTCTATTGCCAAAACCTTCAGGGACTTCAGGCCCAAAGAGAAAGAGGCAGTGCCTGAAAAGATCTGGCATTTTTAAAATCTGAGCTGCCAACTACATGCATGAGAAGGAGGTGCTCATATTTACAGTTTAGCTACACAATGAACCTTCCTTAGGAAAAATTTTTTCTTTTACTGAAAGGAATAACACAGTGGAGAAAAAAAGACAACTCAAAAGCCCTGGTTTCTCATCCTTGCTCTGCTAACACACCATCATGTGACTGGGGCATGACACCTCAGACTCCTGACCACACAAAGAGATAAGACAGAATGATCTTTTAATAACCTCTCCCTTATACCTTAAGTCAGAACAGTACAGGAGAAGGTATATGAATAAGATGGGATCTCTTGAGGGATAGGTCCGTATCCCATTCTGTCTCAGCGGAAGGCTGGTTTCCCATTCTCTGACATTCCAAGTATGCAGCACGTGTTACTAAGTGGGAAAAAGAAGCCTCCTGGTTTGGGGTCCTAAGTGTAGCCTAATGAGAAATGATAGATGCTATCTAGCAGAAGAGGAAAGACATAGAAACACATTAGTATAAAACCTGTTTTATTGTAATAACAACAAAAGCACACCAAATTTATTAGCAAATACGGGAATAAAATGAAGTTTTGTTTTTGTTTTTTTAAATTTTATTTATTTGAGAGAGAGGGAGAGCGCGCCTGAGTGTGGGGAGGAGCAGAGGGAGATGGAGAAGCAGACTCCCCCCTGAGCAGGGAGCCTGACACAATGCCTGATCCTGGTACTCTGGGATCACGCCCTGAATCGATGGTAGACACTTAACTGACTGAGCTACCTAGGTCCCCCTAAAATTAAGCATTTTTGAAGAGAACATATTAAACCTTAAAATATCCTGGGGTCCTCAGAGGTGACCGAGCAATCTTCAAAGTTTCTTTAATCTACTACAGAAGGAAAATGAAGAAACCCAGAACTACTAGAAAGATCATAAGTCACTTAAAAAAGGAACACAGTGGGGGGGAAAAAAAAAAGGAACACAGTCTACAGGATTGTACTGAAATACAGATATATAACCAATACACTTGCTTTGTTGCAAAGAGGTAGTGTGTCAGCAGAGGTCAAAACAGGAAGTATTTAAAAGTCTATTTACAACACATCATCTGGTTAAACTGTCTTGAACTTACTCACATGTGAATTAGAGATTCAGGGCTAGACTTAGTCATGTGTCAACAGCAACCCAGGCCAAGTTTTCCCAATGCCTCTTGGCAAACAGGCTATTATTTCTTAAGTATTTTGATTAGAAATGAAGAAAATAGGGGCGCCTGGCTGGCTTAGTGGGTTAAAACCTCTGCCTTCAGCTCAGGTCATGATCTCAGGGTCCTGGGATCCAGCCCTCTCTCTCTCTGCCTGCCTCTCTGCCTACTTATAATCTCTCTATCAAATAAATAAAATCTTTGAAAAAAAGAAATGAAAATATTAAAGGCACAAAATTATGTTAGAACAAATTCCTGAATTCACCTATGCTGTAATTTTGGGAAAGTATGCTGGATAGGTACAAAATACCACCTTCTCGTATTTCTGAAATAGTTTATAAAGAGCTTTTACACTTATTGACTCCCCTAGGTCCCCCTTGAAGCATGTATTAATATGCAGGAAATCAAAAGAAGAGTTGAGAAAGGTAAGGTAACCTAACCAAAGTCATGTGGAACCTAAGTTGAAGGACCAGGATGAGGCTTTCTTCTAGACAAACGTGATTAAGCTACAATGGACTTTCCAAGAAAAACGACATCAAAACCACATTCTTTATTTTTAAAAAAAGGAGATTTTGGTAAAACAGAGCAGGGCCAAACTGATGTCCCAAAGCCTTTTACGCCACTTCTACCTAATCTTTTCTCCCACAATGATAAATTTTGGTTGGTGAAATCAGATGTGCCAGAGAAAAAAGGATCAATCTTTAAAAGTTTATGTTTTAAATATTAACTTTTATTTTATTTTATTTTTTTTAAGTTTTTTGGGGGACAGATTCATGGTAACATAGAAATTAGCATTTCTTTATATAACCATTTTCCTCAGGTGATGAAGTTCTTCATCGTCAGACAGACAGAATAAAAATACTTGTTTGACATGATCCAACAATTCCACTCCAAAGTATTTACCAAAGAAGTGAAAGTAGGGACTCAGACACTTGTACACCCATGTTCACAGCGGGATTATTCATGATAGTCTAAAGATGGAAACAACTCACACATCTGTCAACATGGGAAGAGATTTTTAACTGTGGTGTAGACACACAACGGGAGTATTGTTCAGCCATAAAAGAGGAATAGAATCCTGATATGAGACAAAATGGATAAACCTTGAAAATACTAGATTAAGGGAAATAAGCCACATACAAAAAGGATAAATATTTTGTGATTCCACTTATATGAGGTACTAGGATAGGTAAATTTATAGAGACAGAAAGTAGACTAGAAGATGCCAAGGGATGGAGGCTGAGAAGAGAACAGGAAGGTATCATTTAATGAGTTCAGTGACTACTTAGGATGATGAAAAATTTCTGGAAAAGAATACTGATGATGGTTGTACAATACTGTGAATATACTTAATGTTATTTCAAAATGGCAAAACAAAACAACGAAACCCCTGGCAAAACATGTTATGTAATTTACCAAAAACACAATAAAAACTTGTTTGAAAAATGGGATGGCCAAGGGGCAATCCTGAAACGATGGATGGCCAAGGGGAATAAGATTAAGACTATGTGAAAAGAAGAGAGAAGACAGTAATTGGTATACCCATATAGGTCATCCACTCACTGATTTAATACACATAGATTAGTTAATGCCAGCTATCTGCCAGATACAATACTAAGCCTTGAGAATGTAAAACGAATGAAAAAGACATCAACTCTGCTCTCAGAGACCTTAAAAGTCTAAAGAGGAATACAGAGAAGTAAAGAGACAATCACAACACCAACGCAACTTGGCAATTACTATGATAAGAATATATTCAAGGTTCCAGAGAACACACAGAAGTGGCACTCAATATGAGGGGATGGGCAGAAAGGATACCTGAAAGAAGTAAAGTCTAAGCTCCAACAAAAAAGATGATATTAAGAGGGCAAGAATCCTCCAGAATCAGTAATAGCATGTTTAAAGGCCTAGGGGTATCAGAAAACATGTTGTGTTTGAGGAACTGAGAAGTTCCTCAAGACTGGATATGGAATATGAGAGAAGGGTAAATGGCAAGAGAGGTAGCAGAGACAGCCAAAGACAGAATTGCTACGTTCACAGGAAGGAGACGAGAAAGGTGGCCAGAAAGGTGGAAAAGGGCAGAGGCATGAAAGGCAAGGGAAGTGGTTTTAAGGAGGGCTGGACCAGAATATGGTGTATCTAGGCAAATGTTCTATGTGCCAAAGATCTCTATTCTGCTGTTGTTGAGTGGAATATTTTATAAATTTCAATCAAATCAAGTTAGTCTTCTACATCATAATGATTTTCCCCCTACTTATACTATCAATTGAGAAAGCGGCAGTAAAATTTGACTATAAGTATAAATAGCCTATTTCTTTTTGTAGTTCATCAGTTTTTACTTCGTATATTTTAAGGCTCTGATATTAGTATATAAACATTTATAATTGTTATGTCCTCCTAATTGGTTCCTTTTTATCTTTATGAAATGAACTTCTTTATTCTTGGCAACATTCTTTGCTCTCAAATTTACTTTGGTAGATATTAATATGGGCTAAACAACTATAAACTGGAGAAGGAAAGATACATGTGAACCGAGACGGAATTCAACTACTGGCATTAAATTCACCAGAGTAATGAAAATGGAAACAAGATGATCAAGTGGTAAGAAATGAGTGAGTGGTGAGGGGAAAAAAGACCACAGGAGTGATAGATGATACATAATGTGCCCACTAGAGAAAATCTGGTTATTTTAATGATTCACAAAGACTTATTCATAAAAAGAATTCATTAGAAATATCTTAAAATTTTTAATGGTTCATAAAAAGAACAGACTTAGAAAGCAATTCTCACTTTTAACCTATCTGTAGACAATAAGCCAAGCTAATAAAGTAATTCCAAAAGACTTGAGGCTGGATGCACTTCTTCCAATGCATGAGTGATCTTTACATTCCCTTTTAAGAAAACTTAGGCCACTACGGGAATATCAGATAGCATTCTCCCTACAACTGCCTTTAACTCAAAACGGAAGCGTAAGTCCTTATTTTCAACAAGGGTCATATATGTAAAGATACCCTCCCTAAGTCTTTGGGTTTAACCACTTGTTTCCTACACCAAAAAACAGGAGCAAAACAAAAAGAAAACATCTTTCTGAGGCTTGAATCTGGGGCAGCACTACTGAGTTTCATTTATGTTGGTGGTCATTGGCTCCTGTGAGAGCTGAATGCTTGATAATCTGATGAAACTAAGAATGCTCTCTTCAGGAAGATTTCATATACCCAATCTTTTGCATATGATTCTAGGGGCTCACATACCATAGAACTCCAAGATAAGAATTTTTGCTTTATACCCATTAAAATACAGAAAGAATAAAAACATATATACATAATGCCAATCCAGTCACCTTTTATCAAGGCAAGTTCTCTGCATATCATGTGCTACAATCAATCCATAGCTTAGTTAAAAATTATATACGTGTGTGTATTTTTTGTGAGGGGGAGGGGCAGACAGAGGAGAGAGAGAATCTTAAACAGGCTCCATGCCCAGCGCAGAGCTCAATGCGGGACTTGGATACACAATCCTGAAATCATGATTTGAGCCAAAATCAAGTGTCAGGCCTTCAACCAACTGAGCCACCCAAGTGTCCCCCAAATTTTATCTTTTTTAAATTTTACTTATTTATTTGAGAGACAGAGAGCGAGTGAGCACGAGTGGGGAGAGAAGCAGAGGGAGAGGGAAAAGGAAACTCCCCACTGGGCAGGGAGCCTGATGCGGGGCTTGATCCCAGGACCCTGAGATCATGATTTGAGCCAAAGGTAAATGCTTAACCAACTGAGCTACTCAGTTGCTTCCCCTTCCAATCTTATTTTTAATGAGCTATATATTGAAAGAAAATTGTACATCTTGATCTGAACTACAGCACCTCCAGTGGTAAGGCATGAATTATCAAGGTTATACTCTTCAGCAACTCTGGAATCAAATACAGTCTCTGTTTACTCTGCTATCCATGCTACTTACCTTTGGCTCAAATTAAGGCCTATTCCAGGTGAGCCAAGCTAGTCAACCTACTGCCAAATGATAAAGGACTTGCTGGTTTAACCCTTACCTGTTGCTATGTTTGGACTTTTCTCGGTCCTTCTCCTTGTCTTTCTTGTGCTCTTTGTGCCGGTGTTCTCGGTCTTTGTGTTTATCTTTGTGTTTATGAGAATCTGCAACCATAAAAGATGAGTCAGTTAAGAGGAGTTATAAGCTATCTCCTCCTCACCTACCTTGACAAGCTGGTCAAGAAGCACAATGACAGGATTCAAATGACAAGGTAGTCATAACAGCACATTCCACTGGAAGGCAAGATTTCACAAAGCCACTCAGACAAGGCATCCCATTACCCTGCCTCCAAAACCAAGACAAGTGTTACAAACACGAAGGGGAAAAGGGAATTAATTCTACTGTAAAAGGAAGCAACAGTTTGGCATTCTTCTCCCTAGATCTGGTACTATTGAGACTAAATAATAAATGATACAAAAAGAAAAATCTTGAACAATGACTCTCAGATCAAATGGTTATCTATGTAAGTTCTGGAAAACCCAAGCCTCAAGATATTTTTTTGAGAGTTTTTTTTTTTTTTTAAAGGTTTTATTGATTTATTTGACAGAGAGGAGAGAGATCATAAGTAGGCAGAGAGGAAGGCAGAGAGAGAGGGGGAAGCAGGCTCCCTGCTGAGCAGAGAGCCCGATGCGGGGCTCGATCCCAGGACCCTGAGATCATGACCTGAGCCGAAGGCAGAGGCTTTAACCCACTGAGCCACCCAGGTGCCCCTAAAATATATACATTTCAAAGATAATATCACCCAAGAAAGTTTCCCTTACGCCCACCCCCAGTCAATCCCAATCTTTCACCCCCACCCAAAGCAACCAATAATTTGCTAGCACTATGGACTAGATTATATCTAAAGTTTTCTTTAAATGAAATCATAGAGGATTTACTCCTATGTCTGACTTCTTAGCGTGTTATTTTTGACATTCATCCATGCTGCTGCTGGATGTAACAGTAGTTGGTTAAGATTTTACAGATGAGTGGAATCTCACTGTTATGAATATATTGCAATTTACTTATCCATTCACTTGCTGACATACAATTGAGTCATTTCTAGGCACTGGTTATTACAAATAAATCTGCTATAAACATTCATATACAAGTCTTTGTGTTTTCATTTAAGTATAACTAACTTTATACAAAACTGCCAAACTCTTTTCCAAAGTGGTTGTACTATTATACATTCCCACAAAAATGCATTAGAGTTCCAACTGCTATAAATTCTCTAACACCTAGTATTATCAATCTTTAATTTTAGCCATTCTGGCAGGTATGTAGTGGTATCTCAATGTTGTTTTAATCCAGTTTCCTAATTAAATAATGGGCATCTTTTCATTTGCTTACTGTCCACTCACATATCTTCTTTGGTCAAATATCTCTTCGAATCTTGCGCTCATTTAAAAAATATTTGTCTTCTTACTACTGAGTTGTATAAGAGTTCTTTATACACCATAGACTATAATTTTTTGATTAGATAAATGTATTGTAAATTTTTTTCACAAAATATATTGTGAGTTTTACAGGAGTAAAGGATAGGGTACATTTTTTAATTTATAAAGATGTCCAGTGGGGCAGCTGGGTGGCTCAGTCGTTAAGCGTCTGCCTTCGGCTCAGGTCATGATCCCAGGGTCCTAGGATTGAGCCCCACATCAGGCTCTCTGCTCGGCAGGGAGCCTGCTTCTCCCGCTACTATTCCCTCTGCCTGTGTTCCCTCTCTAGCTGTTTTCTGTCAAATGAATAAAATCTTAAAAAAAAAAAAAGATGTCCAGTTGTAGCACCATTTTTTGAATGATTTTTTGAAAAGATGACCCTTTTTCCCTCAGTGATTGCTTTGGCCAATTTACTGAAAATGAAGTGGCCATATAATCCAAGTCTATTTCTGGACTCTTTTCTATCCTTATACAAACACACACTATTTTGATTACTATAGCTTCACACGTTATAAAAGTACTTTAGTCTTGTTCTTTTTTAAAACTGTGTTGGTTATTCTATGTCTTCTGCATTTCATAGAAGTTTTAGATTCAGTTTGCCAATTTTCAAAAAGAGGAAGAAGAAAAGCCAGCTGGGAAGTTTGTATTCACAGAACAATTTAGAGAAAAATGACATCAAAACATTTTTGTGTCTTTTGATCCATGAATATGGTATCTCTCTTCATGTATTTATGTTAGTGACTCTCAAATTTTATTGTGCATCAGATTATCCCGAAAGCCTATTAAAAATGTGACTCATTAGGTCCCTGGCTGGCTTGGTTGGGAAGGCATGTGACCCTAGATCTCAGGGTTGTGAGTTCGAGCCCCACATTGGGCACACAGATTACTTAAATAAGTGAGACTTAAAAAAAAAAAAAAAAAAAATGTGACTCATTGAGGTCAGATCACCTCAACGTTGAATATGAATAATTGGAAGTTTATGTACCCAACACACTTGTGATACTTTTAAAACCTAACAGTCCAACAGATTCTTTGATATTCCTTTGCTCAAGGGGTATGGCCTAATTTTCTGCTCCTTGAGTACAGGCTAGACTTAGAAACTCATTCCTAAAAAAACAGGATAAGATGGAAATATCAGTAGGTAACTTCTGCCACAAGGTCATAAAAAGTGCTGGATCTTTCTCCTTGCTCTGGGGGAAGCCAGGTGCCATACTGTTAGGACACTCAAGCAGCCCTAGTGGAGAGGCCCATGTGGTGAGAAACCGCCACGTGAGTAAACCGCCACGTGAGTAAACCATCTTGGAAGTAGGTCCTCCAGTTTCAGGTAAGTCTTCAGACAACTGCAATCTCATGACAGACCCTGAGCCAAAACCACTCAGCGAAGCTGCTCCTGGATACTCTCTGGCTCTCAGAAACTCTATGTATATGTATATAGCCCCTAAAAAGCACTAAATTTAAAGAAAAAGGAAATTAAGTGAAAGATGAACTGAAAGTAATTCCAGGTAGATTTCGGATAACTAGTCTGCCAATAACATTATCTTTCATTTTTTTAAACACTATCTTTTTAAGGGCATAAAACTTCAAAACTGATTTTAGAGCCCAGGTCCCCAAGTCTCATAAAGCAATTGCTAATGTAAAAACTCAAAACCAGGGGCGCCTGGGTGGCTCAGGGGGTTAAAGCCTCTGCTTTCAGCTCAGGCCATGATCTCAGGGTCCTGGGATTGAGCCCTACATCCCCCTCTCTCTGCCTGCCTCTCTTCCTAATTGTGATCTCTCTCTCTCTCTGTCAAATAAAAAAAAACAAAAACAAAAACTCAAAACCGGAATGTCTGGTAAGAAACTTAAGGCTGGGGCGCCTGGGTGGCTCAGTCGTTAAGCGTCTGCCTTTGGCCCAGGTCAGATCCCAGGGGCCTGGGATCGAGCCCCGTATCGGGCTTTCTGCTCTGTGGGAAGCCTGCTTCTCCCGCTGCAATTCCCTCTGCTTATGTTCCCTCTCTCGCTGTGTTTCTCTCTGTCAAATAAATAAAATCTTTAAAAAAAAAAACAAAAACGTAAGGCTGTAGCTAAATAATTCCAATGATACAAATAAGACCTAGGTCAAAGATCTGAATCCTAAGTGCCCTTAATTTCAAAAGAAGTTAGTACATGTCTGTCATATGCTCAAACTGTGCTATGTGTGGTGTGACAGGTACCAAAAAGTTTAATATATTACAACTTCAAATATTTGAATAACCATAGTACAGTTCCACATGGCAGGATGGGTCCTGTAAGAAGAAATGACAAGAAAAACAAAATGGGGCTCCTACAGAACACCCATAAGGTATAAGAAAATAAAATTACCAACTGACAGAGAAATGTAGAGATGATCTACACTAGGGTTAACTGATAGAGAAATAACCTCTACAGACACATACAGAAGTACTTCCAAGTGAATGATGTCTGGAATTTGCTTTAAAATACCCTCAAACCCCCCCCCAAAATCTGGGGGATATAAGGAAAGATAAAAAGAAGACTGGCAAAAAGTAGACAGTTACAGAAGTGGGGGTATAAGACACACGAGGAGTTCATTATATACTACTCTCTCTACTGCTGTTCATGTAAGAATTTTTTTTTTAAAGATTTTATTTATTTATTTGACAGAGAGAGAGAGATCACAAGTAGGCAGAGGCAGGAAGAGAGAGGGGGAAGCAGGCTCCCTGCTGAGCAGAGAGCCCCATGTGGGGCTCGATCCCAGGACCTTGAGATCATGACCTGAGCTGAAGGCAGAGGCTTTAATCCACTGAGCCACCCAGGTGCCGCCATGTTTGAAACTTACTTAATAACAAAAAGCTAAACACTATCTTAAAAGATTCTTCCCTTCCGGGGCACCTGGGTGGATCAGTGGGTTAAAGCCTCTGCCTTCGGCTCAGGTCATGATCTCAGGGTCCTAGGATCGAGCCCTGCATCGGGCTCTCTGCTCAGCAGGGAGCCTGCTTCCCTCTCCCTCTGCCTGCCTCTCTGCCTACTTGTGATCTCTCGCTCTGTCAAATAAATAAATAAATATCTTAAAAAAAAAAAAAAAAAGACAAGACTGTTAAAATGTTTTGGAGAAACGATCTTGCCACTTCAAGAATGCAAAAAGAACTGTGTTGAACTTGACTGACAGATTAGAAATGGAAGGTGCAAACCACTGCATATAGAATCAACAGAAAACCTCATTCGTTGTGAATTCAGGTCAGCTAATAACTTGACAACAACTGTTCCAAATGCAGGCATTAAAGAATATGACATGAAGACATGGGAGAACACCCCTGAAATAAGGCGGCCCTGAGAAAACAGCAGACATATAACAACTAATTCCTTTCACTCTAACTTAACTGAAGTTACTCCATAAGGATAGGTAGGTAAATGAACAGCTAGAATAGGAATCAACATCTTTTGTTATTATTATCAAGGCGTTCCTTTAGGTTAACAAGGATTCTAAGTAAAGAGACTTCCAAATGACAAAAGAAAAGTGTGTTTTCTCAGGACATATTCTCAGGAAAAACTGCTGGCTAGTGTGGCGTAAGGATTTGATAGTTACTGTCCTTAAGAAAAGGAAATCTTTCACTACTGGGATTCAGAATTATATTCTTAGGGTTAATACAGTTTACAACTATTTTTAATATTTTCTTAAATCCCAAATGCCTTGAAGACTCATCCAACGTGAACTCAACCCTCACAGAGCTGACAATCCAGTGAGGTAATTAAGATATGAAGCTGAACTGCCATGGTACAAGGCACTCAAGAGAAATGGGGCACTAATTTATGTGCTAGAACCATGCGAGAGTACTTAGAAACAATGTTTTATTCAATTTTCTTACTACTCTTATGAAAAGGAAATATTGCCATTTCACAAAAGACAACAATAATAGCTATCTCCTACTAAGTGCATACTCCGTGTGAGGTAGTAGGCTTCATGGGTCATCTCTAGTTTCCACAACCCTGAGTGGTGCCAATTTCAAATCTGAGACACATTTCTGCCTCTTTTAACATCTTGAAGAAGTTCATATAGTTCATATAACCCCTGTGGAGAGGGACTTCAGCAGTGTCTAACAAAACTAACAAACACAATCTCTTTTCATGATCCACCAATCCACATGTAGGAATTCAGCCTGAAGATACACTTCCAAAGCAGAAAATTTATACTGCTCTATGCGTATGTAAAGGCAGAGAAAAATTAAGTCAACAGAGAAGAAACCTTTTTAAATTTGAGATTTGCTGAAAATGTATTAAAATCCCTTTCCTAACCCCAAAATCTCAAATGTCAAATGAGTAACATTAAAGTAACAGTTTTCATTGCATCACAATGCTCCTATATTCAGAAACGACACATACTTTTTATAATGGTAACAGACATTCCTCCAAATGTCTTCACATGAAACATATGGGTGCTAGGACCTCCAATTCTTACACAAGGATAGAATTTTCTTTTCTATTTTTCTGCCCTCCTCCTATTTTCCTGGAAGTATAGTAATGCAGTTACCTTTTTTAAAAGAGTCATAAGAGTAAAAATAACTGAATCTAAGCTCAATACCTCTTTTTTAAAGTAAAAAGTAAAATGATGAGAGGAAACAGCCCGATTCCACCAGAGAACAAGAAAAAAAGAGCCTGGGTCCAAGAGGACAGTGAGGAGTGAACACAGGCTCCCTGGAGGAGGTAGTGGTTAAGCTAAGTCTTACCAAAGGTAAAAGAGTTAGAAAAGTAGGAGAGGGCATTCTTGGCAGATGAGCAATTAAAGTCAACTGTTTATTATTACTTATTGTTTGGACTTTTTGCTGAAAAATTCATCTTCTCACGACTGAGCAGAATTAAGTGAGATATACTTTCCACCTGTTAGGAAATTAGACCCGATTCTTGCAAGGGACATTAAAATAAGATCCCGGGGCACCTGGGTGGCTCAGTCAATTAAGTGTCAGCCTTTGGCTCAGATCATGATCTCAGGGTCCTGGGATCAAGTACCATGTCAGGCTCCCTGCTGGGCTCCCTCTGCCTCTGCCTGTTGTTTCCCCTGCTTGTGCTTGTTTTCTCTCTCTCAAATGAATAAATCTAAGAAGAAAAAAAAAAAGATCCCAGCATTATATTTAATTTGCCTCCTCTCCAAAGCCATGTGTCCCAAAAGCAGTTTCTTTTTTTTTTTTTTTTTTTAAAGATTTTATTTATTTGACAGAGAGAAACACAGCGAGAGAGGGAACACAAGCAGAGGGAATGGTAGCGGGTGAAGCAGGCTGCCTGCTGTGCAGAGAGCCCGATGCGGGGCTTGATCCCAGGACCCTGGGATCATGACCTGAGCCGAAGGCAGACGCTTAACGACTGAGCCACCCAGGCGCCCCCCAAAAGCAGTTTCTTAAAAAGATAGATGCACTCCTACTTCTTGTAGCTTTAGAGTCTTGGGGCGCCTGGGTGGCTCAGTTGGTTAAGCAACTGCCTTCAAGTCCCGGGATCGAGTCCCGCATCCGGCTCCCAGATCCATGGGGAGTCTGCTTCTCTCTCTGACCTTCTCTCCTCTCATGCTCTCACTTTCTCTCTCTCTCAAATAAAAAATTAAAAACTTTAAAAAAAAAAATTGAGAGTCTTAATCCTCAACTTAGAAGGGAAACAAAACACCTAGGAATAAGAAACTTCAGTATCAAATAAATCCAGCAAAACTGAATCCAACTGTTACAAAGTCCCTGAAAGCTGGCCTAATCCCAGGCTCACAATGAAGCTGCAGGTTTGGCAACCAGGTATAGAGTTAGCTCCAAGTAGCCAAATCAGTGTCAAACCAGGCATAAGATAAAGAGTTCACTCCCCACTTCAGAAACCAGACACAGGCACAGACACAGAGACACAGAGACACAGAGACACACATTATATGAAAAAATAAACCAAAACACGGGGTGCCTGGGTGGCTCAGTTGGTTAAGCGACTGCCTTCAGCTCAGGTCATGATCCCGGAGTCCCGGGATTGAGTCCCATATCAGGCTCCCAGCTCTGCAGGGAGCCTACTTCTCCCTCCTCATGTTCTCTCTCTCTAATATAAATAAATAAAATCTTTAAAAAAAAATAAAAATAAAAAAAAATAAACCAAAACACTGTTAAATATGTTTAAGAATGGGGGCACCTGGGTGGCTCAGTTGAGCGGCTGCTTTTGGCTCAGGTTGTGATCCTGGGCTCCCTGCTCAACTGGGAGTCTGCTTCTGCTTTTCCCTCTCTCCTGCTCATGCTCTCTTATATGCACGCTCTAATAACTAAAATCTCTTAAAAATAAAAATAAAAAAATAGGGACGCCTGGGTGGCTCAGTGGGTTAAGGCCTCTGCCTTTGGCTCAGGTCATGATCTCAGGGTCCTGGGATCGAGCCTCATCATCGGGCTCTCTGCTTGGCGGACAGCCTGCTTCCCCCTCTCCCTCTGACTGTCTCTCTGCCTGCTTATGCTCTCTCTCTCTCTGTGTCAAATAAATAAATAAAATCTTTTAAATAAATAAATAATAAAAATTTTAAAATGTGTTCAAGAATGATGCAGTTAGCACAAAAGATCTCAGCTAAACCCTAATGCCAATTACAGACATTACAAAGTAACAGAGAATGCTGGAAAAGACTTCTGAAGGAAGCTGGAGGAAGTTTCACTCTGGTTCAAAAGAGTGAAAAATACCTGATTCAAATCCTTGTTCACTTACTGTATGACACTGGGTAAAAGTCACTTACCTACTGGGTCTACAAGGTGGCAGCGCAGGTCAGTGATTCAGTACTTCAAATCTCTGTTCATCAACTTAGATACTGGTGACCTCAGTAAACTCACCTCTCTTTACAGATTAAGAAACCTGGGCTAAATAACCTTAAAGAATTTTCTTTCAAAACGCAGTCAAAATCCTTGTGTATGGTTGTAATGGAATTCCTGGCTAATCTCCACAATATTACAAACTGTAAATCAAAAACAACTATTACTGAACCCTCTTCATGAGTAACTTACATGAAACTAAATCAAGCCTACTCAATCATCCCAAATAACTCAGAGTTCAGGTTCTATAATACATTTAAGGCAGCAACCGTGCCAATTCACCTTGTCCAAAAAGCCAATGACGAATAAAAGGCTATCTGATTTAAAAGGTACCTTAAAAGGTAAAAGGCTACCTGTCTACAGATACAGGAAAGAAAAGCACTTACGAATAAGTGAAACTGGCTTGCTCTACACTCCTGTACTCAGAAGCCTAAAAAACCTACCTACAAGTTTTAAGGGATGCACTGATAACACCAGTTAACACCACCCCCATAGAAACATTTGCATTAGGTTAGCTACAATCAAGGTGGCTCACAGTACTGCCAAGCTTATTCTACTCAAGATATCTAATGCAATTGCTATTTAACCACAGCATGAACATTTACACTTTGAAAATAGGCTATGGAACTGGCAAAGATTACTGATCATTTTATCAACTATTCCATGATCTTAAAGCATTTTAGCACTCCGCCAAAATGGAGTCTATAAGGCAGCTTATAGACGCTCCTCAACTATTAGAGGAGAGTTAACCTCCACTACTCTCCTCAACTATTAGTCATCAGATCAGGGCAGAAGAAAAGAATCCTCTGCTTCCTTATAAACAAAAGTAGAGATTTTTCTGGTATAAAAGAGCTCTGTGCCGTATTTTGAGCCAGACCTCATTTACAGTGACCTTTGATGACGAGTTTTGAGACTTAAAACAGTTGTATGATATGATGGGCTCCTCCTCCAAAGATAGTCATCAAGTATATGAAGGATGGGGGTGAGGAATAGTTATCCACTAAAAGTTGCCTGTCTTCCCCAAGGAGGCAACTTTGTCAAAGATAACTTCGGCTCATCTCTGACACATTAACAATCACTCCACTAGGAAGGTGGGCATGGGAACCATTTGGGTGAAAGCCCTGGGTGAAGAAATTAATTTTCTAGGACGCCTGGGTGGCTCAGTGGGTTAAAGCCTCTGCTTGTGGCTCAGGTCATAATCTCAGGGTTCTGGGATCGAGCCCCACATCAGGCTCTCTGCTCGGCAGGGAGCTGGCTTCCCCCTCTCTCTCTGTCTGCATCTCTGCCTACTTGGGATCTCTCTCTCTCTCTCTCTCTCTCTGTGTGTCAAATAAATAAAATCTTAAAAAAAAAATTAATTTTCTAAAGAAGATATTCATCACCTGCTGCTCATTTATTAAGTCACATTTACTGGGATAAATCCTTCCATCTTCTCCTTGCTCCCTTTCAAACCCATGGATACCACATCCCCAGAAGCTGGAGTCTGAACAGGATCAACACTTAACACTCTATACCCAGTAGGTTCTAACACTTTAAAGACTGTTCTTGTCTAGGACAGATAACAAGCTGGTTTTGGTGATAAAGAGTGGCATCCGGGAGTGTGGTCAGTATCAGGGGTGTGTGAATCTCCCCAGGAACTCAATGCTAAACTAAAAGCAGTTAGGAAGCCTGAAAGCCCATCACTAGAAGGGAAATTGATTGAGCAATGCAAGAATTCTACCCTTCCTTCTCCCCCACCACAGGTGTCTAAATTTGGACTTTACCAAATGTGATCAGTTTCAATCTAGGAAACTGTGATCCATCCTGATGGCAGCCAATTTCAATCTGTAGCCCGCAGAAGAGTCCTTATCTCTATTTTACAGCAATTCTCAATAACTGTATTTCCAAAATTCCAGGTCATAGTTAATAGCCTTTCTTCAAAGCAAGCAGGACAGATGGTGTTCTGGTGAAAAGCTCAAAGAGCTCTGGAATTTAAAAGAAAAATGCTGGGAGGATTCAACTCTAAAGAAAATCCAGAATGAGGGAAGGGACTAGTAACATTTCCAATTTTTAGGGGCGCCTGGGCAGCTCAGTGGGTTAAAGCCTCTGCCTCTAGCTCAGGTCATGATCTTCTGAGCCCTGCATCGGGCTCTCCACTCAGCAGGGAGCCTGCTTTCTCCTCTCCCTTTGCCTGCCTCTCTGCCTACTTGTGATCTCTGTCAAATAAATAAATAAAATCTTTAAAAAAAAAATTTCCGATTTTTAAAGTCAAAATTATCATTTGTTCTCCCCAGATGTGTACTATATATAAACAAGATCTCTTGTCACAGACTCATTTATTATTGAAACTAATGGGGTTCCCCCACTAAGGACCTAGTACTCTCAAGCTGATAAAACAAAAACCAACTCCAGTTGAGAAGATGACAGATGGAAATATATTTCTTCTTCCCTCCTTAAGGAAGTTGGGGTTCACAATATTCATTCATTTGAATATATATCAAATGTCAACTCTGTCAGGCATTGTTCTAGGTGTGGGAATACAACAGCAAACATTATCAAGTCTCTACCCTCATAAAGGTCCACAAAGGGCATAATAAACACCCTAACCCTACCCAACAGCAGTAGCTGTTAAATGAGTAACTTCGGAAAGGGAGGGGGTAAAAGGGTTTCCCTAACAGCCTAAGTTGCCCTGGACCCGGCGCTGTGAAGTTCCAGAATCAGACTTTAATGTCGCAGCTGGAGAAAACCCTCACAATAAATTATTGAGGCCAAGTAAAAGAAAGAGTCAAGCTTAATCAAATGAAACTTGCCAATTATTCTGCAAACTGCTTGAGTCTTTCTCCTCAATTCAATACTTGGTAAAAACTTCATCAGAAACTTGGAAGTACACTGCATTAGAAAAACAGAGTTGCTCAAAGACAGAATCCCAGTATTTGCAATTTTTTTTATCAGCTCTGCAACACAACTTCAAATTTCTAAAAACTGCCACATTTTCCAGAAGTGTGTACATGTGCAAGAGATACTACAAATTGACTTAAAAACCTTTAAAAAAACTGTCTGTGGTTCTTAAACATCAGCAACTCTATGAAAGGCATGACCTGACCTTGTCATGAAAAGACACAAATGAAGCAGCCAACTGGTTTCCTTTAGGTCTTAGTCCCACACACAAAAAAAGGGTTAAATGATCAGAGGACGGTTTCTCTTCTAGTCAATCTACTTCGGCATTTAAATTTCTTGGACTTCTTTTATGCCTTTACAACACTACAATTACCTTAATCTGTCTTTTCAGCCTCTTCCTGTCTATGCACCCTATTTTAACTTAACTTTACAACCTTCTCTCCCATCCTACTCCTTCCATTATGCTCCTTTAAATTCAAGTTCATCTTCCTCTCTTCCTCTGGTCCTCTTTCCCAGGTACTAATTAATTACATTAAATTTTTTAAAAAGAACTCAGATTTCAGTGATGGGACCACCAAACTGTCTTCAAAAAAATGTGTTACCTAATTAAATATAAGGTCTTTTGAGCTGTAGTTTGTAGACACAATTAGGGTCCAGAATAGGCTGCTCATTGTTATATTATTATGCCAGAACTAAACAAGATATTTTTTTTTAAACGTTTTATTTATTTGACAGAGAGAGAGAGAGATCACAAGTAGGCAGAGAGGCAGGCAGAGAAGAGCGGGAGAAGCAGACTCCCTGATGAGCAGAGAGCCCAATGCAGGGCTGGATCCCAGGACCCTGAGATCAGGACCTGAGCCAAAGGCTTTAACCCACTGAGCCACCCAGGCACCCCATGAACAACATATCTTAAAAGTCAATTCCTTAGAGCAATTCTGAGTCTTTTATGCAGTGTCCTGATGGGGTCCTTGGTTAATTTATTTCTCTCCTCTAGTCTGTTTTCCAATCTGCAAAATGACCTCTTATTGACACCCACACTTCTAGTCAAAAGAATCCTATGACCTTTAAAAATTGTTTTATTCAGGGACGCCTGGATGGCTCAGTTGGTTAAGCGTCTGGCTCTTGGTTTCAGCTCAGGTCATGATCTTAACATCATGGGATGGAGCCCTCCATCAGGCTCCGCCCTAAACACAGAGTTTTCTCTCTCCCTCTCCTTTACCCTCTGCCCTTCCCCCTGCTCACAATCTTGCTTTCATTCTTACAAAAAAAATAAATAACATCTTTTTTAAAAATTTTGTTTTGGGGGCCTGGGTGGCTCAGTCAGTTAAGCAACCAACTCTTAATTTCGGCTAGGGTTGTGATCTTGGGGTCCTGAGATCAAGCCCTGCATTGAGCCCTGCCTCAGGTTCTGCGCTCAGTGGAGAGTCTGCTTGAGGATTCTCTTCCTCTGCCTTCCCTCCCCCAACCAAATAAATAAAATATTTAGGAAAAAAAACTTGTTTTAGTTCAAAGTTAAAATAGATTAAGGTAAAAAGAAAAAATTTAAATCCTTGATACCAGTGGTTCTTAAACTTCCCTGACACCTGGCACTTAGATCATCCCCAGATATGTATATTTTAACTCTTCAGGTGACCATAATCTACACTGTCCAGAATCATATTTTGAAAAATTCTGCCTTATTGTTTCTTGATCCTCTGAGCAATAATTAATACCAAATACCAGCCACCTGCAATAATGAACATGCTACTGATTTTTATTTCTAGTTTCTATTTCAACTGGGTCTCCATTTCTTTAAAAGGCAGGCATAAGGTGCTGAGTCAGTCTGTGGCAACTTTATATATTTATTTATTTTGTACAGCTGAGAATGTTGAGTCTCTACAATTGCTTAAGTAAAGAGGTTATTTTCACCTGTTCTCTCACAGCCTGTTTGAGAGGAAGAACTAGATAAGGGGTAACAGAGCTTAGGTAAGGAGTAGGGTAGTCAAGTTCTTTAGAATATAAATTTTCTTTGTTGTCTGCACATCGATGGGCAGAGCCATGCTTAGAGACACCAGGTAACTTGAGTCCAGCCAGTAGGACTCTGTTGAGAAAATGAATAAGAAAAAAACATTTTTAAGACTCAATGAAACTGCAAACTTACCGTAAACTTTTGACATTTTTCTTATCCAGATTCCTTTGGGAGCTACAGGCTACCAAGTAATATGAAGTCTCCAAAAGTCTTTGGAGCTTCCTGTGACAGACACAAGCACCACTCGGGTCAGGTAAGCAACTGGCACTACTCACCAATCCAAGGGTTAGCACCATTTTTCTGTAAAGGGACAGGTAATAAGTAGTTCAGGCTTTACAGCCCATTCGATTTCTGCAGCAGGTATTCAACAGCCGCTGCAGCACAAACGCAGCCACAGAGTATATGTAAAGGAATGAGCATGGCTACACTGCAATAAAATTTTAGTTACCAACACTGAAATTTGAATTTCATGTAATTTTCCTGTGTCATGAAATAACCTCTTTTTAAAACCAAGGTATAATTGATATATAACATTTGTTTCTGGTGTATTTAATAACATTCTTTTTGAAACTATCCCCAATGTACCCTGAAGATAAGTGCCTTCTCAAGTTCAGTGTGTTAGTGAAGAATATCCCCCTGCTTTACCTACACCTAATGGCTCCTCTCTAACTCCAAAGCTTTCTCCTAAACGATATTCACACTAAGTCCAACTCCCACCATTTTCTTTCCTTCAAAAAGCCTATGAATGGTCATTAATCAACATAATTTAAAAGTAAGTTAAAATCTACTCCTACTCTGCCTAACTAAAGTCACATAAATGATAATTCTGAAGGGGAGGCCAAAGCTGAGCCCACTGCTATTTTTGCTTCTTAAGCAGCAAGCTAGCTAAATTTGTTATTTATTCCCCTTGAAGTACGAACGTCGTACTTGTTCACATACTGCTAAACAACGCCCTCCGCTGATGAAATTCCTTCATAAATAAGCAGACTTCAGAGATCCTTCTAAAATAAAGGGGTGGTGGGCGCCTAGGTGGCTCAATGGGTTAAAGCCTCTGCCTTTGGCTCAGGTCATGATCTCAGGGTCCTGGGATCGAGCCCCGCATTGGGCTCTCTGCTCAGCAGAGAGCCTGGTTCCGCTTGCCTCTCTGCCTACTTGTGATCTCTCTCTCTCTGTCAAATAAATAAACAAAATCTTAAAAATAAAATTAAATTAAATTAAAATAAAGGGGTGGGAGGGTCTAGTTAATCCCTGGTTAACAAAAGGATTCTTTTTCTTGAGTACTCAGATAAAAGGAGGTTTTACTGATTTCTGGAATAACTGGCTCCAAGTACAAGCTGAACTGCTAAAAAAATAAATTACTCTGGGGCCCTTTATACACAGGCAGTCAGACTTTCCTTAATAGGGAAAGGATTACACATAGTTTAAATTTCAACACAGGGGTGCCTTGGTGGCTCAGTCAGTTAAACATCTGCCTTCAGCTCAGGTCATGATCCCAAAATCCTGGGATCGAGTCCCACATCAGGCTGCCTGCTCAGCAAGGAGTTTGCTTCTCCCCCTGCCTGCTGCTTCCCCTGCCTGTATGCTCTCTGTCTCTGAAAAAGAAAGAAATAAAACCTGTTAAAATTAATTAATTAATTAATTAATTTCAGCAGAGCCTACTAGTCAATGATATTAGTCTGGTAAAGATCCACTGTAAATGAGGGTGAGTGCTCTGACAGCCTTTAGTCTGCTACTATATGGGTAGCTCTGCTATAGGCCACAATTCCCAGGAGGCAACTGAGTCACCCAGGTTTGGCTTTACCTTGTTTTGTGTCACCTTTAGGAACTCAGGATATGGCATCAGATAGGCCTAGATTAGTCTTCCAGCTCTGTGGTTTTCATACAAACTATACAGCCCTGAGTCTCCGTTTCTTCAAAGTAAAGTGGAAATAGTAAATGTTCAAATATCTGCTATTTACTTTATCCCTAGTCTGCTTCCTCTTACCACCTCTAAATTAAATGACCATAATTTGAAGCTAAAATTGGAGGAAAATGGATCTGTTCCTGGTCTTTAAGCAATTCACCCAAGTTGCTCTCTGAGACTTCACATGTCCACTATGTCAGTGGTCCTCACAGTAGCCAAGGCTACAGTCCCATTTTGGGCCATTAGACCAATACCGTCTGGCTAACTGCGGACCAGAGTACTTCTAAGTGAGATGCAGTCGACATTCACTATGAGCATGCAAATGAGAGGAAGACCCCAGGTAAGTTGTTGAAACTGAGTTCTGATCTGCTTTTATTATAAGCAACACTGTGGGGTGAGTTAACTTCTTGGGTATTGTTTGTTTGCCTATACAATATTTTTTAAAAGTAAACTCAAGGGGTGCCTGGGTGGCTTAGTGGATTAAAGCCTCTACCTTCGGCTCAGGTCATGATCTCAGGGTCCTGGGATTGAGCCCCGCATCGGGCTCTCTGCTCAGCAGGGAGCCTGCTTCTGCCTGCCTCTCTGCCTACTTGTGCTCTCTCCTCTCTGTTAAACAAACAAATAAGGTAAACTCAACCCTCAACATGGGTTCAAACTTACAACCCCACTATCAAGAGTCGCATTCTCTACTGAGCCAGCCAGGTACCCCTGCCTATACAATTTCAGATTTTCTACTACTTATAGTCATTCACTTATTATTGACTACAATTTAACAAATAAAAAGTAATCTCTTATTATAGGAACATGCTAAAAATTTGCAATTTCAAACGAAGACAAATTCCAATCATTTTAAAGGATAAAAATCCATAAAGGTGTATATAAATATAAACTATCTCTTCTGTCAACTACAAAATAGACATGATTTACCTCATAGAGCTGCTGAGATGAAATGAGAATTTATTCAAGCCCAAAGACCTTAAATGCTCACCTCTGTGCAATAAAGGGGTCAAGTAAAATGGAGAACTGTTTAAACTTCCACCTGCCCTTAAAAACACAACCGTGTATACCAGTCATAAGTCCTCCCAGCAGGTCATCCACGATAAGGCAATGTAGAATATATAGAAGGAACACTATTCTTCAGACTCAAATTCACACCTCTTTTGGATTTTTTTAAGTTCCGAGTGCCCCAACAACCCATATTCCAAGCAAAATCTAAACCTGAATTTCTCTGCTCTTATCTAAATTTAATCTAGAGCTATGCTGTCCAATTATATGTGTAGCGACTTTATGTAAAATAAAAATTTAAAGTTCTTCGGTCACACTAGCCACATATCAAGGGCTCAAGTAGCTACCACATAAGACAGCACAGATACAGAACATTTTCATCATGATAGAAGGTTCTACCATGACACCACTGACTGAAAAGCTTGGATCCAGATCAATATCTTCCTTTCACTGGTGGAGAGGGCATGAGGCACCACGTTGTATGATTCACTCTGGTCACAAATGGCAAAGCCAGGATTAAGACTTCCCTTGTCCTGACTCTCCATCCAACCACCAACTCCCTGCTGGAGGCCAGTCAAGGACCTTTTCCCTACATGGCAAGGCACTATGCTGTGTAATTCCTTAGGGCCAGCCAAAAGTTTTCCTAGCTAAAATGGCCATCTCCATAGCAGGCCACTTCTGCACACAGTCCCTGGAGAATCAGAGCCTCAATGAGTGCTTTCCAGAGAACACTGCAAGTAAGGTATTAATCCACTGACGTAGAAGTCAAACCTAGATAGAGCAATTATTTTAAGCATCTGAAATATGGCAAACAGGGGCGCCTGGGTGGCTCAGTCAGTTAAGCAATGGTTTTCAGCTCAGGTCATGATCTCAGGGTCCTGGGATCAGGTCCTGCATCGGGCTCCCTGCTTCTCCCTCTCCTCCCCACTAGTGCACGTGCTTGCTCACTCGATCTCTCTCTCTCTCTCGCTATCGCTATCTTTGTCACTATCTCTATCTCTCGCTCTCTCAAATAAAATCTTAAAAAAAGAAAAAAAAAGGATGGCAAACAAATCCCATTCAATGACCTCAACTTTGTTCTCTAAGTACAAGACAAAGTTAGAATGTTTTACTTCTGCCTCTGAGAGTAATTAACCAGTTACAAGACCCTTAAAATGGACATTTATATTTCATATTCTCTTCGGCAGTGACTCATGTTTTCACAAGGACTTCCCTGACTGAAAATGCTACTTCTTTCCCAGGAGGCAGAACTTAAAAGGAAAAAAGGACTTGTCTAACCTGAAAATGTACCTTCTCAGGCCAGCTCAATTAGGACAGGCCCATTCCTGCAGGCTTGTCCTCCTTTGCTCCTATTAAGTGAGCCCTTAATGCCTGGGAAAGGGTGAAAGTGACTACAAACATCCTGTCTGTTCTACATAGAAACCCACAGCTCAGCCTAAGCCGCCTTTGTTTTCAACAGAGCATAGGCCTCAAAATGCCCCCAAGTGTACACCTTGTTTGGCCAGATAGGAGTCAAAGGTGTTGATACACTGTTTCATGCATCTTAATACCAATTCAACAAAGGGACCCTCTTTGCCTAGAGTTATCACTACTGATGGTCCTTGAAATACACAGGCCATTGTCTGGGTAACTAGCTGGAGAAAGAGTAAGCCTGAACACATCTATGTTCTTCAGAAGCATTTTTAGTGCTATTCATTTAACAGGCTCCTTTTTATGCTCCAATTATGAATTACTCCAACTTCAAAACTGTAAGGAAGAATAACTGAACAAGTACTGAGTCCTAACCATGGGCCAAAACAAGGAATACTGCTTAAGAGGCTGAATTACTACAAAACTAGTTCTAAGTTTCATATGAATGTCAGGACTAAAGAACTGACCAGAAGCTTATTTTGATCAATTTATCTTATTCTTGTCAATTATTTGATTTTGGGGATACAGTAGTACCAGATACTATTAGGTGCTCTTTTATATGATTCTGAGATGGCTATCATCCCTCTACTTTTACAGATGAGAAGCTATCATCAGAGTTATGACTTGCATAGGGCCACCTACAGTTAGCCAAGTTCATCTGGCTCTAAAGTCTCTATCTCAATGGTAAGCAAGTGGACTTTCTGTCCATAATCTTTCATTCCTACTAAAAATGTGAGGCTCAAAAAAAACCTAAAATTAAAAAATAAAATAAAAATGTGACGCTCAACAGGAAAAGGTGAACTTCAAATCTTACTTTATTCCACTGGTTCTGAAACGTTAGTGTGCATCACATCACCTGGTTGACTTGTTAAAACATAGCCGACTAAGCTCCCACTCCCAGAGTTTGGGCCAGTAAGTCTGGATGAGCCCAATAATTCGCATTTCCAAATTCTCAATCACACTTTAAGAACCACTGCTCCATTCAAATCTTCCTGTGTCGATCAATGCCATCAGTAGCCAAACACCCCTAATTTAATCTAAAGGTAATGACTGCCATAGATAAGATCTTTAGCATGCCACTAAACTGTGCCAGTAACTCCACTTACCTTTTAATGCTCTGCCTTAGCCATTCTAGGGATAATCAGTATGAAAACAACCTCTTGCTCTTTGTGCTCTACTTAGTCACCCAATCCTAAAATATGACATCAGGATCAAATAATGGCTTGTTAAAAATGAAAGAGGAGAAAGGATTAGGATTCTGATAAGATACATGGTAAAACAGCTGCAAAAGCAGTTAACTATCTCTACTATTTAGGTAAATTCTCACCGAAAGGTAGAAGATATTGAGGATAAATATCAAGCTTCTAAAAACATATTACTGAAAAACACTGTTCTGGTCCTTCAAAAACAAAAACAAAACCAACCATAAACTTAATAGCTTAACCAACAGAGCAACCTTAACCAAACAAAGCAAAACACACATCATTGTCAAGTAAGATAGTGAAGTTCATATGGCTCAATTTCTCCAAAGATAATTTGTGGTCAGCTGTATTAATCAGAATCACCCAGGATTGTTAAGTAAATATTTAAAAATGCAGATTTCTGGGGCAGCTGGGTGGCTCAGTCAGTTGGTTGAGTGTGTCTGACTCTAGACTTTGGCTTCAGGTCATGATATTAGATCAAGCCCATCCACACCTAGCATGGGATCTGCTTAAGATTCTCTCCTCCTCTGCCCCTCCCCATTCCTGAGTGCTCTCACTTAAAAAAAAAAAAAAAAAAAAAAGAAAAAAAAAGAAACCTCATCCTGGGCCACTAAAGAATCAACTTAAGAGGCCTAGGAATATGTATTTTTACCAAGTGCTCCCAGGTGATTCTTAAGCATATTAGCTTTCAAACAATGAAAACTTAGTGTAGGGGCTCCTGGTTGGCTCAGTGGAGCATGTGACTCTTGATCTTGGGGTTGTGAATTCAAGCCCCACACTGGGTGTGGTGATTACTTAAAAATAAAATCTTAGGGCACCTGGGTGGCTGTGGGTTAAAGCCCCTCTGCCTTCGGCTCAGGTCATGATCTCAGGGTCCTAGGATCAAGCCCCACATCAGGCACTCTGCTCAGCGGGGAGCCTGCTTCCTCCTCTATCTCTGCCTGCCTCTCTGCCTACTTGTGAACTCTCTCTGTCAAATAAATAAAAAAATAAATAAAAAATAAAAATAAAATCTTAAAAAAAAAGAAAGAAAACGATAAAGTTCTCACTTTTTCTTACTTGATTTTCAACGAGCTTGAGCTAGAAGAGAGAGGGGTTCCCATTTCACAATTTAAACATTTGTGGAGAGCATCTGTACATACTATCCATACAGGATGAGATAGTGTTCTTTTACACTTCCTAGTAAATAAGCAAAACATGTAAATTTCTCCAGTCCAGAATGAAAAATTGCAAGAAGAGGACAAGAGAAGCTCAAAGCCAAAGAAAAGTGGTTGCTTCTGACTTGGGATTAAGTGGTGATTACAGACAGATTTCAGGAAAATGGTAGGGGAATATCCATAACTGTGCCTTTAAATACAGAAATAGGCTCTGAGAGGTTGCTAATCCTAAAGGAGTTTACAATACTTAGTGACTTCCTAAATAGGTAGTAAAATGGAGACGTACCAGGCATACTTATCCAAACTGTACCAAATTCTAAAGAAGTATTCCAGAATAAAAAGGAATACTTGAACAAAACAGGACCGTAGACTTGTGGGAGAAGAATACACACTGAACGTCATTCATGGGAAACAGATTTGCTGCAGAAGGGCCTTTTTTTATTTTTAATCAAGTTTTCAGTAAGTGTACTTAAAATTATCTTCTCTTTTGTAAAATAGTATCTACTGGCATGCATATTTACATATGTACCATCAGTATGGATTCTGCTTAATATTCTGGTAGTCTTGTACCAACATTTCTACTGTTTTTAGTCACTTATGGACCCAACTGAATCATACTGTAGTATAACTTTATTGCCCTAAAAACCTGAGCCGTGAGCTCAATACAAACACTACCTGACATAAATTTCACAGATTCGCTCCAGTCCTAAGAAATTCTATAGTATTTTCAGGACTGTAAGAAGAAAAATTTCGGCTTCTTGATTGCCCAACTAGAATTCGATTTTCTACAGAGCAAACAGGCATACTTCTGCTAATAAGACAATTTTCCTGACATTCTGTGATTAGGAAGGTGTTAACACTTGTAAAGGACTATAAAGTTTCGCTGAAGTGGCTATTTTTATATCACACTGCATCCAAGGGAGAAGGGAGGTGATGTGATTTTTAAGGGGGAAAAAGTAGTAATTATGGAAAACCACCACCAGCTGAACATGCACAGAGGGCACTAACCAGGAGACCTCTCAGACCTGGGGGTGGGGCTGGGGGGTCTGGCCTTAGAGAGCTTTCTGTCAGGCAGTCAAGTGTAACAAGCCAGCAGTTACAAAGACTAGACAACTTAACTTTCTTCCTCCCTGCTTTTGTTTTCTTTCCTGGTTAACTAGAACCATGAAAAATTATGAAATCGATCCTGAGGTATGATCAATTCCCTGAGAGACTCTTGTTTCCTTATTTCTGATGTTAAACAGCAAGAACTAGTGACACTGCATTCATTCTTGTACGCACTGATTATAATAAGGCATGTTCAGTCTAACACTAGTCTCGATTACTTTTCCATATTCAAATCACTCTAAGTAATACCACTACATACTCTGAACCTTTCTCTGAGGAGTTTAACAGCTTTCATATCAAGACACTTTCATGGATTGGAAGCAGTAACAATACTAATATATTTAAACTGCTCCACAAAATTAGTTTCCCAGGACTTTAAGTACTGAGTCTAATCTCTAAGATTTCAGTTCTTCAAATTTATGAAAATGGTGATTTTATACTATTTCAGGCAATTCAGTTCAAGGATTTAAACCATTTCAAGCAAATACCTGAATTAGCTATTGTCACATGATTTCTGGAACAGAATGTGAACATTTCTAGCCACT
Source organism: Procyon lotor (assembly GCA_028646535.1). Classification (NCBI taxonomy): domain Eukaryota; kingdom Metazoa; phylum Chordata; class Mammalia; order Carnivora; family Procyonidae; genus Procyon; species Procyon lotor. The sequence continues at coordinate 14,630,256 of CM053610.1, forward strand.
GACAAATCTACCTGTTTAGGAAAACCTGAAAACTACTTTTCTAAACCTCATGTAATACTGCTGATACAGAAAGATAATGGGAAATACACAGTACTTTAAAATTCTATTCCAGGAGAAATAATTTAATGAGCTTATAGGTATCCTAAAAGAATTTTTTTTTCTAGAACAGTTAAGAATTTGGACATCTTTGGAATTATAATAAGGTCCTAGGTTTCCAAATTTTGCAAGGAGAAAAAAAAACCTTTTAGGTTGGGAATAAATGGAGACGTCCCTCTTTCACTGATAGTAAAGTATTAACTGCCAAAAAGTACCTTTCATCTCTATTCAACCTGTTATGTCGGGAGCCTCTGTACTGAGGCCTAATGAGAGATATGGAATCTCAACAGAGGAAGTTGAGTTATAGACCTACAAGTACTAATTTCAAAATGTTCATTCTGGGAACCATATGGATTTGTCTTATTCACCTGTATCTAGTCGTTAGTGGTATTTACTTTCTCAATGTTTGAATGAATAAATATGGCAGCTTAAATTTTCCATTTGCAATTAAACATGAAATTTTTACTTTCCTGAGTAGATCTATAAATATTGCACCATCCCAAGCACAAAGGGGGAGAAAGTTACTGGCTGCCAAAGATTCTTAAACTGTAATTTAACTATGAGAAACAAAGTGGTTTGTACACAGTCACAAAGTCTTAACCATCCTGAGCCTTCCCTGTCTGGATCCACAGCAACAGTTATCATATTCAAGGATCTCTAGTGACCCTCTCCCTTGGGTAAAATCTCACAATATACAAATTCAAAAATTAAAGTTGTTCCCTTTGTACAAAATACTAAAAAAGCAGGGCACCTGGATGACTCAGTCAGTTAAGCGTCTGCCTTCAGCTCAAATATGATCCCAGGGTCCTGGGATCAAACCTGTGTTGGGTTCCCTGCTGAGCAGAGAGCCTGCTTCTCCCTTTCCCTCTACTTCCCTTGCATGTGCTGTCAAATTAATTAAAAAAAAAAAAAAAAAAAAACTAAAAAAGCAATCTCTGAAAAAGGTTTGGATTTTTTTTTTTTTAAAGGATTGGCAAGGAACTAAAAATTCTGTACTAAGCTTCACCTTTCCAACAGTGATCCTCACATGCTCTTTAATCCTCAATCTTGTGAGTTAAGTATTAGACCTAGTTTACAGGTAAAGAATTAAGGCTTGGAGATTAACTTTTCGATATTGAGCAGAAGCACAAGAACTCAAATTCAAATCCCCTTGATGCAGTATCTGCCCCTTCCACTCTACCACGGTTGATTTGGCCAGGATGGGGGGATGGGGACAGGGATGAGGGCAGTTGGGACAGGGACGGACAGGGATAGGACGGACGGACACACACACACATATACACACCGCGTGCTCGCGACTATTCACATTCCGAATTAGAGAAAAAAAAAGATAAGAGGCCCAAGCTTTTTAAATTCAATTTTGGACATTCTCACACAATGAGGGCAATATAGCCATGCAGTATTAATATTCACTTTCCCACAAGATATTTTTCTCCATATAATTTACAAACCACATGTTCTGAGATGTTTATCCTTTGAAAACTTCACCTTTGAAGACTCTTTAAAATTAGACCCAGTTTTGTAATTTCTCTCCTATGAAATTATTTTCACCAGCTCACCTTTAAGTGAATACTGTGAAGTTTGCTCTTGTTGTGATACTTCTATGATAATCCTTTTGATCAATGGTATATCTACTAAGATCCACCTGCTTAATCTAATAGACATTAGTAAACATATCCCACAAATGATTTTGGTTTTCTTTTAAGTAGCACTCAGCATTAGCTAGACTTATGAGACAATATTGAAATTTCTGCTTACTAAATTTTTTCATGAAATCTCCCAAATGCCTATACTCATGCATAACTGTTAACATGGAGTTTCCTACTTAAATTCTCATTCCTAAGCTTTATTATTTAAGGCATTCTTGTTGCCAAGAATTACCATTTCACAGGAAGCTGAGTTAGTCCCTTTAAGCAATATATGAATAAATGAAAAATTAAGGTAACTCTCGGATGCTTTGAGTCTTCTCAGTTTAAAAATGTTTTGGAGGGAAAAAATAAAAATAAAACAGTGGCCTTTGAAAAAAACATGCTGACACAAGACATACTCAGTTCTATCATTTAAAGAAAAAACTACAAATAATGAACTTCGCATTTCACTTACTAAATGCATCTAATAAAGATAAAGCTCTGGGTACCTTTTTTAAAATTGAGATATAATTCACATGTAAGTTCTGGGTATCTTTAAGAGAAAATCCATAGTTCTATTAAAGGGCTGAGAAATTAGCCACAGCAATATAGTTCCTTCATTTCTAAGCTCATCCCCTCTGAAAAAGAAGCTCTTTCAGTAATGACAATCTTGCCTTATTCCTTTTTTTAAATATTTTATTTATTTGACAGAGAGAAACACAGCGTGAGAGGGAACACAAGCAGAGGGAATGGTAGCGGGAGAAGCAGGCTTCCTGCCAAGCAGGGAGCCCGATGCGGGGCTCGATCCCAGGACCCTGGGATCATGACCTGAGCTGAAGGCAGACGCTTAACGACTGAGCCACCCAGGTGCCCCGCCTTATTCTTATTCTTAGAAAAATAAGAACCAGATATACATTTGGCTCCTACTTAGCCCAAACCTAGATACAGATAACACCACCTTTCATTTTATAGTGGTTGCTTAATAATTAGAAGAGATCAGTGTAGGTTGTGAAGTTCAGGGAAGTAAAGACTCAGCAAACTCTAGTTATATGCTACTGTTCATTATGTAAATGTCAGAAGATTTAAAATGTTATCAGGGAATACCAGTGAAGAAAGGAGTCACCAACGCAAGTACCTAAATCCTATTATTCAAAATAAAGATCCATTTCAGAATAGAAGCTGACCAAAGTTTAAATTTTAAAATGTGGGCGAAAAGGCTCTCTATATACTTAATTAAATCTCAACAGTTTGTGAAGCATAGAAATATCATCCCTATCTATACATGACAAAACAAGCTTTGGCAGCCAGGGTTAAGTTTCATACTAAGAATAGGGACTTATTTAGATTTTTCTACTCCAATTTTCTACTTTACCACAGCTGCTCAAGATCGTTATCTTCCCACAGTCTCCCTCTTCATCACTTATACCCTTTAATATCAATCTAGTTCAAGCCTTAACTCCAAAGCATCTCTTTAAGACCTGGCCCTCCAGGTGCAAAGGGTCTAAACTATCTCTACCAGCACATAATTAAGGGCAGGCTGTGACATCTCTTACTAGAAGCTTACCAATTACAGTCTGGGATTTCTGGAATCTAGACCAGGCAGTATGCTACCAAAAAGGGGAGTTGAGAAGGTGTAAATGGCAAAGTTTTCCTTTCTTGGTCTCAGGTCTGCCCATAAACCTATGCAATCTGTACTATTCCCATTAAATTCAGATCTAATGAATACAAAAATGTGATGTCTCCTAAGCTCTCAAAATTTGTTCCTTTCCTCCCACTTCCCCTTCTACTCCGTAGCAAGAGATCAGGTAACAGACTACAAATGAAGAGGCTACCTTACAGGAGTTGGGTAAAGTTAGAGGTCTTAGCCAATGAGGTTTCCTAATTTACTGATTCTGAAACCTGCTAGGCTTACGTCTTCTGCCCAGCCAGTATTCTGCTCATAAACCTTTATAAATCTGGGCATTCATATATGGCAACAAGATTAAAATATGGACTTTTAAGAAGTGGCAAAAGGGTGCATTTCTAGTATACTCTATTGTAGGACTAACCTTCACTTAAAACATTTCGGGGGGAGAGGGGGAATAAACTCCAAACAGCCAAGGATATCTCCTCCAAGAAAGATCCCAGGCATCTGTCTTTGCTAGACTATGCTAAGAAAAAATACAAAAAATATTGAGTCCAAGAGTTGGCAGATTTTTGTTCTTAAAACATAGGAAAATGTCAGAATATCCAGGGATCTATGAAACTTGTTCTCAACAAGAAAGACCAAGAGAAGTAAAATCCCCCATAATGCTGATTGTTTTAACACCTTTTGTTGGAGCCTATCTAGTTGTATCTCAGGAATGCTGATGAATGGAGTTCTCTGGGTTCTTAAATCCACAGAAACAGTTAACTTCAAAGGCTCAGAGAATTAACAGCCTGGTAGAATGCATCTTTACCCTAAATCTAATGGAGAGGGCATGAGGGAGATGTAAATAAAAATATCTACTATAAATTTCAGGAAAATTCTCAAGAACAATAGACAAAGGTAAAGGTGGCAGAGAGATAACTTGAATAGATATAAAAACTTAAGCCAACAAATTGAAAATTAATACCTTACAAAAAAGAAACTTAAAATTTAAGTTGCCCCCTCCCTTAAGTTTCTTTCTCTACTAAAATTTAGAGACATGAACAAATGACAGATAAAGGTAGACAAATAGGGTTCTAGCTTGGCAGTATTACAAACTATATACCCTAAGATATACTTGAGATAATCAGTAAAATCACTTCTCTCCCAGTATGAAAAATACTTAAGACTCTTGAACTTACAGAATAAAAATGTTAAACAATATCTTTTTGCTGTTATTTCAGCATACTGTCATTTCCTATAGCCTTGCCAAAAATACCATTCCTATCTAACATATTTTACAAGTTTTTTCCCACATAATAATAAAACCTAGGCTATCAAGATACTCACCCTCCCTCCCCCCAGTCTTTATCCCCCTCTACAGTACCCAGACATTGGTGCTATCAACTCAGAACATACAACACACACCTAGATAGGCAAGTTGTGGGGGGGAAGGGCAGGGGCTGGTAAAATGCTAATTATTCCTTGCCTCGTTACATTTCCTACATCAATAACTGGCCTGGAGCCACAGGGATGGAAAGCTGTATCTCAAACTTCATTTACAAAGCATGGAAATACAGAGAAAAGACTTGTTCCAACTATTACTACTCAAAGTTCAAACACAATCTGAAAACTTCCTTTTAAAACACAATACCTCATTCACTTCTTAAAGACCAATTACGAACTTCTCCCATCCCAACCTTTTTACCTTAAGAAGCCATATTCTCAACAGTTTTCCCCAAACGTCCTTATTATGCAAAGTAAACGTTCAAATAATTAAGGAGATTATCTAAACCACAGGACACAAAAAAAGTCACTCAACTGACTCTCCCACATACAAATGCAATGAATTGACTGTATTTTACCATTTTTTCAAGGTTTGTTTTTTTTTTAACCTCAGGGTCCCACATCAAATTTTCATTTAAAGCATTTCCATAGCCTCATTCGAAAGTAAACAATTACATTTTAATCCATTTTTCCAAATATAGCCAGAACTTTACTGGAGTTCCACATAGTTTCATATGGGAAGTATGAAATCCCTCACAAAAACACACTTCTAGGGAAAGAACTTTGGGTTTGAAGAAATTTAGTTTTATTTTGCACTGCAAGTACAGCAAATGTTGTTAAAGACTCATAACATAAATATGCATTCACACCCAATTAATATGAAATAACACACACAATCTCATTATAATCCGAAGGCTCCTAAAATGAAACCTATCCGTAAAGTACAACAGAATCATTTCCCATAACCTCAGCAGTTGAGGATAACTGTTACTATAATTAATAAACCACACAAACCTTTCTCATTTAGATTTAAAAGGGTGGCAGTTTTTGCACCCACCCCCCATGCTGAAAAGAAACAAAAAAATCCCAATGGCCTAATTTTGAAATATAAAATTTAAGACATGTTAAGAATCCCTGGCTCTTGTATATTGTATGAATGGATACCAATTCACTAAGACCCAGAACAAATTAATGAATCACTCTTTCAAACTCTCACAATTCCTCATTTTTATGCTGATGTTAAAGAAAAAAGCCAATTTTTTTTTCCCTGCTATTGGTTAAAATGAGATTTGAGGACTGCCTCTGAATTTCTATTTTCCATTTTATCTACTTACCAAAGAAAATTATGAGCTGGAGACATCAATATCACCTAGTTTTCACCTTTCAAAGTATGAGGTATTTCTAATTCTTTAATAACCCCTGGATAGTCTAGTTTTACCAGAAACATCAGAATCTAAAATTTGTTTGGGAGTTCTGATATGCTAGTAATCTAAAAAGCACATGTTGACAAGCAACTTTGTTTCATGTCTACTTGTAGTACAAAGATTCCACAGCAGTCACTAATTCTGAAAAAGTGCCCCAGGTTGTAGAAGGAAAGAAAACACCAGAGCCCAATGTTTAAGTATTTCTGGATTGGGCAGGAAGATGTGCCAGATTTCATTTGAAGGTGCCATCAGTTTGCAGTTTTAAAAATGTGATGGGAATTTCCAAATAGCCACATCATCCATCTTCCCACCTCAATCTGCAACTGACACACAGAAATACAACTGTTACCATCAGAAACAATTTATATTTAATTCCTCCATACAATCTGAATTCATTAAGCTAACCAGAATCAACACAACAGGATGTCAAACTATGATCCCATATAACATTACTTAGACTAACCAGTCACCAATTGAATCAATCAAGCTTTATACTTTGCTCTTCCCAGGGAGGGAGGAACCCTACAAATCCATAGTAGAGAGGCAAAAACTTCAAGTCCTTGAAACAACGGAAGGATCACTAAACCCCAATGTGACGCTACCATTATCAACTCTACAGATAGCTTGGCAGTCTGCACAGTACTCTAATAATGACTCAACCCCACTACGGTTAGTGCTACCAACACTTAGAAAGAAAAGAAGTAAAAAATTATGTATGGTTTCTGCTCCTGAAACTCTGAGCTCACCATCAATATTTTAAATATAAACGCACTTCACAAGTTACAGATTTTTCCCAGCAGCTGAATATGGGCCAGAACATTCTAAATTCCAAACGAAGAGCAACAGTTTTAATTATTGTAAAGAATGAGCGCCAAAGGGCAAAAAGTCTTTTAGATTTTAAGGGATGAGGGCAGGCAGAATGAGGGAATGAGGGATGTTTGTAGATGTAAACTTGAACAGTTAACCTGTAAGTTGGGTTAAGCCCACTTAGGATCATGCTTAAGCAAACTCTTCTTAATACAAAGATCAATGACATTTCTGAGTATCATTTAACACTGATTTTTATTTTTTAAAAACTGTCTTTCATAGTTATGTAAATCAATCACTGGTTACCAGGGTAATACTTAATAGAGCAAGCACACAGTTACTAACACTACATCTTTCTTCTAGACAATATTTACAAAGATAATTACTCCAGTGTCAGACTCTTAGGATGCGGGGAAGCAGTTAAAAGTGCTTTTTCTCTTGAAGGAGCAACTTTAGTTAAAAAGTAAGCAAATAACAAACAATCATATCTTTCCCTCTCACATTTATCAGCTCTGTAAGAAAGCAGAGATGTGGGGCGCCTGGGTGGCTCAGTGGGTTTCAGAGGCTCGAGTAATGATCTCTGGGTCCTGGGATCAAGCCCCGCATCCCACTCTCTGCTCGGCAGGGAGCCTGCTTCCCCCTCTCTTTCTGTCTCTTTGCCTACCTGTGATCTCTCTCTCTCTGTCAAATAAATAAATAAAATCGTAAAAAAAAAAGTAGAGATGTGCAACTTTTAATTTTGCCATACTGCAATCATATATATATATATATATATATATATATATATATATATATGGCATACTGGCTAAGCTTGGGAGCTTTGGAATGTCAGACTCACCTGCCTGTGATTACTAGGCAAGCTAGTAAACATGCCTAAGCCTCAGTTTCCTCATATATAAAATAGATGTAATAGTACTTAACTCATCGGGTCCTTCCAAGGATTAAATCAAATTAGGTGATCCATGGAAAGACTGGGAGATTGTGCCAGGCAGACACTAAGCATTCAATAAATATTAACAATTATGGCAATTACAGATGATTACATTCTAAAAGTCAATATGCTCAGTTTACTTCGGTTTCTTTAAAAATGGCATTAAAGATCAATAATTTACCCAGCCTACAATCATCACATATTCAATAATTCCTTTGCACAATTTGTGAGAACCATGGAGATTAACTTTCTCAAGAGAAAGGACTAAACTTTGTTTCATTACTAAATACACCACCGACTCACACCACTCACACCGATCCACAGCTGGATCTTAAAGTCAAAAGAACACTTTTCTTGGGTTAAGCTCCTACCTTCCTCCAAGAGAGGTCAAAAGGACTCTTTACATCCTCATCTGCCACATCCTTTCTTTGCTCCCACATCCCAAAGAAACATCTATGCTTTTTGTGGTTATCTCAAGTGAAGGGGATTCATCACCCTTTTAAAATCCTGACAGGTTAGCTAAACATAGTTAAGAAATACTCCAGCTCCTGACACTCAGCACCTAGTCTTGTACAACACACGCCTCAGAAGTCACCTCCTCTGAGAAATTTCCTCACCCACAGACAAAATTAAGTCCCCTAGTTACTCAAAGCATTTGAGTATACACACACCTCAGCACCTACCTTATAATTAACTCATTTATGTCTCTCCCAATAGACTGGATTGAGAGTGAGATGCATTGTGACCAAAGGTTCAGCTCTAGCACTATGCAGTGTTTGGCACATATTAGGTGCTCAAGAAATGCTACACTTTAATTTAACCACAATTCTTCCTAGCAGAGTCACATCTCTTGTTAGATGCCCCACTACAAATGTGAACATAGGGCTGCTCTCAGTAGAGCAGGCTAACAGGATGGACTGATTACAACATCAGAAAACCTACTCATCAGCTTCTCCCATTGGAGAGGTTCCCGGAACCCGAATTCAACTGAGCAGGATTATGTACCATCAGAATCAGTGGGAATTCCCAGCACCCTACAGAGGATAACTTCTCCTTCAATAAGATGTTGAAAAGTCCACAGGGTGAGCTTTTTATTGGGGAGTCTTCACTGAATAACTGAAGTGGAAATACTCAAAGAATAAATGCCTTGATTTGGCTGAAAAGGGGTCAAAAACGCAAAGGTCTGGGAAAAGCAAGCTAGCTCTTGATTCCTGAAAAACAGCAGCTTCTGAAAAAGAACAGGAAACAGGGGTGGGTGCTGGCTACTGTTTAAACAAATAAAATCTTTTTTTCTTCCCCACGGCCCAAAGAAAAGGCCAATACACCAGCTCAACAACCTTTCCTCCTGACAAGTACACTAAACTGCAGTTTAAAAAAAACAAAAACAAAAACAAAACAGTTCATTAGGAACCTCTGCCACCATGAAAAGTTCTAGTCAGGAATACTTTTTTTTTTTAATCTATACGCCCGAGTCCCAACATTTGCACTGGATGGCCCATAGAGAACTTGCAAACTTTCTGAAGGGAGGTACTACTACTACCTTTGCAAAGAACACAACTTAGGAAAAACAACCTCAAAATATGATTAACTCCACAAAGGGTGGCTTTAGTTTTAGAGCCATAATTTCCATCATAAACATCTTACACCCTCACTCCCCACCCCCCCACCCCCACAAATCAACAGTTGCCGAGGGGTATCTTTCATTCTGGAAACAGAAAAGGAAACAAACAAGAAGCAGAAAGGGAATAACCCCCAAAATAAAGTTCTCCTTGGAAAAAATAGTAACAATTCAGTCCCCCACCCTTCCCTCCCTGGTGAGGTCTGTGATTTACACGGCTTTGCTCTGCAGAAAGCTCTTTCTGGGCAGCTCAAGGAAGGAGCCGAGGGAGGGAGAGAAAGAGACACAGGCACAGAAAGGAGAGGAGAGAGAAAAAGAAAATGGCGCAGAGACTAAGTCCCGACTGTCGACAAGGCGACTTTCCCGGGAGGAATCCGGGCCGGGAAAGGCTGCCCGAAGCCCGGCGGCGGGCGACGCCGGGTCTCCGTTGCCCTCTCTTGGGAGGGTCGCGATCTGGGGGGGCTGGGGTCCCCGGAAAGGGGGTCCAGAGGCGGCCCGATGGGAACAATGGGGCCGGTGAGCGAGGAGCCGGGACTTAGTCTCTGGGACGCCATGTCTGTCCTCTGCCCGGCTCCGGCCGGGCGCGGGGTAGGCGGCCGGCAGCTGGGGGACCCGGGGTCGGGGCGGGGGGGGCACACTCACCATTCAGTCGGAAATCCGCTTCAATCTGGAGAGAGAAAAGGAGGGAATATGAACAAACAGGCTGCTTTCACCCCGCGGGCAGCGAGCGCGCGGGGCCGGGGGCCTAGCCCACCCTGCGCCCCGGGGATAAGGGGGCCCCGGGAACGGCCGTAAGGGGCAACCATCCACCCGATGTGTAACTTCGCGGCTTTCGCCCGAGGCCTAGGGCGCTCAGCTCCGCCCGCTGGCCGCCCCTGGCCAGGGGCTCTGGCCTGTCAAAGCGGCTGGGCCGGGGCCTGCGCCGGGGGTCGCGGAGGGCCGGGGCGGGGCTGGTGCGCCGGGACGACTGGGCCGAGCCGTACCTGGGAATCGTTGTGTAGATGGTCCCCACTCATGTCGGCCGGAGCGGCGAGCGCGGCAGGCGGCGAGGGGCGCCGAGGAGACGCAGACGGTCGGGACCGGCCTGTGCGGGCGGACGGGGGCTCCCGGAGGCTCCCGGAGGCTTCCGGAGGCGCGGGTAAGCGGCGGCGGCTGCGGGCTTGAGACTCCCGGAACGGCTGAGACGGCGACAGCGGCAGCGACGCTGACTGACTGCCGGGCGGGCGGCGAGAGCGGACCCCAGCAGTTGTGTAACAGCCTAAGTTCGCATTTCGGCTCACTGCGCCTGCGCGGCCGCTTTTAAACGAGACGTCGGCGACGTCAGGGACTCGCGGAAAGAGGCCGAGGGTTGTGGGGCCCGCCCACCTCGCGCTTCCAAAGGCGGGCCCTACTTTGCATCTCAAGCCCCGCCCCATAGCCCGGGAGCGCCGCTGTGATTTGCATAAGGAGCCGACTCCTCCCACGGCCGCCCACCTCGAGCAACCTTGCTTTCCTCTCCCGGCGCCTTTTCTCGGAACCCTGTACTCCTCTGCGAGGCAGTGCGCAGGCGCAGCCGGGACACCGCCCCCGGACCCCGGCCGGCAGCGCGGCCACGTGGTGGGCCTTTAAAGGCCGCGGCGGGACCGCTGCCGCCCGGGGCTGAGTTGCTGTCCTGCTTCTGCGTCTCTGTGTAGCTGAAAATACCTTGGCCGCACGAGCCCCAGATTTTTCACCAGCTCCTTTTCGCTCGTTAACCGGACCCCCAGGCCGCCTGGAGGCAGGAGCTCCCTCCTAGTCTTTGTCCAGGCCTTCCAACATTGTGGTTGGTTTCTCTCCACTTCTTAAAATTTATTTTAATTTCTTAACCAACCAAAGGTCTGATTTAGCTCCAGTTTTCAGCCGGGTACATGTAGTCCTGGGTCACGATAGCGCTAATTTCATTCGTTCATTCTACAAGCATTGAGCATCTACTGTGAGCCAGGAACCGTGCTGAAAAAGGGGGTGATGCAAAGGGCCAAAGGGAATGGGACCTCAGAGTAAAAAGAACCTGGCTCTGTCCATGGCTGTATCCTTAGCACGCTGTGGGGCAGAAGTGAAATGAATAGGACAAAGAACTGCCGTTTATGGAGCACCTACTGTGTTCTTTGAATCCACAGGATGGCTCTGTGGGGCTGCTATTTTATTAAACTGTGTCAGGGATAAGTGACCTATAACCTCCTGTCTGACATCTACAAATGGATACCTCACAAGCTTCTCCAGGGCTGGACTCCCCACTTTCCCTCCACCCAGCTAGAAAAGCTCCACCCTGGACATCTTCCTCCTTCCTTTCTCATTAGTCCAGCTAACTGTACCTCTTAAACCCATCTACCTTTTCTGCCCAAAAATCTGTCAAAATCTGCATTATCTCTTGCTTGGATTATCATAATACTCTCCTAACAAGCATCCGCGCTTCCACCCTGGCGCTCTCACAAGCTGCCAGCCAACAGTGGCCAAAGTGAACTTTTCAACATGCAGATTTAACTTATCCCCTTCCCACAATACTTCCTTCCCATCACTCTGGTATAAAGCTCAGATTTCTTACTGTAGCCGCCAGGGGCCTACTATATAACCTGCTTCATTCAAGTGTGACCTTTGTGAATTTTGCCATATCTATTAACCATTTCCACTATTTTACTTAATATTTTAATCGATCCCCTTCTTCACTTAGCTTCCTCCTAAATAAAAACATCTACGAAATAATGTCTATGAAATCATTCACAGATAAATACGAAAAGTGTCCATCCATGGACCATTGAAATAATAATCTCTTATCACATCTAGTTGTGAGCACTTTGGGGTTGATTCTTGTGAATGCTTCAAAGTTCAACTTTAATATCACTTTCTAAAGTGATCCCCCTCCCACATTCTCTGACTCTGCCCTTCCTCACCCAGATCAAGTGCCCCTCCTAGAGTGTCTTTTTCTTTGTAATACTTATCACAAGTGTTATTAAGTTTCTCAAGGGGGTAATGAGTGATTTTATGTCTGTCTCCCCTATTGAACCCAAGGTTTCTCTTGGTTGATGCTTCATCCCCAGCACCCAGCAACAGATTCTACAGAAGAGGCATGCAATCAATCATGAGTGAAAGCATGGTAATACGGTGGTCAGGAGAACACACGTGGAAGTCAAACCAATGTAGGTGTGAATCTAGCTGTGTAACCTCAGGCAGGTTGATTAACTTCTCTGAACCTCAGTCTCCTTCTCTGGACAATGATCATAATGGTGGCATTTTATTTGACTATCAAAAAAAAAAGTTTCTTGAAAACACGCAGCTAGTCAGTACTGAATTTTAGATTTAAACTCAGGTTTCCCTGATTCTAAAGCTTTGTTCTTTCTCTCAAGCAATCTGCCAGAACCAGTTTCACCTTGCTAATGGTGTCTTTGGATAGACTTCCCATCTCAGATTCAATCCTGGGCCTCCTGGTGAGGCATTTCGATCCTATCTGTTTGTTGCAGTTAGGCCAAGAAAATTCAAGGACTGCTTTAGGGAATAACAGGGCCTACTAGTACTACTTTACTGCCGGTCCCCAAAGCCCAGGAAGAATCTACATTTAATTTCCACGTCCCTCCAAGGAAGATCTGGGTAAACATAAAAACAGATCACAGACTCCCAAATGGCATAGCAAGTGTGGTCCCATACACGAAGCTGGAGGCATGCAAGCATCTTATCATAGGCTGAATTTCGCTGCCAGCATGAGTCGCTGGCAGTGCACAGAGGTTGATTGGCTTACCCAAGCTCACATGGCCACTCTGACCCTTAACACCTCAAACCAGTGTACCCTAGTACTTGAGAAAATTATAGATAGTGCATGGACACTTTTACTTTAATTGCTATGCATGTATTTCCATGTGTATGAGGGCAAGAAAATTTAGCTACCACATCAGATCCATGATTTTAAGGATGAGGCTTTTAAAAAGCTGGTTGATTGGGGCACCTGGGTGGCTCAGTCAAGCGTCTGCCTTCAGCTCAGGTCATGGTCCCAGGGTCCTAGGATTGAGTCCCGAATCAGGCTCCTTGCTTAGTGGGGAGCCTGCTTCTCCCTCTGCCTCTGCCTACTGCTCCCCCTGCTTTGTGCATGCTCTCTCTCTCTCTCTCTCTCTCTCTCACAAATAAATAAATAAAATCTTAAAAAAAAAAGTTTGTTTATTGAGGGGTGCCTGGGTGGCTCTGTCAGTTTAAGCATCTGCCTTCAGCTTGGGTCATGATCCTGGAGCCCTGGGATCAAGTCCCACATCAAGACCCACATCAGGCCCCCTGATCAGCGGGGAGTCTGCTTCTTCCTCTGCCCCTCGCCCCGTTTGTGTTCTCTCTCTCTTGCTCTCTCTCTCCCTCTCTCAAATAAAAAATAAAATACAATCTTTTTAAAAATTCAAAAAATAAGAAGTCGATTGATTGATTTAAATAAAAATATCAAATAATAGCACAGAGGGAATGTAAAAGACAAACTCCAGGGAGGGCATAGGCAAATAAATGAGGATTGGGAAACACTACTTTAAATCAAGACTGCTCACTCATGGCCAGCCCCTATAAAAATAACTAGCAGATGACAGCTGATGTCGTAGGCCTGCTTCCAAAGTATGCACTCTGAAAGGTGGATGATTTATAGATATTCCAGTAAAAGAAGGGCTCCATACACACATACATTGTTATGATTTTTTTTTTTTAAGATTTTATTTATTTATTTGGCAGACAGAAATCACAGGTAGGCAGAGAGGCAGACCGGGGGAGGGGGGGAAGCAGACTCCCTGCTGAGCAGAGAGCCCAATGCCAGGCTTGATCCCAGGACCCTGAGATCATGACCTGAGCCGAAGGCAGAGGCTTTAACCCACTGAGCCACTCAGGCACCCCCATTGTTATGATTTAAACTGAAACAAGTCTTTTCCCATAGGACTGCTCAGATTTGTCAATACGCTAATATATACGTAAATCTTAAAGAGAAGGACATGGCATGCAACATCTCCAAAACATATGTATGCTCAGAAACCCTTTTTTCCACACTACCTTTTGAGACAGGCTCTTTAGAATGACCAGACCTCAGGCCACCTGATATAGGTTGTCACCCAAGATCCAGCCTGCATTCATTTGCTTCTGAGTCTCTTGGGGATTGTTGTCACCTTGGCCCAACTCTTGGCTTCCAGAACTGAACACCCGTAAGGTTGTCTGAATGAGCCCTGCTTTTCAGGGAACTATCCCTTCTGCCCATTGTACACATATGTATAAATATGCTGCAGTCCCTCTGGCTATAGTTGTTTGGCCCAGGCTGACTCAAGATGAGTCACTAGGTTCAACTTCCTTGAGACTTCGGAGCTGGGAAGGAGAGAGTGGTTTGGTTTCAGTTCTGTGGATGGGTCTATAGTATGTAAACTGGGGAGCTACCCTGGTGGGCCAGAGAAAACTGGGGAAGGGGGAGAGAAGGAGGAGGAGGAGAAAAGAAGGCCCTGATGGAGTTCAGGGCTCTGGTTCCTACTATCTCCTCAGGCCTTATTTCACTCCTGTTCCTATACCTTTAAGTAAATTCCTCCTTTTACTCAATTAAACTAAAATGGGTTGCTTAAGACCGGGAGCTCTGAGTAATACTCAGTCCTAATCTACACCTGACTCCTGGGCACTCTTCAAGGCCTGTCACCCTTTGACCCCAGCTCTGGACCCCTGATGTTAGGGCACCTGGATGCCCTTCCCAGCATTTTGATCCTGGATGCTGGCACAGTCTCGACTCCGCCAATTCTTGGGCAGCAGTAGCTTCCAGAAGTCCTCCCTGCCTGTAGCACCTTGCCTAATGACCTGATGCTCTTTTGAGATTTGGACATCCCAGAAAGAAAACTCAGATTAGCGATTCCAGTACCAACCGGAAACATCCTCTGCCTGCTGGTAATTAAACAGCAAAGGTTGACATTTGTGGAATAAAAAGAAAAGAACTAACAGGAAAATTGGCAACCCTTGAGTGGTGGAGTGGTAGGACAGCAACAAAGATGTAGGAGCCTGGCCATGTGGCTTAGGGCAAGGGGGAGAGTCCACTTTCACGTACTTCCTTTTTTCTTCCTGCCAGAAGACATCCATTCTGTGATGAGGACATTTATGCATTCAACCAATATTCCATGAGGAATGAAGGAGTGGGAACTAGGTAGGAGACGGGAACTCACTATACCCTGAGAGTATAGCTATTAATAAGACCTAACCCTCACTTTGGAGGAGTTCTTAGTCTGCTAATGGGACAGACATATTCCTCGTTACCAACTGTTACAAGGAAGAATAGGGAAGAGGGAGCCAGCCACCAGTTGCTGTGGGAATGCTGGGGTGGGGAAAGCACACCCACCTCACCAGTGGTGGTCCCAGGGGCAATATGAGGAAAGGCTTCCAGTCGGGCGCCATTCCTGAAAGACGAGGAGGGACTGGCCTGTGGAATAGAAAGGAAGGTGTTGCAGCAAAAACAAGCCATGAAGAGGTAGAGAGTCATAGGCATGAGAGTAGCTGTGGTCAGAAGGAAGCAAAGGGTGTAGGTGAGATACATGAGGGGAGGAGGCTGGGAAGGTGGCGAGAACTCTCCTAGTGACTGTGGAGCCATTTCAGGGTGAGTGGGTGTGAGAACGACCAGGGCCAGCAGAGTGGGGACAGTCTGGCAGAGCTGGCCCTGGAGACAGGCAGGTTAGTCAGGAGGCCTGTGGAGCCCGTAAGAAATGTTTCAGAAGCATCATTTACCATGGCGGGGCACTGGGAAAGACTGTGAAGATGCAGACTGTCACAAGGGGACAGCCCAAGGAGAAGTTGTGATGGGGCCTCTCTCTGATGTTCCCTCTCACAGGGTGTGCCTGCTGGGACGTCCTGTGACTGCTCAGGTCCAGCTGCCTCTAACCCGAGAACAGCAGGTGTGGGGAGGCAAAGAGGGAAAAACTAGGGCTCCAGGAGATACTGGAAAATTCTGGGAGTGAGAGAAACCCGAAGCCAACCCAGCAGGACTCTAAAAAAAAATGGAACAAAAGTAGCGGCCTTGCTTAATAACCAGCAGGTGATAGCTTAGCCCAAACCAAGTTTTTTTTTAAGATTTATTTGTGAGAGAGAGAGTGAGTGAGGGTGCATGGGGGGAGGGGCAGAGGGAGAGGTGGAGAGAGTCTCGAGTGGACTCCCCACTGAGTGCAGACCTTCTCTTCTCTCTCTACCTACTGACTTCTGTAGGTAGCCTCTCAAATGGGTGTCTCTTGTCTTGACTTCTTTTTGGAGCTACAGAAAAATCTACCCATCTGCCTATTGTATATGTCTGCTTGATGGCCCCCACAGTCTCATGCCCCTGAGGTCAACTTTTCCCTGAACCTACCTTTCCCTTCTATGGTCACTGCTTGGTGAAATAGCTCCACCTCCTGCCAGTTGTATAGGCTCAAAGCCTGGGAGCCTCTTGAGTTGATCCTGTCCTCCACATCCTAGTAATGGCTACAATCTCCGAGAGTTGGCCAAGACCTGTAATTACTTGTCTCTCATTCCCTAGGATTCTCATGGCATCTGTCCCTTCACTGCATCTCTCTCTCTCACACACACACATTCCAACTACAAGCCAGGTACTATGCCTAGTACTAGGGATTTAACCATGAACTAGACAGATGTGGTCCCGGCCCTCAAGGGCCTGGTAAGTGGGACAGACAAGAGGACAAGTCATTGCTATCTACTATGATAAGTGCATTGGGGATAAATGTTTGCTGTGGGAGCTGTTTAGAGGAGCTGCCATCCCAGAATTGAGGAGACGAGCAAAGCTTCTCAGTGAAGATGACATTTAAACTGAGGCCTGTAGGTGGGACCAGAATTTGGCCAGGTGAAGGTTAGGGAGGATAAAAAGTGGAGATGAGCACTGGTGGTCGAGGAACAGATGGGCAAAGACTTGGAAATCGGGCAGAGTGTGGTTCCCTAGGAGAGGTTTTGGTGATTCAGGATGGCTGAGGGGCACAGCAGGGCAGGGTAGTGAGAGATGAGGCTGGAGGGGTAAGCAAGGCCTAACTCATGCAGGTGTTTTGTGCTGGTTAAGGAGTTTGGAATTTATCCCGAGAGTGATAGGGAACCACTGATGAGTTTTAGGCAATAGAGATTCATAGTCCATATGCATTTTAGGAAATATTACCAGCAATATAAAAAAATGGATTTGAAGTAGTCAAGATTAGAGACATGATAAACCATGAGTAAGAAGGTTGATGTTGGCATCTAGGCAAAAATTGTAGTGATGATGGTTTTGATCCAAAAAACCATGAGGACAAAGAGAAGGGTATGCATTTGAGGGATATTCAGGACAGAGCGCTGATGTATCAACAATTGACTATACATGTAAGAGAAAGGGAGAAGGGCAGATCAAGGGTATGGATGAAGATATCACTCACAAAGGCAGGGAACACTTGGGGGGGACTGGTATGGGGGAAAGATGTTGAGTTCAGCTCTGTACGTTAACTCTGAGGTTAGCCAAGTCAAGATGTCTAGTAGGAAGTTGGATATATGGGTTTGGAGTTCAGGGGAGTGTCAGCATAGGGGTGATACCTGAGGTCATTAGACTAGATGAAATCATCTGGGAGGCCCTGGAAGGAAAGCCCTATTTTAGAGACGGTCCTGAGTTAGGAAGTGACCAGCAGGTGAGGATGTAGA
>CM053610.1:14648783-14685434 GCA_028646535.1 Procyon lotor
CCCCGATCTGTCAGCAAACTGAGTGGATACCCCCTTCCAATATCCAGATGCTCCACATCTCTCCTTATTCCCTCTGCTTGCACTTTAGCCAGGCTTTCGTCATCTCCACTGGTTTAGGGCAGGAGCCCCCTAACTGGTGTCCTTGCCTCCATACCGTCTTACCCTCTTAAAATGTGAAAGCCTGTCGCTGCACAGCTCAAACATCTCCAGTGGCTCCCATCTAACTCCAGGTAGAAGCTGGGAAAACTTACATTGGCCCCCAAGGCCACAGCCCCCCATACCTCTCTCCCTGGCCCCCTGATATCATCTGGTAGTGCCCTTCGCCTTGACTGCCTCTCTCCAGCCACATTGGCCTGCACACAGTGCCTATCACATACACTCACCTTCCCTCCTCAGTACCTTTTTTCAGTACCTTTCAGTACCTGCATTTGAGGATCTGTTTGCAACATCCTTCTCCCAGACATCTCTTTCAGACCCTTACTGAAATATCTCCTTTCCAGTGAGACTTTTTCCGACTACTGTTAAAAATGCCAACCCCCTTCCCTCATCGCTTCTGACCTTTAATCTCTACTTTATTTGCCACCAAGACACTTGTCACCATTGAACCTACCAAATATCTTACTTATTTGTTTATCGTTTATTCTCTTCCTCCTAGAATACAATCTTGACAAAGGCAGGGATTTTTATTTGCTTAGTTTAGTGCTGAATCTCTAGCATCTATAGCAGTGCCTGGCACCCAGTCAGTATTTGTTGAATAAATTAAATAATCCTGGGCTGCAATGAGCTCCTGGCATGCATCCAACAGGGGCCTGGAATGTGCCATGAAATTCCTTGTAGTGAGCAACACCATTGTCATTTTGCAGATAAGAAGACAGAAGCTTGGAGAAGTATGAGTGTCCTTCCTCTCTGTTCCCATAGCTGACAGTGCTTGTCCCTAGTACCTCTCATTCCACATTGTCGTGGGCCACTTCTCCAAGCAGATGTAAGACTTTTGAGGTCAAGGACCATCTCTTAATCATTTTTGCATCTCCAGCACCTAGTAGAGCGCTGGGCACATAGTAGATGTTCAAGAAATAGTTGTTGCATGAATGAATGAATGAATGAAATCAGGACACGAACCAGCAACTGTTAGATGGCAAGGTCTCTGCCCACCCTGACTCGACCCTGGAGCATCCCTAAGATAGCTACAGAACAGCTAAGTTCCCTTCCCGTGGCAGAGTGCCTGCCTTGTACGTCCTTAACCACAGAGCCAGAAGGATTTTGGGTGGAGAACACTGCATGTGGGCTGACAGATTTTCCCCATCACCCCAGGCAAACCAAAAGTATTTCTCCACTCAATCCCTCTTCAGTTCCCCATACACACAGTCAAGGTCTCTTGGTTCCACCTCCTACCCCCACATCTGCAGTCTGCCCCACTGTTTTGGGGAAAACTTCAGCTGCTGGGTTGAGCTGCCGACCCACTCATCCGCTCAGCCGGCCTTCAGCCGATAGCCCCCACAGATCTTCTCCAGGCCATGCGGATAACCGAGCCAACTGCCTACCCCACTCCCATCTTGCTGTGAGTTCAGAGGGTTCTCCGAATCTCTCTTTTGCTTCTTCTTTGTAGACTCTCCTCCATCCCCCAAACACATGTCTTGGCTTCATGGAGATGGGTTGTCCATCCATGGAGGACTGTGGACCTCTTCTCCCACCTGCTTCCCCTTCTCTAAATCAGTAATTCTTAAACAGCTGTGGGGGAGGGGTCATAGACCCCTTTAAGAAACTGATGTGGGCTCTGGGCCCTCTCCCTTCAAAAAAATACATGCACCCCTAAATGCAGCATTTTGTGTAGGTGTTCAAGTGCACCCCAATTAAGAACTCATCCTCTAGGCGGTCTCTCTTCTTTTCCTCTCCGCTCTGGATTTCTGGTTGTCATTGCCTTCCGAATCTATCTCATTGTCTCCTTTTGGAAGCAGAAACTTCTCCCTACCATATTATTGCCAACGCCGTTATTGTTATTAACAGCAGCTACAAGATTTGAACATTTTTCACGCATCACCTGATTTCACCCTCTCAACAACCCCAAGAGGAAGGAACTATTATTGTCCCATCTTTGCAGATGAGAGAACTGCTCGGTCACGTGGTTTGCCAACCCCACAGAGCCCTAAGTCCAAGGTTTCTTTCCTCTGCCCCACGGTGTGCTGCCTAGATGTTCTAAACTGCTGTTGGCTTTGACGTTCCCCGCCTCTACCATGTGAAGCCTGCCTCCACCCCCACCCCACAGTGCCTTGCATGCTATTGTTAACTACAGCGTGTTGTTGTTGTTTTACCTTCCCATCCTTACTACCTGAAATGCACCTTTTTTTATCAACTCCCCCAGTCCTCTGAAGCTCCCTCTCTCTCCCCATCCACAGCTTCAACTGACCACAGGTGGCTTCTTTGCAGTTGCTTGAGCACATGTGAGCCATGAAAAAGGTTTCGTTTCCCCTCACGCTCTCAGCCCAGCTGTGCCAGACTCTGTGATCCTTGCTGGCCATTACTCGGGCACCACAGGCACTCTGGCAGAAGGCCTTGGAACTTCTGGGACTGCCACACCTCAAATCCAAGTAAGAGGAAGGGAGAGGATGTGGATTGACCACCTACTTTGTACCAGGCCTGCATCTGGCATGGGGACATAGAACCTATAAAGGCCCTAGCTTCCAGATCTTGCCAGGTATCCTACTGATGGACACCTGGAGGCTCTAAGATGATTGGTCGCAATCCATCTGCTGCCAGCCTATGGATGGTGAAGGGTCTCTCTCCAGCATGGCTAGCATCCAGCGGCCAGCTGGGCCGGCAAAAATGCTGCTTGGACCCTACCCAAGAAACACCTGGCTGTAGATGAACATCTTCCTCCTCAGCTCAAATTTCAGACCAGCCAGATAATTTTAGTTGTGTTAATCATAATCTCACTTTTGTTCTTAGTGTGATAAAGTAGTATATCATCACAAAAGCAATTTCTAAAACTGTTTATCGAAGTGCAATATACATATAGAAAAGCGCAACTATCCAAACTATGCAGCTTGATGAATTTTCACCCACTGAACCTCTGTGTAACCCGCACCTTATCAAGCGACCAAACTTGCCAGCACCCCACACACCCCAAGTGCTTCCCTCCTGCCATTACTCCAAGGTAACCACTATCCTGATGACTTTTAACAGTGCACATTGGTCTTGCCTGGTTTTGTCCACAAAACCAATTGTATTTTTGATTGTTTGGATTTTATTTATTTGAGAGTGACAGAGTGCACGAGTTGGCGGGGGGGGGTTGGGCAGAGGAAGAAGGAGAGAATCTCAAGCAGCCTCCACACTGAGCTGGACAGAGGGTTCCATCTCAGGACCCTGAGATCATGACCTGAGCCCGAACCAAGAGTCGGACGCTTAACCGACTGAGCCATCCAGCTGCCCCACACAAAAGGACTTTTAAAAGAAACAGACTGGGGCGCCTGGGTGGCTCAGTTGTCAAGTGTCTGCCTTTGGCTCAGGTCATGATCCCAGGGTCCTGGGCTGGGGTCCTGCATTGGACTCCTTGCTCTGTAGGAAGCCTGCTTCTCTTTTCCCACTCCCTCTGCTTGTGTTCCCTCTCTCTCTCTGTCAAATAAATAAATAAATAATCTAAAAACAAACAAATAAAAGAAATGGACCATCCTCTTGGTCGAGGACTGATGGATTCAGTTAGAGACTGATCAGATGTTGACAGTATACAAAATCGATCAAGAATCTTCCGAATCGAAGGGCGCCTGGGTGGCTCAGTCAGTTAAGCAGCCAACTCTTGATTCCAGCTCAGGTCATGATCTCAGCGTTGTGAGATGGAGCCCCGTGTTGGGCTCTGCACTCGGCAAGGTGTGCGCTTGGGATTCTCCCTCTTCCTCTGCCCCTCCCCCACCTAAATAAATAAATAAATACAATCTTAAGGGAAAAAAAAAAGAATCGTCTGACTTGAACCAAGGGCCTGGAGCCTCCAAGGGGCTTTAACTGTACACTGACCCTCTACTGGGGATCCAAATCTTGGTGTGTTCTTTTTTTTTTTTTTTTTTAAGATTTTATATATTTATTTGACGGAGACACAGCAAGAAAGGGAACACAAGCAGGGGGAGGGGGAGAGAGAGAAGCAGGCCTCTTGCCAAGCAGGGAGCCCGATGCAGGGCCCCACCCCAGGACCCTAGGATCATGACCTGAGCCAAAGGTAAATGCTTAACCACTGAGCCGCCCAGGCGCCCCTCCAAGTGTGTTCTCCTCAAAGGACCCAGCATATGTCTCCATGCACATCGGATCACTTCCTCTACAGTTCAAGTTCTCATGCCCACTGCTGCTCTTTTTCTTTTTTTCTGTTTAGTTCTGAAAGAGGGAAATTAGAGACTCTAGAAAACACTCTGTCCTCCAGAACTCCAGCCTTGATCACTCCGAGTGGCGGAGAAATCACGATCTCTTAAGACTAACCATTGCATTTTCCAGGCAGATCAGACAAGTTAGTTTCAAACTGTTTAAACACACACACACACACACACACACACCTGGAAAACTTCCTTGTTTGAGCTCAAATATGCTGCAATTTTGCTCACGGATTCTATCCCTGCTTTTTGTAGTCTCCCAGAATTCATCAATTCAGTAATCAGGTTTTGGGTGCTTTCTCTGTGCCAGGCTCAGGGGCACAGGACGTGGGCTCCCAGCACCTCGAGTTCTTTCTGTGGGGATCCTGGGATTTACTGAGTCAGGGCTGTGGCTAAACTAGCATTTACCAAAGAATATTCTAGTAGATGCTAATCCCCAGAAATACTTTATGAAAATAGAGCTCTGAGCTCAAATGAGTTGGGTAAATGCTACATACATGCTCTCTGGTCTGTTTCTAGTATCACATCTTACTTTAGCTCAGATAAGACTCTGGGAGGTCCTGACGCATAAAAACCCTATTTCACTTTGTCAGTGTCTTCAAGACTTATTTGACTTAGCATCCTTCTTCTACAGAATGCCTATGACTATTTCTGAGGATTAGTGTCCCCCAGAACAAGACACAGGCCAGGTAGTTGTAAGCCTCCTCCCAGACTGCCCTGTCCAACCCGGCAGCCACCAGCTTGGGGGGATACCGAGCACTTGAAGTGTGGCTAGCCCAAACTGACATGTGCTGGGAGTGTACAATATACATCAGACTTCAACGTCTTAGTACAAAGAGAAAATAAAAGCATCCATACCTTTATATTGAGTATACAGGGGAATGAGACTGTTTTTCAAATATCAGGTTGAAATATATTATTAAAATTGATTCAATCTGTTTCTTTTTCCTTTTGAAAATGCAGCTCTTGGAAACCACGTTGTTATCCATGCAGTATGCATTATGTTTCCGCTGGAGAGGGTTGCCCCAGCCTTCCCTGCGGGTCAGGGGGTCAGGAAGGCTCCCCAGGCCTACAAAGGGGCACATGTCGGGGAGGGGCTGGTAGCGTCATGGAGGAAGTGCAGGGGAACTGTGGGAATTTATTGAAGGGGCAGCTCATGAAACTTGGGGGGGGGAGTCAGGAAGTGGTGACTAAGCCGAGACCTGAAAGATGAGAAGGAGTTAGCCCGGGGAAGGCAACAAAAATAGCATGTGCCAAGACCTTGACGTGAAAGAGGAACTGTGGGTATTCCAGGACGTCTGAGGCATGGGGGCCGAGGGTAGGGAGGGACCCATCATGAGACCAGAGAGGGCAGCAAGGGCCAAGATTTGGGGGGCCTGGGAAGCTGTAGTAAGGCATTTCTCTTGACATTGAGAAGCCACTGAAAGGTTTTCGGTTGGGTGAGACTAGACAGATTTGCATTTTAGAAAGATCCCCCTGGGGCACCTGGGGGGGTGGCTCAGTGGATTAAAGCCTCTGCCTTGGCTCAGGTCATGATCTCAGGGTCCTGGGCATATGGCTCTCTGCTCAGCGGGGAGCCTGCTTCCCAGCTTTCTCTGCCTGCCTCTCTGCCTTCTTGTGATCTCTCTCCTCTCTGTCAAATTAAATAAATAAAATCTTTTAAAAATAAATAAATAAATAAAAAGATCCCCCTGATGTAGATGGGTGTAGGGACAGACTGGAGGCGGAATGGCTTATTCCGAAGCTGTTGGAGTTATCTAGGAGGGAGATGAAAAAGGTCTGGACTGTGCTGCAAACCCTGGAATTACCGAAACCCAGTGTCTGGGAGATAGAGTCAGAGTGGAGACCCCTGGTCCAAGCTGCTCCCTGATGGGACCAGGGGAGAGGGTGGAGTCGAGGTCGATACCCTAGTTTCTGAGTAGTGAGGCTGGGCTGGGAACAGAGAAGTCTGTGGGAAGGGAGGATGGTGAATTCAGGATCGTTCTAGCTGAGTCTGGGAAGCATACGGGATCTACAGATGGGGATGCCCAAGGCAAAGTGGATATCCACGTCTGAGCTCAGAGGAGAGTTCCACGGTGAAGGAGGGTTGACAGGAAACATCTCCCCCGTGAGCCTCAGGTTTCTCATCTGCAAAGTGGGGACGTGATCCACTTCCCAGAGAGGATGTAGCGAGTCGAATGTGCCTGGCATTACACATTCCTGGCTCGCAGGAAGTGCTCAGAGAGGGGTGGGTCTTTGTTTCAGAGAGTCTATCAGGCCCATTTCCTACGGGATCAAGCCCACCAGGATCTTTGCAGCTCTGGTTTGGTCCTCCAGTACCCACAGGCCCACACCTGGGTTTACGAAGCTTCCCACGCAGCGATGGAGAGATGTTGCTGGAAAAAGCTGTGGGCAGGGGGAGTGACGGTGGCTCTCCCTCCCTGGGTGGCCCTGGAGTTGAAAGGGAGTAAGCAGTCAGTAGTGTGAAACGAAGACTCCGTGCAGCCTCCTGGCCCCCGCCCAGCCCAGCAAACCAATAAACCTTGCTCTATGCTAAACCTCAGCCTCTTCACAGGTTCAAGGAGAGCCCTGTCAGCCGGACCCTCCCCTGGTTCTGTCCCTGCCTTCTTGCTCCCAGAAAGCCTCTTTCCTTCTCTTGACCCACAGAAAACATCACTTCCTTGAAGACTTGGCTCGCTCCGGGCCTCCTGGCGGCTCCTTCCTGGGGCAAAGGGCCAAAATCCTGACAAGATTAAGAAGAGGCTTTGGGACTGGGGCCAGGCTAGAAAAACAGGAAGGATGACGAACAAAAGTCCCCCTCCTTCTGGGGCTTGTTTATTCCAGTTTTTCCTCAGCTGAGTTTTCTGGACACACAATAACCCTTGACTTTTCATCCAGTGCCCAGCCTCTGGCCCCACAGCACCAATGCACCCGCTGGTCATGAAGCTCACGGGACGGGCTTGTTCCCATGTCCACTTGGCCAACTGCACAGAACTCCTGGAAAGCAGGAAGGACACAGATTTATCTTAACTGAGGGCTGACCATGTTCCACAAGAGGAACTGTCCTCTCATACAAGCCTCTCCAGCTCCCCAGAGTAAGCAATGTTCATCCCATTTCCAGCCGTGGAAACTGAGGCTCGGGGAGGTGACCCAGGTTGTTGGCCTTGGATCGTGTTGGCGTTGGATCCAGAAATGGGGAAAGGTGGAAGGAAGAAAGACCATCCTAGCAAGTGAGAGCGTATCTTTGGGGGCACGTGGCTGGCTCAGTCGGAAGAGAATGGTTTCTCAGTCTCGTGAGTTGGAGCCCCATCTTGGCCGTAGAGATGACACAAATAAATAAACTTTGAAAAATAAGAAAAGAGAGCATATCTTTGGGGGCTGATTGAATCCTGACTGATTTGGATTCTGACTCTTCCACCTCCTGCCCAAGGAATTCGGGCAGGTTGCTAGTGAGAGGCCGTGTGGGATAGTGGTTCGGAGCACAGGCTCTGGAATCAGATGTCAGTTCCACCATCTGCTTGTTATATGACCTTGGGCAAGTTCCTTGGCCTCTCTGCACTTCACTTTCCACAGCTGTAAAACACGTTAATAATAGCTCCTACCACATTGACTTGTTGCTCAGATTAAACGTGCTAATCCACGTGGCACACTTAGCACAGTGCCTGGCCACCGGGCCAGCTCCACCCGTGACAGCTACGGTAGGCATGGCCACAGAGCTCGCTGACTCTGGCTATCCCCTGTTCTCCAGCCTGCCACGGGTCACCCCAGGGGGCTCACTCAGCCCTCCATGTGCAGTAGCGCCCGTGGGGCGTGGCAACAGGAGGAGGGATCGGGAATTGACTCAGTGTTTCTGAAAACAGGCTTCGGACAATGTGTGGGATTAGGATTCTGAAGGAAGATGGTTTTCAGGAATTTCCCAACCAACCAACAAGTGATGGCTTTTTGCACGCCAGCATGAACTTAAAATATTTCCAGACTCTTCCTCCCCCCCGCCCACCGTCTCTGATTGCAGAAGAAACTTATTCTCACTGTGACCTGTCCAAATGTTACATAAAGATATAAAGCAGAAGAGTTGAAAGTCTAAAGAATCCTGCTTCAAAAGAGGTGCTTTCCAGACTTTTCCTATGGCTACACCTAGTTTTTGAGCTCCGCTGTGGGGCCCACTCCTTGTTAGACACTGCAGGGCCCCCGCAGAATGGAGATGACTATTTGTACCTTAGGGGCGGGCACAGTTGGGGCGGGACACAGAATTTCACGGAACACTTAATCAGCAATTAATGCCACCATTGTACCGATGACTCATTCTCTCAGCACGCATTTACCATTCGGGGCTCTGGGACCCGGAAATGATGAATCAAGGTCCTCCTTGGCTTCAGAGAGAGAATTGAGATTGAATCAGCAAGGCCCTCTGGTGTACTTGCCCCCTCATTGTGTGCCTGTCAAGCAAGACTCAGGGAAAGGGCAGACAGGGTAATATGACTGCCCACCCCACCCCCACTCCGAGGATAGCACACTCCCTCTGTATGGGGAACTGAGCCTGAGGAGCCAGCCAGGCTGGGCTTACCACAGGTGGTTTCTGTGACCTTGGGCAAATCGCTTCCCTTCTCTGAACCTCGGGTTCCTCACTAAGTAAGGAGAACCTTCTGCCTCAGAAGGTACATTTCCTCACTCATTCATTCAATCCTTCATTCATACATACACACTCTTATTTTTTAGGAGTGTGAGGGGATTACTCAGTAGACATGGCCATCTAGGGGGATAAAGGGTTGGGTCCTGCGTAGATTGTGTTATTATTCAGCAAATATTTACTTCCTCTAGCCCTCCTCAGTGTGGGAAGAATATACTTCCGCACTCTGTTGATATTGGGCTTAGCCACGTGACTTATTTTAGCTAAAGGCCTATGCGTGGAAGAGGCCAGCTCTGAGACACCGAGGATTTCCATTCACCCATCTTGAACAGCTGTCGTTGGCCAGGAGAAACGGGGGCCCCAGGCAGTGGGGGCTCCTTTAGGCTGGACTCAGAGTGAGAAGACACATGAAGCCTGGAGTCCAGCCCGGCTCAGCCGGGGGAGCCCTGATGAACCCTGGTCGACGCGCAGACCCCTGGGTGAGAAGTGAATATTTCTCAGAAAGCACTGAGTCTCTGGAAGTTCTTCTTCTTGTTGTTGTTTTAAAGATTTTATTTATTGGACAGAGAGAAACACAGTAAGAGAGGAAACACAAGCAGAGGGAATGGTAGCGGGAGAAGCAGGCTTCCCGCCGAGCAGGGAGCCCGACGTGGGGCTCGATCCCAGGACCCTGGGATCATGACCCGAGCCGAAGACAGATGCTTAATAACTGAGCCACCCAGCCGCCTCTGGAAGTTGTTTTTTATGGAGCATCGTTGCAGGTTTTGTAGATCCCAGGCTCACTCCTCACTCTGACTTGAGCTCAGCTCTGAGGCAGGATTCTCTGATTAGGTGAAACTTGACCTGAGAAGGGGATGTTAAGAAGGAGCTAAGTGTAAAGCATCTCAGAGGAAGCCTTCCAGGCAGAGGGGACAGCAACACCCCTCTTCAAGAATAGATTAAGGTGGGGCGCCTGGGTGGCTCAGTCGTTAAGCGTCTGCCTTCGGCTCAGGTCATGATCCCAGGGTCCTGGGATCGAGCCCCGCATCGGGCTCTCTGCTCAGCGGGGAGCCTGCTTCTCCCGCTACCATTCCCTCTGCTTGTGTTTCTTCTCTAGCTGTGTTTCTCTCTGTCAAATAAATAAAATCTTTAAAAAAAAAAAAAAAAAAAAAAAGAATAGATTAAGGCCAGGTGGCTGGATTGTTTGGTAAGGGAGCGGAAGGAGGTCTGAGCTCTAGACCCATATGTGCAATGGACCACTTCCCATTTCTGCTTGGACATCTAGCAGCCTCTTGGAACTCAAAACATCAGCTCCAGTGCTGAGCTTGTGGTCTTCTCCTGAACCCGTCCTTCCTTTTTCATTTCCCTATCTCAGGGAGCGGCACTACCCCCTTCCTACCCGGTCACCCAAGCTGGAAAGCTGGACCTCATCCCTAACTCCTCCCTCTCCCTAAACCCCCACATCCAATCCATCCTCAAGTCCTGCCAGCTCTACCCTGCTCGCTCTCTCAGATCTTTCCCCTTCTCTCCACTTCCACGGAGACTATGCCTGTTGAAGCCACTGCTACTCCTGCTTGGACGACAACATGAACCATTTCCCCAGCTTCCCTGCCCCCATTCTTAGTCCTCCACAGGGAAGCCGATGGTCTTATTTATTTTACACATTTTGTGATTTTCTAATTATCCTTTTTTCTTTTTTTTTAATTTTATTTACTTATTTGAGAGACAGAGAGAGAGAGAGACAGAGAGAGAGAGCGAGCATGAGCAGGGGAGAGTGGCAGAGGGGGAGGGACAAGCAGGCTTCCCGCTGAGCATGGAGCCCTGTGTGGGACTCAATCCCAGGACCTTGGGATCACGACCCCAGCCAAAGGCAGACGCTTAACCGACTGAGCCACCCAGGCGCCCACCAGTGGTCTTATTTAAAAATAAATCACCTGTGGCACCTGGGTTAAGCCTCTGCCTTCAGCTCAGGTCCTCGTCTCGGGGTCCTGGGATCGAGCCCCAAATTGGACTTTCTACTCAGCAGGGAGCCTGCTTCCACTTCTCTCTCTGCCTGCCTCTCTGCCTGCTTGGGATCTCTCTCCCTGTCAAATAAATAAATAAAATCTTAAAAATATATATAAAAAAATAAAAACAAATCATCTCTCGGGGTGTCTGGGTCTTGGGATCAAGTCCTGCATTGGGCTCCTTGCTCAGCAGGGAACCTGCTTTTCCATCTGCCTGCTGCTCCCCCTGCTCATGGCCTTGTTCTCTCTCTCTGGCATATAAATAAATAAAATCATAAAAAAATATGAAAACACATCATCTCTCAATAAGTGAATGGATAAACAAACTGTGACCCAGCCATACGATGAAATAGTACTCGGCAATAAAAAAAGGAGTGAGACGGGGCGCCTGAGTGGCTCAGTGGGTTGGGCCTCTGCCTTCGGCTCGGGTCATGATCTCAGGGTCCGGGGATTGAGCCCCGCATCAGGCTCTCTGCTCAATGGGGAGCCTGCTTCCCCCTCTCTCTCTGCCTACTTGTGACCTCTTTCTCTCTGCCAAATAAATAAGTAAAATCTTTAAAAAGAAAAAAAAGAGTGAGTTATGGGGTACCTGGGTGGCTCTGTCGGTTAAGTGTCTGACTCTTGATCTTAGCTCAGGTGTTGATGTCATGACTCAGGTCATGAGTTCGAATTCCTCCTTGGAACTGACTTTAGAAAAAAAAAAAAAGAGTGAGTTAAGTTCTGGAAATAGATGGTGGTGGGGACACCTGGGTGGCTCAATCAGTTACGCTTCTGCCTTTGGCTCAGGTCGTGATCTCAGGGTCCTGGGATCCAGCCCCACCCGTGGGGCTCCCTCCCAGCTTCTCCCTCTGCCTCTGCCCCCCCCGCCCCCCGTGCTCTCTCGCTCGTGCACACACTCTCTCTCTCTCTCAAAAAAAAAACCCAAATAAAAAAAAACAAATAAAATCTTAAAAAAAAGAAATAGATGGTGATGGTGGTTGCACGGTAATGTGAATATACTTAATGTCACTGAACGGTACACTTTAGTAATGCTTAAAATGGTGAACTTTTGTTATGTATATTTTACCCACCCCCTACACAAAAGAATAAGATACCAAACCATGAAAAAACATGGGAAAACCTTAAGTGCATATTGCCAAGTGAAAGAAAATAGTCTGAAGAGGTTATGTGCTATCTGATTCTGATTATATGACATTTGGGAAAAGGTGAGACTATGGGGACAGTGAAGAGATCCATTGGGAGGGGCAGGAGAGGGATGAATAGATCAAGCACAGGGTATTCTTAGGGGAGTGGAACTGTTCTTGGTGATACTGTAATACTGAACTCGTGTCTGTTATGCATTTGTCAAAACTCAATGAACTATACAACGTGAAGAGTGAGCCTGAATTATGCCATGGACTTGAGTCAATCAAAAACCCCATAAAAACAAACACATCAAGGGGCGCCTGGGTGGCTCAGTGGGTTAAAGCCTCTGCCTTCAGCTCAGGTCATGATCTCAGGGTCCTGGGATCGAGCCCCGCATCGGGCTCTCTGTTCAGCGGGGAGCCTGCTTCCCCCTCTCTCTCTGCCTGCCTCTCTGTCTGCTTGCGATCTCTCTCTCTCGCTCCCCCTCTCTGTCATATAAATAAATAAAATCTTAAAAAAAAAAAACAAACAAAAAAAACAAAAAAAAACAAACACATCAAGTTTCGTGAGTCCTCTGTTTAGACTTTCCGAGATCTGCCCCTCTAATCTGACCTAGAAGGTTTGTCCCTCCTTCCCCCTGGCTTATTTCCAGTTATTCCCTGGAGCTCAGTTTAACGGCCCCTTCTGAGAAGCTTTCTTTCGTCCCCCAAAGCAGAGAAGTCCCCTTCATTTTACCAGCCCCGTAGATTCTGTTCTTCAACTTGGCAGCATGTGCACATTTAAAGTGAGAGGGGTGACTGTATTTATTTGAGTAATGGCTGTCTTGTAAACCCCACAAAGGCAAAGATCTTGTCTGTCTTCACCACCCTCTTATCTCTAGTACTTGGCTAATGCCTTGTCCATAATAGAGCTCAGCAAATGTGTGGCTGGACACAGTTTCAAATGAAAAGGTCATATATGATTCCATTTGTATGAAATATCCAGAATAGGTAAATCCGTGGAGGTAGAAAGCAGACAGCCTGTTGCCAGTGGCTGGGGGGAAAGAGGGAAGGAGGGACTGCCTAATAAGGATGGGGTGTCCTTTTGGGGGATAAAAATGTTTTGGAAATTGATAGAGATGGTGGTTGTACAACACCGTGAATATACTAAATGCCTCTGAACTCTATTTTATATTATATACATATATATTTAAGATTTATTTATTTATTTATAGAGTGTGCCATTGATTGATTGATTGAGTGAGTGTGCCAGTGGCAGGAGGGGTAGAGGAAGAGAGAGAGAATCTCAAGCAGACCTCCTGCTGAGTGCTGAGCCAGATGCAGGGTTTGGTCTCACCACCCTGAGATTGTGACCTGAGCCGAAATCACGAGTCAGATGCTTAACCAAGGACCCATCTGGGAGTCCCTGAACCATAGATTTTTGAAATGTTCATCTTAGCTTGGGTGAACTCTACGTCAATTAAAAAAATAGTTTGTAGTATTAACCAGCATCTGTCTGTCTGCCTTCCTTCCTTCCTTCCTTCCTTCCTTTCTTCTTCTTCTTCTTTTTTTTTTTTTGGTACAAAGTCTCTTGCTCCTTTACCTTTCTCAGATTCAGACTTGTACCTTTGGCCTTGGAGGTAGTTTTGACAGAAGAAATGAAGAAAGAATAAAAATAAATTAATGTTACTTTTTTCCCCCTTAAAACTTTATTTTGGGGGCGGCTGTGTGGCTCAGTCAGTTGAATTCTGCCTTTAGCCCAGGTCATGATCTTGGGGTCCTGGGATTGAGCCCCGTGTCAAGCTCCCTGCTCAGCAGGAAGTCTGCTTGTCCCTCTGCCCCTCCCCCACCCGTTCTCTCTCTCTCTCTCTCTCTCTCTCTCTCTCTCTCAAGTAAACAAATAAATAAGTAACCTTTTTATTATAGAAAATTTTAAGTATATACAACTGTAGGAAAAAGAATATAATGACTCTCCAAGTACCCATCACCCAGCTTCAACAGTTAACAACCCATGAATAAAATATTATATTATATTATATTATATTATATTATATTATATCATATCATAAACCCTCTCCTCTCTTGGGTTATTTGGATGTGAGTATCAGACATCATATCATTTCATCTGTAAACACTTCCTTATGCCTCTCTAAAAGAGAAGAACCTTAGACATGTAAGCACAAAACCATTATCACCTAAAAAATCAACATCAAATTTTTAATATTATCAAACATCCAATCAGTGTCGAAATATACCCAACTATTGCCTAAGTTGAAAACGTATGGGGCGTTGCAACATACATTGCATTGCTTGATATCTCTTAAGTCTCTTTTCAATCTATAGGTTCTCCCTCCCTCTCTTTTTAAAGTGATTCGTGTGGGAGTGAAGTAGACAGGACTTGGAGAGGGTTTCCCTTTGTCTTCAGTTTACTTTTTGAAGAAATTAGTTATTTGTCTTGTGGCATTTCCCACATTCTGGATTTTGCTAATTGCATCCCTGTGGTATCACTTAACAGATTCCTTAACTCCTTTATTTCACGTGACTAGCATCTTGATAAGGTCAGGGCAAATTTTTTTTTTTTAGCCAAAATTCTGCATAGGTGGTGTATACCTCTATCAGGAGACCCATCACAGATTTGTCTTTCTTTCTGTGAAATTTCTAGTGACTGATAAGCATGGCCCAGGTCCATTGTTTTACTAAACGTTGCAAAATACAAAATTCTTTTTTTTTTTAAATACAAAGTTCTAATTCCTAAAATTTTGTTTTCATTTATTAACAGAAACACCTTTATCAGAGAAATTCTCTCTAACCAACTGTTTGGTTACGATGAGATTCAGGGCACATAGGGAAAAATGTTTAATTCTCTCCCTTCATGTATCAATTTTCAAATGATGAGTTTGACATTTTAACATGTTTGTTCAAAGGAAATCCAATGAGGTTTTCTTTTTCCTCCCCCCCCCTTTTTTTTGAGTATCAGTATTAATTTGTGGATTTTAAGCCTGTTTGATCGTTTGATCTTAAACCATATTGTTCCTCAAATTGTCTCATCTTTGGCCAGTGAGAGCCTTTTCAAATTGGCTTCTGAGCCCTTTTGACATGACCCTATAGCTTCCTTGCCTTCTGGAATGACATGATGTTCCAGGCTCACCTTGTACATTTCTTTACCCCAGACCTGGGGTCAGCCATTTTGCCAAGGAGACCTGGTTCTTTTATGGGAAACAGTATTTTGCTCCTGCACACGCTTTTCTCTAGGGTTGGTCATAGTCACTGTATTGGTAATTGTTTCTAGGCCTTTTCAGTGGCTACATTTTTTATTTTTATTTGTTTATTTTTAAAGATTTATTTATTTGAGAGAGACAGAGATAGCAGCAGAGATAGCAAGAGAAAGAGCACATGTGGGGAGGAGAGGGATAAGCAGACTTCCCTCTGAGCAGGGAGCCTGACAAGGGGCTTGATCCTAGGACCCTGGGATCATGACTTGATCCAAAGGCAGATGCTTAACTGACCTAACTACTCAGGCATCAGGCGATAGCCATTTTTTTTTTTTTAAGATTTTATTTATTTGTATGAGAGAGAGAGGGAGAGAGAGAGAGCACGAGAGGGGAGAAGTTCAGAGGGAAAAACAGACTCCGCATCGGGAGCCCGATGCGGGACTCAATCTCAGGACTCTGGGATCACGACATTGCCCAACCAACTGAGGCACCCAGGTGCCTCTCAACAGCCATTTTTAAAAAAGAGATTGAATTCACACTGATGTTTCCTTTTTCAATCTAGATGAGAGTTTTTTTCTAAATTTCTTCCACTTTGTATTTATTTTCTTGCAGGCTACGAGTTTTGGTTTCTAATGGCAATAACGTTAGATTTGTTTAAACTCTGATGTACAAAATAACAATTTTTATTATATTAACCACATGATAACAAAACATGTTAAGAATAAAAACCTTTCGGGATGCCTGGGTAGCTCAGTGGGTTAAAGCCTCTGCCTTCGGCTCCGGTCATGATCTCAGGGTCCTGGGATCAAGCCCCACATTGGGCTCTCTGCTCAGCAGGGAGCCTGCTTCCCCCTTTCTCTGCCTGCCTCTCTGCCTATTTGTGATCTCTCTCTGTCTAATAAATAAATAAAAATCTTTAAAAAAAAAGAATAAAAAAATTTTTTTTTTTTGGCTATTCTTTGTGTCCTCTGAGTATATCCCAATGGGAATAGACAATCAAATTACTGTGTATAAAGTTATTTGAAATACTCCTTCTCTAAGTGCTTTTACTAGGAATTTAATTCATAGTTTGATACATCTGTTTCATTTTGCTTTTAAGTTCTAGGGATTACTTTATTTAAAATTCAATTTGGCTTTAATAATTAT
Source organism: Procyon lotor (assembly GCA_028646535.1). Taxonomy (NCBI): domain Eukaryota; kingdom Metazoa; phylum Chordata; class Mammalia; order Carnivora; family Procyonidae; genus Procyon; species Procyon lotor. The sequence goes on from CM053610.1 coordinate 14,665,185, forward strand.
GTAGAACATTTTTACCATTCCACAGCCAAGTCTTCAAAATAAGGTATATTCAAGGAAGTAGAGCTTCTATACTTGTTCCCTCCAGTCTCTTCCTCTCTCACTGGTAGTCATTTTTTTTTTAAGAATTATTTATTTATTTTGAGAGACAGAGAGGGAAGGAATAGGGCAGAGGAGGGGAGGAGAGAGAGGGAGAGAGAGAGTCCCAAGCAGATGCCACACTGAGCATGGAACTCTATGTGGGGCTCGATTCCATGACCTTGAGATCATGACCTGAGCCAAAACCAAGAGTCGGGCGCTTAACTGACCGTGCCACCCAGGCTCCTCTGGTAATCATTAAAAAAAAGTTTTTTTTCTTTAATTAAAAAAAATATTCCTATCCTCTCTTTCTTACATAATTTGTAGCATATCATACAGTTCTTTTATTTAATTACAATGTATTCTGAAGTTCACTCTATGACAGTGTATAGAGATAACTCTCATTCCTTTTTATAGCCACAAAGTATTTCTTGTGTGAATGCACTATGATTTATTTGCCTACTCCCCGTTGATAAGCATGTTGGTAGTTCCTAAACATTTGTTATTACAAAGGGTGCTATAACAAAAGGTCTTATGCATAGCTACTCTCAGGCTTTTGCCAGCGTATTTTTGGGATCAATTCCCAGAAGTAGTGTTGTTGGGTAAGTATATCCAGAATATTGGTTTTAAAGTCCTAGCCCGAGAATACTTTCTGTATGAGCTTTCTACACTACCTGTCTGTGCCCTAGTTTCTCACCTGCAAAATGGGAATGATAACAGTATTTACCTTCGAGATTGTTGGGAAGACGCTTTGAAGTGCTTAGAATGTGCCTGGTACATAAGAGATGTTCAATCACCCTTAACAAGGGATAGGAAGCACTAAAGTGTGTGGGGAGGTGGGAACAGTTGGGTTAGATGCTGGGATGCATTTGGGGAAGGGATTCTGGGCCTGCCTCTCCTGCCCCTGCAACAGTGGTAGGGATAGTAGAACCCAGAGATGAAGTCTGGAGATTAAAGAAGGGATCGAATGAATGCAACATGGGTTGACGTCTGGATGCTAGCATGGACGGAGGCCTTGCAGGCTCCAAATGTCCCCCACTCTTAGGGCTTGGGTGCCACATACATACTCTGTCCCGCCCTGCGACTGAGATAGACTGAGATATACTCTAAGAGAAAGGAGGGAGGAAGCCCTCACTTGAGTGCATTTAGCCTGAACGGGTACTTGGGATAGCCATTACCTTCAATTATAGAAAAATATTTTACATATATCGTTTTTGCTCACAGTGAAATTCAAACCCATTACAACAGTTATCAACTAAGAGCTTGAGGCGCAAGAGAAAGAGTCGAATGTGAGAATGAAATCCGGGGGCAGGGGAAAGGATGGCTTTGCTTATCTTACACCAAGTCTAGAGCTCTGCCGGCCAGTATAATAGCTACTGGTCTGTGTGGCTAGTGGCTACCATGCTGGGGAGCCTAGCTGTAGATCATCTCCATCATTGGAGGAAGTTCATGGAGCACCAAGTGCAAATGTGATTGGCCAGGCGGGGGGCAGTAGAATGAAGACCCTAGTGCTGGAGGCCCCATGCTGGTACCCTCATCTCTGGTGCCCAGACTGGTCACCCGAAGGTCCAGGGTAGCTGCCCGCATCCATGTGGCCGTCCGAGGCTGTGTCTCAGGCTTTCCCACTCTCCTGCCTTTTCAGGGAGCATCTGCCTGCAGCTCCAGCTCTTTATCCCCTTCCCCCCAGCCTGTTTCCCCCAAGGTCATGCCTTGCGTTGTTCCCCAGCTCTCCTCCCCACGACCCTAGCAGCCCCCAAGCCAGCTGGTCTATTTGCCCTTTATCATCTGCCAAGGAAGGCTGGATTCGAGCGGCTTAGAGGCTGCCAGGAGGAGGAGGCGGCCAGGGCACCCCCAGCTGGCTCGTACTTAATCTCTGCTAGCTCATATTTCCTGTTCCTGTAGCCCAGTCCCTGGGCGTATCGAGGGGTGGTCCGGAAGCCTGTCTCTTCCCTCCCCCACCATGTTTACTTTTGAAAAAGGGGAAGTGGAAGTGCGCTGGGGTCTGTGAGCCCGGCTGACAGCGCTATTCTCCTATGGCCCTCAGCCCTCAAACCTCCAGCCCTGAATACCACCTTCCATTCAGGTGCCCATAGCCACCCCACTCACAGACCTGTCAGAGCCTTCCCCCAGAATCGCAGACTCGGGGTGCTCAGTGCCCTGGACCAGAGGAAGCCCCCTGCTCCGGTCTGCTTGGTTCCACAGGAAACCACTGGAACCACTTCCATTCAACAAGTATTGATCGATCATCAACTCGGGGCCAGACCCTGAGAACACCAGGGTCTATTGGACAGATGAGGCTGTGACCCCTTGGACATGTATCTTAGTGGGAAAGACACACAACAACCAAGAAAAGAAGGGGATGGTTTGAGAGGAGGAGCTAGCTGGCGGGTGGATGGTGAAAGCAGGAACTCTTCTGGACACGGAGGGCACTGTGGATTCTGGGCTGGGAGCTGCATTCAGAGAGATCAGGGAAGGAGAGAGGAGGTGTGAGCATCCCGTGAGCTCCGTGATAATAGGACGATGGCCCATTTGCTCTTCTTGAATCCTCAATGCCTGGCCCAGAGCAGGAGCTCAATAATAGCAAGTGAATGCATGAATGAATGTGTGAATGAATGAATGAAATAATGTTGACTGAGGTAGGGGACAAAGCTGGGGGCTTCTGAGCTGGCCTTGCGTCTGTGGTCCCCTCTCCTGCTGCCCACTGTGGTTCCATAGGACCTGGGCCCCAGGCCCAGACTGGCCAGCCCTGCTCAACTTGGATTCATTCCCTGGTGTTTCCCAGTCATTGCCTGCCCTGTGGCCTCCAACCTCGCCCAGCTCAGGGTCATTTATGGGTCCAGGCAGCCCTGTCCAGCCTGGTCTCCTCATTTAGCAGTTTGTCGAATGGAGACATCCAGTGGTCAGTCCCTGGAATGGCAGCAGTCACGGGGGAGACAGGGAGTGAGGCGTCCAGTAAGGATGAGCCCCGATTCAGTCACAGGTGGGTCTTGACCCTGTATCCACGCTTAACCTTATCTCAGCTGAGCCTAGATGTCAGCCCTGAAATGTGCTCTAACCTCGGTCACAGACTGAGGCCCTGTTCCCCCAAAACAGCACCCCTGATTTTATTTTTTATTTATTTTTAAAAAATATTTTATTTATTTGATAGAGAGAAACACAGCGAGAGAGGGAACACAAGCAGAGGGAATGGTAGCTGGAGAAGCAGGCTTCCCGCCGAGCAGGGAGCCCGATGTGGGGCTCGATCCAAGGACCCTGGGATCATGACCTGGGCCGGAGGCAGACGCTTAATGACTGAGCCACCCAGGCGCCCCAGCACCCCTGATTTTAAATTTGTGTTACAATGGCCTGATACCACTTTAAAAAATACTCTTATTGACGTGTAACATACATTGAGAAAAGTGCCCATATCATAAGAATTTTCACAAACAAAGCCCATCCACGTATCCGAACACTCACGCTCAGCCGCTGAGAGGCTCTCACACTCCCTTCTGTCACTACAAGGTTACCCACTCCCCTGACTTCCAGCAGTGTATCTTAGCTTTGTCAGCTTTTACACTTCTGTGTACTTGAAATCACACAGTGTACACTTTCTGGTGTCTGGTTTCTTTTGCTCAACATCCTGTTGGTGAAATGCATCCATATTTCCACGTGTGGTTATTGAAAGTTCAAACACATCCGTGTAGTGTTTCCCAGGCCCACTGAGAATGAAGCCGAGGGGATTGAACCCAAGTCTGATCAAGCCTCTGGTTCCAGCTGCCAACCTGCGGGAAGCACTGAGGCAAAAATTCATACATCTCCCAAACTCATAAAAGACCTCCTCCATGACTTCACTGCGGTTCTGAGCAACCCTCACCTAAATAGGTGTTTTGTAGCACTTCATCTCAGAGGATGGACCAGGAAACGCTGTTTTTACTAAATGGGGCTTCAGCTTCCTGCTGTGGACCTTCATCAAGAAGAGTTATAAGAAACAGCTCTAGGAAACCGATTGTTGCGTTTACTGTCAGGATCCTGTCGAGGACAGTGTTCATTTTGTCCACGGTGGCCTCTCCATGAGAACTCCAGAATAATGTTCTTCACCATTTTAGTAAGAGGAATAGGCATTTTCCTTGGTGAGGGGACGACTTTGCTTTTAGCTGACAGGCCTCATGAGTCATAGGATGGATCTGGTTTCTCTTTTCACAATGGTTGCTGGGAAGCTCACAGATTTGTGGTCTACGCCTTCTGAGTGCCTGGATCTCTAAGCTGTGTTGTCTGCACTAACCTCACCCCTGGGTTGCTTCTAGTTTTCCTTCTCCCATTTCCCTTTTGTCCCTATTTCTTCCCTTTTCTATTTTTTACCTTTTTACTCTTGAATTATCAGTTCTTTTTTTTTTTTTTAAAGATTTTATTTATTTGACAGAGAGAAACACAGCGAGAGAGGGAACACAAGCAGAGGGAATGGTGGCGGGAGAAGCAGGCTTCCCGCAGAGCAGAGAGCCCGATGTGGGGCTCGATCCCAGGCCCCTGGGATCTGACCTGGGCCGAAGGCAGATGCTTAACGACTGAGCCACCCAGGTGCCCTGAATTATCAGTTCTTAAGGGACATGGTGAGGACTGCCTTTGAGAATTAAATGCAGCCGAGTCCAACGCTTCCAGGTGGAGACGCGACAGTTTCCAGGCACAACCCTTGGCTGTAACCTGGGTCTGAGTCCCTAGAGGGGGCCTCCATTCTCCAGCATGGCCTTCTCTCCACACTCCTGACCAGTGATTAATAGACTTGGTTCTCATCTTGGTATTTGACCAACTGTCCCCTTCAGGCTGTGAAGGCTGACCTTCCTATGTATGTGTCTCCTGCAAGCAAAGGCAACAATCAACCTGTCACTTGAACAAGGGGAAATTTATGACTTAAAGAACTGTGTTTTGTGTGTGTGTGTGTGTGTGTTTTTTTTTTTTTTTTTTACAGGAGGGATACTTGATTGGTTCCCAGCTATGGTGGCTTTCACAGCCCCAGGGCTGGAGGGTCTCCACCCTCTGAGCACCTCTACGTTGATGTTCCTTCACTGTCTCTGTGACTTGGAGTCCCAAGCCAGAGCCAGCAAATCAGATGAAGTGGGACAGGGATCAGGAACCCCGTGCACTCCAGCATTTTCTTTGTTTGGGTCTGGTTTATATTTTCTGCAGAACTGGAAAGCAGCATCTCAGAATGGTTCCCAGGCCATCCCTTCTTTGGGCCATCTCAGCTGGTAAAGAACTGATGTTTCTAATCAAAAGTGAGCAAAGAGGTATGGCTAAGTCTTTCACAGCCTGGACATCCCCCAGCAGGTGAAAACTGACTCGAGGATTCACTGTCCTTTACTCTCTCCTCCTGGCTGCTGTCACAGATGAATGTTGGGACCACAGGAATGAGTGAAATGTGTTGTCCTAACTCTAGAGGGATCCAAATAGAGGATTCACCCCCTTCCCCTTTTTAAATCTTCTGGTGGGACATTTTACCCACATTTCTTTGAATTGAGATGCTGGGCTTTTTTCCTGGTTCCAAAGTGCCCCTCTCTATAGAGCAGAGAGCAAGGGCTTCACAGTATCCTAGGAGTTTACAACACTAGGCTCCTGTGCTAGACAGAATAATCCCCCTTCCCCCAGGATGTCCTTGTTCTGATCCTCAGAACCCGTGGATACGTTACCTCACAATGCAAAAGGACTTTTGTGATTTTTTTTTTAAAAGGTTTTATTTATTTGACAGAGAGAGAGGTCACAAGTAGGCAGAGGCAGGCAGAGAAAGAGGAGGGGGAAGCAAGCTCCCTGCCGAGCAGAGAGCCCAATGCGGGGCTCCATCCCAGGACCCTGAGATCATGACCTGAGCCGAAGGCAGAGGCTTTAACCCACCAAACCACCCAGATACCCCAGGACTTTTGTGATTAAGTGAAGGATTTTGAGATGGGAAGTGTATCCTAGATTATCTGGGTAGGTCCAATGTCATCGAAAGGTTTTTTTTTTTTTAAAGATTTTATTTATTTGAGAGAGAGAGTGTGAGAGAGCATGAGAGGGGAGAAGATCAGAGGGAGAAGCAGACTCCCCATGGAGCTGGGAGCCCGATGCAAGACTCGATCCCGGGACTCCGGGATCATGACCTGAGCCAAAGGCAATCACTTAACCAACTGAGCCACCCGGGCCCCCCATCGCAAGGTTCTGCTAAGAGAAAGACAGAGTCGGGGCGCCTGGGTGGATCAGTTGGTTAAGCGATTGCCTTCGGCTCAGGTCATGATCTCAGGGTCCTGGGATCAAGCCCCGCATTGGGCTCTCTGCTCGGCAGGGAGCCTGCTTCCCCTTCTCTCTCTGCCTGCCTCTCTGCCTACCTGTGATCTCTCTCTGTCAAATAAATAAAAATCTTAAAAAAAAAAAAGAGAGAAAGAGTGGGAGAAGGGGATGTGAAGATAGGAATTAGACCATGTATTGTGATAGCAGGCTCAGAGATGGACAAGGGCCATGAGCACAGAGTGGGTGCAGCTGCTAGACACAAGGAACGGATTCTCCCTTTCAGCTTCCAGAAGGAATGCGGTTCTGCTGACACCTTGATTTGAGCTCAGGTCTGACTCGCAGAACTATAAGATCCTAGGTATTGTTTAAGTCGATATGGAAAACTAATAGGACCCAAAACACACCCACACATGTTCTTGTGTGTATGTGCACACGTGCGTGCACAATGGGCCGGTGTGTGTTTGCCCTGGCATACGCACACAGTCAGCCTCTGAAATATGTCTTGTGGACGTTTCCTCCTCTGGTCAAGTGTATTCAGCCTTAGGAAGAAAAGAGGTGCCCCGGGGCTGAGGTGGGTCTGGCAGAGCCCATCCGGGCACATTCTAAGGAGCGGGGTGGTCAGAGCCAACGGGCTTCAGTCATCCTTGGAGCTGCTGGTCTGGACAGTTCTGATGGCGTGGATTTGGCCATCCCATTGAACCTCTTCTTCTGGCTCTGCTTTGGTGGGTGGGGGGCTGCTCATGGGGAAAATATATGCGGGGGGGGGGGCCTGTCCCTAACACTCACTGCACATTCCCAGCAGGCCCTCCCGGTCCACCTCGGCGCTGTGTTCTGACCATCATAGCAAATGCTTGTGGAGAACTTGCTACATGCCAGCACTTTGCACGGGGTCAGCTCATGGGAGTCTCCCCAGAGCTCTGAGAGCTGGCTCTGCTCAACCCTGAGCTGTCGGGGTGGACTTCGGCGTGGCCAGAGGGTCCTGGGATTTGATCACCAGTCGTGGCTTGCCGCTGCAAGGGCCCTGAGCGCCGGCACGAATGCTCCAGGCCAGGAGCGGATTCGGTTCCATCTCTCTGTTCTGATTTCTCCAGTCCCTAGTCCTGAAAGTTGCCTCGAGTCCTTCCGAAACAATGTGGGGATAAATAAATAGGTGGCTAATTTAAAAATCTGACCCCTCGCTGGCCACAAACTTAATCCTACCTTCATGTTAAACTGGCTCTCTCGGCCTGCTGACCCTTAACCCTGGCCCCATACTGACTGCAGATCCCATACTGGTTCTATCCGAACCTTAAACCAGCTCCTCTCATTTTACGGGAATAATTTACGGAAGACTTAGGACGGGCCAGATACTAGTCTAAGGGTTTTACATTCATTAGCTGATCCAATCTTCCCACTGACCCCCAGGGTAGGCCTTAGCAGAACTCCCATTTTTCAGGGAAAGATGGTATGTTTTAAAAGTATTAGTTGAGCCTTGGATTCTGTGTGAAATACATAAAAAGGGATATGTCAAATTAATTCACTCATTCATTCAACAAACATATATTGGACTCCTGCTTTTTTTTTTTTATTTAAAGATTTTTATTTATTTGACAGAGAGAAACACAGCGAGAGAGGGAACACAAGCAGAGGGAATGGTAGCGGGAGAAGCAGGCTTCCTGCCGAGCAGGGAGCCCAACGTGGGGCTCGATCCCAGGACCCTGGGATCATGACCTGAGCCGAAGGCAGACACTCAACGACTGAGCCACCCCGGTGCCCCTGCCCTGCTTTCCAGGACATCAGGCGCAGAATGCCTGGGATACCAGAAACCCAGGCAGATAAGGCCGGGGCTCCAGCCTGCAGAGCTGAAGGCACAGTTTCTTGTTCTCCTCCCGCCTCCCCTAGCCCCCGCCCCCACCCCACTTCACTGGTGCCCCCCTCCCCGGATGAGGTAAGAGGTCAAGCTGACCTCTTAGTTTCAGGCCAGGATCTTTCGCAGACCCTCCCTCCTCTCCGGGGGACAGATAACCCCGGAGGGGTTGAGAAACAGAAGTGAAACTTCATCAGATGGTCAGCTTCAGTCCGATACATTTCCCTCTTGGGAGACAGGAGCGAGCCAGAGAGGGCCCTGCACAAGGGAGGGGCCCTGGGGCACCCTGAGGCTGTCCCCGGAGAGGTGCCAAGACCAGCATTGTTCCCATACCTGCCCCCACCCTGGCTCGCTCCCTTGCAGGAGGGAGGAGGGAGGAGCCTCCAGGCAGCTGTTTTCCTCAGCTGGTGGCAATCAGCTCAGCAGGGGTCGGCTACTGTTTGTTAACGCACAGGTGATATTGGCAGGGGTTTGGAGCCCAGCTGGGGAGCTTGGCAACTCTGTGGCCTTTAGCAACCCTCCTTCCTCTCTGAGTTTTCCCTTTGCCATCCATCAAAAGAGAACAGGGAGATCTTCTAGGGCTGTTCATGCAGTCTTTTTTTTTTTTTTTAAAGAGTTTATTTATTGATTGATGAGAGACAGAGGCAGGGGCAGAGGGGGAAGCAGGCTCCCCGTGGCTCGGGAAGCCTGTTGTGGGACTTGATCCCACAACCCCGGGATCATCACCAGAGCTGAAGGCGGACGCTTAAGTGACTGAGCCACCCAGGAGCTCCTCCCCTTTTAAATTCTTTCTTGTAAAGTAAACACGGGCACAGAAAATCACACAGAAGAAATGTACGGTTTAATGAGCTATCTCACGGCCAACGTCTTTGCAACCGTTACCAAAGTTAGTAAATAGGACTTTGCAAGCACTCCCTTTCCCAACCCCCTCCAGGTGCCCCATCCCCACCTGAGCCCTTTCATCAACCCCCACACACCCAATTAACTAGTAGCCTGACTTTGTAATGATTTTCTTGCAGTACTTTATCACCTAAGTGTGTATCCTTAGATACTATTGTTTCAACCTCCCCTTTTAAAGAGACAACTAGGGGCGCCTGGGTGGCTCAGTCCATCGAGCATCCAATTCTTGGTTTCAGTTCAGGTCATGATCTGAGGGTTATGGGACTGGCCCCGCATTGGGCTCCGTGCTTGGTGGGGGTGGGGAGAGGCGGGGGGGCTGCTTGAGATTCTCTCTGCCCCTCCCTCCACTCACATGCTCGCGCTCAAATAAATAAATACGTCTCTAAAAAGAAGAAAAAAGAAGATGATACATCTTTAAGGTCTCTTAAGGAGACCCTCTTGGAGGGAGGGTTTTGGCAGGTGTTGATGCTTATTATCAGTTAGTCCTTTCATTCATGGAGGGTTGCAAGTGGCAACATTCCAATCTCATCCTTTCTTTTTCATCTATCCGTTGGAAAGGGACTGTTGGGAAGGAGACACTTGGCTTAATTAACTCTTTGTTACTCCGTGTACGGTTCAGAGGGGACACGAGGCAGGGCACGTGCTGCATTCTTTCCCTTTATTTACCAGTTTTCAAGAGCACGAATTGGTTCTTTATCATTCTCTAAAGGAGACCAGTTGATTTCTTTTCAATATCATTATGAATTCTAGGACTTAAACCCACTTGAGGGTTATAATCAACCACAAGGATTGTTCTTTTTGAAGCTCAAATGCTCCCATTCTGTTGTACCATGCCAGTGAGAGCCTCTTCAAGTTGGCTCTTGAGTCCTTTCAAAATAACCCTATCATCTCTGACAGCTGCCTTGCTTCCTCTACGAAAGGAGGTACCAGGCTTGTCTCGTACATTTTCTGCTCCAGACCTAGAACTACCATTTTCTCCCCAAAAGGCCTTTTATTGTTATTTTTAAAATGGAAAATGGTATTTTCACAACCACTCTCTGGGTATTAGGGATACACACTGCTCATGATTTCGTTATGAAGAAATACATTTTAACACATACACCCTTCAGCTACAAACCAAGAGGACAGAACCCTGTGATAATTCCAGTTCATGTTTAGGATTTTTACTGAATGTCTTTTGCATTACACATCTCCTTTCTTCCGTTCTGAGACTTGGGCTCTCAGAGGTGTAGGGGATAATAGAATTAGAGTATCTCATCATTACTTATTTGCTTTATCCTATATTACACACAAAATAGTCTCAAAATTACAAAAGTAGTATCACCATGAACATAATTACTGGGACCAGCTAAAAAACATTTTTTCTTGGTCTGTGCTTTCTGTATTTATTTATTTATTTAATTAATTTTTATTTATTTATTTATTTATTATTTATTTTTTTAAAGATTTTATTTATTTGACAGAGAGAAACACAGCGAGAGAGGGAACACAAGCAGAGGGAATGGAATCAGGAGAAGCAGGCTTCCTGCCGAGCAGGGAGCCTGATGTGGGGCTCGATCCCAGGACTCCGGGATCATGACCTGAGCCGAAGGCAGATGCTTAACGACTGAGCCACCCAGGCGCCCCATGTATTTTTTTTTTTTAAAGATTTGTTTATTTATTTTAGAGAGAGAGAGCAGTGGAAGGGGCAGAGGGAGAGAATCATCAAGTGGGTGCCCTGCTGAGCATGGAGACTGATCTCAGGACTCTGAGATCATGACCTGAGCTGAAAGCAGTTGATTAACAAAGTGAGATGCCTGGGTGGCAGCTGATTCTTGATTTTGGCTTGGGTCATGATCTCAGGATCATGGTCTCAGGGTTGTGAGATGGAGGCTCGCATGAGCCCCGCATGGAGCCCTGCATGGAACTCTGCATTCAGTGGGGAGTCTGCATTCCCCTCTGCCCCTCCCCTCTTTCAAATAAATAAATAAAATCTTGAAAAAAAGAGAAAGGCTCATGAGAACAATACAGTGAATCTGTAACAATTTATCTGAGTCTATTATACTTATAAGTCAGTTTTGATGGACATAAAATGATTGACTTACATTTTCCCGTTTTGAGTATCTTAAATACGTTACTTCATTTTCTCTTGGCATAAAGCCTTACTCTTAAAAAACCTGACAACAGTCCAATTTATTTTCTCCATCAGTTGTTAACAGTAGTATTTTTGTCTAGATGACTGAAGGATCTTTCTCTTTTTCCTCAAAGAACAGTAAGTTTATTAAAATGTCTTGAATGTGTCTGATTATTTTCGGTTGGCATTTTCAGATAGGCAGTATGTTCTTCCAAGACGTAATTTCAATTTTTGAACATTTTGGTAAGTTTTCTTGAATTGTAGTTTTTAGTATCTGTTCTGGTCTCTTGCTTTGATTTTCTTTTCAGGGACTCATTATTTGTGTGTTGGAACTTCTTTGCCTGATATCAATATTTGTTCCTTTTTCTCAAATATTTTAAAATATCTTTTTCTTCATTTCTCATTGATTTGAAGTATTCTCCCATTTCACCTTGTAAACAACATTATCTTAAGGTTGAGTTAGTTTGCTCTTGTGTTCTACTTGAGGCTTCATTTCTAAAGAGATTTATTTCCTTGTGTTTCTAATTCTTTCTTGACTTTTGCCACTTTATAAGATTTTTCTAATTCTGTTTTATGGTGTTCTTTCATCTCTTGCATAACTAAAAAATGCCTTTTAGATCATTTTGAAATAGAAGGTCACGGTTTTGATCTGTCCCCAAGCCATGCTTATTGGAATGGATTTAGTCTTTGTAGAGATGCCATTTTGCTCCTGATTCTTCTTTGGCTTCAACTCAATTTGTATGTGATCTGACCTCAAGGCTCTTCTGTTGTTTGATCCTGTGTGAAATTAGTCTTCCTAAACCTGAAGATGTTCAAGTTGGCACTTCTAACCCCATGAGCTCCCTCTCTTGTTCTTACGTGGCATATACAGATGTGCTGGCTGGCGTTTTGAAGTTTCTGGCTCTATCTCTTTCTGCCACTTTTATCTGGATTTTCTTTTTTCCTTTTTTTTTTTTTTAAAGATTTTATTCATTTGACAGGGAGACACAGTGAGAGAGGGAACACAAGCAGAGGGAATGGTAGTGGGAGAAGCAGGCTTCCTGCCGAGCAGGGAGCCCAATGCGGGGCTCGATCCCAGGACCCTGGGATCATGACCTGAGCCGAAGGCAGATGCTTAACGACTGAGCCATCCAGGCGCCCCTATCTGGATTTTCTTCCTTTCTCTCTTTTTTTTTTCCTTCCTTTCTCTTGATTGTCTTGATTGATCCTCCTCCATTTTGATCCCACTCCAAGTAATGTGCCCTCAGCAGGGGACCCTGTCCTGGAAGGGAATCAAGTGAGTCAGCTTGTGGGACCGAAGAGCTCCAGCCCCTCAGTCCTTCCAGAGGACTCTTGACCACACCTACTATGGGACAGGGCAAGACCCTTCACAGTCCTGGTTGCTTTTCTCAGATTGTCTTTTCATGCTCTTCGGGGGCTCCTCAGATACCCCTTTGCTTCCCTCTGCTGGCCGGCAGAGAGGGTGCCAAAGGCTGGAGGCCAACCCTGGAGCGTTCCCCTGCCCCCGGGGGCTCTTGATAACCTGCAGGTGGCTACTGGAGGTTGTGCTCCCCCACTCATCTTGGGGTGTTCATGGGGACACCTTCCAATTTATGGAATTAGGTGGAACACTCCACCTAATTTTGGAGCAAACGTCTGTGGGTTTTGCTTTTCCTAGTTTGCCCTGCTTCTTTCTTTATTCAAGTAGGCTCCACGCTCAACGTGGGGCTTGAACTCACAGCGCTGAGACCAAGAGCCACATGCTCCACCGGCTGAATCAACCAGGCACCCCTGCCTGCTTATTTGTACGTGGGAATTTGGAGAGATTAAAAAATGATGCTGGCATTGCTCCTATCTCCCCATTTTTAAAAACAAATTTAAAAAAAAAGGTTTTATTTATTTGACAGAGAGGAGAGAGATCACAAATAGGCAGAGAGGCAGGCAGAGAGAGAGGAGAGGAAGCAGTCTCCCTCCTGAGCAGAGAGCCTGATGCAGGGCTCCATCCCAGGACCCTGAGATCATGACCTGAGCTGAAGGCAGAGGCTTTAACCCACTGAGCCGCCCAGGCGCCCCAAGTTCACTATTTTTAATGCCAGGTTGCATGCCGGGCCACGGGGAAGATGAGGTGAAATAAATGTGTGTAACAGTATGTAAGGTACCTGGCTATCTTAAGCGTCCGTAGACTAGCTGCCCCTGTCCTCTGCTGTCCTGTGACCAAGACATTCAACTTGTGCAAGCTTGGTCTCTGGTTCCGGTGCCCGGTTCCCGGAATGGGGCTGAGGCAGTGCAGGCCCTCAGACGGGCTGTCTGAGACCAGCTGACTCTCTGGGCTTTGTGGCCTTGCTTTACCCTGCCGGGACTCCGGGCATGTCCTCCTAGAAGGGGTTTTGGAGAAAAGAAGAGGAAGGCCTCTCCACCTGCAACCCCCACACCCCATACAAGGGATGGCCCAGGGGACTGAGAAGTCGGCTGTGGGCCTGCCTCGCCATCTGCTGGTCGTTTGTTTAATTGCAGCGAAAAGCCGCTTTTGACTTCAGCCGTGCGAGTCAGGACCAACCCCCAACCCTAGCCCAGAAGGGAGGTTAATCCTTTCTTCCCCTAGAAAGGAAAGGAAGTATTTTTGTTAACAAAATGACAATAAAGGGAAATAAAATGAAAGTTTTTGCACATATTCCCACTGCCTAGACAAGCATGACTTAAAAAAAGAACAAAACCCTCCATAAATAAAAGTGGGTATTTATTCTGTGGGCTGGGCTGATGTGTCCTGCCCTTCTGGTTCCTGAGAAGGGGTCCAGAGACCCTGGGTGGTTATACAGAAAGGCACCAAGGGGAGAAGGAGCTCAGCTTCTGCAGCCCGAAAGACTTGGGTTTGAACCCTACTTTGCCCACGGGTTGGGATGGGCGGGCAAGTTAATTCACCTGCGTTTTTGAATCCGCGCATGCTTATTGTGACTACGCCCTCTGCGCTTCCCCCCCCCCCCCATACACGTCCACGTCCTAATCTCTGGGACCCGTGAATATGTTATCTCTCACCGAAAAAAGAACTTTGCAGATGTGCTTAAGGGTACAGATCTTGAGATTGGGATACGATCCTAAATGATCCTGGGGGGCCCAATCTCATCGCACGAGTCCTTGAAAGCTGAGACTTTCCCGGCTTCAGTCTGGGCCCTGGGACGTTGCTGGCTCTGACGGTGGAGGAAAGGGGCCAGGCGTCGGGGCACCTAAGCGCCCCCCAGAGGCTGGAAGGGGCAAGGAAACGGGCTGTCCCCTGGAGCCTCCAGAAGGGATCCGGCCTTGCGACATCTCGATTTCAGCCCACGGGACCTATGTTGGACTCCTGACCTCCAGGACTGTAAGACAATAACATCGTGCGTGGCAGCCACTAAGTTCGTGGTAATTTGGGAATGAATACCCTGTACTGTGGGGGTAGTTACAGTGCCCACTTGGAAGGCTGGCAGGGAGAATGAGATGAGATCACTAGGGGAAGTATGGGATCTCTTCTGGGGAGATATCTGTTTATTCTTTTCCTTATTCCACAGTTACTTTCTGAGCACCTACTATGCACGAGCCACTGTGCTCAATTCAGGGCTTATGGGGGTGAACACGGCACCTTCTTTCACAGAGCGTCCTGGCGAGGAGGGCACAGGACAGCAAAAGATCACACAAGCACACATGGCATGGAATTAGAATCCCCAGGCACGTGTTGAGGGGATTATACAGGCAGCTGTGATCGAGGAGCTGGGAACCCACCCGACCTCAAGCCTTGGACCTCGGGCTTGCGGCCACTCTTTCCAGTTTGCGGCTGGTCCTCCCTGATCTTTCCATACAGGCTGGTCTGCCCGACTGAGGAAGGGGGTGCCAAGGGCTGGGAGTGAGGCCAGAGACAGTGTCCCAGTGGCCATCAGAATGTCTCTGTGCTGGTTTGGAGATGGAGATGGAGATGGAGAGCCTCACGTGGGGCCCTGCTGTGCTGGACTTAGGGTGTATAGGGGTCTGAGGCCAATGAGATCAGGGCTGCTGAGAATAGTGGGCAGAGAAGAAGGCAGGCCTCAGGATGTGGACCACTGACCTCTAGGTTTCTATCTGCCTCCCCAGGGCTGGACTGCCAGGTCCCACAGGGAAGACTACCACTGTTTGTGGGAGGGAAGTTGGGGCAAAGGAGTAGGGATCGTTTGTTGGGCTCTGGAAGTCCTCTCTCTGCTTCCTACTGGTGTGAACCTACTCATGTTGCCCCCTGGGTTTTCTTGGGCTGTCCTGTAGCCACACCCTATGCTTCCAAAGTGATGGGACAGAACAGGCTCCTTTGGAACAGACTCTCAGGGACACAGGAGATTCTCCGTGCGCCAGTTGACTGCAGGATCTTTTCCAGCTAAAGGGTTTTTGTGATGGTGCCAGGGGGACCCAGAATGAATGACCCAGCTGAGATAGGCAGTGAAACCACAAGGCATGGTCTGGATGCAGATCTGAGAGTCCCCGTGGACCCCCAGCCTGGAAGAGAACCAAGCCAGGAACTGTGCTTCCACCTGGTGGCAGATTTTGAAACTGCTTCTGGATCAGATGCCCTGGCCTCTGGGGTGTGACTTTGTGTTCAGCCTTCCTCTACTGAGCTGAGCTGAGCTCCTGACAGAGTAGACAGTAGAGTGCCCAGTAAATGAATCTGGTAGAGAAGGTGGTAGACCTAACCACAGAATCTCTTTTACCCTTCACTAGTCTAATATTGTCCAGGTTTCATCACAGCTCTGAGAATCAGGAGCAATTGCATAAAAGGGGCTGTCACCCCTCATCCCTGGACCCTCAACCCCTTGCTTCCCACCACCATGGTCTCAAGGGCTCCCTCACACATGACACTCTAGAAACCTCCAATATGGAGTTTATGCATGCACCTGGAGCCATGCATAAGGGACCTCAACATGATGGGGATCAACGGGAAATATGGTGCTGCTTAACTCAGGTTTTCCCATGGACCTGCTCACAGGTTGGGCACTGTGCAAATGCTTGAATGGCAGCATGAGCCCTCCTCCCAGGCACCACCCATCTCTAGGTGTTATACCATGGGCACGCCACACGATACAGCCACGGTAGGGGGCGGGGAGGAGAGGGGGTGGGGGGTTTGGGGGAGGAGAAATGTTACCAACCTCTAAGAAACTGAAAGCTATAGTACTCAGCTGAAATCTTGAACTCAGGCTTGGAATGGTTGGCCTGTTTATGAAACAAGTGACTTAAAAACAATTATCTGAAACCCATTAAGTGTGTCTGTCTTCAACAAATTATAGAAGGGAAGGGAAGAAAGAACGAGGTCTATAGAAATTCCGGAAACGTCTTGGCCAATATTTTCCAGAACCTTAACTTGGCTTCAGCCCGGGTAAATGAAGTAGTAAATGAATTTGTTTTCATATAAATTTTTCATTAATAGAAACTTGTTTTCTCCTCACTCCCATCAAAATGATGTTGAAATGTCTTTGAAAGAATACGGTCATGTACCCCAGGGGAGCTCAAACACGCATGCACTTTGAGACGCCTGCCCTTGGAGGATGTTGGCTGTTTGTAGGAGTGAACATTTAGAAACCACTCAAGTGTCATGAGCAGGACGTGGATAAAAAACACTGCGATGCATGTGGCCAATGTCAATGGTATGACAGCTTCCCGAGTTGAAGCAAATGGTTCTGAAACATCTGAGGAGGAATGAGGAGTTACAAAGTTGCACAAGCATATGTTCAGTATATTAGTTACCGGTTGATGTATGTGTAGCAAAAAGTGAAAACGTGGGTGTGTGCGGATGATAGAAATGAATACCTCTCTGCTTGGGTAAGTCCTGGCCACCTTCCAGATCTTAGCTCCACACCTCGATTATCCAGGAAAGACTCCCCAGACCCCCAGTCCAGGCAGGCACCTGGATGTGTGGTCTCAGAACTCATACCTGTCCCTCACATCTTTTATCACTGCTGTGTATTTATTTGTGTGATCATTTGATTAACATTCATCTCCTCCACAAAGTTCATTCAGGCAGGGACCCTGGCCACCTTCCTCACCATGGCATCCCCCGTACTTTAGCCCAGCACCAAGGGCATGGAGAGCCAGCCCCTAAGAAATGAGTTTGTGATTTCTCTTCTGCAGGGAGGCTATAAGCTTCATGAGACCAGGCGTAGGGGGCGGGGTGGGAGAGTGTCTGTTTTCTTTCTCCCTGAATCTCCTGAGGCTTAGCAATTGGGAGGGAAGGCTGTACATGTAAGGCTCAAATCCTGGCTGGGCCACTTGCTAGCTGTGTGACTTTAGGCAAATTAACTTTGTGTCTCTGGGCCTCAGCGTCTTCATTTGTAAAAGGGATAACAATCCCTTCTTCGAAGTGTTGTCAGAAGTCAATGATATGAAAACAATTCATCGAGGTGTGGGCGGCGGGGTGGGGGGTACTGGGGGCGACCTGAGATGCTTTGCCCTTCAGGGCCCGCTGGGCCATCCCCCATGCCACCACTAGGTGGCGCTGTGATCATTTGCAAAGGCGCTGCTCAGCCCATCAGCTCTCCAAGCCTCCAAGTGGTGGCCCGCCTCCCTCCTATGGGGAATCCTGTTTCTAGGTTTCCAAGTGGCCATCCAGACCTTGCTGTAACTTCTCAGTGTTGAGGAGCTCACTGTCCCCAGGCTGGAGACCCTGACAGGGTGGGTCCCTGAAAGCCCCTGTCCTCTGGGTCAGGGCCGCCAGACCTAAGGGGACCAGATGGGGGTGGAGACCAGGGTGAAACCAATCAGATGCGGGGTAGGGGGTGCAAAGTTGAAGGAGGGCCTCATAAGGACAGCTCGGGGTGTGCGGCAGGCCTTAGTGCTGGCTCTCTGCTCATCCACCGTATAGAGAGCGAGCCTCACGAGATCCCAGGCTGCAGTGACTCTCGTGCTTTTCTGAAGAGCCTTAGCTGATGAGAACTATCATTATTGTCACTTTCAGGCAAGAAGATCGACACAGAGACACGTTAAACCTGTGCATAGAACATGACCAAGCTGGGATCTGAGCCCTGGTTGTTTGGCTCTGGATACCGCCTCTTGCCCAGCGACTTGCCTGCTATGTAACCCGTCATCCCTCCCTCCTATGAGAGCCCCCTTCCGTCCATCATGTATTTATGGATCAGTGTCTCTGTCCCAGCACCGTGCAGTGGGGCCCTGCAGGAAGCCAGGCCAGACCCCGCCCCCGCGGACTTTACAGGCTGTCAAGTTGAGTCCCTTGTCCCTGGGACATCGCTCAGCCTTGGAGGATGAGTAGGAGAGCCCTGGCTTCTTACCCATTCTTTGGGTTTTGGGGAGGAGGGTATGACGCAAAACTACGGCTGGGCATATAGGGAAGGGGGGTGTCCCCGCGTGAAGCTCGCTCCAACCCACGCTGTCCTGATCCCTGAAGCAGGCGGAGGGGCAGGCGGCGACGGGACACTGGCTGACAAGGGGCGAGTGGGAGAAGCAGCAAGTCAGACCCTGATGATCCTGGCCTTGAATTTGGCTTTGGCACCGTAACTGTCCCAGATGCAGGATTTCGGGCACGGCTCTCCGAGTTTTTCCTCTGTAAAACAGGAATGACGAATACCATCCTTGCGGTGTCCTTGTGGTTGTTATATGAAGCAGCAAGGCTGAGCGCTTGGCAGCGGAGAGGGGTCCGTGTAAAAATCTCATTTCCTGTCCTCAAGAGGAATCAGGAGTCCGCACAAACCCTGGGGTCAGCACATCTGGAGTGCTGGCATCCTGCCCTCTCCCAAGGAAGGCGTGGGCCCGAGAGGCTACCTCGTTTGCTTCCTGTCTTTGTTCCTTGAGAAAGAGGGGTGTGCTTCCCAGCTGCCGTGCGGGGGCCTCCGTGCTGGGTGTCCTGGTGCCCCACGGAGGGTTATGTCTAGTCTCTGGTCACCCGGGGCACTTTGAGAGTCAGTGGGTGGTGGTGGTGCGGAATCTGGGGCTTCCTTTCTGCACCCTGAGACCTCCTCAGAAACCAGAGGATTGGCGGGGAGAGGAGGGCCGAGTGGCTGCCAATGGCTGGGAAGTCCTGTCTGACGCAGCCTCCTCCAAGGTCTAGGGGTGTCCTGGCTCCCCTCCAGCCCCTCCCCTCCCCTCCCCTGCTGCACTGGGTGCCTCTGCTGCTCCTGTCCAGAGACCAGAAGAGGGGGCAGAGCTGGGGCCCTGTTGGGCTGTTGGGACTGGGTCCCCAGGGACCAGAGTGCGGCCAGTGGGACAGTGAGCAGTGGCTGCTCAGGACTCTGGCCTAGCGGGTGACGTCACTCCTCTCTCCTTTCACTAACTTCCCCCCAAGGTCATGGTGCCTGGAGCCTCCTACTGCGGTCAGCTAATGTTTATGCCTCTCTACGGGGTGTTTCCATGCACATTACCACCGACACTGTCGTCCCAACTGTCCCTCCATTTCAGAGATGGGGAAACTGAGTCTCAGCAGCAAGGTGAGATGTGACCCAACCAAGGTCTTGCAGCAAGGAGATGTCCAAGCCCAGCAGAGATTCTGGCCCAGCTCTGCCTGCCCCTCCCCCCTCCTCTACCCCCCCCTTCTTTCCCCTCTCTGTCCCCTCCCCCCACCTGCTCCTCCAGCACTTAATTTTAATGGTCCTTTGATTGCACGGCTTCTTTTCGAGGAGAGGCTAATCATTATTAATGAATTTGGGCTGCTCCGGTGTAAATGAGCCAATGGGGCTGGTGGTAGGTAGCGGGACGAGCAAGGGGGCAGGCAGTGGGTATCTCCCTTGGGGCCAGAGAACCCAACAAAGTAACCTCTCTTTCGCTCTTTGTTTCTCTTCCCAGTTAAACCAGACCCTTGGCTGGAAAGGGTGCTGGAGTCTTAATACCTGTTTCCCCCACCCCGCCTGCTGGTGGCCTTTATGTGGGAGACGGGGCGGCTCACTGGAGACCCCGAGGTCCCAACTGGACCTGTCTGGGCTCCCCCACCATCCAGCAGCCCCCTTCTCAGCCTGGCGGGCTCGTGGGCAGCTGCACTGGGGCTGCCCCGCTCACCCCACAACGCGGGGCTGTTTTCTTGGCAGCAATAGATTTTGGGAAGGCTCACATGGTTTGGGATTTGTTTTCCAAAATTGGAAGGAGGGAAATAATCCTGGTGGGGAAACAAAACAAA
>CM053610.1:14685934-14704645 GCA_028646535.1 Procyon lotor
TGTGAGTGGAGTGGTTCCTTCTTTGGAGGCTGGCTTCGCCAAAGTGCTGGCCCTTGGTTGGTCGACTTCCAAGGACTCACCCGAAACTTCTGCATGCCGTCGGGATTTTAGGCATGGCTTACACTTGCTTCAATTTTATTTTTATTTTCGGTTTTAATATTATGCCGTGTTCCGGGGTGCCTGGGTGGCTCAGTGGGTTAAAGCCTCTGCCTTTGGCTCAGGTCATGATCCCAGGGTCCTGGGTTCGAGCCCTGCATCCGGCTCTCTGCTCAGCAGGGAGCCTGCTTCCCCCTCTCTCTCTGCCTGCCTCTCTGCCTACTTGTGATCTCTCTGTCTCTGTCAAGTAAATAAATATTTAAAAAAAATAAACACTACTTAAAAAAAATATTATGCCGTGTTCTTCCACAAAGGCCATGCCCACTTAGCTCCTGACTTTCCCCACCAGAAACCCAAAGTTTCAGGAAAGATAATAATAAAAAAAGTTTGGCATTAGAGCTGCTCTTTCCCCAAGAGGATACAAGGAGCCTGACCTTCTCAGGGTGGGTGGGACCCGCGCCAGCGCAGGCCCGTCACAGCCTCACCCCTGCCATGCACCCTCGTGGACGGACTAGCATCCTCGGACTCATGCACGCTCCCAGCTCTGTGTAGCCCCCGGGGAAATCCAGGGGCAGGACACGGCTCCCCATTTTACAGATAAGACTTGGCGAGGTTGAATGCTTTGCTCTCCGGCTCTGGGAAGTCACAGCCTCCGGGAGATCCCAGGGGGAGACCCTCAGGACCTTGGGACACATAGTGGGTGGAGAACAGGTGGGCAGAGTAAGGCTGGCCATAGTTATGGACCCTCAGATTTCTTTCTCCTTTTTAAAAATTTTATTTATCTATTGGAGAGAGGGGGAGGGGGGGAGAGAGAGCACTGAGGGAGGGGCAGAGGGAGAGGGACAAACAGACTCCCTCTGCCTGTGGAGCCCAACATGGGGCCCCATCCCACGACCCTGAGATCATGACCTGAGTTGAAACCAAGAGTGGATGCCCAACCGACTGAGCCAACCAGGCGCCCCTGCAGGGGGTGCTTTCTTGCAGGTCTAGTCGGCTGCATACGCTACCGGCTCCCTTGCCGCCCTGGGGACGGGGCTGCCATATTTGGCAGGACATCCACACAATATTTGGGACATTCTTGCCCTAAACAATTATTCATTGTTTTTCTGAGATTCAGACTTGTGTTTTACCTGCGACCCCACCTGGGGCAGCAAGCAAGAGGGGAAGGGGGGCCCCCCTGGCAGTGCCCCACAAGCCTGGGATCTCCTCTTTGGGCTGCTGGTTTTTCATCTCTCCTCTCCCCGAACCATCGATACCCTCCAGATCTTGCCTTAAGGCCTCCTTTCCCTCCAGAGAGCCAGGAGGAAGGTGGGGAAGCAGATCCGCTTGCTGCACTGTCTTCTCCAGGGACAAGGCGTAAGTGGCTGGGACTGGGCGGCCCTTCCGTCTCTCCCCGCTCCCTTTCTTCTCCTCCCCCTTCTCTCAGAGCCTCGACACCCGCATTCGAGAGCTCCGTCTTGCTTATGCGTGAGCGGCAAGGCTGGCAACGGAGGGCGGTGGGCACGTCCCGGGCAGTCCCGATGGCCCCACTGACCCCACCTCCCCACGCCGTCCGTACTTAGAGCCAGCGGCCACTGCAAGTGTAATTAGTTAATAAATCACCCCGAGTGATAAATAGAATGATAGATGCAGGTTTCACTTGATCACTTTTTTATTAAGGAGAAATAAATCAGCACCACATTGTTGCTATAAACCTTTCAAACTGGTCAGATCCTGGCTGGTAGAAGCTGATTAACATGGCCACATGGAGGGACCATTTATAGCTGATCATTGAGATCAATCAATCCCTGTCATTTTCCCTCCTTGGAGGAGGTGGCAGAAGCCAGATGCTGCGCCATCATTCACTGTCCCCCCGGCGTCCTGCTGCATGGGTGGTGGGGGAGAGACTGTGCGCTTTGGGGCCACACAGCCCGGATTCAAATACCAGCTGGGCCACTCACCAGCTGTGTGAGCCCAGGGGACTGTGGCCCTGTCTCTGGGCTTCAGCATCCTCCTCCCCGACAGGAGGTGGGCAGCGATAGTTCTAGTTTGTATAGTTGGTGTAGGTAGTTGTTCTGGGAACCCGAAAGAGCCGTGGGTCTTCCTTCATGGTCTTATGACCCGAAGAGCTTCTGCTGAGATGGTCTGCATCTATCAATATTTACTGTATTAGAGATTAAAACAGAAAGTTAAAAAAAGTTCATTTGTAATAACACTAACCAACCTACTCCGTGTCAGTGTAAATAACATTTTCGACAGAAAATATCTCTATTTTCCCAAACAAGGAAAAGGTGAGAAAAGTGGAATCATTTTATATTTTTGCAAATTTAAAGAATTTCTGGCTTACCAGGAGACGGCTAAGTTCTCATATCTGCTTCTGCATTCGATCTGTTGTGATAAGTTATTTTGGTTCATATGCATGAAGGACGTGCCTCTCTCAACTATGCCATTGGAAAAGGGAGCATATGTTAGTAAACTTTTCAGGGGATTATGGTTTCCTCATCTAAGTAGCCTTTGGAAGTTCCCACCGTACACGTGTGAGTGAAGGAAGATAAAAAGACAAATAACATATTAGTATTTTTAGGATGACCTCGTGGACTCCCTGAAAGGATCCCAGGAACCCTTAGGGGTTCCCAGACCACACTTTGAGAACCACTGGGATCAGGACAGACGGAGAAGGGGTGGTTGGATGCAGGGGTTGTAGTCTTGTCATTGGCCACTGTCACGGCTGATCTTGGAGGGTCTGCTTCCCTCCCCCACAGCCCACCTGTCTGTTGTCTGTGGAGGTGGTCCTGGGTGTCTTCCACAGGCCCCCTGGGTCATTGTCCACTTTCTCGTCTGCTCTAACCCTGGGCAGCTGACCCGTTAGGACTACATTCATGGACTTGCCTGCCATCCACTTGCTGGGTGGGTTCAACCAGTGAGAAGTTCTGGCTGGAGACTGGATGGTGGGAGCGGGAGGGGGCTGTGTCTTTGACTTCTCCAGCGTCTTCCCTACCATGGTGGTGACAGGAGCCACAGCGGCTGCCAGTTTCCCCTTCCTCCTTCCCATCCCAGTAACTGCTCCCCTTCCCTTGTCCCTCGGCCCTCCCCACCGCCGCCACCCTTCGGGCATGGCCCTATCCCGGTTGGTTTTCCTGTACTTTGCTCACTTTAAAAAAAAAAAAATTAGACGCCCCTCAATTACCATCTGTTTCCTGTGGGATACCAACTAATGCACAGTTTTCTGGGAAAACTTCCTTTTCTGGAAAAACTGAAGAAAACGCACAGAATGAGGACGAGAATAACCCCACCCCGTCCCAGTAGCTGGGCTTTCTAGTTTACAGAGCACCTCCCCGGATGTCATTTCATGAGCTCCTGGGTAGAACCTCGGGGAAGTCAGGCTGTGGAGGCTCCAGGCTCAGACAGGACAGATCTGGGTAAGGCCACACGGTGGGGGAGATGGTCCAGGCCACCCTTGTGACCTAGAGCAATTCCAGGAGTTGCACTTGCCCCTTATCCTTCCAGCCCTGCCTGTCCCGGTCCTGAAGCCCCCATCCACGCCCCTCACTGCATTTCCTGCAACTGCCTTCCTCCAGCGAGGTGCTTCTTAGCTGGGGCTCCACCTTCAGCTCTGCCCCTTTCACGTCCCAGAAGAGCCTGAAGTTCCCCGCTCTTCCCCAAACCTCATCCCTTTTTATGATTTCATGCTTTTGCTCATGTTCTTTCTTTCGTCTCGTGGGCTTTTTCCCATCTGCTCTCCCTGGACATACATGTGATCATTTTTTTTTTTTCCTTTTCTTTTCCAAAAAGTCTACTTCGACGGTAGCTCTTTTTTATTTTCCTGCAGAACTCAGTCCTCCCTCCCAGGTGTTCCCACTGGGTGTGTCCGTGTTACGGCAGCGATGCCCAACCCCTCGCCTACAAAGTGTGTCTATCCGTTAGCTCCTGCTGCATAACAAACCATTCTAAAGCTTAGTGGCTTAAAGTAGCAACCGTGTATCTCACTTAGACTTCTGTGGGCCAGCTGGTGGGTGCCTGATCCCGGCTAGCTTAGGCTGAGCATTTCTCCTTCTTTCAATGGGGCCCCTTCCATGTCGCCTGATGGTTGGCTCACCGACAATGGCTCTGGTTGGGCTGGCTCATTTTTTCTCTGTGGTCTCTCCTCCTCCAGCAGGTGATGCTGAACTTATTTTAATGGTGGCTGAGCAGTGTCCTAAGAGAATAGGTAGAAGGATGCAAGGCTGCTTGAGGTGTGACTCTGCGCTGGCACGATGTCACTTCCAGCACATTTTGTTGGGCAAAGCGCGTCCCAAGGCCAGCCTGCGTTCAAGGACTGGACAAATGGACTTCATCCCTTGTTGGGAGCAGCTATAAAGTCGCACACAAAGAGTGATGGATATGGATACAAGGAGGGGGAAATTGGGACCACATTTGCACTAAATCCATCACAACCTTGGTTAGCCATATAATGTTTGCTCTCAGCACTACAGGGTACAGAGAAAAAATGTCAGTGTACGGAATTCATGCTGTGTGTTATTATTACACACTAGCATCTTAGGTGTCATAATTGAAGTAAATATCTTTTATATAAACATGAACAAAACAAAAAATTGGGGCTACATTGGCAACAAATGAGAAATAATGCTTTTAAGATTCCAGTGCACATGGGTAATTTTTATGGTCCAAACTCTTGACCATGGCCTACAAGGCTCTACAAGGACTGGACCTGTCAGCTTCTTTATCTTTAGTTTGCTCCATGTCCCAACCACATTGGCCTTTCGTTCAGCCCCTTGCCTTTAAAATGCTTCCTTCAGGGGCGCCTGGGTGGCTCAGTTGGTTAAGCAGCTGCCTTCAGCCCAGGTCATGATCCTGGAGTCCCGGGATCGAGTCCCACATTGGGCTCCCAGCTCCTCGGGGAGTCTGCTTCTCCCTCTGACCTTCGCTCCTCTCAGCCTCTCACTTTCTCTCTCTCAAATAAATAAATAAAATCTTTAAAATGCTTCCTTCAGCCACAGGGCCTTTGCACATGCTGCTTTCCTACGCTAAGACCACTCTTTAGTGTTTCCATGAACTAATGTCTCCCCTTTCTTCACTTTTCAACTCACCCTTTTTCCGTCTTTCCTGACTAGTCGAGTCCTCCTATTAAGAGGTTTTCAGGATACTCTATTCTGCTTCTTACTGTTGCAATTTTTAATTTGTATTTACTTAACAAACACTTACATGGAGCTTCCCAGGCACTGTTCCCAGTGTATTATAAATATTAAATCATCTCATCCTTAACACCACGATAAGGTAAGTCCTGGCATGAACTCCACTGTACAGATGAGGAAGCTGAGGCACCAAGAGGTTGAGTGACTTAGTCATGATCCCCCAGCTCTGATGTGCTGAAGCAGGGATGCAGACTCAGGAAGTCTGGCTCCACTATCCCCCCACCCCCCATTCTGTGACTATTTTGATGTGAATCTGTTTCTCCAGGCACAGTGTGGATCCCATGAAGGCTGAGACCACATGCGTCTGCTCATTGTTTTGCTGCTTCAGGCTCTAGCACGGGGTCTGGCACACAGGTTATGCTCAAGAAATATTTGTGGAAGGAAAGAACGGGAGACGTGAGTTGCTTTGAGACACCGATGAACGGAACTGGTGAATGGTAGGGTTGCGCTGCTTCTGCGACCGATCTCTCCCTTGAGAGGTCATAGCCATGCCCCGGGGACCCTCCCACAGCCTCCACTCTGCAGAAGCCCTGGACCCCAGGAATCTCCTTTTCCACAGTGGCCCCGAGGCCATCTCCCCTGTGCCGATCCCTGCCCCCCTGGCTTTGCAGCCACCCCCAGATGAATGATCCTGCGAAGGGTGCAGTTTTCTCTCCCACTTGCCCTAACTTTGATTTGATCAGGCCAAATCTGAAATGATGTGTGAAAGTAATGATATTTTGTAATTAAATCTCTGGTGACGGCCACTGCAATTTGTGCTACATGCATTGTTCATAAGGAAAGAACGCATCAATTCATTTTCTGACTGGCTACTCCAGGGACTGGCAATTAGAAGCAGCTCATCTCTCGTTGCCTCGCATATTAAAGAGCTACTGAAACGCAAAGAGAATTTGGGAGGTTTTTTTTTTTTTTTTTTTCCCCTCTCCCTCTCAACCTTCTAATAATGTTAGCTTAATTAGGGAGGCTCAGTGATAAAGGGAAAGTTTTGGATGATTTGAGCACATTGCAATGGAAGGAAAAGAAAAAGCCAATAAGGGAGGTAAAGGTGTCCCGCAGGGGTGGAGAGAGAGAAGATTGGGAACGTTCCATCCTGACGGGCTTGATTTTGTTGGAGCAGGGCTGGTGGGAGCCAAGGACAAGGGCGTTTTAAGCCAAGTGCCGTCCCTTCACCTTCTGGTTGGAACTTTTCTCTTCGCATTCCAGTTTTGGCAATCAGGAGTCAGACTGTATCTTTTTCATTTGTGGTCCTCCCTCTCCCCCGCTGCCCGGAGGTCTCTTCCTCTAACCTGGTTACTGTTGGCGGCATGTGCTCTGGACCAAGGAACGGAAAGACTTGTTTTTTTTCACTTTTAAAATAACTTTTTAGAAGAGTTTGAAGCTCACAGAAAAACTGAGTAGGACAGACTTCCCACATCCCCGGTTAAAAGGACGTCTCTCTCAACATCGGCGTGCCTCCCTAGAGTGGTATATTTGTTGCATCTGGTGAACCCACATAGACACATCACCCATACCCAAAATCCATAGTTGACATCGGGGTTCACCCTCGTGGGCTATGTTCTATGGGTTTGGACAAATGTAGCATGCATCTGTCCATCATTGGAGTGTTCTACAGAATAGTTTCACTGCCCGAAAAATCTGCCGTACTCCCACTATCCCTCCTTCCCTCCCCCGAGCCCCCTGACAACCACAGATCTTTTTACTGTCTCCATGATTTGCCTTTTCCAGAATGTGATACAGTTGGAATCATGCAATATGCAGTCCTTTCAGATGGGCTTTCACTTTACTTTCACTTAGTGATTATGCATTTAAGGCTACCCCTCTTCCAGGCCTATCTCAGAACCCAGGAAAGCCACCCCCCTGACACCCCACCTGCCATGTGTCTGAGCCTTTGCTTCAGTCTATGCAGGCCCCGGGGCCTGCTTGATGCTGTGAGCAGAGAGGGGGGAGAGGGACTGGGGAGAAGGTGCAGCTAGGGCCCTGAGATCAAAGGGAAAACAGGCAAAACTAAATGTTGAAATAGACTCGGTCAACATTATTTGTGCTCCTAGGGTCTAGCAGAAAAGGTGCTGGCCTAGGCGTTTCATAGATCACTTTTCAGTTGGCCCTTGGGAGAACCCTTGTGCCCAGGGTGAGATGGTTAATACAGCCCATTTTACAGAAGAAGAAACTGAAGGTCTGAGAGGTCAGGTGCTCTGGTCAAGCCTTACAGGGAGCAGAGGCCATGCCGGGTCTGAGCCTGAGTTTCTCTGACCCCAGGCCAGTGCAGAACTGGCTGGGAAGATGGGCATGTCCGGTGTCCAGAATGTTCCAGGATGGTAGTGGCTTCATCTGTTTGGGGCTGCTATCACAAAATCCCACGATCGGGGTGGCTTACAAACAATAGAAACTGATTTCTCACAGTCCTGGAGGCTGGGAGGTCCAAGATCGAGCGGCTGACTTTATGTGACGAGGTCCGCTTCTTGTTCAAAGATGGCTGTCCTCTCCCTGCGTCCTCACGTGGCAGAGTGGCCTAGCGTGCTCACTGAGGGCTCTTTAATAAAACCACTAATGGCATTTATGGGGGCTCCACCCTTACGACTTGATCACTTCCCAAACACCCCTCTCCAAATACCAACACATTAGGAATAGGTTTCCACCCCGGAATTTTTTGGGGCTGACACAAGCATTCAGTCTCTAGCAGGTGGCCATCAGCCACATGTGGCTCCTGAGCACTTGAAATGTGGCTCGTGTAGGGCACGTGATATGGTGAGTTGTTATATTCAACTAATGAATCATTGAACATTATGTCAAAAACTAATGATGTACTATACCTTAGCTAATTGAATTTAAATAAAAAAAAAAAAAGAAATGTGGCTACTGTGACCAAGGGACTGGATTTTAATTGTATTTAATTTTAATTAATTAAAATTTAAATAGCCACATGTGATTACTGGCTAGGATTTTGGACAGCACAGCTCCAGACCCCTGGAGACCTCAGTGCAGCCCTTTGGCTGCCCCCGGCTCACTGGTCTAATGAATGCTGAATGCAAACATGGTGACTGAATTGTCTTCTTACATCTTTCCCCAGGAGCAGCTCTGCCTCCCCACTGTGCCAGGGAAGAGAGCTTCCACCAAAGTTGTGGGATAAACATCTGTTTGTGCCAAGCGCTTAACCCCGGGTGATTTCATGAGTCTTCTCAACAACCCTGTGCAGTGGGTCCATGATTAGTCCCATTTTATGGTAAAGAAAAGAAAGGCTCAACAACTGACTTCTTCTAAGTCACACAGCTGGTAAATGTCTGGGCCAGATTTGGAGCCCAGGTATCTCTGTCTGAAAAGCCCATACTTTCTCCCGTGCAATGCATTCAGAGTGCAGTTTGGGGTGGAACTCCATTATAACTGCTAACCTCATGACTCCAAAGAGGCTGCTCCTACCCTCTGTCTTGGTAGACATGAATTCAAATGCAAGTGGATGAACTTGGAAGGTGAAGACAATTTGAAGACAAGTACAGGGAGCAAGAAGTGAGACAGGTAGGGGAAGACAGCTGAGAAAGGGTGAATGATCCTGCTAGTTCCCAGCCGGTGAAACTGTGGGAAGCTGCTTAGCACACTATAGACTTATCCACTCAAGGGACGAGGGAGCCAGGGTATTTATTAACCTACTCTCACTGCTCCTTGGTTGAGATCTGCCCTGGGAGGATGTGGCCCCTGTGTTCTGCCAGGTGGATAAAGTGGATGCAATGGCCAGAGAAAGTCCTCAGGCAAAGAAGTGGCATTTGGCAGCGAAAACAGAGTATGGTGGAAGTCCATGTCACTTGCAAAGATCCTGGGGTCACTGTGTCCCGGAACCCCGGGTTCATCAGAAGGTAAGCTGGTGCTTCTCCTGGGTCCAAAGGTCTCTACTACCTTTAGGGAACAGAGTTGCCTTATAAGGGGTTTAGCCATTAACAAAGCAGATGGGTGCTTTGCTGGTGATCTTTGAAAATGGGAATCTATTTGCAATTCAGAAAGGAGGGGGTGCTAGGGATCTTTGCATATGTATAAAGGAGGTGTTTTCTAAGAATCTTAATGGTGTAAATAAGGTTTAGGTGCATCTTTAAACCTACTTTGTGAGCATTCCCAAGGTCTTTAGAAATGCTTGTCAGCATATAAACAACTCGTGGATTACAAATTAGTCTTCTATTTCACTAAAGCATGCCCCCTAATCACTGATCGCAGGCAACCCTTAGCTTAGTTTGAGTAACTGCAAGCACTTGAAAGAAAAGTGGGATTTTGTGTATATTCGATAGCGCAGATTTGGTTCTAAAGCCCGCATGACCTCTGCATTCTGAATTCGAGTTGGAGCACAGCCCTTCTGACCAGATCACCCTGCCTGTTAAATTGTTCAGATTTAGTTTTCTCCCCAGGTTTTAATGGAGGCAGTAGCTATAGTTAAGGCTTGTTAGATATTTCATCCCAGGTTCTTACTTCTTGCTGCCCTCTATCTGGAAACTAGCATTTATTTAGCTTCTCTTATATGCCAGGCTCTCAATTAGTCTTTCTTAGTCCATTTCATCACGGTTGCGATCTTGCCAGGTTGGTATTTGTGGTGCTATTTTGCAATGAGGCCCCCCCCTCCCCCCGGGGAAATGGGCAGGAAGATTTCAGGGCATGTCCATGGGGTGAAGTATGCTCGATGTTTGGGTGTTAGCCCACTGGTCCTCAACCCTGGATGTATGGTAGAGTCACCTGGACAGCTTAAACAAACGAAAAAAAGCCCACAAAACTGATGCCCAGGTTGTCCCCAGACCAATGAAGTCATCGTGCCTGGAGGTAGAGCCTGGGGTGGGGATTTCAAAGCTGAAAACCACATCATCAGAGAGCACAGGGCCTCTTTTTCAATGCTGGGTACTCACACTGATGTGGGGGAAGGGACAAGGACCCCAGAGCCAGGAGGACCTGGGGTGAAATCTTGGCTCTGCCACATATTAGTTGTGATATCGGACAAGGTATATTGTCACTGGGAATCCTCCTTTTGAGCCGATGATGATAATATTCATCATAATAATTAATAAGACTTGACTTGCAGGGCTGTCCCGAGGACCCGCTGAGAAGCTTAGGCACCCGAGAGGCCTGATCGCCGATGGCCCTCTCATTAAGTGTCATGGCATCAACCTCCTCCAGCTTTAGCCGAGGTGGCCCAGCCTGTGGCTGAGCCCAGGTCCCCGCGCTGGCCATCACTTTGGAAGCCACCCCCTTTGCCGATGCCCGAGCCATGCTCAGCCGTGCCCATCCTCTCCCGAGGAGGATGGTATCGACATTTCAAAACAGTTTAATTATTCTGCGGCTGCCTGGCTATTAGCTGCGACAAGAGAGCTCAGGGCTATTTTTCAGCATTAATTTTCCATTTGAAATGAATTCCTTTTGGTTACACTTTTTAAATGTTTCTTTTAATTAGACGCAATTACTTCAGAAGAATTGCTTTTATTCCTCAGCCTGAGATCCCAGTGATAAAGTCGCTATCTGGCCCCACCGAACGGCCGGGACGGCTCATTTAGTCGCCGCACTAAAGTATATTGAACTAGGAAATTATACAGCGAATCAACTATTAATTCCTTTTATGATCGCTCACTCTAACATCTTGAATGAGATCTTCAGGGGGAAATTTAGTCACAATAGAGATCATTGTTCTCTACCTCCAGCCGCCAGCCCCGTAAGAGGGGGGCTGGCAGCTGGGGGGCTTCCCTGGCACGGGGCCTGATGTGGGGGGCAGGATGGCACCCGGGCTCCTGGCTTTCCTGAAGTTCGGGGTCTGGGGGATGGTGCGGGGCCAGCCCAGCGCAGCTAAGGCCCCTTGGCCAGGCTGGAGGGGGTGCCCCTGGGTGCCGTGCACTGGGAGGGGGACTATGGCTACGCAGAAGGACAATACAGACAAGTGCTCCCGTGGAAGGGTGCGTATTTTGAGGATTCCTTGGATTGTTCAGTATTCCTGGAGGGAAACTGTGAGTCAGTAGGTGGCACTCTTCCCTCTTTGTTGGTAACTTGTCCAGGGCTGACGGAAGGCCCGGAAGAGCTTTTGCAGCCAGAGTCAGAAGAACCCTTTCTTTAGAGGCTTTGAGGCTGACCCGCTCTTAACTGATGGGGAAACTGAGGCACAGAGGGGTACACGTAGTCACATGCAGACCAAGGCTGAACCAGGTCTCTTGCTCCCTGGCCAGGTATCCGAATATGGCCTGTGGAGTTTTCTTGGGGTGGCAAGCTAATGGCTGGTCCTGGTTGGCTGATGGCTTCTCCTGGGGGAGTTGGTGGTGGTGAAAGCTACAGCTCTACTCACCTAGGGCTCGTCTGCCACCTGTGTACCCAGAGGTGCTGCACTCCCAGCCTGTCCGATGAGGTAGGCAGGAGCACAGGGTGTCTTTCTGCCCTTGGAAATCATAGGGCTGCAGGGGCTTGGGGTTGGGGGAGTGCAGAGGAGGGCCAAGATGCTGGGAGTGATCACAGGGCAGTAATCTCTGTCTCCACAAACCATACTGGACACCAGCTCTGAGCTAGGCACTGGGGTGGTGGTTGGAGGGACGGGACAAAAGAAATACAGCCCCTGACCTCTAGAAGACGTTCACCCCAAATCACAACATGTAAATGTGTGGCATTTCTCGTGGAGGATCTGGGCTTTGAGGGATGGCTAGGAGTTTGCTGGGGAAAGGGAATTCTGGGTAGCAGGGACTGCAAGCTCAAGGGCATGGAGGTGTGAAAGCAAGAAGGTTGGGTGCCTGGGGGCCTGGGGGAGCAGCGGGAAGTCTGCATGTGACTGTCCACCTAGGCCTTGCGTGCCATGCCGGGGAGTCTGGACGGTATCCCGAGAGCAGTGGGAGCCACAGAGGGTTTCCAGCAGGGAGGAAACATGGTCAGATTGGTGATCTTGACAGACTGTGCTGGCTGCTCCGTGGCAGGTGTATCCGAGGATTTGAGATAACAGGCTGGGAGGAGGCCTCCTGGGAGGCTCTCCCCACTGCAGACATGGCAGGCATGAGCACAGGGCCCGGGGGCTGCGGCAAGGCAGGCGCAGCTGAAGTTTCGAGCAGGGCTGCCTTACGACTTCTGCGAACCCTAGACACTTCTGCTTTTGTGGGACCCTCCCCCAAGAATATATTTTCAGGGGTTCTAAAAATCTTGTTTCTGATGAGAGAGAAAAAAGGGAAACATTTTTGTCCCCTCTAAAAGTTATTTTTTCCTGATCTTAAGTTTAAGAAATAATTTTTAAAAGATTTTATTTATTTGAGAGAGAGAGAGAGAGAGAGAGAGAGAGAGAGCGAGTGCATGAGTGGGGGATAGGGGTAGAGGGAGAAGCAGACTCCCCACTGAGCAGGGCGTCTGATATGGGGCTTGATCTCAGGACTCTGAGATCATGAACTGAGTCAAAGTCACATGCTTAACCGATGGAGCCACCAGGTGCCCAATTTTTTCTGATTTTAAAAGAAACTAAAAAATTTGGTGTAGACACACAATGAAATACTATTCAGCCTTAAAAAAGAAGGAAATCCTGCTGTATGACAACATGATGACTCTTGGGGACATTATGCTAAGTGACATAAGCCAGTCACAGGAAGACAAATATTGCATGATTCTACTTAGAAGAGGTATCTGAAACAGTCAAATTCATAGACTCAAAAGACAGAATGGTGGTTGCCAGGAGCTGGGGGAGGTAGAAATGAGGAATTACTATTCAATGGGCACAAAGTTTCAGTTAAGCACACTTCAAGTTTATACAAAGTTATATGTCAAATATATTTCAATAAAAAGCTCAGTTCAGACCAATAAGCTCTAGAGATCCACTGTACAACATTGTACTCATTGTCAATAATGTATTGTAAGCGTAAACATTAGTTGAGGGTAGATCTCATGTTAGTGTCATTATCACAGTAAAATAAGATGGAAAGAAATTAAAACACTTTTTGGCCCCTAAAATATCAATGCTCCTGAGCCTAATGGAGAAGTCGGTGCCGGTTTTGAGGAAGAACAGATCTTGTGCTTCGCGGGGATGGGAGGGTGTGAGAGCCCCTCCCCACTGCCTGGTGTCCCGGAGGATAATACTAATGACAATGACGACCACTTATTGAGCACTTACTATGTCTAAAGCATGTTATGTGCCGTATTCCCTTTACTGTCCACCATAGTTCTTTGAGGTTGGGATGAATATTCTTCCCATTTGGTAGATGAGGAAATCAAGGCCAACAACAACAGGGGGCGGGCGGGGGCGCTGCAAGGGGGGGGATGGGAGAGATGGAGGGGAAGGAAGATGAACCAGTTCTGGGTGGGCCTGGGTCACAGCAGGCAGGAGCTGCTGGAAAACAGCTGGAGACGTCCTTAAGCACCTTCCAGGATGATCTCATGAGCTCATTGTCTGGACTTCTCTGCCCCTGCTCTGTAGGTGACCACGGTCTGGGTCAGGCCGGCAGCCCTAGGTGCTGAGGGGTGGCCCTGCCAGCTCAGGAGGCCAGAACACTCCCCAACACCTCCCAGCCTCCCCAGCCCAGGGGCAACAGAGGAAGCCAGGGATTGGACTCT
This sequence comes from Procyon lotor, assembly GCA_028646535.1. Taxonomy (NCBI): domain Eukaryota; kingdom Metazoa; phylum Chordata; class Mammalia; order Carnivora; family Procyonidae; genus Procyon; species Procyon lotor. The sequence goes on from CM053610.1 coordinate 14,699,725, forward strand.
CAGTGTTCGGCTGTCTTGCTGTCCCCCTCTCCTCCGGGATCGGCCTGGCCTTTCTTTCTACCTGAGGAAGAGTGGGGTGTGCAGTGTGGAATTCTGGCTCCAGAATCATTCCAGCAAAGTCTTTCTCGAGTTTATGTGGCGGAGAGGAGGGTGGTTGTCAGCAGGAGACATGGTCACTGATCCGACCAGTTTCCTTTCTGTCTCCAGGTTTCCTGCAACAGGTTGAAGGCTTGTCCCCCCACCAGGCCATTTGTTGACACCCAAATCCCCAGTGTGAGGGTATTTGGAGGTGGGACCTCTGGCGCGGAAATTTGGTCTTAAGGGTTGAGCCCTTACGAATAGGATCAGTGCCCTTCTAAGGCGATGAGGGAGGCTCTCCGCCTCGTGGGGCTATGATGAGAAGGTGGCCATCTATAAACGGGGAAGAGGGCCCTCACCAGGAACCGGACCGTGCTGGCATCCTGAGCTCAGACTTAAGCCTCCATCCCTGTGAGAATTTGCAGCCCACTGGGCTGCGGTATTCCGCTGCAGCAGTCTGAGCTAAGACATACCCCTTCCTCCAGGCGGTGGAACACTGGTCCTGGCCAGGATATCCTGCCTCACGGGTGGGGGAGGGGGCACGGGCCATCTCGCAGAGCCTGAAGTCAGGCCCCTGGCTGGCTCAAGGGAAGCAGCAGCTCGTTGCCGTGCATGGTGACGCAAGCCAAGCATGGGTCATGAGAGCAACCGGTTACTGGGACACGGGACAGTCCTGGGCAAACGGGGATGACTCGTCACCCTAGGCTGTCCATGTGTGATTGGCGCACAGGCACATTGATAATTTCTCCTGCTAGAGACATCAGCAGGTTATCCCCTTGTTTTGGGATGATCTTCATCCTCTAGCACATTTCCGGGGAGCCAAGTGGAGACAGGTTCAGCCACTGGGGATGGCTGGGTTGATTGGCTGATGAAAACACCTTCAGATGGGAGTCACAGGCTTCCAAATGAACTCATTTCTACACTTTTCACAAAAGAAAACTGCGTGACATGTTAGGGCAGTTAACCATCAGTTAGATGATTTTAAGCAGTTCAAAAACTGAAGGTTTTATTTTATTTTATTTTTGGAGGATCAGAGGTTTATTTAACACCGAAACTGAAGGTTTTAAAAAATTTTTATCTTTGGGTGCCTGGGTGGCTCAGTGGGTTAAAGCCTCTGCCTTCAGCTCAGGTCATGCTCTCAGGGTTCTGGAATCGAGCCCCGCATTGGGCTCTCTGCTCAGCAGGGAGCCTGCTTCCCCCCACCCCCTGCCTGCCTCTCTGCCTACTTGTGATTTCTCTCTCTGTCAAATAAATAAGTAAAATCTTTAAAATTTAAAAAAAAATTTTTTAATGAATGCTATCTTTAAAAAGCACATATCTGGTTTAGGAAAAAAGGGATGACTGTTAAGATCTTTTTTTTTTTAAAAGACTTTATTTATTTATTTATTTTGAGAGAGAGAGAGAGAGAGGGCTCATAAGAGTGGGGGTAAGGGCAGAAGGAGAGGGAGAAGCAGACTCCCCCCTGAGCAAGAACCACCTCCAACCACGTGGGGCTTGATCCTAGGATCCCTGGATCATGACCTGAGCCAAAGGCGGGTGCTTAACCCACTGAGCCACCCAGGTGTCCTGTGAGATGTTAAAATACCATGATTGAAGGTGAACAATACAATGGAGGTAGCATCCGCTGCTACCCAGGTGTGAGACATGCTTGCAGTGTTATTGTTTGGAAAAGGCAGGGTGAGGCGAGGCATAGGGCCCCACTCACCTGGGTTTGCCACTTCACAGGTGGGCAAAAATCCCTGACCTCTTTGCGTCTTAGCTTCATCATCTATCAAACAGATTTAACGAATATTGGGTTGTTCTGAGGATCAAACAAGACCAGTAAGTAATGTGCAGTTTCTGGCACCTAGAAAGTCTTGAGGAATGGAAGCTAATTAATTTATGTTTTGCTTTTTTAAAGTAAGCTCTGTGCCCAACGTGGGGCTTGAACTCATGACCCCGAGATCAAGAGCTGCGTGCTGTATTTGTTAATGAATAAAACAATACAAATGATCAGAGCGAGTTCAAATGGGTCCTGAAGAGTTCAAATGGCCAACGGACACACTTTCCCCAAGCCAGTGGTTTGCATGTTGGAGAGTTCGCTGCATCCCCCGGGGTCGTGGGTCGGGGGGCTCTTTGTACACAGATGCCTGAGTTCCAACCATGGCGTATTTGGATTCAGTAGGCCTGGGAAAATCTGCCCCTCGAACAAGTTCCCAGGTGAGGAGCTTTCTGATAGTCACTGCTCTGTTGCAACATCGGTAGTTAAAGCAGGGATAGGAGTCGGCAGAGACACCATAGCCACCAACCACCTGTCAGTTAAAATAGGAACTTGCCTGATGGGGAGGTGTGATGAGCTTTCACATGCTTCTACCCCTAGAAAGGGGGCAGCTGGAGGCTGTTTTCTTCTCCAGCCTGGGAGAAAGAAGACGACTTTGATTAAAACCGAGTTTGTGAAGGCAGACCTTTAAGGAGGGAGGGAAGGACGCACTCACTTGAATTATTTTAAAACTTGCTCTAATTCAGCGGTTCTCATACTGGGGTTCCCCGGCCAGCAGCGTCAGCATCACCTCGTGAGAAGCTAACACTTATGGGGCCCGGTGATCGGTGCCTTCACAGGCACCCCCAACCCCCGCCCCGGTGTCCCATCCTGGAGCGCGTGGAAGTCTGAGAAGGGCTGGGACCATCTCAATGCTGGGTTACTTCTTTATCTGCAGAAGTCTCTCATGTCGGCTCATCTCACTGAAGCAGAGATTTATAAAAAGCACTTTGGGCTGGTCTTACTGCCAATGCCCTCGGGGAAGGCATCGCAGGCGTGGTTTCAGTCCCACCAGCCCATTAATCTCACCTGGGGAATGAAAACCCCGACTGCCGCCCAGGCTCTACCCTCAGATTCTGCTTGAATGTGTCCCAGGTGAGGCCTGAGCATTGTACTCTCACAAGCTACCCTGCAATTCCGGTGGGCCGGGAACCGCCGCTCTGGGTAATCGTGGATCGGTTGAATGTCTGTCTGTCCCCAAGGGCTGGAAGCTACACGAATGGCAGGGCCTGGGAATCTTTGTTGAGTCCAAAATGATTGACCGGAAGCTCTCGTAGGTAAGCCTTATAGAGGGTGCTGGTGGGGGAGGGGGGTGCCTGGAACCTGCCAGCTTGCCCTGGACCCCTGACTGATGGAGCTGGCCTCCCTGACGAAGGGAAAGGCACCTAGTGGGGAAGGGGAGGCTGAGTCTGTTCATAGACGATCCGTCGGCCCAGGCCGAGGAACACAGGTGAGGGAGCGAAGGACAATGCTGGAGAGGGACCTCGAATGCCAGGTGAGGGAGTTTGGGCTTCTGCCTCTGGTTACCTTTTCTGGAATCATTTTTTCTGTTTTCTCACCTCTTCCCTCTTGGAGCTTGGCTTCAGGGTAGAGAAGGCTTTTGGGGTCGTTTCTCATGTCGGTGCCTGCCCCGTCATCCACCGAAGCTGGGGTAGGAACGAAACCCAAGCTCCAGCGAGACTTCTGGGGACATATGGGCCTTGGAAATATCATAAGAGGAAACCATCTTCTTCATTAATTGATTAATGTAATTAAAGAAAGATCAGTACATCGATGCTGACCACATTAGAGTTAATTTGTACAGGCAATTAGCTGCGCTCCCTCCTTCATGCTAACTGCTTCAGACGTGCTTGTGCCCTGGGGGGCGTTAGTGGGTGCTTGCTTCAAGCCTGGCCCTGGTGAACCTTATTCTGGGCATCTTGATGCTCAGAAGGAGTGCTTGATTCCTCTGACGTGGGTTAGAGACAAGCTCTGTGACCTTGGGAGATGTCTCCTGACTTCCCCGATCCTCAGTTTTCTTGTCTGTCCAATGGGGATAATTGCGCTGATCTCACGAAGGGGCCATGAGCATTCAGTTTGGGATGTATGTCCCCAGTCCTGGGGGATTAGGCTATCCCTTTCCTACCAGTGTCCTTCCAAGGGCAGTTCCTTTTTCAGGACTGGTGGCCAGCCCTGGGTGCCGCTGCTCTGGTCTGAGACGCTCCTGTAAGGCGTCTGGGGACTGGGTCTGGTTCTTGTCTCCCTTACTCCCATCCTGACCACATCTCCAACCTCACTTGCACTCTAGGGCATCTCTGAGGACTTCTGCTTCTCCTCCACCCCCCAACCCCTTCACTCCCAGGGAAGCCTTAATTGCCTCTCTCCAGCCTGGACCTCTCCTCACTCATCCGGATCCAAGGGTCCAGCTGCCTGTGGCCAAGGATCTCTGCCTGGTGCCACAGCCCCAAAGCTAACTTCCCCGTTTGTCCTGTCCCAACACCCCAAATAGGTTCCGTTTCTAGGCTCCCGGTTTCTAGCATCCTCTCTGCCTTGGCTGTGAATCCAGCAGCGCCCACAGAAGCCACTGGGTGCCTCTGTCTCAGCTCACCCAGCTGCTGGCCCTGCAGGAAGATCCCCCTAACGTGACTTCTGCCTTGCTTCTCTGCTCCACCCCACCTACCCTTTTCTGCCCTGTCCACCCCCATCTCCTCCCACCATGGATTCCTGTCTTGGGCCATTCTCTCCCCCCAGCTCCCATCTTCCACACCTTGGCTCACTGTTCTTTCTGCATGGGGTCGCTTGTCCCTATTCTCGAACGGTAACCTCTCCTTTCAAATATGGACTTAAAGACACTGACAATTTCTTTACATTTCCACTGGCATGTCAACTTGAATGTCAGAACCTGAGTTCTTGACCTTTCTCTCTCCCACCTGCCCACAGGGGCTCCCCCAGCACTCCCCCGATCATCTTCTTCCTTGAGCATTCCCATGTCAGGACCTGGCAACTCCACCCACCAGTGGCTGAAGCCAGAGGCTTGGGGGTCACACCTGGCATTTCTCTTCCCCT
>CM053610.1:14705145-14722847 GCA_028646535.1 Procyon lotor
TGTTCCCTCTCTCGCTGTGTTTCTCGCTGTCAAATAAATAAAATCTTTAAAAAAAAAAAAAAAAAAAAAGGATTGGCAACTTTCACCTTGGTCTCCTGGAACCTGAGGTGCCATCGAAGAAGAAATCTGACCCCACTTCTGGACACACTTCATGGGCATGCTCTGCATCGACACAGAGAAGGGGAGGTGCCCAGCTGAGTCCAGCCCTCTAGTCCTCACCAGGGTTCAGACCTGTGAGTGATGCCATCTTGGACCCTCCGGTCCAGCCCAGATGGCTGAATCCCACCAAGTGAGCATCGTCAGTGCCACACAGAGCAAAAAATGGTCAGGTGAACCTTGTCACAAAATCATGGGACGTAATAAAATAGTTGTTGTTTTAAGCCCCTAAGTATCGGGGTAGTTTGCTCAGCATCAAGGGATAATTGGAAGACCCAGAATCTGAGGAAAGATCATAGACTGTAGCTGGTCCAACTGCACATTCTGTGTTTGAATAATTTCTTTGTGTGTGTGTGTGTTTTTTTCCTTTCTAGACATCATTCAGGCTTTTGCTTAAATACCTAGAGGGGCAAGACAATTATTATCTCTGGAGTTAGTCCCTTCTATAGTATGATAGTTATAGCTCTTCTCCCTTTGTCCTTCTCTCCCTCCATCTTCCCTTCCCTTTGCCATTTTCCTTCCTTTCTTTTCTCCCCAGACATTTTCTGGGGAGAGAAGCAGAAAATGGTTCGCAGAGGAGGTGTGTTAGTAGGGTTTTCTGAGAAACAGAACCAATAGGATAATAGATGTGAGAGATTTATTAAAAGAATTGGCTCACATTGTTCTGGAGGCCTAAAAACCAGAAGCTTGATGTCTGAGGTGGGAAAGGATAGATGTCCCAGATCAAGAAGAGAGAGAGAGGAAGTTCACCCTTCCTTCCTTCACCTTTTGTTTCATTTGTGTTCCCAGTGGATTGACTGAGGGCTGCCAACATTGGTGGGGGCAGATGTCTTTATTTAGTCTACTGAATCAAATACTGATGTCTTCCAGAAACACCCTCATGTATACACCCAGAAATAATGTTTTACCAGCTCTCTGGACACCCCTTAGCCCGATCAAGTTGACACATAAAACTAGCCATTACAACGGGTGGCACCGGTCTTGGAGTGGAAGAGGTTCTGGCTTGGAGTGTAGGGGGTGAGCAGGCACATGGGAAGGAGGCTCTTCTAGGGGGGCTGGAGTTGAATGCAGGGTGTGGGGATGGTAACAGTGGGACACGAAGAGAGGAGAGGTACTTATGCCACGTCAAAGTCGGCCTTAATGCCGCCTAGGAGTTCGCACTCTATGGCCAGGTGGAGCGGGAAGAGAGTTCCCCTTCAGAGGCCACCCTCTGGTGGCCATATGGGTGGTCAGGGTGGCGTCAGGGAGACCAGTCAGAGGTCAGTTGGGTCAAAGATGGTGGCAGCTTGGCCTGGGGTAGAGATGGTGGAGTTGCAGGAACATGGGTGGTTTGAAAAGCATAACATGTGTTTACTGTATTACTTGAGAGTACGTACTTCCGCTATAAAGGACAAGAAAAACAAGTAGGATGGGCTGCATCTTCTACAAAGTGTTTGGCATAGATCGTACATAAGCTGGTCGCTAATGCAACAGAGGCAAAACTTAGAGGATGTGTTAAGTACACACAGTGAGTAAGCTTCTGAGACTCAGGCAGAATTCATAAGATGTGTTAAACGTAGACACTAAGAACGTTAGTGATGTGCTAATCATAGATAGATTGAATGGCTTACATGGTAACACCAACAAGAGGACATAGAAATGGGTGGAAAGAGCAAGTCATGAGGTGTCACATCCAACAGGTCATCCCTAAATTGACCACCCACTGGTGTTGCCCATCCTGGGCTTGTCTGTCCACTATGCTCTGTCTGAGAAAGGCAGATGAAACCCAGGGCTGTTCAGAGGCGAGTGGTAAAGCCGCAGGACTAGCCAGGCATATGTACTTGCCTTGTCCCTTCAATGGAGTATGTGTGTGATTGACCCCAGGCACTTTCCATCTGCTGGACCCCCTTGTTCCAACCTCAGCTCTGGTCTTCTGAACCACACAGCAGTAGGACAGGCTGGTGTGGCAAGGAAAGAGCCAGAACATATGAATATTCCGTACCCCAGGGTTCCAGGGTCATTCTCCTCACTCACATCCCATCTCAAACGTGTCAACCAACCTCATGTCTTTTATTCTTGATTCCTATTTATTTATTTAGCTTTGTGTCTTATTTGGTTTAACAAACGGCATGATTTGAGCATCTCAGTTTGGTCTGTGAGCTATCCTGTTCTTTGGTCTGTGAGTTAGTTCCCTGGTGGTATTTTTGTGATGGGAGAAGGCAGATCGTGGGCTGGGACAACATGGGTTATCAAGAGCTCTCTTGGGGCGCCTGGGTGCCTCAGATTGTTAAGCGTCTGCCTTTGGTTCAGGTCATGATCTTCAGGTTCTGGGATGGAGCCCCATGTTGGGCTCTCCACTCATCAGGGAGTCTGCTTCTCCCTCTTCCCCTCTTCCTACTTGTGCTCTCTCTGTCTCTGTCTCTCCATCAAATGGTAAATAAAATCTTAAAAAAAAAAAGTCTCTCTTAAGCTAAGAGCCTCCATCAGTATTTGGGAAGTACACATTTAATGCACCCAGAGAAGGCTCTGGACAGGGATGGGATTGCAGGGGAATAACCATCAGAGGCCCTGCCTCGCCTCTGCAGGTCTGGAGCACAGGAAGCCAAAACAAGCTATGCAAGCACTTGTGAAGATCCTTCATACCTTGGATCCTTCTGCTAACATTTCATTGGCCAAAGCAAGTCACATGACTAAACCCAATGCCAATGGGAATGTTATTCAGCCTTAAAGAGGAAGGAAATTCTGACCCAGGCTCCAACGCGGATGAACCTTGAGGACAGGATGCTGAGTGAAATAAGCCAGTCACAAAAGGACAAGTACGAATGATTCCACTTACATGAAGAACCTAGAGTAGTCAGATTCCTAGAAACAGAAAATAGAACAGTGGTTGCTAGGAGCTGTGAGAGGGAGGAATGGGGAGCCATTGCTTGATTGATGTAGAGTTTCAGTTTTACAAGGGGTGAAAATTCTGGAGTTTTGTTGCATGATCATGTGAATGTACTTAACACTAATGAACTCTACAGTTAAAAATGGTTAAGTGAGTAATTTTACCATTATTTAAAGAACTTTAATTCAAATTTAGAAAATTCAATTTAAGCACCATGTGGGATAAAATAAGTACAAAGACGAAAGTAATGTGGTGTCCACAATCCCACCACACAAGGAGAGACTCTGTTGACCACTGGAGTCCCTGCCCCACATTTTCTGTACCTGAACATCCCAGGGAAGCGTGTACTAATTTTCTTTAACAGAAGGAACACTGCCACACACATGCTATGGTGGTGGATTCTTCTCAAGCAAAACTGCTGGAACAAGTCATTGTTCTGAAGTTGATACGCAGAATCCCATCATCCTTTTTAATGGCTGGATAGTATTCCACCTGCTGTGTGCTCTAACTGTATCAGTTCATAATGCCATGTAGCAAAACATCTCAAAACCGAGTGGCTTAAGACAACTACCATTTATGATGCTAATGTGGATCACTGGGAACGTGTTTTCCTGGGAGACCATCTTCAGGAGAAGGGAAGCTAAGGAAACACGTTAAAACAGAGGACGAAAGGTGAGTCCGGATGTGATGTTAGCAGGAGGTGGGCTTCAGCCTGGTTCAGTGGAGAGTTTTGGAGCACAGATGTGCACCTCAAGCCCCTTTGAACCACCCCTCCCTTATCAATCAATCACTGGCTACGGCTGGTAGATCCTGTTTTAGCCAATGGCAATTCTCCAGACAAGGTGGCGGTGAAAGCTACTAGCAGCCGATATTGACAGCAGCCTCGTAAAGCAGAGGATGGTAAGTTTTATGTGTCTTTAACTGCAAGTGAAAACAAAAACAAAAATAAAAATAAAAACAAAATCAGTGGGGTAGGGAAGTAGACTCCCTCTACAGTGGGGGCCCTACAAACTTACAAGGCAAAGGGTATGGACATAGAATCCTGACATAGTGGGGTAAGAATTGGGACCAATGATCTAATTCACTACCTTTGCTCAGATTTGCAGTCGTGGTGGGGACCTTTCTCTGGCAATCCCAGTGGGGGATGGGCTGGCCTTCATCCAAGAGGCAACAATCCAGGTGAGGGCAGGGCCGTGGGGAAGGAGGGGAGCCCTGCAGATGGAAATGGGGTAGCAGGAGGAACTCAGAGCCCTGTTTGTTGGTGACTTCCTATATCTGAAGTACTGTTCCCAAGACTGCATTTGGTATTTCCCTTAAGCTTTCAACAAGCCCACAACATAGGTCCGCTATGAATCCCGTTTCACAGATGGGGAAACTGAGGTAGTAGTAGGAGAAGTGCCCTGCTTCAGGACGCACAGCTGGGAGGAACCCAACCTGGCATTCAGACCCACATCTGCCTGCTTCCAGGACCTGGGTCTTTAACCGCCACTCCCACCACCTCGGTTGAGGGTGCAAGGCAAATGATGTGACCTCCGAGTTTGGGTGACAGGCAGGTGGAAACCCCATCAACTAAGGCTGAGCACTGCACTTGTGAGATCAACTGAGGACAGTCATGTGGGAGAGGAAAGTAGGGAGGGGGGAAACGGATTTGGAAAGGAAAAGGAAAATGCTCCGCTCCAAATTAGCCGTGTTTTCCTCTGGCCTTGCTTTTCTTCACTTGTTTACCTGTAACTTCTTCCCACTCTGGCTGCGGTGGCCAGAGAGAAGGGGGGACGGGAATCCTCCAGGGGTCCAGGCGCTGCTCAGCTCGCAATGTAGCCTGACAAATCAAGTGGGTAAAACCCATTAATTAGCAGTTTTGGAAACAGTTGCAAAGTTAATTATTCCGTTTTCTGATGAAAGAAAGCTAATTTTTGGCATTTACACCGACAGTGACATGAACTAACATTTTTCGAGTTGACATCCCTCAAGATAAATGATGTTGTGAGGCATTTGTGCAAACATCCTGACCCACGGCGCTCTGACAGAGACTGCGGTGGGCGCCTTCGCTACCGTTTTTGCCCAGTAAATTTCAGGGGGTGGGCGAGCCAAGAAAGTATCTGGTGGGGGGCGTAAAAAGGAGAAAGCTGGTGACATACAGAGAAGATTCAAAGCTAGAGAGAACATTTGCATATCCAGAAGGCTTTGCTGTAATGGAGAGAGCAGGGGAGTTCGTTAACATCTCTGTCCATCCATCTGTCTGTCTGGGGTGAGAGTCTCACCCAGAGGAAGGACCTAGTTTTTCCATCTGGTTGCTTCCAGATTCAGGTCTTCTCCCCAGACCTTGCTTCTGAATACAAGGCCGATGTACCCAATTTTCTGCTGGATGGTTTCACTAGACATCTTGGAGGCATCTCAAACTCACTTTGTCCCTAGGAACTTACTGCTCCCCTGCCCTTGTCTTCCTGCCCCTAAGTCTTCCATTCAAGGAAGCGACAGCACCGTCCCTCCACGTGGTCAGGCCAGAATCATAGCCAGCATCCCTGATATTCCCCTTGCCCTCACTCATTCCGACCATCCGCCTTACCGGCGAGGTCTGCCAATAATAAAACCTTGGGCACATGCCCCAGACACGGTTCCTCCTTTTGCATTTGCCACCAGCACCCTGGTCTGTGTAAATAACCACCATCCCTGCAAACTTACTGCCAGCCTGTAGAGACACCGCGAGAGCCACACACGAAGATTTACATTTCCTTGCTGCCACATTAAAACAAGGAGACAGAAACAGGTGAATTTAACTTAAAGCCTTTCTTTAGGCTGACAACTTTTATTTTTTCAGAACAGTTTTAGGTTCACAAAAATAAGCAGTGCAAAGTACAGAGATTTCCCATCGATCCCCTGTCTCCCCCCGTCCCCACCGACCCCTTGTCCCCCCGTTAATGCCCATCCCCCTCCAGTGGTACGTTTGTCACACCCCACAGACCTGTGTTGTCACATCATCTCAAGTCGGTTCTTGACATCAGGTTTCACTCTTGGTGTTGTACATCCTGTGGGTTTGGACCAACATACAGTGACACACATCTATCCTTAGAGTATCATACGGAGTAGTTCCATGGCCCTAAAGACCCTCCGAGCTCCACCCAGTCCTCTCTTCCTCCACCCTGGTCCATGGCATTTCCCACCAGCCCGAGAAGACGAAGGGGACTCCCTCCTCCAGCCCACAGGGCCTTGTGAGATCTGGTCCCTGCCTACTTGCCCACCTACCTCATGCTGCTCTCTGCTCCGTACATCCAGTGATCTTGGCTTTTCTTTCAATTCTTTTTTTTTTTTTTTTAAAGATTTTATTTATTTGACAGAGAGAAACACAGCGAGAGAGAGAACACAAGTAGAGGGAATGGTAGCGGGAGAAGCAGGCTTCCCGCAGAGCAGGGAGCCCATGCGGGGCTCAATCCCAGGACCCTGGGATCACGACCTGAGCCGAAGGCAGACGCTCAACGACTGAGCCACCCAGGCGCCCCTTTTCTTTCAATTCTTTAAACTCATCCTGCCTGGTATTGCTGAAGTGTAAATTGCAGAGAGGGGGAGGGGACCCAGCCTCGGGCACCGTGCTGGCCCAGTGGCCCTGGGGGTGCGTGGGAGCCCCTGGGGGTGTGAGTGGGAGGGGATGGGTGGACTGGGTGTGCACTCACCCTTTATGGCTGCCTCCCTCTGCTCTCTGGGATGGAGCTGGAATCGTGTGCTCCGGGCAGCGTCCTTCTTAACATGGGCAGATTAATTGGAAACAGATGTCAAGTGGTGGGATTTAAACACAGACGTCTCACCAAATGTCAGCCCTTCCCCTGGGCTACGATGGTTCACTTCTCATTCTCACCAGGGAACTGGGAAAGGCCTCTTAGACGTGCTGCTGGTGTGCTTGACCCCAGCGGTCTTTTAGGCAAAAACTCCTCAAAAACTCAAAGCAGATTATGACACGAGAATCCGAATTTATGTGACAAATTGATTTGTACCGACTGTGTACAAACAAAAGGTATTCTCAGGATGGCTGACTCTTGTAGTAACCACAGAGCCCTCAGGTGGTAAGGGCGGGAGGGCATAGTCTCATTTCCGCAGTCCGGGGTGTGAAACTGAGGCCCAGAATGTGGTAGGGACTTGTTGAAAGTCACTCAGCAGGTTAGTGTCAAAGCTGGGGCTGGGACCCACAGCCAGAGACTATTTTCTTTCTCTCTTCCCTGCCCTGCCCTTCCCCTGCCCTTCCCTGCCCTTCTTTTCCCTTCCTTCTTTTTAAGATTTTATTTATTAGAGAGAGCACTATCCCCACCACGAGTGGGGATAGGGGCAGAGGGTAGGGGAGAAAAAGAATCTCCATGCTCTTCACTGAGCATGGAGCCAGGCGTGGGGCTCCAACCCGTGACCTTGAGATCATGATCTGAGCCAAAATCAAGAGTCGGATGCTTAACCAACTGAGCCACCCGTGTGTCCTGATATTTTCTAAAGTGTAGACCGGATGCTGTCTTCCTCTGCGCCGCTCAGTGCCTGGAAAGTAAACCTAGACTCCTTGGCAGGGCCTGGGAAGTACTTCCCCACCTCCCCTTCACCCCAGCCTCATCTCCCTCAGTCTCCCAGGATAAATGACCTCCCTGCATTCCTGAACATAGGCCTCCGCTGCCTGGCCCATGATGTTTCCTCCGTCTCTCTACCAATCTAGTAAACTCCTACTCACTCCTCACAACCCAAATCAGATATGCCCTCCTCTCACAAGAACCCCCAGCTCCCCAGCTAGCATTACTCTGCCCCTCTTCTGGGGTCCCACAGCATTAGGCACAGGTCACTGTAATTATTTGAATATTTCTGGTCCCCCCTCTCTCTTAAACCCCTGTGTTTTATTTTATCTGCTTCCCTGGAACTCGACATAGAACCCGGCCCACAGTGGGCACTCATTGGACATCTGTGACTTTGACATTGTCAAAGCCAATTGTTGAAAGAAAGCCTGTGTTGGCTTTCTTACTCCACTCTCCTGTACTATCTGACATCACTGAGCTCTCTTTTCTTGAGATGCCCCCTGTCTCACCAGGGGTGGTTCCCTCCAGCCTGGTTTTCCCTCCCAGCTCTCCAACTGTTTTACTTCTGTTTCCTTTCGGGATGTTCCTTCCTCCGCCTGTCTCTTCTAGTCTGTGCTATTCCAGGATTTGTCCCGGCCCGGCCCTCTCCTCTCCTCCCTGGAGAGCTTTCTCTCCTTGTGTGAAATGTCACAGGTACAGAGTCTCCGTCTATGCTCTTCCCTCTCCCTGGGACACTGTTCCCGTCATTTTGGCTCGAGCAGCTTCTTCACAACCTTCAGATTCCACCCTCGCAGAGAGTCCTTGCCTGACCACCTGAGCACCTGTCCTGAGGTTGGGCCCCGAGCAGCTGGCTGGGTGGACAGACGAACGGACGGACAGATGGATGGACGACGGAGGAAGGAGTGGGCAGGCCGGGGTAGAGCCGAGCTCAGGGGAAGTGGAGGTGCAGGCGTCTGTACCATCAGTGTGAAGAGCTCCCTGGCCTCACAGGCTGGGTGTCCCACTGCTCCACAGTCGGGAGACAGGCAGGCCACCGTGTTTTTGGGTTATTAACTCTCCTCAGTAAACTTCCAGTGAGTGTGATAAAACACTCCGCAGAATGTAGCAAGAGCTCATAAAAGCAGGATTTAGTGCCATTTTATAGATGTCAGGGCTGACTTCCACACTCAAGCTAGTGTATATTTAAAATTCATGCCTGATTCACTGCTTCGGGGAAGAGGCCTGAGGCCTGGGGGGAGGAGATGGCACGGCTCCCTGCTGACCACCCCCCCCCCAAGGTCTAACACACCTAGGGTGGGCGCTGATGTCTGAGACCTCTTGTGGGGACCAGGCCAAGACGGACTGGGCCTCCCACAACCCCGCTTCGGAGTCAGACAGACCTGTGCTTCAGTTCTGGGTGCTGACCGGCTTGCCCCATTGCTCAGGATGGATGCGAGACTTTCGGGGGTACCACCCAGGAGAGTCCCAGCCAGTCTGGATGGGTTGGTCATCCTACATCTGGATCTACTGTTTCTTTGCTCTGTCAGCTTGGGAGGACCACTTCCCTCTCAGAGCCTCGTCTTTCTTAGCTGTCACACAGGAGTGATGACCCACGGCCGGTGGTGGTGCTGTGTGTAGGTGAGGCTGTCGTCCAGTTCATGGTTAATGCATAGTTTTGGGGCTACCCTCGGCGTGCTGTGCTCGAATCATAGCCTCTTCCCAAAGTGGACTGAGCCAGTTATCTGGGCTAGGTATGGAACAACTAAACTGGCTAAAGTCAGTTACTTAATTAATCAAGTTAATTAATACAAGAGGGCATGACTGATGACCCCCCAAATCACCCCAAATAACAATGCAAATTATTTCTTGCTTCTGTCACAGTACAACTTGGGTTAGGTGGCCCCTTACAACAGCAACTCAGGGAGCTAGGCTCTTCCATTTTGTGGCTCTGTCATCCCCCAAGGTTGCCCTGAGGCTCTCTGCTGGATCCTTTGTATTTTTTTTTTAAAAGATTTTATTTTTTTATTTGACAGAGAGAGAGAGAGAGAGATCACAGGTAGGCAGAGAGGCAGGCAGAGAGAGAGAGAGAGAGAGAGAGAAGCAGACTCCCCGCTGAGCAGAGAGCCCAATGCGGGGCTCGATCCCAGGACCCTGAGATCATGATCTGAGGTGAAGGCAGAGGCTTAACCCACTGAGCCACCCAGGCGCTCAAGGATCCTTTGTATTAAGCCGAGCAAGCATGAGGATGTAGAGGGATGTTTTAGGACAGAGGCATCTACACCCATGAGCCAAATGTAGGCTCTGGTTAGTTTTGTAAATAAAGTTTAAATTTAAATAATTTATTTATTTATTTATTTATTTATTTATTTATTTATTTAAAGATTTTATTTATTTGACAGCGAGAAACACAGCAAGAGAGGGAACACAAGCAGAGGGAATGGTAGTGGGAGAAGCAGGCTTCCTGCTGAGCAGGGAGTCCGATGCGGGGCTCGATCCCAGGACCCTGGGATCATGACCTGAGCCGAAGGCAGCCGCTTAACGACTGAGCCACCCAGGCGCCCCTAAATTTAAATAATTTAAAGTTTAAATTATTTTTTATTGTGATATTCCAGCCTGTTTCTTGAATCTACAAAATGGAGATAATGTCTACTTTCTGGAATTGTCAGTACAACTAAATTGGCAATTGGCAAGAACATTGTTCTATGAGATTTTATAAAAGAAAAATCAAGTAGGGAAAATTACTTATAAAACATTAACAAAACCCGTGATATTAAAGAACAAGAAATTCTCATACTCGTGTTCATTCGATTTCCTCTGCTACTTAGTTTTTGGTTTCCTTTTCTTTGTGCTGGCCCAACTGGGTTTTGTAAATAAAGTTTTATTGGCTTTATTTACAGGCACACCCATTAGGTTCCTTATCATCAGTGACAGACCGTAGGGCCTTGCATGTTTACTTCTTGGCCCTTTGCAGGAGGTGTTTGCAGACCTTGGTTTTAGGCCTTAGGTCTGGGAGTGGTGTCCATCGCGTCTACCTATAGTCCACGGGCTACAGCTCCGTCTAATGGCCCCAAACTAGTGGCCAGGAGGAAGAATATGGAGGAACCCATGGGCATTGGCTGTTAGTGACGGTCCCCACCATACCTACCTCTCAGAGTCATTATGAAGATGTAAGAAAATAATGCCTAGGGAGTATTTTCTAGAAGGTCTGGTGCATGGGAACTCTTCCATAATGGCAACCATAGCCCCTCAGTTCTCAGGAATATATTAAGTGGCTGGGCTGCAGGATTTTGTGGGAGGACCCCCTCCTCTTCCTTGAGAAGAAAGAATTGGGTTGCTCATGTCCCTTGCTAACTAGGACGTGTGCTGAGTGCCTGGTTCCATTTCGTCTGGATTTGGGGTTATTTCCATGTGACCAGCTGGGTCAAGTATCAGGAAGGACTCAGGGATGCTTATTTGGGCCCTAAAGCTAAGGCCCTAACCAAATGTTTTTCTGATGGGTGTCGTAGCTACTGTGTGTTCCCCAGGCCTGGGCCTCAGGACATTGCTCAGTGTCAGAGGGACCCGGCTGGACGTCCATTATCTGGCTTCTACTCTCCACCCCCACCCCGAGGCTTAATATCATTTAAGAAACGGCAAGCTTGGAAAATTAAAGGAATACTCTCTATTAATCACAGTGTCTGAAAGATTATAACATTGAACATGTTATGTTATTAATGATATTTTTACTTTGTAAAGTAACTACAATAAAATTTATTTAAAGCATCAATTGAAGGTTAATTAGTAGTTAAGCTTGATATTTTAAAGTTAATTCATTAATGTGAGGGTGATTAGTCATCAATAATAATGAGGTGATTCTCGATTTAGGTTCAAGTTTGCTAAATTTTCTTCTTTTTATATTTGATTTTCATAAGGGTTGAGATCCCTAATGTATAGAAATGTGATACTGAAATCACATAGCAGAACTGTCAAGACTTTTTTTTTTAATGAGAGATTTCTTTTTGTAACAGAAATCTAGAACTACTCATCAAGAGGGATGCCTGAATGTTTCATCTTCAGGCCATAGCCTAGAGATAGAGGTCAATTCTTGTTGTAAAATTAAAACCAAAATTTAGAAAAGCACAAAACCCCAAAAACCCCAAATCAGCAATACCAGCTCCCCAGTCATGACCGAGTTAAGGGATCACCTCTCTTGGTCTTCACCAAGCTGAGTTGGTGAATTGTTTTCCTGCTGTCTTAGTGAAAAACTGTATGAATACCTTGATTATGGGCTTACCACAGCATCATGATTGTTTAAAAATCTGTGTCTGTTGAGTGTGCCTTTGGGTGCAAGTGACACACCATCAAATTCAAACTGGGGGAATTAATTATGTCAAGGAAGAAAAAGACTCAAGGAGCGGGACTCCATCTCTGAGGCTGAGTGATGCGTCAAGGGAGAGAGAACTATGAGTGGAAGGGTACTGGCTTTCCTCTCTTTAAAAAGTGGGGTCCAACCCTCCCACCCTTGAATGAACATTGGGCTTGGTGACTTGTTCCTCGCAACTGGAACACAGTGGAAATGGTGATGGGACTTCTGAGGCTGGGTCATAAAGGCCATTTCAGCTGTCCTCGGTGTCTTGGATTGCTCCCTTTGGGAAGCCAGCAGCCATGCTGTGGGGGCACCAGTCAGCTCTGTGGAGGGGCCCATGAGGAGAGGAGCTGAAGCTTCCCACCAAAATCCTGTACCAACCTGTCAGGCATGTGAGGGGCCCTCCTCACATGCCTCACAGATCTTCCAGCTCTGGTCGAACCTTCAGATGATGACAGCCTCAGTTGACATCCGGCTTCAACCTCATGAGATACCCTGAGCTGGAGCGTCCCCATCAGGCCCCTCGTGAATCCTGGCCTGGAGAAATCCTGAGACGTAATATATGGTTATCGCTGTTTTAAACCACTAAGTTTTGGGATAATTTGTTACACAGCATTAGATAGCTAATACATAGGGACAAAGGGATTGGGCCAACCTTGGTCATGTGCCCATCATCCCTGGACCCATAATAGTTGGCAGATGTGGCCACATGCGGACCAGCTCAGGAAACTCAGCTTCTCTTTCTGGAGCCTGCAATGGGTGGAAATCTTGAGAGTTGTTCGCTGTAGGGCCTGAGAGGTTGGGCTCAGGCCAGCCCTCCTCCCCCTTGATGTTGGCCTCTAGCTCTTTCTGAGTCTGACCTCCTCCCCTTCTGGCTCTTTCTTTTGAAGTGGGTAGAGAGGCTGGTCTATGTTTGACAGCCCTTGGGCCTGATCAGGAGGTGAAATAAACCAATGCATGAAATATATCACAATTCAGGCAAACCTCCTGAATTGTGGTTTGCAGCATCTGGAAAGATGCTGGGAAGCAGCTACTAGTGATGAGACTCTTCACAAGTCAGACTCCGTGGGGGAGACTGCAGCAGTATTCACCATCCACTGTGGTGTCCTCCCCTCTTTCATCCCTTTCCCTGTCCTGACACGGAGCAGGTTCTATGTCTGTTTTACATCATGTCCAGAAATGCTACTTTCTTTCTTTGCTTCTGTTGCGGATGGTGTCTGTGTTTCATAAATCCATTCTCACGGCGCGTCAAGGGTCAGATGGTCAGGTAACGAGTTCAGCAGTTGGACAAATCCCAGCTCTGCCAAGTGCTTGCTGTGGAGACTTAAGGCAATTCACTCAACTTTCTAGAGCCGTGCGACCTCCGTCTGACTGATGGGGTAATAATGACACTCACCCAGAGTTACTACCAGTCCCCAGTCCGGGGTGGGCTCCTGTAGGCAATGCGCCTTGTGTACTTGTTGGAATGTTGGTGGTCATTGTGCTGGAATTGTGTTGGAATGTTGATGTGTCATAAGAAAGGGCTCAGCGGTCTGTCAGGTGAGTTTGGGAAGCCCTGGGAGGATCTAGTTTGTCTACTGGGGGATTCCTCAGAGCCCCGAATCAGCTGACGTTCATCTCCGTCCTCTAAGAAAGCTGTTGTTACAGGCTGTGCTTTCTTAGTGCATTTGACCGTAGAATTCTATGTTCATTGCCTCAGCTCTGTATTTGGGGAGCCACTAGGGGCCACACATGTCCTGTGGTAGGCTCATATGTGGTACTTCTTAATCTTTTTAAAAAAGATTTTAATCAATCAATCAATTTATTTATTTATTTGAGTGTGAGCAGGGGAAGAGGCAGAGAGAGAGAGAGAGAGAGAGAGAATCTCAAGCAGATTCCCTGCCGCGTGTGGAGCTGGACGCAGGCTTAATCTCACGACCCTGAGATCATGACCTGAGCCGAAATCAAGAGTAGGAAGCTTAACCGACCGTATCACCCGGTATCCCTCTATGTGGTCCTTCTTTCACTTCAGGGCTGGCTCCCCCGATTGAGGTGGAGGGAAGCCCCTCCTTTCCTCCTGTGTTGTGCGAATTCTGGGCAACAGTAGGCTTAGCGATGCCTCACGTGTGCCCTCGTGTATCTCCCACTGGGTGCAGGGCTTCATAACGTGCCAGGAGTTTCAAGAGGAGCCTCTGGCATTCTGGTCCCCAGGGCGAGCGTGGAGATGCACCCAGAAGGTAGTCTTGAGGGGCCCTGGCACGTGTGAGGTCACCGTGTCCTTCTTACATCCCGTGCCTTGCAATGCCATTTGTCCCCGAAATGAAAGTCATCTCAGTGATGAAATGAGCAGCACTTTTCTGAATGAAAGACACCGTCCTCTTTCACAGGCCGATGACGTAGCTTACTGAGCGGCCCCTGATGTGTGGGGCCTTTCTTTACCTTGCTCAGCGACTGGACAGACGGGTGTCAGGGCTGAAGAGGGCTCTGACAAAGATAGGCCGGCACATGGCCGTTTCCTTCTCTCAAAGAAAACAGCCTTTCTCCCGGCTACAGGGATGCAAGGCTGTGTTCCTTTCTGTGGTAGGTTCTGGACCCCGTTGTCCTTGGCTGTCCGGTGTGTGGCCCCCTCTTACGCCATTGGTGACAATGTCCTCCCCCTGGACGGAGGCCTCAGACGCGGGCTTGTCTGGCTGCACAGCCGCAGCGTGGAGCTAGTTTGGGATTTCCAGTGCTGGTGGGCCCTCTCGGGATGAGCAGAGCCTCCGAGCTGCCATTGTTGGCCCCATTTTGGGAAATCTGATGGAATCTTTGGTTTCTCTCCCCAGGGAAACACAACCCAGAGTAGCCTGGCGTTTGGGGTAAAAACCCTTGCGTTAGGGCACCATGACTCTCCTTACTTACTTTTTCTGCTTCCTGTTTGGCTTTGTCCTCTTTCCCTTTAGAATGGCACGCAAGGTGCCAGTGCCGTTGGGGCAGTGATGGCGAGTTCCCGTGTCTGGGGTCGGCTCTCCTGGCGGTGACAGCCTGGGTGACAGGGGTAACGGAGCCTGGGATGGGGCGAGCCAGGGCTGGAGGGGGGGATGGGAGAGGTGAGGATTTGGGGAGCAGGGGAGGGAAGGAGAGGGCGGGGGAGGGGAGGGGTGAGCAGGTGGGAGGCCAGGGGCAGCGGGAGCAAGGGTCTTTGGCTGGGGGGCATTCAGGAGAAGGTGACATGTGAGTGACGCCCGGTGGCTTAAGAGAGAAGAAGCTGGCAGCCTGAAAGGGAGGGAGACAGAAAGCAGGGCTCTTCAATATGGGCATTCATGTCTTGGTGACAGCGGCCATTTATCATGGCCTGAATGGGAGCGCAGGGCCCAGTGTGCCGCCAAAGGCCTCTGGTTAAAGTTTTACCTGAGTGTGAAAGGGGCTGGGGCTTCCCCAGGCTGCGGAGGCAGCCCCCGGGGGCCCATCTGTTTGGAGCAGAAAGACTCTGGCGCTGGAGGAGGGGCCATGGGACAGGACGTTTCCGGGTGCGGGGACACCTCCAGGTGTCCCAGGCCAACAGGGGAAGAAGGGGGCTGCCTCACATGGGGACGTGGAAAGGCCTGCTCCAGGCACCAAGTCAGGAGCCTGACCCCCACATCAATCTGTGAGCCTGCTCGGGGCGGGGGGTGGGGTTGGGGTTGGGCAAGTCAGGACGGGGGCACATTTTGGGAGGTGATGTCACCGGTGCCCAGCTCCGTTTTCTTTTTTTTTTTTTTAAATATTATTTAGTACTTGCCACGTGTCAGGCACCTTATATATAAATATACACATGTATTTAGTTAGGGTGATGACCCCGATTTGTTGCCCGGGAAGCAAGGGGTTCATCGGGTACAGGACTTTCAGTGCCAAATCTGGGATAGTTCCGGGCAAAACAGGACAGACGGGTATTGACCTGCAGGTTAACTTGAACATTAATTTGGTTGCTCTCACAGCAGCTCTTGGAAAGAGGCAACGCATCTACCTCCGTTTATGAGTGAGGAGCTGGGAGTAAGAGGGAAGCGATGAGCTGAGGCGACAAAGCCCCGGAGCAAGAGAGCTTGGGTCTGGTTTCCAAGTCTGAGCTCCCAGCCCTCCCCTGTGCTGTCCCCTCCGGGGCCTGGAGGAATCCCTGTGTGCTGAGCGGGTTTTGTGAACTGAAAAACCAGGATGAGGAGGTCCGATACGTTCACTCTTCAATGTGGAAGTCTTTAGGGTCGTGTGTTTAAGACGGGGGCTTGTCCTGGATGTTTTGGTGGGTCTGGTCCACAGAGAGGCTGGCAGTGGGGAGCGAGTCCTGGGGGCTTCCAGGGCCTGGGGCCTGGTGTTTGTCTAGGAACCGAGCTAATGACCCCAGAGGTACTTGCCGAGATTCTCAAGCTAGTAGGGACCAGAGCGGGAGGTCAGGGAGGAAGCTCATGTTGGAACTTGCAGTCCAGGACGCTTGGCCAAGGGGCCCCGCAGCCCAGCCACAAGCAGGCACCGAGGTGATGGTGGATGAGTGGGGACCGGGGAGGAGCCTGTGTTCCTGGGAAGGAACGGCTTTGGCCCATTTTCCATCCTGGGTGGTGGGATAGCTCGGCCATCCCCTGTGCCAGGCTCCTTGCAGAGAGACGATGCTAATCTAGACCCTGGAAGTCAGATCTGCTGCTAAGAGGCCATTTGGGAGAAAAATGAAATCCACCCCCCCAATATTCCCCTTTTGGAGTCCTGTAGGTTGTACTGATGCAGCAAGAATTTTTCTGGTTATCAAGTTCACACCCAACACTGTGGGCTGAGGTCTCAGTCCTGGAAAGATAAGAGGAGTGTGTGTGTGTGTGTGTGTGTGTGTGCTTGGCGAGGGTGGAGCAGACGTGGGTGCTGGAGGACCTCTTGTTTCTTTAAAGGGACCAGCACATGGTCCCCACGGGACCATGGGATGATTAGTGCTCTCCTGGCCCATCCCAGAAGCCTAGCCATTGAGGCCTGGCTGACCTGGGCTTCCACCCCAAGCTGACTTCTGTCTCCTGCGACCCCATCTCAGATCCTCCCAGAAGCCATGATCATTGGCCCATTCCAGCCCCAACCCAGACTCCTTGCCTCTCTGTACGACGGCGGGACCTTGCTGGGCTTGGTAATCGCACTTGGAGAAGCCACGTGGTAATGTCCCAGAGCTGGCTGATGGGGCATAAGTGATGGGAACACAGAGGTCTTGGGTAGCCAAGAGAAGGGCCACCAGTCAGAGGTACGAACCTCCCCAAGGGGCCAGGTGGTGGGGTGTTCTGAGAAGCATGTGATGGGGGAGGTTGGAGGGGGGCATTAAGCAGGAACGCGGGGCCAGTGCTGCTCACCTCCCCCCTCCCCCCAATAGAATCATCCATTCAACACACGCAGAGCTCTCACGCTGATTCCTACTCTGTGCTTGCTCTGGCTTCAGGTCAGCGTACACCGGAGGGAGTACCACATGGTCCCTGATGCGTGGGGCTTGGGACTAGAACATGAAAGTGACGTCTTGTGGTTTGTGCGGGGACGTTGATACAAGGGGCGCTGAGGTAGTGAAGGGCAGGGGGTCTGGGAAGGCCTCTCTGAGGAGGAAATGTGCAAGTGAGGCCTGAGGGTGGGCAGGAGCCAGCCGGGGAGGAGTCAAGCCAGCGTCCAGGCAGAGGGGAAGCCCGTGCAAAGCTGCTGAGCATGTGAGGTTAGAGCCCAGGGAGTGGCCTGCGGCCTGGGCTGGAAGGACAGGTGGGGACCCCGTCCTTCAGGGCCACGGGCTATGATGAGCAGGTGGGCTGAGTGGGTGTCTTGTTTCATGGAACAGTCTCCGTGAGTGTCTGGCTGGATCTCAGTGCTGGCATGAAAC
>CM053610.1:14722947-14739475 GCA_028646535.1 Procyon lotor
CTTCAGCAAGGCTCCAGGCTCAGGCTTCCCTGTGAGGCTCAGCAAACACAGAGCGTCCATCTGCGCGGGCATTTTGCAGATGCCTCGTATGCAATGCTCACTCAACCCTGGAAGAAAGGGACGGGCCTGCTCAAGGGGTCTTAGCCACAAAGTCTGCTTCCGAGGCCAGAGAACCCCAGGAGGTGATGTGGGGCCTCTTGGTCCCTGGGCTAGTGGGCGGGTGTCTTCTGAGTTGTTTTCATCCATTTGTTCCAAGCTAGGAGCCAGCCTCCTCTGGAGCTCTTAGGAGGGATCCAGATTAATCTTTATGAATAACTTAATAAGTATTCATCCTCATGAGGCTCCTGATGTGGCAAGGCTCAGAGTTTGGCTGCTTCCATTCCTCTTCCCATACCTGCTTTCCACAGCCACTCAATCTGGGCCCAGGGATGGGAGGTGGGGTTTTCCCATCCAAAGAGCCTTGTCCCTTCTCTCTGGTTGTTGGGCAGGTGGGGTTGCCCAGGGCTGTCAAGGCATTTTTAGCCAACACTTCAAAGCACACTGGGACCCTATTGTGGGTTGAATTGTGTCCTCTCCCCGCCCCCAACACCCCCTGCCAATGTTGAAGCCCTGATTTCCAGTACCTGTGAATGTGCCTCATTCAGACCCTGGGTCTTTGCAGATAATCAAGTTGAAACAAGGTTATTAGGGTGGGGACTGATCATATATGACTGTATCCTTGTAAAGAGGGAATTCGGATACAGAGACATGTACAGAGGGAAGACGGTATGAAGGGAGAATGCCAAGGGAGGTTTGAAGGTTTGGCATCTATAAGGCAAGGAACATCAAAGATTGTCAGTGGACAACCAGAAGCTGAAGGAAAGAGAGGCCTGGACCACATTCTCCCTCAAAGCTTTCAAGAGGCACCAGCCCTGCCTGTGCCTTGATCATGGACTCTAGAACAGTTAAGTTTCTGGTTAAGCCCCTCAGTTTGTAACAGTCCTGGTAATGGATACAGGACTCAGGGGTGGGGTGTAGGCAGGGCAGAGGAATAGAGAGCTGTGGGTGGTCACCAGGATCCTCACTCTGACAAATGTCCCAGGGCTGTGGGTGGTGGGACAGGCCTGGCCTGAGCCGATCGAGCAGTCATCTTTGTGGATGGGTGGCAACCAGAGTCCCTACATTGAGATGACATGCCTTCCCAGGTGGATGGCCTGCTGAGGAGTTCTTGGAGGAGTCTGGACCAGGAATCCAGCTATAGATGATGGGGGGAGGAACCAACCCCAGTCTGGGGGGAGAGGGCTGGAGGACCTGGTCCTGGGCTGAGCACTGGAGCAGAGACATCTGGGGCTCACCAGTGTCCATCTACTGTGCTTATCAAGAATGTTCTAAGGCTCCACTGGGAATGTTCTAGCTCTGTTTCCTCTGCCCTTTGGTTCTGACTAGTTACTGCCAGTGGAATATAGAAGTGCTAGGATCACCTCTGAGTTGATCACCTCTGAGGTTGTTACAGCGGAGTGAGCATTCTGAACACATCCTCTCTTTTCCTTCTGGGGTTCAACTCTCCAACTACAGAGGTGAGATCGCCTTGGGTGACCCTCTCTTTCCCAGATAAGAATCTCTTCCCAATAAGATCTTTCTTCCGAGAACCCCTGGATTCCCCAAGAGAAGCTGGGGGCCCCAAACCTGACCTTGGAGTCTCTTTGATTTGCAAGATTGCTTATTTCCATTTTAAAGGAAATATTTCTAATTAAGGTAACCAAAACCCATGTGCTATTTTTGGGTGCAACTTTTTTTTTTTTGGTAAGATAATTTGTGCTAATTAGATGTAAAAATTATTCCTGGGAAAATTATATAATTTACATGCAATTTACAAAATAGGGCTTTGATATTATTTGTGCTGCTACTTTGCTGTGAAGTTAGTAACCAGCATAAACACTGGACCTGGGTGAATGTGTTCAAGGGAGAGCGGCCCAGAGGTTCCTGATGTGAGGCGTGTGGCTCTCTGGGTGATGGAGACGCCAGGTTCTCACCGTGGAGGCCCATTCTCCCCAGGGGCAGCCGTGGCAGGGCTAGCTGACCCCAGCCATGCCCCATTGGGGCTGGATTGCAGTTTCAGGATGACTCCTACGTGGCTTTCCACATAGTACCCAGATGAGAGCAAGGCCTCTTGGAAGGTGCTTTAGGGGGAAGGGAGGGAGGCCATTGGGGGTGCAGAGAGGCCTCCAACCTGGGAGGTTTGATTAGTGACTTGGATGAGGGCCATAGGTCATGAAGCACACTGGTAGGTAGAGGGTGTGAGATTGGGAGGGATAGTCAACGGGGTGGAAGACAGGCTCCAACCATCTCTAGGCAGGCGGGAGCTATGTTCCAGCCTCACAGGAAGAAATCTAACAGGTGCATCTGGAAAATCACCCATTAGGTGCACAGTGGGAGAAGATGACACCCAGCAGCAGCCTATCCGTCAGGTCCAATCGGGAGGCAGAAACCACAGCGGGTATTTTAACAGCAAGGGTTTCATAGAAAGGATTGGCGGTCATCAGAAAACTGAGAAGGAGAAAACGAAACACCAAGGCATCACGGTTTTGTGTGTGTGTGTGTGTGTGTGTGTGTGTGTGTGTGTGTGTGTGCCCCAGTTTTAGAAGCTGGGAGAACGAGCCTCAAGGAGCTGGGGGCTCAGACCTCCCAGGAGGAAATGCCAGCTGGCGAGGGCTGTGGGAGGGGACACCAGGAGACAAGCTCTGTAAATGGGGGAAAAAAACCCCACCAACTGGATTGGGGTTTTGTAACTGGGGTGAAAGGCTGCTCCTGGGGTGAAGCAGCGTGCTGGGTGATGCGACCAGAGGAGAGTTAAGGTTGACCGCGGACGTGAGTGCCTTCTCTACCCCCTCAGGCCGCAGGGGAGAGACGGAGCCCACTTGATCTGGATGGATCCAGGCGGGGAGCGGTCGGGGAAGGCTCCGGGGAGGCAGGTTCCAGGTTGGGATAAAGAAGACTTGGCTTCCCTTAACAAAGAAAAAGAAAACCTGACCTTTCTCTCTGATTTTGGAAGCAATGCCTGTTACCGTAGAAAATAGAACATAGAGGTTACTGAGATGTCAGCTGGGGTGCAGGGAGAGACGTTATCTCCCAGAGTTCCAGGGGAAATGAGTGGACCCCTCCCTCCCCAGAGCAAAGGACACTCAAAGCCTCTGTGTATTCATTACCCTCTGGTTTATGCTCTCCGAGCCTCCTCAGAGCTAGCCCTTGTGTGCATCAGGGATTTCTCCAAAGCCCGTTCTTTCCCAGAGGAGTTTGGCACCAGCTCTTAAGATAATTACATTTTTTCCACCTTGTTGCATATAGAAAAGTTTAAAGAAGCAAATAAAAATCATTTGTAATTATACCTTCCACAGATGACCACTGTTAACCTTTTGGCCTTTCTTCCCTTGTGCAAATGTATTCATTTTGAAGATAATTGGGATCACAGTGAATATTATAATTTTGTATCTTGCTTCCCCGTCTCCCATCACTTAATACACGAACATTTTCCAAAGGCTGATATGCGTTTTTAGAAATCTCTTTTTGCTATAGTGGCCCAGGATGTGGTTCTTTGGCTATTGTCACAAATTGTTATGTGATATTTTGTTGTAATGGGTTTTTTTTCTTTGATGACTAGTTTTCTTATTGGTACCTTTGTACATAAATCTTTGTGCACATCTTTGAACATTTCCTCAGGATAGAACCTCAAAGCAAGATAACTGGTTCAAGTGATACATTAAAAACACCTTTTATTAGGGAAAAAATTTCAAATATATGTTGGGGAGAGTTGTGAACAGGACACCCTGTGTTATCATTCAGCTTTCACGATTACTGACATCCTTTCACTTTTTTTTTTTTTAATATTTATTTATTTGACAGAGGGAGAGAGATCACAAGTAGGCAGAGAGGAAGGCAGAGAGAGAGGGGGAAGCAGGCTCCTCTCTGAGCAGAGAGCCCGATGCGGGGCTCGATCCCAGGACCCTGAGATCATGACCTGAGCTGAAGGCAGAGGCTTTAACCCACTGAGCCACCCAGGTGCCCCCATCCTTTCACTTTTATCTATCCCTTCCTCATTTGTTGTTGGAATGTTTTGAGGCTGGTCCTGATGTTGTATCATTTCCCCTGTAAAAGTTAAGTTTTACTTAATAACTTCTCGCGGCATAACCAGGATGCCATTTGCCCATCTAAAAAAAAATGGACAATAATTCCTAAATATCATCTAATATCTGGCTGGGTCAAGTTTTCGCCAACGATCCCAAAAACATCTTCCCACAGACAACTCGTTCGAATCAGGATCCAAACAAAAGTCCACGTTTTGCGTTTGGCTGATGAGTCCTGTAAATCTCTCTTCGTCCGTACTGCCTCTCTCTCTTCTGAGACCATGCTCTTCGTGTACTGCAAAATCTGGCGTAAGTCAGAGTTTTCCGGTTCTCAATACATATCAGAAAACGGATTTCCAGGAGGGTTGTGACAGTTTGTGCCTCTGCCAGCAGCGTGAGGGAGCACTCAGCTCAGCATCAAACGTTGTTGTTACACTTTTTAAAAATCAACTTCATAGATGAGAGCTGACACCTTACAGTAGCTTTAGCTGGCATTTCTATGATTAGGAACATGATGGAACATTTTTTCCCCACATGCATATTAGCTGTTTGTGTTTCTTCTTTTGTGATTATCTCCTTCGACCTTTGCCCCCATTAAAAAGTGGTCTTGATTCTCCCGCTCGAGTCCATAACACAGAGAAATTTCAAGTTTTTAGGCAGTCATGTTTGTTTATCTTTTCCTCTATGAATCTTCTATCGTTTGCATCCTTAGAAAATCCTTTCTGTACCCCCAAATCCCATTCACCTACATTTTTTTCTTGCTTGATTTTTACTGTTTTTAAGTCCATTTGAGATCCCATATAATTAGGTCATTGAGCTCGTGTCGTGGATTGAATAAGTCTTCGTTTCTTTGCTAGTTTGTGATATGCCTTTATCATGCCCTAAATTCATTTACACACACACACACACACACACGCTGGTCTGTTCAAGAACTTGGGCGATCAGGAGTTCTCTGGGGTCTTGAGTGGTGCTGAGTTCCCTGTGATGGCAAGTGAGCAAGAGGATAAAACACCACACCGGGCTGGGATCTTCTGCCTCCGGCCGTCTGGAGCTTTCTGATTTCCCTGCTCTCGAAGGCTGGTGCACCCACCATCAGCTCCAGGAGGCAATGATAATCCTCCTTCCTTTCCCTCCTTCTGCTCTTTCTGCCTCCAGGACAGACCTTCAGACTCCTGTTCTGTCGGGGCTCACAGCAGGCAGGGGTGGTGCAGCCAGGACCTCACCAGGGAGGTTGGACCCAAAGGACCTGAAGGCCACTCCCAGCTGGTTGTCCAGTGCTCACACTGCAGACCCGCATGGTGACCGCACTCTGGACTCATTTCCGGGGAGAAGCGGGCTTTGTCTGCTCTCCCAGATACCCTTGGTCCTCATAGCATTTCCCCAGTTTACAATCACAGCCGATTTTGTTGTTTGCTTCCTCACTGGGCTGTAAGCCCCCAAAGACAGAGGTCCTGGAGTCCTGTGTCTGACACATGGCAGGGACCGAGGAGTTGAAAAAAATGGATGACCGTCCTTTGGAACTGGCGGGTGGTGGTTATGGTGACTTCATAATCTAAGCAAAAATGAGAGACTGTCAT
Source organism: Procyon lotor (assembly GCA_028646535.1). Taxonomy (NCBI): domain Eukaryota; kingdom Metazoa; phylum Chordata; class Mammalia; order Carnivora; family Procyonidae; genus Procyon; species Procyon lotor. The sequence goes on from CM053610.1 coordinate 14,728,625, forward strand.
TTGACCAGAACAAATGCTCTTTTGGGGACAAAGGGACAGCGTATCTGAGATTGAGGTCCATCCCAGAGAACCCAGCACAGCTGGCCTTCGCAGAGAGGGCTGAGTCTCCCGAATCTCAGGTCTGTGTGGAGCTGTGAAAGTCGCCCATTTTGACCCTGATCTGACACCTGACCTCCAGAGCTGATTATTTCTCCTCTCCATGAGCACATTCCCGACAAAATGGGGTCGGGAGACATTTGCATCCAAACCACCAAGCTCTTTAAATGCTGGGGCCCGGAGGCCCGATGGGTTTATTAGATTATCATTGCGGAAGTTAATAAAGAATTAATTTCTCTTCATGTGACATCCAAAGGCAGTTATTTCAGGAGCCTGTCCATTTACACAAAGCCAAGTATTTGTCAAGTGTCAGAGGCAATTCCCAGGTCCCAGCCCCCCCTCAATAATTCTGGATTAGGGACAGCCTGAAATGACATTACACAAATTTTCTTTCAAGATGCATTGAGCTCTGGGGACCACTCAGGAATTTCAGGTTCCTGAAGGTTATACTGTCAGCAAAAGGGCTTGGGGGTGGGGAGTGGGGGGGTGGCTGGAGTCACTGCAACTTTCCAGCTGGGCCAGCTCTGGAGGGGGGAAGCTTGCGGAGGGGAAGGGAGGAAGCCATGGACTGCCATTAGTCCGTGGGGGCCCACTTCGCCTCCTGAAAACAACTTACTTATAGCCATTTGTATCGCAAACCTTGCGCCCAGCTTGATGGCTTTTCCTTGTTCTTTGCTCAGGGCCAGGGAGGGGCCGTGGCCCGCTGGGATGGCAGGACTGGCCCATGTCACCTTGTGGCAATATATTAGGGAAGGTCAAGGCACCATCAATACTTGTCTTGGAGTTAAGTGCTGGGAAGAGGAGGGCAGTGCGGGGGCCGACTGACTACTAGCCCCTAAAAGCAAGTGGTCCAGCAGCTGGGCACCCCTTGGAGCCACGGGGCGGAAATCTTGGGCTGGGCAGGCGGGAGGGGAACCTGAGTCCGGTCCAGTTGCTGGTGTGGCATCTGGAGGCTGGTGTGGAACAGCCCAGACCTCTTGCCAGAACTCCGAAGACACTTGCCCCTGGAGGTCAACAGGCCCCTCAGACTCTGCAGGTCCCAAAAGGAACCCTGCATCTTGATGACCTCCCCAGCCAGGTGGAGCTTCTCCCTCTTCCTCCAAGTGCACCAGGCTCTTTCAGACTTTTGTGCGATTCTCTTTCCTAGGAATGGCTCCCCTTTCCTTCCCTGTTTGTTGTTTAAAGAGCTAGTCCAGGTGTCACCTCCTCTGTGAAGCCCTTCCTGACTACCTCAGGAAGAGTCAAAGTCCCCTGCCAAGCCACAGTTGGGTATGCAAATTAAGGACCTCCACCCCACTTCCCCTGGGGTCACATGTTTTGGCAAATGGAAAGTGCCCAAGTGTGAACCAGAAGATGGTGTCTTTTCTCTGTGCCCTCCCCACCCCTCAACATGGCCATAGTCCCCACAATGGCTCATGGTTCGGTAAGAGGAGTGTGGGCTAAATTTCTGCTCTGATGACCTTCTTAGCTGATTATGTTTGGGTAGTGCGTGACCTGGACAACCACCCACGGCAGCCCTCCTCCTTCATCGGAGACTCTACATGCCCCTCTGCCTAATTGTGTAACTGTGTGTATTAGTTTCCTATAGCTGCTATAACAAACTACCATAAACTGAGTGGCTTAGAATAACACAGATTTATTCTCTTACAGTTCTGGAGGTCAGAAGTTTGAAATGGGTCTTCCCGGGCTAAAATTAAGCTGTTTGCAAGGATGCATTCCCTCGGGAGGGTCTAGGAGAAATTCTGTTGCCTTGCCTCTTCTGGCTTCTAGAGGCCACCTGAGTTCCTTGTCCCTTCCTCCACGTTCAAAGCCAGCTATGTAGACCTTCATGTCTCCCTGCCTCTGACCACTGCTTCTGTCATCACCCTTTTCTTCTGACCTCGACTCATCCGCTTCCCTCCTTTACTCATAAGGAATCTTGTGATTATGCCAGGCCCACTCGGATAATCCAGGGCTATCTATCTCAGAATCCTTCACTGAATCCCATTTGCAAAGTCCCTTTTGCAAACATATCCACAAATTCTAGGGGTGAGGCTGCAGACATCTTTGGGGGCCATTATCCAGCCTAGCCTACCACGTGATCCCATATATCAAAATGCTTTCTTCCACTTACTGTAAAATCCCCGAGAGCAGAATCACAGTTTGCTCAGCATAAGCGTCTCGAGAATGTGGATCAGATGCACGGGGCACTCCCAAGGACCTCCTCTGGGAGACAGGGGGCAGTCCTCCTGCATGCACATGGCTTTCCCCAGAGGGTTGGTGACAGACCTGTATGGCTTACTGAGCAGTGCATCCTGCAGGGGACACCTGGAAACATCTGGAGACAGTTTTGGTTCCCAGAGATGCTCCTCAATTCCTAGAGGGCACGTGGGCATTAAAGACTTCTCCAGCTCCTGAAGTCTATGGGGCCGAGGTTGAGAAATCCTGGTTTACACCAGGACTGTGTGGCTGGAGACCCCAGGAGGGACCTGTGGGCTGGCACCGTGCTGGAGATCTCAGTGCGTCCCATGCTGTACTCGACGGGCTTAGCCAGCTCCCATGTGCAGGTGAGGAGAGAGAGAACTGGCGGAACCACACCCACTCGGGTTTTATAGTCAGTCCCCGATGGGGTCGGATTTGAAGCCAGGTCCCCTGACCCACCTTGTGGGCAGGTAGAGGAAGGAACCCGAGTGCCTCCCTCCCAGCACACCGGGCCTGCTGGCTTCCCTCCTCCTTCTCTGCTTTCCTGATCTCGCTACTCCACTGAATCCCCCCTCCCTGTGCCACACGTGTCCCCAGATTCAGTGCCATTGCCCCCTTTTCTGCTCTCCCCCAGTTACCTTGATTGCTTTCCCTGGGGGTTAGCGCTCCGACCTTGGCTGTAGCCAACTCCGCTTTCCTGACCTCTGGTCTTGCATTTCGCACCTGTTCTGCCTATCGGAATGACCACCACTCAAAGATCTTCTGTGGCACCGTGACGGCCACCTAAGTCCAACATTCAAGCCCCGCTCTGGCCAAATGGAAATGCTTGCTTTTCTGCACACCCACTTTGCATGTCCTCAGTCTCTTTTCGTTTCCGAGCTCTTCCCCCCCCTCAACCCTCACCCCGAATAGCATCCCTTTTGTTCCTCCTCTTTATCCCCCTGGTGCCTTTGGGAGCGGCATAGGTTTGGCCTCTAGCCGGCGGGTCAGCTTGCGGTTTGGGGAGAAGTAGGAGGTTGATTAAATAATCAAGAATTTTGTTGACTTATTTGGCCCGTGTTTACAGGGCACTGCTGTGTCACCGGCACGGGGCGGGACTGGGGGGCAGATGGAGGTGCCCGAGAACGTTGTCTCAGTTGTCGGAAAGCTCGCAGCCTCCAGGGGAGACAGATACAGAACAGCTAATTTTGCAATCCATTATTTAGTTTCAGTTGGGCTTAGGGTGCCGAGGAGAGGTTTGGGGTGGGGGCTGCTGCTGTGGGGGTCTGGTCGGCAAAGTCTCCCCGAGGAGGTGACATTTGGGCCCAGGACCCAGGGGTCATTGTCTGGACAGAGTCAGCTTGGGCAGAAGGAGGGGCTCTCTGTCCAGGAGGGCAGGATGGCCGGGGTGGTGTAAATCAGGAAGACCTCTGCCAGGCCCCCTGAGCCCTCTGGAAAGGTTACCCCGAGCTGTGCTTCCTGGCCAGGCTTGCTCAGATGCTATTAATCCGGCTTCCAGGAAAGGCATCAGGGTGGGAGGGGGTTGGGGGTGGGAGGAATGGGAGGATATGAGGGTGGGGGTCAGCTGGACTGAGGAAGAGCCCAGGGATGCCAGGCGCGATCTTGCCATTGTCATGTCTGGCCCAGTTCTTCCTCTTACCTGCGGTGTGACCCAGGGACCCGCGTTTCTAGCTGCCCACGCCTGTGCTTGGGGCCCTCATCGCAGACTGCAACTGTACATTTACTTGCGTGATTGATGAGTGCCTGCCTCCCTGCCAGCTATGAATTCGTGGGGCAGACTCCAGATGTTCACCGTACCCCCAGCACCTTCTGCCGGGCCTGGCGGGCATGCCGTACACATCTGCATCCCCAAATGAGCCAGGATTGCTGGGGCTCACCTCTCCTGTGGCCCAAAGGGAGGCTACTGTGGGCTGAATTATATACCCTCTCATTCATATGCTGAAATCCTAACCTCCCAGCCAGCAGTAACTCAGAATGTGGCTGGATTTGGAGATCATGTCTTCAAACAGGTGATTCAGTTAAAATGAGGTCGTGACAGTGGGACCTAATCCCATATGCCTGGTGTCCTTATAAAAAGGGGAAATTTGGATACACACATGCACAGACACACACACACCCACAGACACACACACACACAGACACAGACACACACACATACAATGCCATGAAAGGCTGGAATCATGCAGCCACAAGCCAAGGAGCCCCTGGAAGCTGGGAGAGAGGCCCAGGACAGACCCTTCTTGGGCATCTTCAGAGAGGCCTTGGCCTTGCTGACACCTTGACCTTGGACTTCTAGCCTCCAGAGCTGTGAGACAATGAAGATTTGTCGTGGAAGCCACTCAGTTTGTGGTCCTCCCTTCCGGCCGCCCTGGCACACACCTCCAGTGCCCTGGGCCTCTGGTTGCTAACCCTGCCTCTGGTTGCTAACTCTGGTTGCCTCCGGTCTGGGGCCTCAGCTGGCTCAGGGTGGCAGGAACTGTATTCGTGAGGAAGGCTGAGTCCCTGCTTTCGGGAGGTGGAAAGGTCTCATGCTTTCCGTCAACCGTCCTCCAGGCGTGGTCTGGGCAAAGCAGGGTAAGGCTTGGCTGAAGGACCCTCTTCTTCCTAGCATCTGGATTTGCAAATCAAAGGATCTCTTCCAGGCAAGTTCCTGAGCGGCGCGGGGGGCCCGAGTGACAGTGTCATTCTCCAGGCCCTTGGAGGCCTTGCTTGGACGGATTTCGGGGGTCAGGGAGGTGGCCGGAAGGGAACCTCAGCCAGCAGACAGGAGTGAGGTGCATTTCAAAGGGGCTTGCCCCAGGGGCCCTTCATTCCCTATATGGTGGCCGCAGGCCCCCACAGACTGACGTCTGGGACCGGGTTAACGTTTAACCAGGCGGTTCCGGGCCTCAGCTGCTGGGCCTGGGCTCCTGCTGGCCCCTGAGCAGGTCTGCTTTTCTGCTCTTGTCTCCAGCGAACCTGAGTCCCTGATGAATTGCCCACCGCCCCCTGCCCTGAGCCCTGCCACCATGTTGAGTGCTGGTGTCCCCAGCAAAGATGAATGGGCCCCACTAATGAGCTGGAGGCGGCGGCACTGTGACCCCTGACCCCGCGCCCCCGGAGCCAGCGGCCTGGGGAATGGCCGCCCGAAGCCTGCTTAATGTGTCGGGCTGGCCTCTGAAAGGAAAACACATTTATTGCTACTTAGAGAAAATTGATCTAATTGGACTGGAAGCATTCTGCTGATGGAACATGGAATTTTTATTAGGAGGATGACTCAAGTTCAGCCAAGGTATCCCAGCTGGGAGGAGGCGAGAGTGTGTTTCTAGGGATTTCACCCAAAACCCTCTCTCTGGCTGACACCAAGTTTCCGGGGTGGGCTGGGTCTGCGTCCCCGCCCGGCTGCTTGCAGGCTCAGGCCTGAGGCCCTAACCGCAAAATGAAAAATAAATAAATAAATAAATAAATTCTTGCATCGTTGCAGTCCTGTGTTCGGGAGACGAGCTTCTGGGCGTCAGGGCTGCGGCGCTGCCCTTCGCGGGAGACTGGGTCCGACGGGACCTGCTCGAGCCAAGGTTACGTGTGGTTTGGGTTCCTTTGGCCAGACCCTCTGCGGTTCAGAAACGAACCAGCCAAAGCCTCGTGGGCTCTGATTGAGGCGACTCCTCTGAGAGCTATTTTTAGACAGAGCCCTGGTCCCTGAAATGTGGGGGCCCCGCTCCCAACTGTCTTCACACCTCAGCTTGCCCTCCAGCTTCTCCTCCTCCAGCTTTTACTGCCACAGTCTGTTCAGTATCTCCTAGATTTCCCCAAACTTCCCTAGACCCCATTACCCCTGTTCTGGCCTCCTTACAGGCTGTCACAGTCACCGAGCACTTGGCCAGGGGACTGTCCTCAGGTCCTCCCTTGTCTCTCAGCTTGTTCAAGCCCAGTCAAGCCTCCGCAATCACTCCAGACCAGTCCACACTGCATCACAGTTCACCCGGCACGCCTGTGCCTTCTCTGCAAATGAATCTTTCTGAAACACACCTGGGATCGGGTCACTCCCAAGCTCAAAACCCTTCCGTGGCTCCCCAGTGCCACCAGGGTAAGGCCTGCACACGGGGCTCATCCGCAGGACGATCGTATCTAGCTCATAATCACCTAATATGAGACAGTTTGATCTTGGACAAAGAGTAAATTGCGTGGGCTGTGTGGAAAATAGGTGTCAATCAAGACAGTGCTGGGCAGGGGTGCCTGGGAGGCTGAATTGGTTAAGGCATCGCATCTGACTCTTGATTTCGGCTCAGGTCGTGATCTCAGGGTCATGAGATCGAACCCTTCGTCTGCCTCTGGACTCAATGGGAAGTCTGCTTGAGATTCTTTCTCTCTCCCTCTGCCCTTCCCCCTGCTCACATATTCTCTCTCTCAATAAATAAATAAAATCTTAAAAAAAACCAAATTACTGTCCTGGGCAAACTGGGTCGCTCTCCATCCTGACTTGCTCCTGTGGCATCTCTAGCCATCACGGTGGTGCCTCCTGTGCTCCCAGCAAAGCCTGAGAATGCCAGCTCCGTGCACTCACCCACACCTTAGCACATGCTGTTCCCTCTACCTGGGAGGAATGCCCTCTCCCTCTCCTTTCTGGCCTGTATTCTTCTGGCCTTGGCTCCTGTGTCACGTCTGCAGCTTTTTCCTGACTCTCATTGATGGTGAAACCTGTTTCTTTGTATTAGTTGTCTATTGCCGCTGCATAAGGAATACCCCAAAATGTGGTGGCTTAAAGCCACAAACACTTACCATCTGACAGTTTTATAGAATCAGGGAGTAGCTCAACAGGGTGACTGTTGCTCAGGAACTCTTAGGAGGTTGTATCCAGAGGTCGGTGGGGGATGGGCTGTCCACTGGCCAGATGTCCTGCTTGTCTGGTGGTGGGGGCTGTCGTCAGGAGGCCTCAGCTCCTCCTACAGGCCCGCCTGCCTGTTCTCACGGCACAGCTGCTGGTTTCTCCCACAGTGAGTGACCTCAGAGAGAGCAAAGGAGGAAGGACCCCCGAGATCGTGACCTGAGCTGAATGAAGGCAGACGCTTAACAGACTGAGCCACCCAGATGCCCCTTGCTTCCACCTTTTAAAAAATTTTATTTCATTTTATTAACATATAATGTATTATTTGCTTCAGGGGTGTAGGTCTGTGAATCATCAGGCTTACACAATTCACAGCACTCACCATAGCACATACCTTCCCCAATGTCCATCACCCAGCCACCCTATCCCTACACCCCCAGCCCCTAGCAACCCTCAGTTTGTTCCGTGAGATTAAGAATTTCTTATGGTTTGTCTCCTTCCTGATCCCATCTTGTTTCATTTTTTCCCTCCCTTCCCCCAGCGACTCCCTGCCCGGCTTCTCAAATTCCTCATGTCAGAGAGATCATATAACTGGCTTTCTCTGATTGACTTATTTCACTTAGCATAATATACTCTAGTTCCATCCACATCATTGCAAATGGCAAGATTTAGTTTTTTTGATAGCTGCATAGTATTCCATTGTATATATATCTATATTTTTATATATATATACCACATCTTCTCTCTCTTTTTTTATTACCAAACTTTTATTTATTTATTTTAAAAAATTTATTTATTTATTTTCAGTGTTACAAGATTTATTGTTCCTGCACCACACCCAGTGCTCCATGCAATACGTGCCCTCCTCAATACCCACCACCAGGCTTGCCCAACACCTACCCTCCTCCCCTCCAAAACCCTCAGTTTGTTGCTCATAGTCCACAGTCTCTCATGTTTCATCTCCCCCTCTATACCACATCTTCTTTATCCAATCATCTGTTGATGAACATCTAGGTTCTTTCCATAGTTTGGCTATTATGGACATTGCTGCTATAAATATTCGGGTGCACATGTCCCTTCAGAACACTACATTTGTATCTTTAGTGTAAATACCCAGTAGTGCAATTGCTGGGTCATAGGGTAGCTCTATTTTCAATTTTTTGAGGAACCTCCATACTGTTCTCCAGAGTGGCCATACTAGCTTGCATTCCTGCCAACAGTGTAGGAGGGTTCCCCTTTCTCTTCATTCTTGCCAACATCTGTTGTTTTTTAACTTGTTAATTTTAGCCATTCTGACTGGTGTGAGGTAGTATCTCACTGTGGTTTTGATTTGTATTTCCCTGATGCCGAGTGACGTTGAGCACTTTTTCATGTGTCTGTTGGCCATTTGGATGTCCTCTTTGCAGAAATGTCTGTTCATATCTTCTGCCCATTTCTTGATTGGATTATTTGTTCTTTGGGTGTTCAGTTTGATAAGTTCTTTATCGATTTTTGGATACTAGTCTTTTATCTGATATTTCTGATATCTGGAGAATGTTCTATGTGCACTAGAGAAGAATGTGTATTCTGTTGCTTTGGGAGGCAATGTTCTGAATATATCTGTGATGTCCATCTGGTCCAGTGTGTCATTTAAAACCTTTATTTCCTTGTTGATCTTTTGCTTAGATAATCTGTCCATTTCAGTGAGGGGGGTGTTAAAGTCTCCTACTATTATTGTATTATTGTCGATGTGTTTCTTTGATTTTATTATTAATTGGTTTATATAATTGGCTGCTCCCATGTTAGAGGCATAGATATTTAAAATTGTTAGATCTTCTTGTTGGACAGACCCTTTAAGTATGATATAGTCCTTCCTCATCTCTTATTATAGTCTTTGGCTTAAAATCTAATTTATCTGATACAAGGATTGCCACCCCAGCTTTCTTTTGATGTCCATTAGCATGGTAAATTGTTTTCCACTCCCTCACTTTAAGTCTGGAGATGTCTCTGGATCTAAAATGAGTTTCTTGCAGACAGAATATCAATAGGTCTTTTTTTTTTTTTTTTTTTATACATTCTGATACCCTGTGTCTTTTGATTGGGGCATTTAGTCCATTTACATTCAGGGTAACTATTGACAGATATGAATTTAGTGCCATTGTAATGTCTGTAAGGTGAGTGTTAACTGTATACTGTCTCTGTTTCTTTCTGGTCTATGTTCCTTTTAGGCTCTCTCTTTGCTTAGAGGACCCCTTTCAATATTTCCTGTAGGGCCGGTTTGGTGTTTGAAAATTCTTTTAGTTTTTGTTTGTCCTGGAAGCTTTTTATCTCTCCATCTATTTTCAGTGACAACCTAGCTGGATATAGTATTCTTGGCTGTGTATTTTTCTCGTTTAGTGCTCTGAACATATCATACCAGTCCTTTCTGGCCTGCCAGGTCTCTGTGGATAGGTCTCCTGCCAGTCTAATATTTTTACTATTGTAGGTTATAGATCTCTTGTCCTGAGCTGCTTTCAGGATTTTCTCTTTGTCATTGAGACTTGTAAGTATTACTATTAGATGATGGGGTATGGACCTATTTTTATTGATTTTGAGAGGGAGTTCTCAAGCATCTTTTGATGCTTGTTCCCTTTGCCAAATGAGGGAAATTCTCTGCTATAATTTGCTCCAATTTCCCTTCTGCCCCCCATCCTCTTTTTTCTTCTTCTGGGATCCCAATTATTCTAATACTGTTTTGTCTTATGGTATCACTTAGCTCTTGAATTCTCCCCTTATGGTCCAGTAGTTGTTTCTCTCTTTTTCTCAACTTCTTTATTCTCCATCATTTGGTCTTTTATATCACTAATTCTCTCTTTTTCCTCATTTATCCTAGCAGTAATAGCCTCCATTTTTTATTGCACCTCATTAATAGCTTTTTTGACTCAACTTGGTTAGATTTTAGTTCTTTTATTTCTCCGGAAAGGGATTCTCTAGTATCTTCCATGCTTTTTTTGAGCCCAGCTAGCACCTTGATAATTGTCATTCTGAACTCTAGTTCTGACATCTTACTAATGTCTGTATTGATTAGGTCCCTAGCCATTGGTACTGCCTCTTGTTCTTTTATTTGAGGTGAGTTTTTCCACTTTGTCATTTTATCCAGATAAGAATAGATGAATGAGAGAACAATAAAGGGTAGCAATGACCTCGGAAAAATATACACTGACCAAATTGGAAGAGACATGAAACTGGGGGGAGAAGAAAGGAGAGAGAAAAAAAAATATGGTCTATTCACCAGTCTAATATATGTATATATATATATATATGACTGGTCAATAGAACAGAGCCACACACTTGATTTTGGGTGTATTTTGGTCTATTAGAATAAACTGCCTCCCAAAATTTTAAAGAAAGAAAAACTTATATATATACTAAAATAAGGGTAAACACAAATAAGGGTAAACATGAAGGGATGGAATACGACTGTAAAGATGAAAATTAAAAAAGGTTCTAAAAGGAATTGATAAGAAGTTGCTTGAAAAAAGAAAAAAAAAAGGAGGAAAGAATGTGATCACGCTGGAGACTAGAACAAAGCCATGCACTAGATTTAGGGTATATTTTGATCTTTCAGAAGAAACTGTATCCCAAAATTTAAAAAAAAGAAAGACCTATATGTATACAAAAAATAAAGTTAAATACAATGAAGGGATAGAATATGACTATAACAGTGAAAATTAAAGATTTAAAAAAAAGGTATTGATAAGGTAAAATATTTAAAAAATGTTAAAATAGGAAAGAGGAAAAATAAAAAAAAA
>CM053610.1:14739975-14760048 GCA_028646535.1 Procyon lotor
TCAGTGCGCCCTCGGAGAAGAGCAGCCAGTCCCTCCCATGTCCCTAGTCTCGGGTCGCACTCCGAGTTCAGCCAGCCTGTGACTGAGCGTTTCTGTCTCAGGTGCATGGCCCCATTTGGAGTCTCCAAACCCAGCAGATGCCTGCAGTGCGCTCCTGCGCTGCTCCTCCCTGAAGAGGAAGGTGAGCCTCTCCGGATCTGCCTCTTGTGGGGTCCGTGCTCAGAGAGTAGTGACCCGACTGTGCCTCCAATCATGGTTTAAGGTAAGCCCAAGCTGAGAGCCCGCTTCTGGGCTCCATCTCTACAGCCTGCTTCCCTGCTCTAATACCTGGGAGCTCTGCCACACTCAGACACGCCCCCCCGCCCCCCGTCTTTCTGTGACCCCGTGGGTCTTGAGACCACACTGTCCCTGGGAGGGCTGTGCCCCCACTTAGCCTCTGGAGCGGCGTCCCTCAGTGGAGCAGACTTCTAGAAGTTCCGATTTTGTGCTCTATTGCTCTGTGGCTGCTGGGAGCCAGCCCCTCCCACCGTGGTCTCTCTTCCTGTATATCACCTCGGATTTGCTTCTCTGCACATCCTATGTTCCAGAAAGTGGTCGCTTTTCTGTTCCTAGAATTGCCACTCTTCTTCTCTTGGATCTCCTGTTGAGTCTGTAGGTGTTCAGAATGGTTCGATAACTATCTAGCTGAACTCCTGGGACCCGATGATATTAGGTCTCTTGCTTCTCCACCATCTTGCTCCGGATCTTGCTTCTACCTTTTTTTTTTTTTTTTAAAGATTTTATTTATTTGACAGAGAGAAACACAGCGAGAGAGGGAACACAAGCAGAGGGAATGGTAACGGGAGAAGCAGGCTTCCCGCTGAGCAGGCAGCCCGATGTGGGGCTCCATCCCAGGACCCTGGGATCATGACCTGAGCCGAAGGCAGACACTTAACGACTGAGCCACCCAGGCGCCCCACTTCTACCTTTTTGAAAGGAAGGCATATTGTGAAATTCGTGGACACATTTTATTTATTTTTATTTTTTAAATTAAATTTGATTTTATTTAAATTCAATTAATTACTATATAGTGTACTATTAGTATCGGAGGTAGCGTTCAGGGAGACAGACTATGAGGGACTCTTAACCATAGGGAACACACAGAGGGTTGCTCGGGGCTGGGGTAACTGGGTGATGGGCATTAAGGAGGGCATGTGGTGTAATGACACTGGGTGTTATATGCAACTGATGTGGACACGTTTTAAATCTGTCACACTTGGTTTCATCAGAGAGTCTGTCAGAGGACCTCCCTCAGGACACCTGTGGGAATACTGGGAATTCGGAATTCACCATCAGAATTGCCTAGGACACACACGAAAAATGTAGGTTCCCAGGTCTCCCACCTCAGTTGATTGAGCTGGAATCTGAGAGTGGTGGAGAGTGGGGTGAGGTGAATGAGGCCAAGAATCTGTATTTTGGGACAAATCCCCCTAAGATTTAGGAGCCACCACCTTCAGAGAACAGTGGTTAGAAAGAAGAATCCCATTCTCTAGATTTGAATTCTAGTTTGGCCACTTGTAAGACAATTTGACTTTACACAAGTTATTTAAGCTGTCTATAGCTCCATCTGGAAAATGGGCTAATAATGGTACCTTTCTCAATGTTCCAAGTTCTAAATAAAATTAAATTTATTAAATAAGTTAAATTTATAGAGTGTTTAGAATGTTGCCTAGCAACCGGTAAGTAATAGACATGTTTGTTACATTAAAAAAATGAATAAAAATCAACACTTGGAAAACAGTTCATTTTAATAATTTGTTTATGCTCCTACTTCCCACATTAGGTAGAAGCTTCTGGAAGGCACATACCTGCTCCTCAATATGTGTTTGTGGATCAAATCTTGATGGTTCTCAATAATGGTTGCCTCTTAGAATCACCTCTTCTTTTAAAAAATCAGAGAATATCAAAGCCTGGCCCTCCCAGAGGCCAACAGAATCGTAGTTCTGGGGTGTGGGCTCTGCAGGAGATTCTCAGGTGCAGCCAGGATTGAGAATGATGGGAATGAGCAACTGAAGTAAGGGCCCCTTTGATCGGTAAGTTTTGGTTTAGATGAGGCTTTTCCAGAGCACAGTGATTGGGTGCAGAGCTGCTGGGCACATGGCAGGTGCTAAGAACTGTCCCAAACCCACACTGGGAATCCGTGGCCAACACAGGCTTTCTGCCTATGTTCCCAGAGTTAACTGGGTGATTGAATGGTGAGATTTCAGAGTTGTTTATGGGGAGTATGGAAATGCTTATTCCAAGTAGGGACTGTGGGCGGTGGTGGGAATCAGGACCCGTAGCTTTAATTGTCTCGATAACCTGGCCTGGAGTCCTTGTTCTGCTACTCTGGGGGTCCCCATCTGTGGCTGAGGATTATCACACCCATCCTACAGGGTTGGTGAAGAAGTCGTGATGGTAATGCCCCTGGAAACTCTCTGTAAAGGGAGCCACAGAGGCAGAGAGGGATATCGTTATTGTTATGACCAGTGGAAATGAAAATAACTAGGGCTAGGATGTGCGGGGCTCTGCACACCGGGATGTGGGGCACTGGCTTCTTCCTCTCAGCTCACGGGGAGGGCAGGGGACGTAGTGTGTGCAGGGCTGTCTCCACGGCACTGCATTCTTCTCTGCTGGGAGGTCTGCAGTTGACCTCGATCCATCCACAGGACACCCAGGGCTACCTGCCTGCATAGTGATCGCTGTTTCCTCTCCCTGCAGCACGGCTGACACTTTGGGATGACCACTCTGGCCGGAGAGGAAGGAGGATGACGAATGAGGTTGGAGGCCTGGCCTAGGAGGAAGAGGTGGAGAGAGAGGAAGCCTGAGTCCAGGTAGGTCCTGGAGTGAGTGCCGAGGGGATCTGCGGTGTGAGGGGGCAGGGTCACAGAGAGAGAAGTCGGGGCCGGGGCGTGGGGGACTCCTTGGTGTTTGGTTCCAGCGGCAGGGTGGTACCGCTTCCTAAGAGAGGAAACGTGGAGAAGATCAGGTCATTTTGTTTTGGCCACGGTGAGCCTGAGATGCCTTGTGGAAGTGCACAGAAGGACGGAGTCTGGAGTCAGTGGGGAGTCTGGGGTTGGACAGGAGAATGTTAGAAGTTGCCTGTATATAGAGGATATTTGAACCCTGGGAATGGATGAGTTAGTGTAAGGAGAGCACTGCCCTGGAGCATTCTGACACTTGGAAGTTGTGGGGTGACAGGGACCTTGCTGAACAGAGAAAGAGCGGCCAGGGAGGCAGGAGGAGAAAGAGGGGAGGGTGATGGCATGGAAATCAAGAAAAGAAGGTTCTGCAAGGCGAAGTGGCCAGCTGGGCCACAGGTGGCGGAGGGCACGTGAGAGCTGAGTCCCCCATGGGGGCAGAGATGAGGCATGTGGGGAGATAGCCACCGCCAGTGGTTCGGTCTGCACACAAGCCATGTATCCGCTCTGGAGGGCTGCAAATGTTTCCCAGAGCAGGAGAGATGGGAGAGATGAGAGATCAGGAGCCGGATCTGAGGACGAAGGGCTCCCCCTGACTTGGGCTCTGGGTCACGCCCTCACCTAGGAGTTTCCCAGCAATGGGGTTCATCTTCTGCAGGCCCCTTGGGGATGCTGATCTGAGCCAGCTGGAGCTAGGGGTGAGGAAGGGAGAGAGGTTCCTAACTTTAATAAACCGACATGATTTCATTTCAAATCTTTTATTTTTAATGAATTTTATGGATGTCCTTTAGGGATGTGGTATCAGAAGGCCCCTCACTAGCAATTCCTCTGGGATAGACCCATGTTAGCTATCAGGAGCATGGAGCAGCTCAGCCTCATGGTTTTTTTTTTTTTTTTTTAAAGATTTTATTTATGTATTTGAGAGAGAGAAAGGGAGGAGGGAGATCATGAGCCAGGGTAGGGGTAGAAGGAGAGGGAGAGGCAGACTCCCTGTTGCGTGCAGAACCTGACACAGGGCTCAATCCCAGGACCCTGAGATCATGACCTGAGCCGAAGTCAGATGCTTCACTGACTGAGCTGCCCAGGTGCCCCTCAGCCTTATGGTTTGTAGCTATAAGGGGGGACTTTAAATGTGGGGGCTCTGGCCAGCTGGATAGGCAGGATCCCAGACCCTGGAGGAGCCCTCATTTGGGATTCTGGGTCTCCAGGAAGATTGAGCCTACTTTCTTAGGCAACCTCATTCCTGTTCCATGATGCTGCATTAGGGCAGAAAAGGGTGTGGAGGACTGACTTCATCTGGTTTGTGATTGGCCACATTTCCTGAGTGGCAGGGCCCTTTTTATTCTCAATTACTGGCCTAACATATGGTTAGAGAACAGAGTTAGTAAACCTGCCTTTGATTCCTAGACATGGACCATTTCTCTCTTCTTCTCTCCCTCTCTCCTCTCTTTTATCTCTCTATATCCATCCATCCATCCATCCATCTATCCATGCATCCATCCATCCAGTCATCCATCCATCCATCCATCCATCCATCCATCCATCCATCCATCCATGTACCACCCACCACATATTTGATTTCCTCTCCTAAAACTCTTCCCTCTCCTCACTCCAGTCTGTGTACACTGACCTCTTGTCACTTCCTTGAACTACAAGCCTTAAGGACTTTGCATTGGCTATGCCCTCTGTCTGGATTCTTTTTCCCCCAGAATCTCATATGGTCAACTCCTTCAAACCACTTTCTTGAAACCTTGCTTAAATGGCACCTATCAACAAGGCCTTCTTGACTACCTAATTTGTTTTCAGTTGGTGCTGTTTTATGCCAGTGCTCGATCTCCCTTATCCTGCCCTGCCCCACGCCCCTGTACTTTGTCATCTTCTAGTACCTGTTTACTTATTTGTTATGGTCATTCTTGAATGTAGAATGTGAGCTCCACCAAGCGAGGACGGTTTATTTTGTTCACTTAGAGCAGCATTAGCATATCATAGGCATTCATTAAATCTTCTTCAATAAGCGAACATTTATTTAGCACCTACTGTGTACCAGGCACCATAGACCCCGAGCCAGATACCGGGCGTGTGGCAGAGAACAAGGCAGGCTAGACCTCTGCCTTCACAGCACTCCTAGTCTAGCAAGTAAGATGGGAAACGAACGTGACACGTAAGGATAATTATACTTTCGTTGTTACTGGTATGAAGGAGGAAGAAAAGAAGATGTGTGATAGGGAAGAGAGAGGAGATTGATCTTAGTAAGGGAGTTATTAACCTCCGAGGGCTGTTCTAACAGTGTACCAGACTATGGGACTTAAAAGAACAGAAATGTTTTCTCTCAGTTGTAGTAGCTCACAATCTGAAGTCAAGGCATCGCATGCTCTCTGCAAAGGCTCTAGGGAGGAACCTTCCTTGTCTCTTGTAGCTTTTGGCATGCGGCCCCAAACTCTAGTCTCCGGTCTCTGACCCCCTCTTCACATGACATTCTCCTCTCTGGGTCCAAATTTCCCTCTGGTTACTACGAGGGAGAAATCATTGTTGGGTGGGTGCCCACTTGAATCAACCATGACATGTCTTCACTTTACATCTGCCAAGTCCCCGTTTATGATTAAGGTCGCATTCACGAGTACAGAGGGTTAGGACTTGAACCTGTCTTTGAGAGGGGGGGGCACCATTCAACCCAGGGTAGGGGGTCAGGGAAGCCCTTTCTGGGGAGATGAGAGGTACGCGGATACCGAACCTGGAGAATGGGCTGGCGACATGACAAGGAGGCCAAGAGTGGGGGCAGAGAAGGGCTTAGGCAGGAGTCCCTGCAGGAGCCGAGCCTTGCTGCAGGAAGAGGGTGGCAGCGCTGTAGGCCTTGGCCCCTCGGCCCAGACCATAGTGCCTGCACAGGGTTGTCGTGAGGAGTGAAGGAGGCCCTGGGACCCCATTCGCGTGGGCATGGCAGCCCAAAGCAGAAGGCCCAACAGCTGGGAGCACACCTTTGGTCAGTGCTCTGGGGCTGGCGAATCCGGGCGTCTGTCCCCACCCTCATGCCCTGATGGTTGTCGGATGCCTTTTGCTTCTCCCGCAGCCTCTCCTGTCCCCTGGGCATATGCTGTTCCAACTGCCAAAACCCGAGTGCCACACAGATGGCTAGAAGTCACCAGGGAAAGAAAGAGAGGAAGGAAAGTTGTCAAATCAACATGGATGTGACTGACTAGATCTCTTTTGGTGGTTGGCCCGCGTTTGCTTTGGGGCCCGATGTTTGCACCATGGAGGGAGCTGAGACTGTAGGGAGACTGGGTCTTAGGAAGCCACCCCTTGGGCTGGTTTGCGGGGCTGGGGGTGATGGACGTGAGAGCAGGTCCCTTTGCACTGCCATTAGTGTCTCATGACTGCGCCCCTGTGGCCTGGGAGCTCTTGGGGGTCCAGGAGTCAGATGTTGGGGGTTCGGCTGAGTCCCCAGCCCTGAGCACAGGGCTTGGCCCTGAGCAGGTCAGTGTCCTGTGGAAGACGAGACTTTCATCTTGTGTCCTCTGATGGTCCCCCACTGGGCATGGATTGGCCTTAGTTTATGTCCCCGCATTCAGGTGGTGGTCTCAGGGCTGCTGGTGCAGGGTTGGTTGGGAGGCAGTTGCAGGGTGGGCTAGCAGGGGAGAGGGGCCGGCAGAACAGAGAGGAAAAGGAAGCCCATAAAGGCTGTGGGCAGCAGGAGCCCAGTCCCACCGGGGACCTCTGCGAGCCGGTGTAGCTCACACACCCCCGAGTCATCCAACGCAAGGGGCAAGGGAGCTGGGGCTATGATGCGCCCACTCGCAGTCTGTCGTTGAGTGGGGCTTGCTTCAGGGGTGTTGGTTCCCGGGCGTTTCCAGCTCACCGTGTGTGGGGGGAGCAGGAGCCTCTGCGGAGGTGCAGGGGTGCAGGGAGCAGCGGCAGGTGGGTGGGGGGCTGGAGGTACATGTGGAGGAGGGGCGGGCTGGATGCCATGAATGCTCCCAGGCTCTGGTGGCCGGGGACTCCCAAGACTTTGGGAGGGGGGCACCAATGTCACCCGACTGTTGGCAGGCCTCTGACAGCGTGGCTGATGGAGGACACCCTTCCCGGGACTCACCTGGGCCCCGGCTCCCAGAGTCCCTGACGTGGGTCCTCGTTGCTTTCCCAGCCCCTGCCCTGCCCGGCCCGGTGCCCCGACAGGGGTGGGGGGAGGCATGAGGGTGTCAGGCTTTGGCTCTCCCCCAGCCTGGAGCCCTCGTGAGTGCTGAAGTGGGGATGAAAAACGAGCAGGCTCGCGTGCATCAAATATTTAATATTCTCTCCCTGGGAGGTGTCAGGGAAAGGACCCCATAATAAATGCCGCACGGGACAATTCCATCACGGAGCTCGTCAGTTAATGGCCTCGTTTGCTCTGACAGGAACATTACGGACGCTGGGTGTGTGTTGCGTTCGGCCGTGTGCTTCCCTCGAGCCTCGGACCCACGGGGGCAGGGACAGGCTGGAGATGAGGGGCCTCCTCCTGGTTTCTACTCTAATACCTAGAGAATCCATGGAATGGTGGTCATGTGAAAGAAGATTTGTCTAACAAACACATAACCCTTGGTACCGGCCCGGCCGTGTCGTGTGTGTCCTGTGGGTACCCAGGTGCTGCTCCATTAGGATGAAGATTTCCATCTTACAGGCAAGGAAACTGAGGCTGAACAACTCGTCCAAAGTCCCAGTGCTGATAAATGGCAGAGACGGGGTTCCAAGCCAGGCAGGCTGGTTCCCCAGTCTGGGCCATGTGCCAGGGCCCTGGAGCCAGATGGCTGGGGCTTGGGATCCTAGTTCCATCACTGACCAGCTGTGTGACCATGGCACTGTGGCTCAGCCTCTCTGAGCTTCAGTGGCTCTGTGTCTACAGTTGGGATGCTACTAGTTCTGTCACTGGGGAGTTGGGAGAATTGTATGAGGAGTCATTTATAAAGCTTTAATCGCCGCATTGATAAAGTTGTCTTTGCTTGAAACCCAACTCTGTCGTTTATTGGCTGTGTGACCTCGTAGCAAGTGACTTGACCTCTCTGAGTGTCAGTTTCCCTCTCTGTCAATGGAAGGGAAAGTCCTGTCTCCCAGGGATACTGGGAGTGCCCTCTGACCTCTAAGCCTTGGGCTAAGCCACAGACGTTCTGCTCGGGGCTGGGAATGTCCCGGCACGCCTTGTGGGGCAGGCCTGGGTCCGGTGGTCCTTGCATGTCCCAGTGGGTTGGGCCTGGGTCAAGTGGTCCCTGTGTGCCTCAGTGAGCTGTGTTGAGTCAGGAGGACCGTGGGCACCCGCCGTCTCATCCACGGCCCGTTTGTTGGTTCCAAACTGCCCTGGGCTGCGGGAGGGGCATTTCGCATTCCTTGAATTATAACCAAACTGATGTGGTGGAGGAAGGGTCAGCCTGACTCAGATTCCTGAAGCGAGAGAATTCCCAACCTCATGTGCTCATACAAACGTGCCAGTGCTCTGGGCTGCCTGGGGTCCCAACCAACACTCTGGTAGTTCTGGGCACTGTGTCACCAGGCATCGTTCCGTTGGTGGCCTTGGCTCTGGGCACAGACCAGCAAGGGGCTGCCTCTGTAGCCTGGGCCTGTGTGTGAGATGGGGGAGGTGGGGGTCTGGCCTGGGGCTGAGCTCAGGACACCCCCTGCTCCTGATGGCAGGGATTCTCTGGGCAGCAATGTTCCAAAGGTCATTCCAAAGGTCGTGGGCTCTGGGGGGACTACCACTGGTCCCAGGGGTGCCATCCCCAGCCTATTTTACAACCTGGAGCTTGGTGCTGGTGGTGGGGGCAGGGAGGAAAGGAAGGAAGAGGAGGAGGGGGGGAAGAGTGCACGATCAGCAGCAGCTTTATGGATGGCTGTGTGCATGTGAGGTGAGCGAAGCCTCCTTGCTGGTCCCCAGCAGCCCTCTGCTCTGCCTGACTCGCAGCAGCCGAGATACGCTCGACTAATTTATATTAATTCAAGACCATTAATGATGAGCTATTGTTTCTCTTTTCTTTCTCATCTCCCTCCCCTGGTGGAATGACAGTGCTCAGATTCAAGTGCCAAATCGGCTGGTCCCCACTTCCTTGTGTGTAAGCTAAGGATTGGAGAACCAGTCTGGGCAGCCCCAGTGCCTGCCTCCCACCCGTCTTTATCCCAAGAACCAAGTCCTCAGGTTCTTTTCCTCTCCAGCTAGTCTCCTAATGAGGAAAAGAGGCCCCAAGCTGTGGAGAAAAGTCTGGTGCTAAGGTGGCGGGTCTAGGGCCTCCAAAGTTCTTGGGTGTATTTGCAACAACCACACAGTATGGCCTTCACAACTACTACACCTCTTCTCCCTGCTTGTGCCTGAAATTGCTTGAGAGGCGAGAAGACCTCCCGTCGCTCTGTTCTGCAGATCCCCTGCCCACGGCTCTTATTCCTGACCTGACTGAAATTTTCCAGCAGGACTAAGAGGCAGAGACAGGGATGATGGAATGGTGTTCATTTCATAGAGGAAGGAAGTGAGGCCCACAGAAAAAGACCCAAGATGGGCCCAGGACCCGGGACTCCTGAATCCAGGCAGACTGCCTCGTGAAGCCAGAGCGGAAGAGTTCCTATAATCATCTGGACACAACTGTTCAGTTCCCATGGGACCCAGGACAGTGCTGGGTCATAGAGACGCCTGGCCTCAAGGCTGGGTACGACAGACACCTCATTTGTAGGATGTGTCTAGAGCCTTTGGGGAGAGGTACGAGCAGTCACTCAGGTGCAGTGCTCAGAGAGCCGAACAGGTGCTGGGGTGAGCGGGAGCTAGCGGGAGAAGGCCAGTGGGCAGGGCCCAGCCCAGGTCCAGAGGAGAGCAGCGGGTGCAGATGGGTCAAGAGGCCTGACCAGCAGAGCCCCTTTGGCAGTGCCTCCTTCCCCTTGCAGGCCTCAGTTTTCCCATCTGGACACTGGGGATTGTCTGGGAGACCTCTGTGAGCATCAACCTGCAGACTCCTGAGTGAGGCCTTAAGGAAGGAAAGGAAGGTGCTTTGAACACTGCCTGCTGGACCTGGGAGGGGGTCTCCGCTGCTGTCTGAGTCTCGGACCCCAGACCCAGCTGGCTGAGACCGCCGGGGCAAGGCCAGGGTGGTTGTGGCCTCTCTCCAGCCTTGATCTCCCCCTCGCCTCCTCTGAACGGTGGCAGCTTAATTCCACTGCTTTTGCTTTCTCGCTCGAGGATGTTAAACTTGCGGGGGCGGCTGAAACAGTCACACACAAACCGGCACAAATGATTTCTCCCGGCATTAACATATTTCCTTTTGAAACCCTGTGAAGCTTTTCTCCAAAGTAATGGATTTTTTCCCCCTACCTCCTTGTCTGGGCCAAATGTATTCAAATCTGGTCAGAAGATTCCTATCAGCTCAGCAGGGTTTCCCTCCTGTTTCCTGGTAAATCAGCATCCTTTTTATTCCCCCCTCAGATCTCTGCGCAAAAGGGAGGCTTTCTATACGAAAGTTTTACTGGGACGGACAGACAGACTCAGTGTTGCTGGGGCCTTTGATAGCCAAGAACACAAGATCTGACTCCAGGCAGCTCAGAAACTTCATCAGCCGAGAAGGGGGATCAGGAGAACAGGATCCTGCTGAAACGGCCCTTTGAAATCCCCCAAATGATGTTTGATGTGCCAGCGCCTTTCAGCTTAAGCCATACCTTTGGCATCAAAAGCACCTTTTGAAAAAAAAATTAGCTATTTTTTAAGGCACAGAAGGAGTAAATTTAATATTAAGTCCTAATGGCAGAAGTCTTTGAAAAGGCATTTCTGGACTTGGGATCATTTAATACTCCCCCTGATCTAGCAGCACAAGCCTTCCCCTCACCCTTTCTTTTCTTTTTTTTTCCTTTCTCTTTAATTCTTAATCCTCTTCTTTCTAAATCCTGGGCCTCTGTGATGGCAGGTCAGGGCCCTGCGTCCCCTAGGGGTGCAGTGAGTTCAGGCAAATGGAGCAAGAGTTTCATTCCTTTGGCTACCCAGATCCCGCAGCTTTTAAAGGACTAGCCAACCCCTGAGACTTTCTGCTGTTTTTAAAGGGGCAGTTTAGGCCTGGACAGGAGCTGATGAAAGCTTTGTTAGTGCTGGAAGCTGGAGCCATCTGGCTCCCCATGGTGAGAATGCCAGCCTCCCAAGGTGGCCTGGATGGGAGATGGAGTCCAGGGCCCAGGGGGTCCCCCAGCTCAGCCCAGCCCAGCTCTGTAGGAAGCAACTTGCTAACCTTGATTCTGGAGGGGAAGCCCTCTGACCTTGGGGAGCATCTTCCTTTTCTCTTCCCTGGATCAGGGAAGCCAGGACCAGGGGCAGCTCTGCGTGTGACAAGGTCCGGTTGCTGGGACACTGCATCCTGGCCGCCCTTCAGAGTGGTAAGGGAGTCTTGTTGGACTAAAGTGAGCTTAACCTTTTGGGGAGGGACACCCTGTCCTTCCCTACAGGGTCCATTAACAATGGAATCCTAGGGATGGTGAGAAACGGAAAGGAAAGTGTGCAGAAGGACTCCTAGGTTTCTTGCCTGGTGGCAGGGGTGGGGACACTATTGATGGGAACAGGAGGCTGGGGGTGTGTTCAGTGTGGGTAGAGGGCCGTTGGGAGCCTTCCGGGGGAGCGGGGCGGTGCGGTGAGACCACCTCGGTCGCCATTATATCTTACGTAAGTCATTCCAACTGTCCCAGCCCCACCAACCCAACTCTCCCAGGTGTAATTTTCCTCATATCTATCCCCTGCTGAAGACCTTCCTTGGCCCCCCATTTCCCTTAGAAAAAGGGACAGTCTCCTTGCCTGGCAAATGAGACCTTTGAAGACATGGCAGAGCCCAGTGGCCCCATTCCATTTCTGGCCCTGTTTTAGGCATGCTGAGCACCTCGTGTGTGCCCTTCCCTGTCATCCTCCATGTCTCTGCCTTTGCCGTCCCCACGGCCCAGACGTCCTCTCCTCTCTTCCTCTCCTGGCAAATACTTGCTCTCTGGTTAAGACCCAGCTCAAAGGTCACCGCCTTGGTGAAGCCCCCTCTCATCCCTCAGGCACTGTTTCCAGTGCTGGCTGCAGACTTCTCTAATGGCACCAGCATCTTCCCTTGTGGCTGTTCAGCTTCTTCTTGCCCAGTGCCTCTGAGTTCTTTCAAGACAGAGGCTGAGTCTTAGGACTCTGCATCCTTATCACCTTGAGATCCAACCCAACCTCCTTCCCTTGAGCACCAATAAATGCTATTATCTCCATTTTACATATGGAGACGCTGGAGCTCAGAGACCTTAAGTAACTTGCATAACATCACACAGCTAATAAGTTGAGTATCCCCAAGGAAAAGAGGAGATTTGTAGCAGAAAAGCGGTTTCCTGTAGCTCAAAGACCATTTGTGAAGCGAGAGCTTTCAGAGATGCTCAAGCGGAAGCTCTTCCAAGCAAAGTCTTCTTCCTTTGGACATTTTCTTCAGTATGGTGAGCTGTTCCAACTGTCCTGAGTGGGATCCCCTGGATCTGGGGTGTCCCAGGTCCCTGGCCGGTGTACTTGGGTAAACCGAGACCATGGAAGGGAGAGGCATCTACAGATAGCAGAAATGGGGAAATGCATTTGGCATTTTCTGGGTCTTGAAAATACTGCCCATGACTAGTTCTGACGAGGTATGGAGACTCCAGGCCATGGCTCCCACTGATTCATGTCACTGCGCCCACTCCCCACCCCCCCAAAGCATTAGCCCTTTATGACTTCATATTAATCTGCAGGCACTTATTGCTCTGCAAGGCTGTTTTGACAAAAGTTCATTATCAAGACTGCTAAATGCTTTTAAAGCATTGATTGGGCGAATTATTACATCATTGGGAGAGACACTATGTTTGAAGATGGATGGTGTTGCTCAGACCATCTGAAATTTTCCTTCTTTTAATTGGATCGATCCCCAGAATAAACGAAGTTTAATTGAATTTTGAGGAAAATTGAGCAGTTGTTTGTGAGTCTCTGTCGATAGGCATTATTTCAATTACATGGTGATAAGTGAGCGGGGACGGGGATGGGTCTGAGCAGGACTGGATTAAAATTTCCCTGAAGTGAATTCCACCTCTGGTCCCACTCATTCAGTAAATATTTACTGAACGTCCACTTTGTGTCCCCACCCAGTGTCGGGCCAATTCCCTCCTGGTTGCTGAGCTCATTCAGCTCACATCACGTGTGGCCAGGAGCACAGGCTCTGGAAGCTCCTGTTCCTGGATCCAAATCCTGACTCCCCCACCCACTAGTGATGTAGCTCGGGGCAAGTTACACACATCTTCCAAGCCTCAGTTTCCCCACCCGTAACATAGGAATATGATGGCTCCTATCAGTTGGGTCGATTTAAACATGGAATACGATTATGCAGATGCTACCTAGTTATGTCTAGAAGGTTCTGCAAGTTTGGTTTCATACTAGAAGGGAAGCAGTCAGGAACGTACACATACCAGGAGATGAGAAAACCTAACTTATCATTGAATTGTCTTTTAATCTCTACATTTAAAAAAATGACTGTGGGATTTCTTGGGCATGCTCTCCCAGGCTTATTTCTTTTTCTCTTTCTCCACCTTTCCCTTAGTCCTTTTCTCCCCCACAATGCTCATTTAATTGTGAATAGCACGGATCCATAAAGTGAACATCACAAGGTGCTAAAAGTCCAGGCATCCGGAAAAAACATCTTTGAGGAGGCAACATTTAATCTGAGATGTGGAGAGTGAGCTAGTGCTGTTTGGATCTGTGATTATGGGTATGTATGTGTACGGGGGGTGGGGGTGAGAGTGTTCTAGGCAGAGGTCAAATCATGTGCGAAGGCCCTGAGGTTAAGTGTAGGAATGTATGTAATGCTGCCAGCAGACCAGTGTGGCTTGAACATGGCAAGGGAAGGAACGTCTAGGTTGGTGAAGAACAGACCACACCTGACCAAATGATGAGCCTGGGCTCAAACCCAGGTCTGTGCCCATGCTATTACTCTATGCCATCTGGTCAGATCTCCTTCAGTCTTTTTTGAAGTCCCAGACAGATCAAAGCGAAGGGACTTTGTCTCCCCGCCCCGTCGTCCCAGGTCTACACGAGGGCATTGGTGGCTTTGTGAGATAAGCTGAGGAACTTTAGATTCTTTAGAATGGAGCATTTCTGAGCCCTCCAACCTTTGACAAACCCTGAACTCCATCTTAACCAAGATTTGGAACTGATCATTGAAGTCCAGGCCAGATGGGTCCAAAATGGGGGTGATTTGTCCCCATGGGGACATTTGGTAATGTCTGGAGCTATTTTTTGTTATTATTTATTTATTTATTTATTCTTATTTTTATTTTTTAAGATTTTATTTATTAATTTGACAGAGGAGAGAGATCACAAGTAGGCAGAGAGGCAGGCAGAGAGAGAGGGGGAAGCAGGCTCCCCGCCGAGCAGAGAGCCAGATGCGGGGCTCAATCCCAGGACCCTGAGATCATGACCCGAGCTGAAGGCAGAGGCTTTAACCACTGAGCCACCCAGGCGCCCCTGGAGCTATTTTTTGTCATCATAAATTGGAGGGCGTGCCACTGGCACCTAGCAGTTAGAGGTCAAGGATATTGCTAAACTTGCTCCAATGCCAGGCTGTGCATTATAACAACCCAGGGATAATCCAACTCAAAATGTAAGTAGAGTTGAGGTGGAGAAACTCCACCTTAGGGGATGCTGGACAATGACACTGGCCCTTTTATCACTCACGGCTGGTAAGCAGGGAAGTCAGGGGCCTGTCTCCTGCCAGCACAAAAGATTTTGCTCAGCGACTGGCCTGGGCTCCCCAGACACCCAGCTTGTCTTGTTTTTGGAGAGAAATTCCTTCAGAGATGTCTTCTATCTCTCAGCAGTCAGCTGCACTTTTCTGACTTTGAACAATGCCTCTGTCCTTGTTAGGAACTTGAGATGCTATGTCTCTCGGTCTCCTTTCTGGGGGTGCAGCTTCTTCATGGCTATGTCCCCTGGCCCCTACCCTCCCATCAGAGCTAAGTACTTGGAAAACACACACTCTGTGTGATATGGCACGATCTGGGTATCTCCCTTACTTGTCGCTAATTGCAAACAATAAAATAAAACATCGGATTGCCACCAAGGCTGCATTGCTGTTCAAATCAAGTCTGTACAAGCACGCTCACTGGAGACAGATGTGTTCCCTGCATATGAATTCAGATGATGAAGAATGGGTTCTTTATTTTCTCTCTCTTCACTGGTCACTGCAGACTTCTTGTGTGTGCCTTCGTGACCTCTGGAGTTTGCTCCAGGCTTGATTCCATTTCCCCTGGTCCCTTTCCTGGGGATGAAGTCTGGAAGGGAGCAGATTGCGTTAGGGGCTGCAGCTTCCCTGGCCAGAGGGCGGAGCGAACGTGACACTAGGGGTGTGTCAGTCTTATGCTCCTAAGGCCTTCTGTTGACCACAGCATAAAGACTGAGCTTCTCCTAATGGCACAAGATGCCTTTCTCCGGGTGGCTCCTGTCCATCCATTGAGCTTTTGGGCTTCTTTACCCCACCAGAACTTTCACATTTCCCTGAATACCCTGTATCTTTATAGATATTATTTCTCCTACCAGAAATGCCGTTGCAATTCATGCCTGTTAGGTGATCATATCCTGTAGGATCCAACTCAAACATTACATCCTCTGAGAAGCCTTCTTTGCTGCTCTTCTGGGATGTCCTGTTTTTTGTTTGTTTGTTTGTTTTTAATATTCTCAAGGTACTGTGTTCACACCTCTATTGGAGCATGCTTCCCAGGGTATTCAAAATCATATTTACTCATGTAACCCAAGTAAAACCAAGGCCCCACATGGTTCAGTCTCAGCATGGAGTTGCATTCAAAGAGTCACATATAACAAAGCACTTTAAAGTCATTTAAGTGTTCTATTGGTATCTTTCAGAGGGTCAAAGATCGAAATCATAAATCACAGCAACACTTACAGTTCTCTTTCCTCATTTTTCTGGCTTTTCAGGGTTCCCTTCCTCCACAGGTGCCTTCATAATGACTCCCAACTCAAATTCTGTCTAAGCCAGAGAGAATGAGGCTCTTGATTTCCTGGTTACTCCCTTTTCTCTTTTAAGTCCTCCTTCTCTCTCTCTCTCTCTGTCTTTTTTTTTTTTAGGGTGAAAAAATTTTTTTGTTTGTGAGAGAGAGAGCACAAGCATGGGGGAGCAGGAGAGGGAGAAGCAGACTCCCTGATGAGCAGGGAGCCCACTGCAGGGCTTGATTCCAAGACCCTGGGATCACGACCTGAGCCAAAGGTAGATGCTTAACCGACTAAACCACTCAGGCACCCCAAGTCCTCCTTTTCTACTAAGTGGTTATATTTTACAGTTTTCCAAATAGAAGTTTAAAAAAAAAATCCCAGGGAAACGATTGGCAGACTCTGAATCCTCCTGAGAAAGCGGGAGAGAAAGAGGGTCAGAATGACCAAAGATGGACATCTCTTTAGCAGCCTGGGAGGTGGGGAGGTTGCAAACGCTTCTAGTTTCATATGTCTTTTCACCCTGGTGTTTGTCTGTCTGTCCTGCTAGACTTCAGGGCTGGATCTGCACCCCATTTGTCTGGGTCTCGAGCCCCATGCCCAGAGTTTCACCAAATATTCACTTGGTGTTTGTCCCCAGCACACCTCTCACACACTGCAGGCGAAGCATCAGCTTGGGCAGGTGGAAAAGGCTGCAGGTTTGGCCCAGACCCTTTGGATCCCACCTCGGGGCCGGCAGGGCGTGCCATGGTATGACACCTGTCTAATCCCTGTCCACTGCGGCCCACACCCTAATGGAATTTGCTTTCTTTTCTCTTCTTTTTCCCACGGCTCACACTTATTTGTTTTTGTTTTTCATCTGTGAATGGAGAAATTATTTTTACATGTTCTCTGCATTCTGAAACAGATTTTTAATTATACATTTTCAACTGTTTTAATGCGAACATATGAGCAGCTACTGAAAGTGCAGATAAATGCACCACGTTTCCAATTGTTTGTCATAATATTTGCTTTTTGCCAAAACATTCCGGGGACGTGGTCTCCTACATCCACATCTTGTAGGCTGTTTTGGAATTTCTGCCAATGGCATGGCCAGTGTTGTGAAAGCCGAGAAAGAGAGGGTCTGCTGCTTGTCGCAGTCTTGTTTGGGTGGGTGGATTCTGGAGTCTGCTACGATCCCCCCGGCCAAGCTGTGCATACAGCAGGAATAGAGGTGGGATGGGGCTTAGGTAGGGGGCGTCCAATAGGCCAGTGGATGTGTCCAAGGGTGGGCAGAGAATTCATTCATTCGCTCAATAGATGATGCTTGTGGGTCTTCTATGTGCCTAGAAGCCCAGATCAGGCCTACGATTTTATGTAGTGACTATCTAAGCCTGGAAATGTGTACTGATGAGGGGCTTTGGGACATGGCCAACCTGAGTCATCATGGGAGCCAGGTGGTGTGCAGAAAGTTTAGTGTGTACACAGAATGGAGGTCTGAGGTCTAGACTTGTTCACAGAATGAGGGGAGGTCCCTCGATCTTCTTCTCTTTCCCAAGAAGAGTGGAATACTCTACCATACCCAGACAGAGTGTTAAGGTATGTAATAAATTACCTAGTGGTCACACAAATATTTCTTCCTTGCCTCCCTCTCTCCTTCCCATGTCCATGGAAGAAGTATACTTATCTGCTCTATTGAATTAGACTTTACCATATGCCTTGTTTCTGACCCACAAGGGGTAGAACACACTTCTTTATTTCCGGACTTTGGGCTTGGTTATGTAGCTTGCTTGGGCCAATGACATGTCAGCAGAAACCAATCTCTGGCCTGGAGCCTAGCCCAGCAGTTATAGCCTAGAGCAGTCAGATCACAGATGATCCGCAGAACCACAGTTGAAAAATAAGTGATTATTATTGTATATACTGAGATTTTGAAGCTGCTTGTTAGCCAGCAGTAGTGGGCTGATGCAAGAATCTGGCAGACACACACGGCTCCTTGAAGGCCACACAACAGTGTTAAACCCAGGTCTCTTCGACAAATACTCAAATCTCTTTCTTTTTTTTTTTTTAAAGATTTTATTTATTTGACAGAGAGAAACACAGTGAGAGAGGGAACACAAACAGAGGGAATGGTAGCGGGAGAAGCAGGCTTCCTGCTGAGCAAGGAGCCCGATGCGGGGCTCGATCCCAGGACTCTGGGATCATGACCTGAACCAAAGGCAGACACTTAACGACTGAGCCACCCAGGTGCCCCCAAATACTCAAATCTCTTATACCCCTGATCCAAGCTCAGAGATACATCCTCAAGGAACTGTGCCCTCTTTCTCCATATGATCCATACTGTCTTCTGGACATCTTCAGGGACTGAGATGTTTTTATTAAGCTTTACTTCTTATAGTTTGTAATAGGAAAGGAATAGGTGGGATTTTAAATTTCTAAGAGACCAAATCATGGTAGGAGATTGAGGATACTTCCAAAGCTAGCTGACATGACGTCCTTGAAGGAAGCTGAGCCCAGGGATGAGCTGGAGGGCAGCTCTACCCAAGGCGACCACAGCAGGTCCAGATATTTGTGGTTCAAGGGTCTCTACTCTTCCAGCCAGAACCTGTGCATTCAGGGTTAAGGTCCAAGCACGAAGTCTAGCCTCATATTTGGAGTCAAGTCCAAGGGATAGATTCACCCTTAAAAAGATCAAAGCCATACTTGATCATACTACTTCTTATCTGGGCTATCTGTGGCCAGGGTCGCTCTACCTTTCCAGGACCCACTATGATGGGCATCTATAGGTCTTCTTTTTCTTTCTTTCTTTCCTTTTTTTTTAGTATTTATTTATTTATTTTAGAGAGAGAGAGAGAGAGAAAGAGCATGAGTGGGAGGGGCAGAGGGACAGAGAAAATCTCAAGAAGACTCTGAGCTGGGTGTGGAACCCAAAGTGGGGCTCAATCTCACGATCCTGAGGTCATGACCTGAGCTGAAACTAAGAGTCAGACACTTAACCCAGGTGCTCCCATCTGTAGGCCTTCTACATGGACTGAACTCCTCTGAGAGGCATCAGAGGCCTGAGCATAATCCCAGAGATATAGACAGAGTCTTTCCTTCCATAGGTTAGAAGAGTCCATGCTCTTATGGTCCCAGAGGGCCAAATATGCTCAAATTTTTGAGGTCAGCTTCTTCCAGGAAGCCTTCCTTGACCTCCCTGGTGGGACACATCTCTCCATTTTGTACTTCTCAGTACCTCTCAATCTCAGCACTTGTTTGGGAGATCATTTAATATAACTATACTATAACATTAAATGTAATTTTAATATTATAATTTATAATAGAATCTAATTATATAATCTGGTCCATCTCCCTTGCTGTATTATGAACTCCATAAGGGTGGGTGTTGGGTCTCATTTTGCTAGCTATTTTATTCTCCATACTTGACATGGTAGTTTGTATACAGAAAGTGATTAATAAATATTTGATGATTAGACCAATCTTTAGTTTGGCTATATATCTTCTTATCAATTTTATTCTCACTGGCAAGGTCTCAGGATGAACATCGAGGGACAATAATGACAACCAAAACCAGAACACTAAGTACTATTTATTGAGCTCTTACTATGCAATGAGCAGAGCTAAGCCCCTTTCAGGGATTTGCTTAATTTTATTATTATTATTATTTTTTGAAATTTTAAAAAAGATTTTATTTATTTGTCACAGAGAGAGAGAGAGAGCACAAGCAGGCAGATTGGAGGCAGAGGCAGAGGGAGAAACAGGCTCCCCGTGGAGCAAGGAGCCTGAGGTGGGACTCGATCCCAGGACCCTGGGATCATGACCTGAGCCAAAGGGAGCTGCTTAGCTGACTGAGCCATCCAGGCGTCCCATGGCATTTGCTTAATTAACATTCACAAGAGCTCCAGGAAGTAGGTTCTACTATGCCTATTAAAGAGGTGAAGAAATTGAGATTGAGAGAAGTTCAGTGACTTATCCAAAGTCACACAGTGCGATGTGGTGAGGCCTGGATGAGAACACTGGGGGGCTCTGTTTTAGCCGCCTACTACGGCTGCAACAAGTTACCTAGTGGCTTAAAACAGCACAGATTTGGAGCACCTGGGTGGCTCAGTCGTTAAGCGTCTGCCTTTGGCTCAGGTCATGATCCCAGGGGCCTGGGATCGAGCCCCGCATTGGGCTCTCTGCTTAGCAGGGAGCCTGCTTCTC
>CM053610.1:14760548-14776785 GCA_028646535.1 Procyon lotor
GCAATGCTGTGGAGAGAGGTCATTGGAGGCTTAGCGCAGTTAGGCTGGTGGAGGCCAACCAGAAATCCCAGCCGAGCTGCTGATCCCATGGCTGCAGGGACGGCTTTGACATGGAAGGCGAGGTGGCCGTTGCCTTCTGCGCTGTGTAATAAAGACAGGAGGGGTGGGTGACAAGGGCAGATGGTGGTCTTCGGGGTCAGGTGACTTGGTGGTACTCAGCCTTGTCAGGGTGGGCCTGGAAGGAGGCCTGGCCTTTGGAGGGAGGCCGGTCTATCCCGATGCCGCTCTCCCATTCTCTGAGGAGCGCCATCCGTCAGGGGCTCCGGCTGTCAGGCAGGCCGCCAAGGGGGCCTGCGGGCGAGGGACGCTTCCCCTGACAGGGGAGTCCTTCACTGTCAGCAGCTTCGCCTCAGTGGGTTAATAAAGCCATCCATCACCCTTCTCCATGCCAGGTATCTAAATGCCTGCTTAATACCACCCTGGGGGGGGGGGGCGGGAGCCTGCAACAGGGAGGCTCACCTGGCGCCATGGCCGTTTGGGACCTTGCTGCAGCCTGGATGTGAGCCCAGTCCCAGTCCTCCCACTGCCTGGCTGGCTCAGGCCTCCCCAAAGTCAGCCGGCTGGTGGGCTGAGAGGCTTCGGGCTGACCCACGGCACTGAGACATGCTGGGAGCGGTCACATTGAGGTTCCTATTTGCCATCTTACTGCTTGCAGAGGACAAATGCTGAGGTTGGAACAGGTGTCCGCTCCCCAGAGCTGCCCACAGTGCTCGGTCCTACACATCGGCCCCCAACACAGGGTCAGGGGTGGGCGGGCTTCGTGGGAGTACCTGTGGGTACACAGGCTGGCACTTGAGGGACACCAGGGGTGCTTTGATGTCTGTGGGAGTCAAACAAGTTGGGCTCGTGCAGGAAAGGTGGGGGAACTTGGGTTAATGAGTTTCGATCCAATGATAGGCTCTTGTCTGCTGAGCACTTATGATGTGTGCTTGAGTTGCATCGTACCAGGGACCAGGGGCCATTCACATCCCCACTATGCAGATGGCAACAGAGGTCTAGAGAAGTGAGTTGTGTGTGCTCACTCAGCCAGAAAGCCCAGAGCTGGAATTGGAACCCAGGTCCACCTGACTTGGGAGCCTTGCTCTTAACTGTAACACGTTGCTGGCTTTAGGGTGAGGCCCTTTCACGGTGCTAAAATCTCCCCAACTCCGTGAACCAGTGTTATCCCCCCTCTTCCCACCTCCCCCACGGTTTGATCCTTGCTGAGAAGAAAGCTCAGAGAGGTGATGTGAGCAGTGCAGGGTCACACAGCCAGGAAGCTCAGAGCTGGGATCCCACCTGGGTCTGTGTGACTCCAAACCAGTGTATTTTTTTCCTATCAGACCAGTGTATTTTCAAACGTTTGCTGCCACACAGTCTTCCCTAGCTGCAAAAGAGAAATTAGGTGTGGGATCTGGATAGGAAGAGCAGATGAAAGAGAGGCCACTCTGGCTCAGCTGGGACCTGTTCTAGTCACCGGCTCCTGCTGTGGAACAAATCATTCCAAAGCCTGGTGGCTTGAAACGCCACAGTCGTTTATTATCTCTCAGTTTTTGTGAGTCAGGAATTCAGACGGGGCACGGTGGGACTGCCTCTGCTCCATGGTATCCGTTGGAAGCCTTGCAGGCTGGGGCAGGGATCGTTCTCTCTCGCGTGTCTGGCAGTCGGTGCCGACTTTAGGCTGGGGCCTCGGGTCCTCCCCGTGCAGTCTCTCTGTGCGAACTAGTTGGGCTTCCTCACAGCATGGACGTTGGGCTCAGCTAGGAGGCACCCGCAGGGAACAAGGCGGGCAGAGACTATGTGGCCTTTTGTGGTCTGGCTCAGGAAGTCGTGCAGCATCCCTCCTGTCGGGTTCAAGGGGGAGGAGAAGAACATGTGGGACTGGAAATATTGCTGGGGCTATATTTGGAAAATACCATCTGCCCCAGGACCCGAACCAGGAGCTGGTGACCCCCTTCTTCCTTCCATAGCTCCTGAGTAACCTATGCATCCAAAGAATAATGAAAAAACTGCCCCATAACTTGTGGCCTGACACAGGTGGCATTTGGAACCCACAGTCAAACCACTGCTTTTGTTTTCTAAATGGCCTGGTCTCTGTCAAAGTGGGATTCAGCCTCATTCCCTAAGCTCTCCGGGCAGGTTCCCTCTTCATTCGTTCATGATGAGGGTGGGCACTGAGTCACAGCTGTCAGGGGACTGTCTGGGCTCAGGTGGAGGAGACCCATATGCAGCAAATCATCTTGGGCAATATACCAGAAAACTTACAGATGCCCCGTTAACCCAGCATGAGCTGGAATGAACAAATGAACATTCCTGGGAGACCCAGGGATGCCGAGGACTTTCTCCTGTGGTTGGCTCCTCCCTGACTTCTGGCCCTCCTGATTTTCCTCTCTATGACCCCGAGGACTTTTCCAGTGTCCCCTGCATTGCTGTGGAATAGTGGCTCCTGCCCTCTCGCCCCCTCTGGTAGTGCCCCCTCCAGGCCAAGCCAAAACCAGCCCTTGTCTCTGATTTCCCTGCGGGGGACCTCCTGGCTGGATCCATCCGCCTCTTGCTCACTGACTTTTTGACCAGCAGCTGTATTAGTTGAGATAATTCTGTCAATGCACGTCTTTTGTACCCAGAACGTGCCTGGTAAATTTGTTAAAGAATACCCCAGGCTAACACATCATTACACTCCTAAACTCATCTATCTTTACTTCGGATTAATTCTTTTTTTCCCTCTCTCTTCACCTCCTCCATAAATCCTGGTGCACTTAATTAATTTCAGTTCCACTGTAAGGTCCATAATACAGAATTGTTCAAGCAAACACAAAATTAATTATTCTATTTACAGCCTTCTCATTGAGAGGAGCATTTCATCTTTCATAATTACATTTTGGAACATCCAATTATGAATTCAGGCGCCTGCTGCTTTGCATATGGGGACGGCCCCTGAGTGTCCTCGAGGAGGGTACTTGGGCTGGTGGCCTCTTGTGCCTCCCACCACTGACCCAGGTACTGCTCGTTCAGTCCCTGAAGGACCTTTCTAGGAGACACTGAAGCAGGGGCAGGATGACAAGGTCTGGAAGGGAGTGGTGCCCAGAGATGGTGGTGAAGGGAAGAAGGAGGAAGGGTGGGGGATGTGCCAGTTTAATTGGGATCTCACCATATGAGCGAGAGACTTTGAATGGGAGGAAACAGACCTCTTCATCTTGCCAGGTTGGCAGGGAAGATTCTCTGCTTTTCTGCAAGTCAGTGAGTCAGACATGCAAGGCAATCTCATGTCTGGCCTTTGTCCTGCTCTAAGGCATGAGCCCTGGAGGCCTGTCTTCCCTCCTTCTCTCTGCCCTTGGCCAGAGGACCACTTGGTGGCATGAATCTCACCAAGCTACCAGGCTCTTGGGCAGGACACCTCCAGCGGAGTTGGTAGGAGAACCACTCTCTCTGCTCCCACGGGTGTTCTCTGCCTCTCAAAGTCTATGTATGGACCAGGAGTGCCTCTCAAATGGGATTAGAGGTCCTCCTGCTCAAACCCCTGCTCTGGGCACCAAAGGGCCCCCACCAGAGAGAAGCCACTTGGCCACACCACTGTGCTTGGCCTGTTGGAGTTTTAAGATAGGCCAGAGCCCTGCTTAGAAGCTTTAAAAATATATCAGTTTCCATCTGACCCATATTTAGATGAAATTAAGCATATCTGTTTAAAAACAAATCAAACTATTCCTTCAGAAATTTATTAAAATAAAGACCCAGTTTTAGGAGTGGTATGTTCTGCTGGTTCTGACTAACAGAGAAAATAGGGCTTCACTTCAACACAAGTAGACATGGTTTTCTTTTCGGGGGTGGGGGAATCTATTGAGTTTCTGCTAAATGCTAGGCATTATGCTGGGTACTTTGTATCTGTTGCTTATTTAACCCCCACTGCCACACTACGGTTTTCAGGGGTGAATTGCTGACCCATGGAAGTTCTTCTTGGACATGTGTGTGCATGTGGCCCCAGGCATGCATGTGGTGTGACATCTCAGAGAAATGATTGACACCATGAAGGTGATAGGATGTGGTGTCAGAACTGGACTGTGGACTCACAGTGCCAGAGTTTGAAGCCTAGCGCCGCCTGGTAGGCTCTAACTTCTTAGGCAACTTACCGTCTCTGTGTCTCCATTTCCTCATATACTAAATTGGGCTAATACTGCCTGCTTCGCTGGGCTGCTGTGAGATTTCCATGAGACTGTGCATGGAAAACTCTGGCTTCTTTCAGGAAGTCACTCACCAAGAGGTCATGTCTCAGTTTCTCTCTCTGTGGAGTAAGTAACTTTGGGGTAGAAGGTGATAGTGATGCCTTCTGGAAATGAATGCACTGTCACAGTTCACAGACGTCAATGTCTGGGGCATGCTCGGACTTCTGGGGTAAGAACAGGAGTTAACATGGGATGTGAGGGATGTGAGGCACACTGAGTTTGTGCACCCTCCACTTATAATTCAATCTTGTTGCTTCTTGATTATACCCCTCTTAGAGTTTCCCAGCTCATTTAGAATAAAAACATCCCCTTTCTGGTAGCTCATAAAGATCCTGTCTGCTTTCTCTCCAAACTTACCTACTTTCCATTTTCTTCTTCACTCTCTATGTACCAGTCATACCCCTCTTCCCTCCATTCCTGGAATTGCCAATGTCTTTCCCACCCCAGGGCCTTTGCATTAGCCATTGTAGCCCCTGCCACACACTTTCTTCCTCTGCTCTTAGCATGACTGGCTCTGTTCAAGTATAATCTCTTGAGAGAAACTTCTCTGATCATGCTACCTATGAGGTAGGCCTTAGCCTGATGCTCCTCACCACATCGCTGATTAGTTGCCTTCATAGCTCTTATCACTAATGGAAAGATCTTGCTTATTTTCTTGTTTATTGTCTGTCTCCAAATCTCTAGAATATAAAGATGCCTGAGAGCAGGAGTCATGCCTGTCTTGCTCCATTCTCTATCTCTTGATTCATGGTAGGTGCACAATAAATATTTTTGAAGTGAAAAATTTAACTTTAACTTCATCTCCAGTGTGACTAGAAGGAACCTGGAAAAACGAAGACTTGGGAACATCTTGGTTTGTGAATAGCTGTGGAGAAAGTGGGCAAGGCTTAATTTTTTCTTTAAATCAGTTTTCTGATTGAGGATGCTTCCTCCACCCTAATAGGCCCTCAAGATGGGGGAGAGCCACTGATTTATCTCATAAATGATTTTTTTTTTCTTGGATGTGCCCATACCGAATAATTACTTGCTTTTGTGGGCTGGGGATGTCTTTCTGCTGTTCCACCTGATAGGTTTGTTTTGTTTGTTAATTAGCTATTAATTGCTAGGGCTCCTGGGGACTGGGGGTGGAGGAGAGGCCCCAGAAGTTGACCAGGGGGTGTGGGGCAAGTGAGGACTCAGAATGGAATGAGAATGACCTCACTGGGCACTGGGCTAATTTATTTCAAATGTTGTCATGTCCAGATAGTCAATGAGTTCCTGGGATGATGAGTGATTTTGTTAATTGAGTCCCATAAACACTACAGCTTAATTTCCAACAGTGGGGCTGCAGCTGGTGGGTGGGAGCTGCCGGCAGCTGCACAGAGGCTGTCCTTGGAATAGGCCCTGGGGGTGGGGAGGCTGGGAGGGCTGGGAGGGCAGAGAGGGGGTTCAAGGGCACGAACCTCACCATAGAGGTGTGCTTTCCTCACTATTTCATGGGAATGCCTCAGTTTGGCAAAAAAGATAACACTCATAAGTCACTCAAGGGGGATTTCAGGGCAAGCACCCCACAAAGGCCCATCCTTGTCTCTCATCTTCCTCTACTTGGCCTCCTCCAAGACCTCATTTCTGTCATCCCTTCCATTTCTGAGGCTACAGTGTATCTCCAGAGGATTCTACATATTGCCTTCACCTACATCTCTCCAGGTCCTCCAGCAGCCCTGCTCCAGCCCACACCGTCTCCGTTCTGGCAGGCCCTGACAACCATCTTGTGGGTCTCCTTGCTGCCACCTTTGGCCCTACAGTCCTTCCTCCTTGTGGTGGCCTTCATGATCTTCCTGAAATGTACACCTGACTATGTCATTCCCCTGCTTAAAATTCTCCTACGGCTTTCCACTTCTCTAGATGAAGGCAGAAGTCCTTTCTAAGGTCTAAGAGACCCGCTTAGCTCTGTGGTCCCTCTTCTTCCCACTCCCCATTGCACATCTGGGGACTAATTTCTTTCTTCTTTATTTCAGTTTGTGGACCCAATCAGATTTCTTTTTTCTTTTATTTTTTAGATTTTATTTACTTATTTGACAGAGAGAAAGAGATCACAAGTAGGCAGAGAGGTAGGCAGAGGGAGGGGGGAAGCTGGCTCCCTGCTGAGCAGAGAGCCCGATGTGGGGCTTGATCCTAGGACCCTGAGATCATGACTTGAGCCGAAGGCAGAGGCTTAACCGACTGAACCACCCAGGTGCCCCCCTCAATCAGATTTCTTTAATAAAAAAGATGTGAGGCCTTTGAACAAGATGCCCTTCTACCTGGAATGCTTTCCATGCTCTCCATCACCTCTTTCTACCTCTGCTTGGCCCACTGCTCATCTTGTTGCCTCAGAAGCCCCTTCATCATTTTGGGGCAGCCTCTCTGGACCCTGAAGCCATGGTAGGCCCCTGCAGGTGGCTGACAGCATGGAGACATGACTGCATTTGCACGCTTACACTGTGTGTAATGACATATTGATTGTCACACTCCTCCTTGAGGGCATGGGGGCCATGACTCTCTGGGGCAGTACTCAGTACTCCCAGCACACAGCATAGCGCCTGCCACCTGGTTGATGCTCAACACATGTGTGTTGAATTGCATGAATTCAACATGGAATTGCTAGGAGGGACAGAGGGCAGTGGAGTGCATCGGTGGGGTGTGACTGGTTCCATGGAGGCTACAAAGAAGGGCTTCCGAGATTTTGGCAATATTAAAAAGTTGCCATATTCTTGGGTCTAAAGTTTGTTTGGATTCAATCCTGGTTCTGTGATTACCGTTAATGTCCTTGGATGGCTCCGTGAACCTACTTATGCCTCTGTTTCCTCATCTGCAAAATGAATATAATAATAGTACCTGTCTTGTAGGGTTTCTGTAGGATTACATGAGATGATATGGTAAAAATCTTGCCTTGTCATCATTATTACCAATATCCTCACTTCCAACATCATCATCACTATTTTTCTCTTCCCCTTCCCTCCTTCCTTCTCTTCTTCTTCTCCTTTTTCATTTCTCCAAACTGCATAAGGAAAAAGAAAGGAAACTGGTATTTATGGAGAACATCTTGTATGCTAGATAATTTCATATATGTTATCTTTTTTTTAAAAGATTTTATTTATTTATTTATTTATTTATTTATTTATTTATTTATTTTTAAAGATTTTATTTATTTGACAGAGAGAAACACAGCGAGAGAGGGAACACAAGCAGAGGGAATGGTAGTGGGAGAAGCAGGCTTCCTGAAGAGCAGGGAGCCTGATGCGGGGCTCGATCCCAGGCCCCTGGGATCTGACCTGGGCCGAAGGCAGCCGCTTAACGACTGAGCCACCCAGGCGCCCTTTTTTATTTACTTGACAGAGAGAGAGAGAGAGAGAGAGATCACAAGTAGGCAACGAGGCAGGTAGAGAGGGGACGGGAAGCAGGCTCCCTGCTGAGCACGGAGCTCGATGTGGGGCTCGATCCCAGGACCCTGAGATCATGACCTGAGCTGAAGGCAGAGGCTTTAGCCCACTGAGCCACCCAGGCGCCCCACATATATGTTATCTTATTTGATCATTTTCACAAAGAAACTTGTATTCTCAATCTCTTTGTCTCCTTCTCCCTCTCTCTCTGTGTGTGTGTGTGTGTGTGTGTGTACAGGGTTGCCTTAATCCAAGAACACACAAATACACAGGCAGTTAGTGGCCAAGCCATGCTATGAATCCCAGTCTGTCTTGCCTCAACGCCTGGTTGATGGAGGGGGAAATGAGGAACTATTGTCTTGTACTACTGGGTTGGATTTCCTGTTTTCTGAATCTTATCTTCCTCTTTCTTGGCTTACATACCCATTTTGGTGGAGCACTTTATTTTGTAGTGTCTTAAAGAGATACATGAGGAGTAAACAACTAAAGACTTCTCATGTCTGAAAGTATTCTTATTCTCACACTTTAATATTTGGCTGGGAGTATATTTTAGTTTATTTGTGTCTTTAGAAACTTTTCCTTCATAATTTTGAATCCAGTCTTTGGCAATCAGGTTCCAAAATAGCCCACAATAATTCTCATCTCTTGGTATTCATGTATAGTCCCCTCATACATTTAATAGAAATGATTTGTGTAGCCAATAATTACGGCCATAATGACATGGGGCTTCTGCCTTGCCCTCTTACGATTACTTTCTGGGGGAAGTGAGCTGCTATGTAATGAGGAGCAGACTTTTGGGGAGGTTCACATGACGAGAAACTGACACCTCCACCAACAGCCAATATAACTTGCCAGCCATGTGAGTGAGGCATCTTGGAAGTGGGTCCACCCGCCCCAGTCAAACCTTCAGATGACGGCAATTTCAGCCAACATTTTGACTATACCCTCGTGAAAGACTCTGAGCCAGAACCACCCAGCTAATCCACTCCTGAATTCTTGATTTACAGAAACCATGTGATATAAATGTTTATTGTTGCTTGAAGCTGCTACATTTGTTATGCACAATAGATAACTAATCCACACTATTCCATCATCTTCTGGTTGTTGAGACATCAGAAGCATTTCTGATTTCTGATCCTTTATTTGATCTGTTTTGTTTTTTTCTCTCTGGACACTTAGAGGATCTTCTCTTTGGATCCAAAGTCTTGACATTTTATAACATTTCACTATAATGTGCCTGGTATGAGACTATTTTCATCCTCTCTGTAAACCTTTTCAGTGGAAATTTATATTCTTCAGCTCTCAGAAATTCTCGTAAATAATTTTGGTAATTTTCTTTCTTTATTGTCTCCGCTTTCTCTTTCTGGAATTCTCATAATTTGGATTCTTTAATTTTCTCTTTTTTTCTATTCTATTTCCTACTTGGTGTTTTTTTTCTATTTTCTGGGGAACACCCTCCCTTTATGTTCTTAGTCTTCTGAATGTTTTTATTTAAACTCTGCTGCATTTTAAATTTCTAAGGCCCCCTTTTTATCTGTTTGGAATATTTCTTTTTATATTTTTCTACATTTGTTTGATGTAATCTCTTTCCTAGTTTCTCTGAAGATACTATGTATATAATATATAATACATATTATAATATGATATAAAATATTGTATGTATATATATTTTTGTAGTAGCCTCATTGAGATATAATTCACATACCAAACAATTGATCCATTTAAAATATACAATTCAGTGATTTTTAGTATAATCACCAAATTGTGCCATCATCAGCACAATCAATTTGAGAACATTTTCATCACCCCTGAAAGCTCTGTATCCTTTACTTACCACTCCTCAAATCTCTCATCCATACACAGACCTAGGTAATCACTAATCTACTTTTTGTCTCTATATTTGTCTATTCTGGGCACTTTATGCAAATAACATATATATATATATATTGGATAGCATTATTCCTACTTTCTTCTACTTGCTTCTTGACCTTCATTTATTTGCTTTGGTCTCTATTTCCATGTCAGGGGACTTTCTCAGACATCTATTGACCATTGGTGGTCTATTCTCATTCAAGAAGGGGGCACTAACCAGCTGATTGGACACTTTGGGTGTGTGAGTGGGCTTGGTGACTCCAAGCTTCC
The DNA here is from genome assembly GCA_028646535.1 of Procyon lotor. Classification (NCBI taxonomy): domain Eukaryota; kingdom Metazoa; phylum Chordata; class Mammalia; order Carnivora; family Procyonidae; genus Procyon; species Procyon lotor. The sequence continues at coordinate 14,770,348 of CM053610.1, forward strand.
CCATTGGATGGCCTGTGGCTTATTTGGTAGAGCAATCTCAGAAGTCATCATTTTAAGCAATCTCTTTTTGGGATGGCTAGATTCCTAGAGAAGATTCTTTCAGCCTCCTTCCTACCTGGAAGCAAAGCTTTGGCGATTAATGTTCTGAGAGCCAAGTGGGAGAACAGCATGGGGAAACCTCAACATCCCAAGTGTGTAAGTTCACTTGATTCCCTTATTTTCAGTCAGGAACCCTGCTCTTAATGGTGCCTGAGATCTTTATTCTTCTGTTTTATAATCTCTGGGGAAAAACTCTCCACTCATCTGCTGAGAGAGGACAAAAACATGGCTTCTCTGTGAAAGAGTAGGGAGAAGATCTAGGGCTCTGACTGTTTCTTAAAAATATTTTCAGTCAATTTTATTTATATTTATTCAACAAACATACAACTGCTGTGTTCCAGGTACTTTTAAATTTTTAAAATTTTATTGTGGTAAGAAAACTCAACATGAGATCTACTCTCTAAACACATTTTTAAGTATACAGTACAGTATGTTTTCTCAATATTTGTGTATGGTCAGGTCAGATCCATCACATCCCTCCCCTAGTCCTCAAACGTCTGGCTTTCAGCTCTGGGTAGTTTAGTGTTATTGGAGTGAAGAGTGCAAGGAATAGGAGGGAGATACAGTAGACTGGACCTCATCTGACTGCAGGCACAGTGTTCTACATTGGATCTCTAAAACTTACTCATTTTACGTAAATGAAATTCTATACCCATTGATTAGCAACTCCTCATTTCCCTCCCACTTCCGGTCCCTGGTAACTGCAGTTTTATTCTTTGTTTCATTGAATTTTACTATTTTAGTTACCTCATATACATGGAATCGTACAAAATTCATCCTTCAGTGATTGGCTTATTTCACTTAGCATAATGTTCTTAAGGCTCATCCTTGTTATCACAAATTGCAGGATTTCCTTCTCTTTTTAAGGCTGAATAATATTTCATTATATATCTATACCACATCTTCTTTATGCATTCATCTCTTGATGGACAGTTAGGTTGTTTCCATATCTTGGCTACTGTGCACACTGTTGCAATGAACATGGGATGCTACTATCTCTTAGAGACCCTGCTTTTAATTCTTTCAGATGAATACCCAGAGTGGGATCTCTGGATCATATCGTAGCTCTATGTTCAATTCTTTAAGGCACCTCCATACCATTTTCCATTGTGGGCACACCATTTTGCATTCCTGGTCAGGTATTTTCTAACCTTTTTTATAGATTCTCCTTCTTTTAGATCTGTTTTTCACTCCCCACGTACAGTGGTACTTGATACCTTCAGTCTCTAAGTCTTTCAGAAATTCCAAGGAGAATCAGGTTGGTTCTGAGCTTTGCCCACTGTTGGCTTAGGATCCAGTTTTCTTGGGTGTGTCAAGTTTGGGTCCTTCAAGTGGACACCAAGATGAGATTAGAGATGCAAGAGATTTATTGGGGAAGACACCCACAAGAGAAATGGGGAGGAAACCGGAGGAGGCTGGGAGAGCCATCAAGTCATGATGCATGTTTAACCACTTGGGGGAGAGAGGGAGGGAAAGAAGGTTGGGTAGCAAAAAGCAGTAAAATGATGTGCAGTTCCAAGAAAGCTTCAGCGAAGCCAATGGGGGAGTTCTTGAGGCTAAATCAACTGTCAAAGGAGTCTCATGTCTTCCAGGAATACCCTTGACTTAGAATCTCTTCTGTGCTCTGCCAACGGCTAGGAGTGAGTGTGGTGATAGATTTGGAGCCTAGCAGCTGGGGCAGCTCGTCAGCTATGGTGAAGCTGGAGAAAAGCACATTCCCAAGGCTGCCGCGTCGTCCCAGCAGGTGTGTTCATTCTGGCCCCTGAGAAACAATACAGAGGGATTTTCTTAAGAAGCAGAACCCACAAGGACGGAGAGAATAGGAAAGGCAGTAGCAATCAAATATCAGAAGCTGGATGTATGTTTTTAATCTGTCGTAAATTTTTTTTTTAAAGATTTTATTTATTTGACAGAGAAACACAGCGAGAGAGGGAACACAAGCAGAGGGAATGGGAGTGGGAGAAGCAGGCTTCCTGCAAGGAAGGAGCAAGGAGCCCGATGCGGGGCTCCATCCCAGGATCCTGGGATCATGACCTGAGCTGAAGGCAGACGCTTAACAACTGAGCCACCCAGGGGCCCCAATCTGTAGTAAATTTACCTGGAAATCCTTCAAGGTAATTTATTCCCATTCCTTGTTCTCTCATAGGCGCAGTCAAGACTATACATGGCCCCCTGAGTACGGCCTTGGCTGCTTACTCCCAGTGGTTAATACGTAACTTTTTTTTAGTTTATGACATATATAGCTAGCTATTGACAATGGTATGTAAGCCCATATAACCCGATGCTTTCACACTTGATGATAGTGTTGTCTGAATGTCATCTTCCTGGCAAGGGCTCTAGTTCTTTTGTATAGAGTGGCTGACTGGAACCAGTGTCTCACTTTGGTTCAGTCCAGTGACTCCCTGTGCTGTCCTACTGAATGCATGTCCTGCGTGAGAACTGGGAGCCCAGAACGAAGCAGAGGTATGTGTCTTGATTAGAATCACCTAGTACAGTAAGTGCTCTGAGCAGGTGGCACAGGGCACTGTGGCCGAGTAAATGGTGGGCACCTGACTTGGCCTCTGGGGTTCATGGAAGACTTGGAGGACACTGTTGAGTCTTCAAGGACAAGTGGGAAGAGTCTGGGAGGTTTAGGGAAGGGTATTCCAAATGAAGGGAACAAGCGAAGAGGCATGGTGTGAGGTGTCAAGGTGCAAGTTGGGAACGCCGGGTAGTTTGGTATTATTGGAACACAGAGGGCAAGGGGTAGGGGAGACATAGGTCAGGCTTGACCCTAAGGACCGTGGGGGTGTTAGGGAGTTGGGGGTTTGTCCTGAAGGCCATGCCTATCCAGCCATTTCTGGTAGTTTGGGCAGTTCCTGGAGGCTGTCATTATCCCTCTCCCCAGGACCCCACATCCTTCTGGGGATCTTGTAAGTGCTCTAGGTGCAGATCTTGGCTGACTGTGAACATTTCCCCATGATGGTGCGGTCCCAGCATTTCATCCTGTTTGAGGAAGGCTGGGCCACTGTGCCTTTCCCCTCCCCCCAACCTGAGAGCCCAGAAATACTAGCCTCTACAGGCATCATCTCTCTGAGAGCCTCCACAATTAAACCTGCAAAATTGTTCTACACAGTTACCTTGCAGGAAGCAGGAGGCTAGGACCCCCTGCAGACCCCAGACTTTGCAGCCTGGCTTTGAGGGGAGAACGTCTGCTCAGATTTTCCCAAGTACCCCAGGAGTTACCCGTTTCCAGGAGCGGTGTTGCAAAGGGAGGTGTGATGGGGGTCAGACAGATATGGTGCTAGTTCCGGCTGAGGTGCTCACCTGCTGGGTGACCTTGGGTAGATCCTTTCTTTAGTGTGCAAGCATCGCCCAATGCCCATCTCTGTGCAGAGCCCTATGCTGGGTCCTGGGGAAACAAGACAATGGAGGGGAGATAGACAGGCAGGCAGACAGATAGACAAGGGGAGGACCAAGGTACCTCACTTTACTTGAGAAGGTGAGCATTATCATGGCTCTACCTACAATGGAGATATTGGGGCTCCAAAAGATCACTCAACTCATCCAAAGTTATCTGTAACTCTGTTCTCCTATTTACCCACAGTCCTCAGAGTCTGCCCAATAATGTCACAGCAGCAGCAGCAGCAGCAGCAGCAGCAGCCTCAGGAGCCCACAGACCTGCCCTTCCTTCCTCTTGCTTGTGGAAGGGCTGCAAGTAGCAGTGAGCCCACAAGGGTGGGGAATGCCCTAGACTTTCAGGTGGGCCCACCTGGAATGGGCATGGTGGCCATGTTGGGGGGCTGAGATAATTCCAACCTTTCCTTTCTTCACCCACAGGACCATAGCTCCCATGTCCCTGAGCCCTGGGTGGAGTGGTACCCACAGATAAAGTCTTTGCGGGGAGACCATTAGGCTTCTGTCCCTGGGGTATCTGACCCATGGGGCTGGGCGTGTGCGCTGGGCTGTCAGGAAGAGTTATCTCCAGACGGCCCCTTGGCCTGCCTGTTTTCTCCTCCACGGTCCCCTCCTAATTCATTTTCCGCCTTTAATGTACTGTTGTGGAGCTTCCTCTCCCATTAGGGCCTGTAATGTGCACCGATTCCCTTCAGCTTGACTGCCCTTAATAGGCAGCGTAAATAGAATTTAGTGTGGCATGCACTAACATCTCTATCCATTGTCCAGAGATTAAATACTTGCCACCGATGGTTCATGCATCATCAGCCTCGGGCCCCGTCTCATAGCTCCCAACCAAAGGAGGATATTAAATTAATTTGCAGGTTGCTTTAGCAAAACCTAACAACAAAAAAAATCCTCTGCAGGAGGAGATGTGGGGGCCTGATGCATCTGCCCACCATCAATCACAGGGCCGGAGGGTGGGAGTCGATTAGCGACCAGGGATGGTGCTCTAGTCCGTCTGGAGCTGGGTCCATCTAGGGGCCACACGGCTGGGCTGTCCACTTCCGTCTTAGTCCCCAGGCCTTGGTCCATGACCAGCCCTTCCTTTGGCTCTGGAATCCAGTCTAATGTGTGGACTGTCTAATGAGGGGTGGAGAGAGGGATGTGGGGTTAGAGTCCACAATGCAGAGGCGACTTTCTTCTCTTTAGGGGGTAGCCAAAGGATAGCATGTGGCATGGCCATGTGGTCCTGGTTTGGAAGATCCCTGAAACCTCCCCTTGGACCTTTTGGGTTCCTTTGGCAGCCCTTTCTCACTGGAGGCCCTGCTTGGCTGGCTGTCAAGTCTGGGATGTAGAAGACAGACCATGAGATGATAGAGGTGAGGCTCAGCATGGGCCCTGCCTTTGGGGTCCCGCTGGGCATTTACGGGCCTTTCTGCATTGGATGGTGGTTTGCGTCATCAGTCACAGTCATGTAGGGCAGAGACACTGCAAACAGACCGTGACAATCAGGTATGAGAGGTCTGTACTACTTTGGAATATTCTAGGGGGCACTGGGGAGCAGGTAACTTTTGGGTTGGACCTCCGTACGTAAGAGGTTACCTGGCAGGGCGGAGGCAAAAGGAGAGTTCCAAGCACACAGTCTGGAGGTGCCACCGTGCACGACAGTGTCTGAGGATGGCAGGGAGTTCAGAATGGCTGGACAGCCTGCCTGGTGAGCAGGGGTGAGGCTGGGAGGTGTGCTTTATGTGGAGGCAGTGGGAACCAGGGAGGTATCGTCAGCAGTAGAGGGAAACACGGTCAGAACTGTGCTCGGTGCAGATCATTCTGGAATAGTGAGAGGTAGCCCTCAGTGTGGTTAGGCTGGAGGCAGGCAAATCTAGGGAAGCCTTGCACGAATCCAGGGAGATGGGGCTGGGACTGAGACACCAGTGCGGACCAGAAGTGAGTCTGATCTGGACTGAGAGTGCCCTGGGCAGGGGAAAACCAGTTCCATCTTCCCTCTCCTCCCTCTTAGTTCTGGCATGGCTGGGAACAGCAAAGCCCAGTCCTTGTGCTCAGCTGGGGACTGGCAGAAATACTGAGTCCAGGCCACTGTCCCCCGTGGGCTCTGTCTGCGCAGAAGCAAGGCCCAGGGTGGGAGGAGCCAGGGATGAGGGCTCTGGCTCCCTTGAGCAGGGTTGGAATGGAAGGTGCCTCTAGCCGGTGGGTGGACCCAAGGGACCCAAGGGCCACTCTCCCAAAAGGACTGGTGATTGCCTGGCAAACCTGCCACCATCCTCCCTGCCATTTTCTGGGCAAGTATCCCTAATCAACTAAACCACTGTTCCAAGTGAGGTCCTTCTCAGCACAGAACCCCAAGGCAGCCTCCACCAATGGGCTGCAGCCGGCGCAGGAGAGTTTGAACTGACCGTTGAGTTGGACTCAACCACATCTAACCTGGGACGTCCCTGGCCTGACCATGTAGGACGACCTGAGCTTGGCCCATGTGGCCATTTTTTCCCGATAGGAACTGATAGAACCGGACATTTACCTGTTTAACTCCAAGCCAGGCTCTCGTTGCTTACCAGGTGTGAGCAGGCATGGTGGGTGTGAGGAACCTTGCCTTTCCTCTCAGATCTTAGATGCTTCTGGCCCACTGTCCCTCCCTTCCCCGCATGACGGGAATGTGGCAGGTCCTTGTGGCTTTGGGGGCGAGGCAAGGAGGGGTCTTCAGCAGCTGCACAAGACCCCACTGTGGGCCGCCAAGTGCTCCCTGCTGAAGCCCTCCACCGGTGGCCTCCACTCATAGTGCTTTATTAATAGCTTTTAACACAATCATTTGGGCTAATTGAAAATGTGAGCAATGTTAATATACTTCTTACATTTCATTCCCCCCCCTTTTTTTATTTAAAAAAGATGCTAAAAGCATTTATCGAGTCGTTTCTGGGGAAAAGAAATAAAAAGGTCTCCCCTCTGGCC
>CM053610.1:14782753-14835682 GCA_028646535.1 Procyon lotor
CTTTTTGGCCCCCCACCCTGTGCTTTTCTTCAGTTTTCACAAGGAGGGTGCAAGGGTTTGGTTGGCCTGTAACAGGCAGAACTGCCATCAGCAGGCAGGGAAGGAGGAGAGGCAGGGCATGTGCACGTAGGAATATGGACACGCACCTGCATTACAGCTTCAGCTGCTGTGGTTGGAATGGCTCAAATTTGTCTCTGAGGAAATAAAAAAATTCTTTAGCGCTAGCATTTGAGAGTGGCTTGGGGAGGGGTGGGGGTGGAGGTTCCAGGTTGAAGTCCCAGCATGAGGGAGCCACAGAGAGGGGCAGGGCCCTGGGGGTGCTGGAGGAGGAGGAGGAGGACGCCGGAGCCAGCTTGGGCAGAGGTGGGCAGAGGGCCTCCCAGGAGGTCGAGCGGGAAGTTGCCGGTGGAGACCAGGAGGTGGATGGGGAAGGCTTTGCGTGATGCTCGAGCGTGGAGTGCTCCCAAAGCCACCCCTGAGATTAGGGTTTGGCTGTGGGGGTTACCTTGGGAGGTGATCCCAGGAAGCACGGGCAGGGAGTGGTGCGTGAGCTAGGGAAGGGAAGCCAGGACAGTGGGCCTTAACGAGCAGCTTGTTGCTTTGGGCAATTGGGGTGCGACCCTGCTGGGGCCTCTAGGGGAGCCCAGGAACACAGCTCCAAGGTGCTCCGCCACCACGGAAGGGGAGGAAACTTGGGCCTTTAGTTGAGGGCTGGTCTGGGTGTGAGAGGCATTCATTCCCCGGTGCTCCTGGCCTGCCCTTCTTGGGAGTGAGGGGCCCCCCACAGGCTCTCAGCCAGGATGAACTCACAGTAGAGTGAGACATTGTGTGTGGATGCTTCTTTTTCTCTTTTAGGGACTGGGTCATATTCTTCTTGACATCGTAGTATATATTTCATACATACTGGCTCATAGTAGGTGCTCCAAAATGTTGAACGCTACCTTCTCACTGTCATCATTTTAATCCTTATTCCTTTCTCTAGGAGTTTAAGAGTTTGTGGAGGGCAGAGAGGGATGCTTCACCTCAGTTTTTACCTCCAGAGCCGAGCACGGTGCTGTGTAGAAATTAGATGTGCCGGCAGGGTTTGTTTAAGGAATGAGTGAAGGAAAAACATCTAGAACTTTCCAGGGGACTTAGTAAGTGGGTTAATCAGATGGACCCTATGGATCCTTGCCTGGGGGGGTATATAAAGGAGGCTGTCTTGGCCCCCTGGGAGCTGTGGGGCAGGACACGAGGTGAGGTGGGAGGGCAGATGAAGGGAGTGTGGAGGACCAGCGCCCACGGGAGCTGGACCCAACAGCTGCACTCTTCAGGGAGCCCAACAGTAGGAAGCAGAAGCCCAGCCCCGGGCTAAGATGGAGTCCTAGGGGCAGGAGACCAGCTGTGGATAGATGGTGTCCAGCGGCATTTCCTACCTGTCTCCCTCTTTCTCACCCCCTTTCACGAAGCTTCAGGGTCCCAGCCAAGCCTTGCAGGGTCCAGAAGGTTCTGGGTCAGCTCTGACCAGAGCCTTGCCTTTCTAACCCTGGCACAAGAATTCCTCGTTCGGAGAAGGGGCCTCCCACCCTAAGGCAGCCCGCTCCCTCCTTCTCAGCAGCTGCTCTCACTTCCTACGGGCTCTTGGGACGAGAAGAAGGAACCCACAGAAGCCAGAGTTTTAAAGCCTCCCCCGCACCGTCTCAAAGGCCAGGCCGGTGTGGAGGTGGTGAGGGGGAGGGCTTCAGTCTCTGGAACCCCTTGGCCCCTGTTCCAGCCTTCCCTGTGGGGTCCAAACCTTGTTCACTTTCTGGAAGGGACTGAGTTTTTGGAGAACTCTGGATGGCTGGCACAGGGCCCATCCCGGTTGTCCTGGGGCAATGGCTGGAGGGTCCTAGCACTGCGAGTGTGGGGGAAGGAGGCGTCTGGTGACCCCAGAGGCCAGGGTAGCATTTCACTGATGCCAGACGGGGTGAGTCCTTGGCCGCCGGACAGGGCGTAATAGCTCTTGCTCTTTGTATGGCGATAAAGGCTGAGAGAAATCAAGCCGGAGCGGATCTGTGTCTCCTGAAGCAGCCACAGTTGCTGAATCTGCTGTTTCTGAGCAAGTGAGAGTTCAGTCTGTCCTTTCCCTCTTCCCCAGCTGCCGGCACCTGCAGGGGCATCAGCCAAGCTCCTGAGGCTCTTCGGAGAAAACGGACACTCTCGCGGAGGCAGAGCCTGTGTCTGCTGCCTCGGCGAGTCTGGGGATGTGGTCCAGATACTTCTGGGAAGCTGTGGACACCTCCCTGGTGTGCTCAGCCCTTGGCTTGGTAGCCGTGAGGACAGCATGCAGATGAACCAGAGGGGACTTAATCCATACTTTGCCCTCCAAGAAAATGACACCACTGTCCCCTCCCTGCCCTCCTACCTTGATTCCCAGATAAGACCAGTTTTGCACAGGGAGGGGAGGGATCAAGATGCAGAGAAAATGGGCCCGAGACCTGAAAAGAAAGATAAACGTCTACACAGGCAACATGCTGAGGTGGTTTTTGGTGAACTTCAGAGAGCTCAGAGCCGGGCCCAGCCAGCGCCTGCCCTGTGTCTCCCATCCCCCATTGCCTTTCGGTCCTAGGCTCACCACTTTCCTCACAGCCGGCCCTGAAGCCTCTCCCTGACTCTCTTCATCGGCGGTGGGCAGGCAGGGTGGGGAGCACTCCGAGGATCTAGGGAAGGGCTGAAACACAGAAGGAGGACTCCCGGGCTTGTGTCACCGCCTGGAGAACAGTTGATCCAGGGGTGCTCACACATTCTGTGGCTGGTGGCCATTGTCGCTCTTCCACGGGATCCCCCTGCCTCAAGAGCACCTTCTCTGTGCTAGCCCCAGTGGTGCCCTCAGAGGCACCTGTGTAGAGAAAGGGGTCAGAGAGGGAGAGAGAAGAGGTAGGGATTGGGTCTTAGGAAAGGGGAAGGAGCCTTAGAGGGCATGGGGAGGAATTTGGCTTTAATCCTGAACAACTGGGAGGCTAAGTGAGAATTTAGGCAGAAAAGTAAGCTGCTCCAATCTCGAAGGGCGTGCAGGCTGCACTGTGGCAGAAACGTCGGGGCGAGGAGGGCAGAGGTGGGGGCCAGGTGGAAGCCTCTCATTGCTTCTGTGCTGCTTCACGTGGCATTTCCCGCCCTCCGTTCCAAGTACGGCACCAGTATCCTAGTTCCCTTGTCTCGGGGGAGGCAGAGGTCCGCCTGAGGTGAGATAGAAGCTGCTGGAAAACAGAGAAACCTCACACTAAATTGTCCTCAAACCCACTGACCAAACTCTTGCCTACGGTTTTCAGAATCTGTCCTTATCCTGGGGACAGCGACATTCGTGCCCCAGACTTCTGGAGCCCATTGTGCTCTTCCTCGCTCCTTGGAGATAAGGGATAGGGATCCTTCGAGGAAGGTGGAGTAAACAGAGAGCAGATGTTGGAGGCAGGCAGACTCGGATTCGGATCCCACTCCATCAACGACCACGCTTTGTGACTTGGCTTCGCTGGGCTGCTTTTTTAAAAATGGGGTTGTCGTAAGGACCACATGAGGGAGGGCATGGGAAAGCCACGGGCTCGCAGGGTGTGCTCATGCAGTGGCTTCTTCGCTCCTTCCTTCAGCCCTCAGGGTGCCTGGGTCTGGAGGCAGGCGATCTGGAGCCTATTACTCGGTTGCCCCACCTGGATTGGGCCAGTAGGATTTGTCTGCAAGCTTCAGCCTATACCTGTGGGCCCGGGACATCCGGTTGGCAGGGGAGATTCAGTCAGCCAGCAGCTAATAGCCCAACTTCAGGACCCCTGCGCACCCTCTGTGATGGCATGTCTATCCTGCTCTGTCGAAGCACGCCTTTGCCTGCCCAATGACATAGCCACAAAGAGGACCTCGACTCACCCTCAGTGTGGATGATTGAGGTACTTCTATTTGGGGGTGGTGTATGTGCTAGGAAGACCCAGGTAGGTCCATGAAGCCAGTGAACCAAGCGCCTGCGGTCCGCCATCTTGCAGACTTGATGGGTTGAGATGTTTCCTTGATGGCCTCAGTGGGGGTGGTGAGGGCGGAGAGGGTGGAAACAGACAGGGAAATGCGGGGTTGAGAGAGGCCCCTGACCAGAAGGATGACCTATTGTTGAGCACAGGGGGCAGAAGGGCTGATGGCATCCCCTTCCAAATTTGTATGTTGAAGTCGTGGCCCCCCAGGACCTCAGGTTGTGACCGTATTTGGAGATAGTGTCTTTAAAAAGGTAATTCAGTTAAAGGTCCTCTGGAAGAGGGGAAGACATGTGGTGGAGGGAACAGGTTCTTGAGGTCTTCCCGGTTATGCCGTGGAAGGTGGGACATGGGAATGCACCACACAAATGTCCCCAGGGTCCCTGGGATCTTGTCCAAGTTGGGTGCCTTTAGCGCTACATCATCTTTCCAGACCTTTTACCCTCTTTCCCAGGCCTGGAGGACATCTCCCTTTGGGTGTCTCACGGCTAGCCCAGCTCCAACCAGTGTCACCTTTCCCTCCAAGCCTGCTTCTCCTCCTCCGTCCATCTCATAGCAGACAGTACCACCACCCAATTATTCTCTTAAATGAGGAGTTCTCCAAGTCCACCGACACATGGCCTAACCCGTGGACTTCCTATCTGTTACCTCTGATACATCCCACTGACCCTGCCTAAGTTCATTTCTCCATCATCTCCTCCTTGGATAATTGTTGCAGCCTTCAGATCAACCTACCCCAACTCTGTCTCTATCATGGTGTGTTTCTAAAATATGAATCCAATTTGTGTGTCTCTCCTGCCTAAAACATTTAATGGCTTTCTGTCCCTTTGACGTCTTTTGGAAGCTCCTTAGCATCTCAGCATTCAGAATCCGACTTCCACTTCCCCTCCCTGCCCCGTTACGCCTCTCCCCTACACATCTCCATGCCGAAATGTGTTATGCTAGGATATTACTTTTACTCTGGATATTGGGAGTTCTCCACTGAGTTCGGTCAATGCCTCTCTCCCCCTTCTAGTCCACCTGGTAAACTGTCCACCCTTAAAGATACAACTCAGAAGTCACCTCTTCTGTGAAGCCTTCTCATCTCTCTCCTGCCAGGTAGAGAGAAGAGTCCCTTTCCTTTGCATTTCCACAACAGAATGAGTTTTGTGGTGAGCTGAGGTTCAAACTTCACTCCATCGCTTGCTAGGACTGAGAGGGTGAGCAAATTATTTAACCGGTTTGAATCTTAGCTTCCTCAGGTGGAACTTGAAGGGTTCCTAGGGAGAGGGCTATCGTGAGCAGTGACAGTGTCTGGTCCAAAGAGTATGCTCTCCATAAATAGGAGCTGTGATACACGAGAGTGTAATTGTTTACTGTCATCCATCTTCCTCCTCACCCCTGGGCTCCCAGCTCGGAGCTCCTTGTTGGGCTGGGCCCTGTTGTGTTTGTCTTTGTGCCCTGTATCCAAGCAGCCAGCCTGGGGACTGTCATGAAATAGGTGCTCAGATTTAAAATTTGTGTTCATTTCTTACTCCTTTGCCATGGTCTAAATGGTTGTGCTTCTGGGGTCTTAGTTTTTCTCTGGCTTATATTCTGGGGGTGGTGGGTGGTGAGAACTGCCGGCTTTGCTCCATCCCTACATCTAGGGTGACCACTTGTTTGCTTGGGACTTCCCTAGTTTTAGCACCAGGCCAGCCAGGATGGCTGGTCACCCTAGATGTAGGGATAGAGCCAGGTGTGGGGTTAGAAGTGAAGAGGCACCGAATTTCACCAGGAATCTGGGAGATAGAGCACAGATTTCCTGAATCTTAGCAAGAAACTGGGCAGACAGATGACAGGGGCCTCCTGGTGTTGTGTTCTAAAGTACACAGCCTTCTGCTTTCCAGGGCATTTTCTCCTCTCTTACCTCATTTGATTCCAACAGGTTTTGCTCAGGAACTCTGTGCTGTCTGTGGGGTGGCCGTGTTTCCTTCTTGGCCTGCTCTAGGCAGGGCTGTTTCTCCCCATAAAACATGTACGTGGACTTTAGTCAGTGGCTGGCTCATTTTAACCCAACAAATGGTCACTAACCATTTATCGTGTGCCGTTTGCATTTCATCTCCTCCTTGTCCCCTTTCTCTGGTTTTCTGTAGCTTTAAAACATCCTTTGGAGATTTTTGCTTCTGGTTATGATCTGACTGGACTTACCCTCTTGCCTTAAACAATGAAACATCCAAATAAATGAAAAGCGTCCCGACTTGGGATGTCAGAGGGTGACCTTCAGAGAAGGGAAGCAAACCCGGGGAGCCATAGGGCGACTTCTGCCCCATTGCTGGGGAGAGTCCCAGGCTAGTGGCGAGAGACAAAACCCAAAAGGAGCCCAGCGGTCTCGCTGAGTGGACAAGTTGGAGTTTGCAGTTCAGGGAGGCCAAGCTTGCTAGAATTTTCAGGGGAAAAAAGTACCAGAGAAGAGAAAGCAAGCATGAAAGCAAAAGCGGTAGAGAGAGACAAAGACAGAGACAGACAGAGATAGAGAGATGGAGAGATATTGGTTGCAGAAGGCTCCCCTTGAAACTTTGATGAATGATCTGTAAATCAGCATGCAGAAGCTACCTGTGTCCAGAGAAAGAATCAGCGGAAGGGGGTAGGCATTCTAATCCTTACAAATTATTCAGGGTTGGGAAAGTTTCATGCTACTTAACTGCTAGCCACCATGGAAAGAATTCCCCAGATACAGGGCATTGAGGAGAAGTGACTCAAAAGGGCCTTACCTCATTGGAATGTTTCATGTTGATCCGGCATCTGAAGGAAGTTTCTTGAAATAAGGACTAAAACTAGTATAATTTATTAAAAACGTACTGTGGGTCAGTGCCGAGGGGTTAACACGTCTTTATACCGTCTCCCGCTTTTTCATAGGACAGTTTCAATTTGGAGGTTGTTTTTTTTCCATTTAAATTTTGAGCAAATTTTTTTTCTATTTAAATTTTGAGCAAATTTTGGTAAACCACTTCTCTCCAGAGGAGCTGCCCTTCCACTGCTATCCACTCACGCGCAGGTAGGACTGGAAGATTCTCCCTTAATCACCGCCAACATTTGCTTCTTATCGTTGTAACACTAAGTAAAAATTACAGCTGGGGGGTGCCTGGCTGGCTCAGTGGATGGAGCAGGTGACTCTTGATCGCAGGGTTATGTGTTAGAGCCCCACCCTGGGTGTAGAGCTTACTTAGAAGAAATTACAGCCTACTCATAGGTAATTGGTGTTGAGCACTTACTATGTGGTAGGCACTGTGCTGAGCACTCTGTCTCTAAAACCTGGCTGGGTCGTCTTTCTGATGACGGAGCTCAGGCTGAGACCCATGAAACGTGTGCCTCGATCATCCGCTGGAAGATGGCAAAGCTGGGATTCTAACTCAGGTAGGCTGCACTCCTGACTGCCTGGTTTCCCCAAAAGTCCTGGCCTGGGATTGTCCTCCATGGCCGTTGGCTCTGTCCTCACCTTTCCCTACAACCCGACCACATCATGTGCCACGTAAGTCTTTGGGGATCCATCCATGCTCGCCTCCAGTCGTGTGCTGGGAAAAAAAAGTAGCATTTGCTCATTTCCGTGGTGTAACTACTCCCACCATAGCCGATGCCAAGCTACCCATATGATGCCTAAAGAAAAGCTGGGGAGAATACACAGCTGGCCCCAGCTCACCACGGTTTTGTCCCCTTGAAATGCTGCTGTGCATTCTGCAGGATCAGTGCTTTGTCATCTGCTCGCGGAAGCCTTCCCTAAGCCCTTCTGGCTGGCTTGGAGCTGGCTTTAATCAGCATTTGCTGCCATGTCCTCCAGTGATGGTTTCCTGCTCTGCTTCCCCCCACCCCCCGCCCCTTGCGCCCCGGGCTGAAAGCTCTTCAGGGGCAGCTCCAAGCACCCAGCACAGAACATGCATCAGCCAATATTTCCTGAATGGGCAAATGACCCAGGAATTTGAATCTAAGCCTTTGTTCTGACCTGTCTACTAGGGCTCAGCTCATTAACTCAAAGCTGCTAACAATTTTGCTACAGCTTTTCCCTTATTTGCTCATTGGCTATTGAGCAGATGGAAGTAGTTCCACCATTTTCCCTGAAAAGAGCTATCTTCCCTCCTTTTAAAAACGTAACATTTGATACGCACAGAGAAATATGGAGTACATCCAAGCTACACATGGTGAGAAAACACACATCTATGAACTCACCCCCCAACTTAGAAACTCGACGTAAAGATCTTCATCTTCCTTTCTCTCTAAGACCTAGAAGGAGGAGCAGGCTTACCTAAACGGGGTCAATTTCTTTTGCCCTATACACTTTCTTCCTGTATCTTCTTTAGGTCTTAAGAGCCCACAATCCCCATTTTCGGCATTTGAGTGCAACTACCAACAAGGCATGGGCAGAAAGGGGGACAAGGCATGGGCAGAAAGGGGGACATCTTCTCTTTTGTATGGGACAGTCGCTATTTGGGCTTACTCTGGAATGGTGCCAGTGCTACCTGGTGATTCAAGGGGCTCCTGTTGGGGAGGGGTCCCAGCCACCCAAGTGACTTCCCTCCCTGTGTTCTTAGGTTTCCAGCTGAGTGTGTTAGAGGTTTCTAGTCCACCTCTCTTTTCCTGGTTGGAGCAAATTGTCTCAACTACAATCAGAAGACCAAAGGAGCGAGGAGGGTGGGTGGAGGAGCTAATGTCATATGATGAAGGACAGTATTTGGTATTTGGGACTCTTATGCGAACCCAGCTTAGAAAGGGAGCCAGATGGGTTTCAGAGCTCACATCATGTACTACTGCCTTTCTCTCCCAAACGTGCGCCAAAGCCATCAACTTCTTTCCACCATCTGTGGCTAAGCCAACACCATCTCTTGCCCTGGTCACTGCAATGGTCTCCCAACGAACCATTTGCAACATAAAAGTCAGAGTGATCGCTTTAGAAAGTATATCAGCTCTTGACACTCTCCTGCTCAAATCCCTTCCTTGGCTCCCTATTGCCCTTAGCACAAAATCCAACCTCTTTACTTTTACAAGGCTTTGCATGATGGGGCCTTTGCCTGTCTCTCCACCCTTAGCCCAGCCTCCTCTTCCCTTCCTTCACTCACTCCAACCTCTCTGGTTACTTTTCAGCTGCAGACACACCAAGTGCTTTACTGCCTCGATAACTTCACAGATCTCTTCTGCATGCCCAGGATTCCTTTCCCGGCTCCCACAGCTGATCCCTTTGATTTCTACACAGCAGACCCTATTATTTTCTCCAGAACACCAACTAAGTGGTTCACCCCCTTCCTATTATCACAATCTTCATCATAGCTTCCTCCTTTGTAATTACGTATGTATTTGTCTTCCTCTCTCTTTTTTTATTATTTTATTTTATTTTATTTTTTTGAAAGATTTTTTTATTTATTTGACAGAGAGAAACACAGAGAGAGGGAGCACAAGCAGAGGGATTGGTAGCGGGAGAAGCAGGCTTCCCGCGGAGCAGGGAGCCCGATGCGGGGCTCGATCCCAGGACCCTGGGATCATGACCTGAGCCGAAGGCAGACGCTTAACGACTGAGCCACCCAGGCGCCCCTCCCTCTCTCTTATTTTTAAAGATTATATTTATTTATTTGACAGATAGAGAGAGGTCACAAATAGGCAGAGAAGCAGGCGGAGAGAGGAGGAAGCAGGCTCCCCGCTGAGCAAGGAGCCCGATGCAGGGCTCAATCCTAGGACCTTGAGATCATGACCTGAGCTGAAAGCAGAGGGTTTAACTCACTGAGCCACCCAGGTGCCTCTATTTGTCTCTCTTAAAAAAAAAGGTTTATGTATGTATGTATGTATGTATTTTAGAGAGAGAGAACAGCAGGGAGTTGTAGAGGGAGAGAGAATCTTAAGCAGTCTCTGAGTGTGGAGCCTGATGCGAGGTGATGTGGGGCTTGATCCCACGACGCTGAGATCACAAACTGAATCCAAACAAAGAGTTGGACACTTAATTGGCTGTGTCACCTCCAGGGGCCCCTATCGCTCTTATATGAGTTGTCCTTCCCACCAGACTATGAACTCCATGATGGCAGACACTCTGTTTGCATCAATTACTCCTTCCTCCCAGCAGTGACCTCAGTAAAAGATTGTCAGTGGAATCACGTGTGCATTTGATAGGTCAGTCTGGTTTCAAAGGTGGATGAATGGGCATCAGCTTTGGAGAAGGGAAGTTATTCATTCATTCTCTCAACTATTCATTCACACATTCAAATATTTTCACCCGTGATTAGTGCTGGGGTCTAAGCTGCATGCTCAGGGCACAGAGGAAAAGTAGATATTATGTTCCTGTCCTCAAGAGAATCATAGTGATACAAGGGGGCTTAATGGAGCAATGCAAAAGGTGCAGTGAGAGCACTGGAGGGGGAGCACTTGTCTACTGGGGGAGTCAAGGGAGGTTTCCCAGGGTGCACTCCTGAGTTGGGTTTTGAGGAATGAATAGGAGTTTGCTGTTTGCATAGGTTGAGAGAAGCTATTCTAGGGACCCCGGTCTGAAAAACATGGTGGTATGAGACAACAGCGAGTCTCTGGGAAGTCAGAGCGGTCCATTCCTCCCTGGGTATAATATACGAAGGATGTGGTAGGTGGTGAAGCTTGAGAGAAAAGCAGGAGTGACTCATGAAGGGTTTTGCATTTTGTTCTCCTGGTGCAGTAAGGAGTATTGAATGGTGGGATTAATGTGATCATATGTGGTGGGAAGATCACTGTGGCAGCTGTATTGAGGGAGTAATTTACTGGTGGCAAGGGGAAAGGGGAGATTGGAGGTTAGGAGACCGTTGAAGAGGCTTTCACATACTTCTCTGCCAAGTTGCTTTCTGGCCTAAAGCAGACCTTACTAATAGAATACTATACTCTTTTCCACTGAGTCTAGACCCTACCTCAGAATCAATCTTTCTTTCCTTTCTTTCCTGCCTTCCTGCCTTCCTGCCTTCCTGCCTTCCTGCCTTCCTCCCTCCCTCCCTCCCTCCCTCCCTCCTTTCTTTCTTTCTTTCTTTCTTTCTTTCTTTCTTTCTTTCTTTCTTTCTTTCTTTCTTTCTTTCTTTCTTTCTTTCTTTCTTTTTAAGGATTTTATTTATTTATTTGACAGAGAGATAGAGAGCACATGTAGGCAGAGCAGCAGGCAGAGGGGGAGGGAGAAGTAGGCTCTCTGCTGAGCAGAGATACGGGACTCGATCCCAGGACCCCAGGATCATGACCTGAGCCGAAGGCAGATGCTTAACTTACTGAGCCATCCAGGCCCCCCACAACCAGGAGTATTTTCTTTTTGACACAAAATAATGCCTTAATTCAAGAATACGTAGCTCTAATGATAAAATTTCTGGTACTTGGAGCTGTGAGAGGAGGTATTTTTAAGGAGCCCACCAGCTCCTTGTCAAAATGCATATTTTTAATGATGTATTGACTTTCTTTGTGCAGAAAGAATATTGCTCCTTTGCCCCATGTATACACAGCAGGTTCAATGATCCCACTTCCTTAAGGAAACTGGTTTCAGGAAGACTGATAAGGAGGCAATTTCTTCAGGGGAGAAAGTTTGGGTGTTGGTGTCAGCCACACTTGGCTTCACATCTTCTGAGCACCAATTGTGTGTCAGTCCTGGGCTTGGTGCTTCTGGGTAAATTTTACAGATGGGGAAACTGAGGCTCAGAGACATTAATCCGACACTTTGAAACCACAAGGCTTTGAGTGAATTACCCAGGCTCTCTAATTTTCCATTTGCTCGTTTGCAAAATGTGGCTGACAAAGCCTATCATCCCGGGAGGTGGGGGTGGGGGGGTTCCAGGAATGGGACACCAACCCCTGGAGGCCCCAAAGCAGCTCCTCCCTCCCTTCCCTTTGGCAGAAAGGCGGGCTGAATCTTTAGTAAAGAGAGTCTCAGTTTCATGTCCTCAGGGAGAAACGTGTCTTTGCTCTGGGCTTTGAAATCCCTGGTGGCCACAACTTAATAGACTCACAATTGGTTAATTTTCTCCTGACATTGATCAGCAAAGGGTCGGAGTGCGCAGGCAGGCCGGCCGGGAGGGGTGGGGGGGAATACCGCCAGCTGCTGGGCCTGGCCTCCCTAACCAGAAATTCAATAACTTTTTCATATAAATTGTCCGTAAGAGAAAACTTCTTGTTTTCGGCAGTTGTCGCTGCTTCAGCATTTTTCTGTACAAGATGAAAAACTTTTGCATTGAGCAAAATACAGATTTATGGTCAATAAAGTGAAGTTTAACAGTTTATAGGGGCCATACTTTCTTTCTTAAAAACTGATATTAAAAGCCATTTTTCCCAGTCTTTGTAAAAATGGCTCTTCTATCAATCAGGATCCCAGTTTAAGTGATGGGAGAATTAGGGAGAACTCTCTCATCAGAGGGCCTCCCGACAGGTGTCCATCGTCCCCTCCTGCCCTAGAGCTCTGGCGGCAACAGGGGCCACTTCTGGAAAGGGAGGGTGGTCAAGCTGGAATTCAAGAAGTTCTGTGGAGCTGGAAGGGAGCTGGACTTCAGATGCGGCCTGAAGAGAGGGCAAGTGTAGTATGTTGCTCTCGTATCCCAGATCTGTCTGATCCTACCCATTCATCCAGCAGATGTTCACTGGGCAGCCGCTGGGTGAACCCGAATTGGGCTCCATCGCAGCGCATTCCTGCCCTGGGGGCGCCCACCGCTGAGGAACTGAGCCAAACAGACAGATGGTGACAACGGAGTCAGGAATGGGGATTATGGGAATGTCGGGGAAGGCTGCCTCGCCCAGGCTGAGGGCATCTGTGAAGACTTCCTGGAGGAGGTGGCAGCAGCCAGGGAGGGAAGCAAAGCCCAGAAAGAAGGGGAAGCGGGATGGGGTAAGAGCAAGTCTCCCTTCCAGGACTATCTTCCCCCGGAGAGGACTGGGAAAGTGGGAGTTTGTCTCCCAGCTGCTCCCAAACCTCTTCAACACTTCGCAGCTCCTTGCCCAGTGCTCTTCCTGGAGGCTTCCCGTGTCCCTGTGGACTCCTGCTTGTCCCCGCAGGCCTGGCCCCATCTGTGGGAGGCTTAGCATGATGGGTAGACCACACTTCCTTTTCCTGCCTCCACTTCCCCGTTCCCACCACCCAAGGCGATTCCCGTGGGGTAGACATTATTGTGGTGCTGATGCTTCCTGCCAGAAATGACAGGGCAGGAGGAACGAGTCAAAACTCCGTGATGTCTGACTCTTCAGGGAAGAAGAACAACAATAAAAAAGCTACTCTGAGTGGTTTGTGAGGCTTGCTTCCTTTCCGAAGGTTCTTCCTTCTGTCTTGGAGAAGGTGCTATCCTGCTTTAGTCCTCTCTGGAGCCCAGGATCTGCTGCACCCCACGTGTGGGCACCCCCATCCCTCTAACCTGCGGGGCTTGATCCCCTCCTCACCATGCAACCCAAACCCACGCCGCATAGCCCTAACTGAGCTGAAGGCACAGTGGTGTGTCTTCCCTGAAGCACGCTCTGCACAGCTTCCCTGGCTCACAAGGGGGACGGTCTTTGACACCTGTGTGCAGGACTCCGCAGCCCCTCTTGGCTCTTCTGCATTTAGTCTGCCCAGGTCTTGCCTGTCCCTGAAAGCTAAAGTACCTGCAGCTTTCCTCTTAAGGGCAGAGGCTGCCGCTCTGATGGGACAGTTTCCTTTGCTTGAGGTCAGTCAAAATGCTTAGACGGGGCACGTTCTCTGAACCCCGACCTGAGAAAGCTCACAGGTACTGGAGGGATGGGAGGCTGTTCCCTCCATCCCAAAGGGTCTTGTGCAGTACTCTCTCACGGAAACAGGATGTGGGCCACATTCTAATTTAAAAGTTTCTGGAAGCCACATTTAAAAAGTGCAAAGAAACAGGCAAAACTAATTAATTAACCAAATATTAATGTTAATTAACCCACATTTTAGCACATCTCAGTTTGGACGAAGTGTGTTCAAAAGTGCCCAATGGCTCTGTGTGACTAAGAACTATTGCATCGAACAGCACAAATGTGGAGTGTAAATGCACGTGTAGGGGGCGTGTGTGCAGGCAAGAGGGAGAGAGGGAAAGAGAGAGAGAGAATATTGAGAGACGAGGCTTCAGAGAGAACTAGGAGCCCCAAAGAAGATGAGGAAGAGTTTTTGCTGTGGGAAGGCATGCTGGACAGTGGGGCAGATGTAGAGGGATTTTAAGTGGACGAGAGTTGTGATCAGAGTCATGTTTCTGGAAGATCCTCTGAATGTACAAAAAGAAGGTACTGGGAGGGGCAGGTAAGTTTGGACGCAGGAAGATGTAACTGGGAGAACTGCTCCCTGGAAATCAGGGGGGCTTAAAGTGAGCGGAGTAATGGGCAGGGAGGGGCATGGCTGGGTTCCAGGCTTAGGAAGGGGGTAGACGGCACAGGTCCTGTTGGGTGTGTAGGTGTGAGGGGAGCCAGAAGTCAAGGATGACATGCTCCACCCCGTCCAAATGGGCGAAAGCCACACCATTTACTGAAATTCGGAACAGAAGAAGGCATCCAGGTTGGAGGCTGGAAGATGAGGGTGATGTAGGACACGTGTGTTGGGCGTCCTGTGACTGTCCAAGCAGAGGGATTGATTGGAGAATGCGTGTGTCGATCTGGCTCTGGGGAGAGAGGCGCGGGCTGGAGGTGGAGGTTGAGGACCTGCTGGTTATGGGGGAGCCCAGCCACACCTCGGACTCCCATGGACCTTTGTGGGGTTGCTCTCTCCTAAGCCTGTTGTAAAGGCTGGTAGAGACAGCACACTGCCGTGCTCTGCAAACACGATCTGCCAGATGATCATGCTGGTTGTGGGGCATCTCTCCTGATCCGGCGCCTGCCCTCCTAGACTTCTGCGTCCATCCAGCTGGGCCGTTTAGGAAAGGGCTAGGACAGGTGGTTGTTCTGGGGGGCTTGAAACTGAGGGACCCCAGGTGAGCCTGCATCTGTCCTAGAAACTAGCAGCTCATCAGCCCCCAGTCATGACCTTCTGCCTCTGGCCCACACCTGATTCTTTGTCACCTGAGGACAAAGTTTCCACCCAGTTTTAGTTCCTGATACTCTCCAGTGCTGTCCTTGGTGCTGGCAAGGCTCTGCAGACTCCCTGTGCAGGGCTGAGGGATCTCTTCCACCTGCTGCCATGGATGTTGTCAGCGCAGGGTCAGTTCTCGTTGGGGCTCACCCTGGCTGCTCACGTGTCCTCGCTGGGGCATCAGTGGCTGCTCAGTGCGGGGTCTAAAGGCATGGCCCCCGTGCCCCACCCTGGAACGACGCGGAAGGGTCATCCCTCAGCTCTTCCTGGGGCCTGCTGAGGCTGGGTTGTTGGGACTCATCATGGCCCATCTTTTCTCCCTCTGCCCACTGCTGCCGCCTGTCCTTCCCCAAGGGCACAGAGAGACTGCCCACCCCCCCGCATGCGAGTCTCTACCTCTGCGTCCGTCTCCTGGGGATCTTAGCCTGCCTGCCACACTTGGCTTTGTTGTTTGTTCCAGCCACGAGATCCTGGCCCTGGTGAGATACTGTTTGTTCAGCACCGCACCCCCCACATCTCAGGCGTTTGCTCACTGGGCCACCAGCTTGCATCCTCTGACCCGCCTTCGTGCTGCTTTGTTCGTAAATCTCTTTGTGCCTCCACTCCCACCCCATCTCCTTCTGCCCGTCTTGTCCTCCTTGCACATGAGGAGGTTCTGACCCAGCGCAGGACAGCGCCTAAGCCCCAGGCTTCTTCCTCCCTCCCAGTTCTGTGCCCCCCCTGGAAACTGGGCCAGTGAAACAGGGGGGGCCTAGAGACCATCAGCCTTGGTCTCTGCATTCGTTTGTCACAGCTCCCTCGGGGGCCCCTGAGCCGGTGAGGTGGAGAGGGCATCTGAGGGCTGTGTCCCTGCAGTCCCTCGAGCTGGGCCCCGGGGGCTGAGCTCAGATTTCTGCAAGAATCTCGAATCGGAAGAGCCTAAGTCGTAGCTCACGTCCCCACCGAACAATGAGGCTTGATGAACGGGGTGTGATGTGCAATTGCTGATGAATATCAAGCTGATTCCCTGTGACTCTCAATGTGGTGCATGTGTGAGAGCAAAGCTGTGTTGTCCCGGGAGGGCTCCAGAGGGGCTCTAAGTTTCCCAACTTCCTGGCCTCAAAATCGATGTGTACAAAGGCAAAAAGAAGCAGCAGAACCCGCAGAGCAATGTTTCCCAAGATGAAGCCTGACATTATGACTGTCTCTTTAAGCTCTCGTATTGCACACACACACATACACACACACACACACACACACACACACACATGCATGCACATATTTTTTTTTCTCAACTGCATCTTCTGACTGACAAAGCTCTTTCTTGCCAAGAGCGACCGTTATAAAATTATGACTTGCGCATATATAATGTTTGCGTTCAACAAGAAAACAGAAATGCCACCTTATTTTGTGGTTACAGCTGCGCAATTCACATCCGGCAGGATTGATCATATTAAGGTTATGCAATCATCTAATTGCAGAGACGAGCCTTGAGTAATAACTCCAAATGCTGGCACTTCCATCGGCCCAGCAGAGCCGTTGCCGAGCCCTGATGAGCGTTGGCAGCGCGCGGCCCCGTTCTCTGCTCTGGCTTTGTCTGAATCTTCACACCCAGCGGAGGCCGTCTACCCACTAACCGATCTGTGACAAACAGACCCCTAACAGCAAAGCTGTTTGGGTTGCAGATATATCCACGGCTCCTTGGGCTGTTTCCAGCTCTTTGCGGCAAAGTTTCTCTTCTTCCCGGGGGGAGACTGCCGCCACTCGTTTCCTTTCCTTCTCCTTGTTGTCAGGAGGGCTGTAGGTGACTGGAGAAGACATTTGTAACATCTTCACCAGACTTACTCCTCTCCGGATCTCAGACCATGGCTCCAAGGTCACTTTCTGAGAGAGGGTGCCTCCCCAGAATCACCAGTGATACGTGTCATCCCTGTGCTGTTTCTTTGTAGCCTGGAATTGTTTGCAACGGTACCTGCAGATCTTGTGGGCTCCAACCTCGAGCCCAGTCCAGAATGCAGTCATCTTCCCCACTTCTGTCGTCACCTGGGCTCCAGCCGCCGACTCCCCTCCCCTGAATTAATGCCTCACTCTCCCCGCCCGTCCGGATCTCCTAGCTTCTGCTCTCCTGTCTTCTCCTCTCTGTCTTCTGTCCTCAATTTAGCAGACACAGTGTCTTTTCAAAATGTCAGATGATACTTCCTTCTACTCAAAACCCTTCAGTGGTTCCCCAACTCACTTGGAGTAGAAGTCAGACCCCACACGGTCTTGCAGAGTCCCCTCTTTGATCTCATCTATGTCTTTCTCACCCTCTCAGTCTACTGCAGTCAGACCGGTCTCCTTGTTCTCCCTTGAGCATGTCAGGCATTCTCTGACCTCAGGGCCTTTGCACCTGCTCTTCCTTTTGGCCAGAATGCTCTTCTTTCAGATAATCTACAGGGTTTGTTTCTTCTCTTCCTGTGGATTGAGGTTAAAATGTCATTTTCTCAGTGACGCCTTCCTTGACTATCTTATCCAAACAACAAACCCTTTCCACTCTGGGATTTCCTAGCCCTCTTACTGTGCTCTATCTTCTTCTCTGGCTTGTATCACTCTCTAATATCTTGTACAATTGACTTATTTATTTTGTGGATTGCCTTGTTTGTCCTCTCTTTCGTCTAGAGCGACACCATCCAATAGAACATTCTTCCCTGGTAGAAATGTTCTGTATCTGGGCTGTTCAGCATGGTCATTGCTTGCATATGTGATCATCAAGCACTCAAAATGTGGCTAGTGAGGCTGAGGAATTTTTAACTCAATTTAATTTTAATTAATTTAAATGCAAGTAGTCATGTAAGACCTATAGCGCCTATGTGAACAACACAGGCTATTCACTTTGGACTATTTGCTTTGGGGGGATGGAAGTCCTCTGAAGGGCAACTTTGAAGCGTGTGTCATAAGCCCTGGAAATATTCATCCCCTTTGACCCAGTACTCTTGCTTTCAGACACGTATCTTAAGGAATAGTTGTTTGCAGAAGAACGTTCACTGTACCGTGATAAATAATAGTGAAGAAAGGGAAATAAGCCACATGTCCAGCAAATAGAGGGGGGACTGAACAGATCAGATATGATATCCATATGATGGAAGCTATGCAACTCTTAAATTAATATCAACTAATCATGACAGATCCAATGTTTGTGATCTATTGTTAAGTGGCAAAGGAAGCCAATAAAACTCTCTGTGTCATAATTCCAATTTTACACCTGTAAAAATCCATGTTACACAGAGTGGTTAGAAAAGCATAGAAGAAAATCTACTGAAGAATTACATGATTTTTGTTCTCTTTGATGAGTTTTCAGCGTATTCTAAATCTTCTGCCATGAATATGCATCGCCTAATTGTTGGGAAAATAAGGTGGCTGTATTCTTTCTCTTTTTAAACAAAAATTCGTTTCTGCTTGTACTTCTGATTTGACTTTGCTATTTGTAGATATGGCATTTGGAACAAAGCTGAGTTGGGCCCTTTGCCTTTGTTTTCAGTGATTTGAAGTCCTCCCCGGGCTGCTGCTGAGTGCTGATTCCCCCCTTGAGGAGGTTCTGCTTCACTGGCCCTGATGTTTCATGGGTCCTTAGTTCCTGTTTTGAGAACTGGGTGGCCATGAAGTCTTCTAATGCACCCTCTCCTGCCCCCTAGGGTGTGGCCTCTGGGTGGTCTGTCCTCCCCAGTGCTCCTGTGGTGGTCCTGGATCACAGAAGCTTCCGGCGTTGGTCTTGTTATCCGCTCAGGATTCCAGAAACCGTGTCTCTCCTTCTGAGCTTGGGTGACTGCTCTGGACCAAAGCACCTTCTCCCACCCAAAGTCCTAACTGCTCATCTGGGCCTATTGGCACTTTTGGAAAAGCCCTTGTCTGTGTGCCCTCTGGCAATGCCATTTCTTAGCCTGGAGAGCTGCGTGGTCGGGCCCCTGCTTACCTTATACTTCTTCCCACTCACATATACACAATTATTTGGGGTTCCCTCTGCTCAGAATGTTCTCTCTGCATTAATATACTCCCCCCTCTTTTTTAAACTTGTGCATCAAGATCTAGGGTAACTCATCCTCTGGTATGAACAGGGAGGATGACTATTTCTGGAGTTACTTTGTTGTTCAATGAAATTCACTAAAGCATGGATGGGTCTCAGGCACACTGCTAATCTTTGGTGATGAGAGGTTGGAGGGATGAGAGGTGGAGGGGAAGGGACAAGCCTTTGCCAGTTCCCTGCAATATGCTGGGTGCTTTACCTATGGCTCTCAGTCACACTGAGTCAGAGGACCCAGCCGGGGGAAGGAAGGGTCATTACAAGGTAGCCTGACGAACATCCTAAGTCAAGTGCAGATGAGATGTTATGGGAATACTAATTTCTGCGGGGATGGGGTAAGCAGTCAAAAGACTTAGGGAGAACGTCCATTTAGTGGGGTTTCAGAAGATAAATAACTATGTTACAACAGCTGCCCATCCAAATGAGAGTAGACAGAGCTCTTTGCCTCTCTGAGCCTCAGGGACCTTACTTCTGAAACGAACACAGTAACTGGCGTGATAATCACTGGCCACCTCTCCAGGCCCTTTTACAGACTGCCTGAGGGTAGGTCAGAAGTGCTGTGGAATGAATATCCTAGGGGGGACCCTCAGCCGGTTCTTCAGGTGGTCTACCTTAGAGGTACGTGTTCTCCACCGGCCCCATAGTTCCTGGGGTGCTCACTTTCTTGACCGTGCGTCCTTCGCTGCCTTCCTTCTCCTCCCTGATGTACTTTTCCTCCCCTCCTCATGGTTCCTGGGACTACCTCCTAAGAACACCACCTGCCCTAGAATCCTCGTCTCAGGGTCTGCTTCTAGGAGACCCAAACCTGGTGGCCTCTGGGGACGGGAGGGGTCACTCCCCGCTGTCCCCCCGCCCCCACTCGTTCCCTCTTGCCTCACCACACAGCATCTGCAAGCAGGTTTTAGTTCCTGATTATGACAAACACAGCTTCTCGAGCACGAGACCCATAGACAATATAGGAACCCGGAGAACACCTAGGCTCAGCAAAATGCAGAGAAAGGGTGGATTTTACTTTACAGCGTGTGTGGGAACAGTTCTCAAGGGGCTGCCTCCTCAAGCCAGCCCATCCCCTGTGAGGTCTCGGGCCCCAGGGTTGGAGGTGGCTGCAAGGAGGGCAGGGCGCAGGGTGGGGGTGGTGGGAGCCAGGTCTGTGGCTCTTCTGTCCCTTCCTCTAGTCACTTGGAGCCGGAATAGAAGGAAGCTCTGCGCTTCTGGCCCTGCCCTTTCCCAGCACCCCTTCCCTCCCAGGCCAGGGTCTCCCTTCTTGGTAGGACATTCAGGAGAAGGGGCCCAGTCTGGGGGTCCCACTCGTCGGCATGGGGAACTGCCTGCTCAGCCACCCATTCAGCTCATCCTGCGCAGCCTCCCTCCCAGCCAACCATTCCCACCCTGGTCCCTGCGTCTGGTCCCTGCGCCTAGATTTTTGGAATCAGGCCCCAAGCATCTCCATGGCGCCCAGCCCCCAGCCAGGAGCCCTGGCATCTTCAGAGGAGGAAACGGAGGTTGGACGAGTGGCTTGAGAGGCGCCGGCTGGCGAAGCGAGCCCCCAGAAGCAGCACCCCTGGGCCGGGAGGCCAAAGCCAGCATCACCTTCCGGCTCCTGCTTATGGGAACTGCATTTCCGAGGTGGCAGCAGAACGTGTGGTATTCCCGCCAGCACCAACATCTGGGGCAGGGGCGGGGGTGGGGTGGGGTCTTCATTAAAATGCAGTGACTCCATTGGCACCAAAATAAATGTGACATTTATCAGAACCTGCTAAATCTATTCAGCGCTTGCTTCCTTTGGAAGTGCAGGGTTTGTGCCGTGGGCCTGGAGAGAAAAGGTCTTCGGTTGTGAGAAAGGTGGGGTGGCAAGACGGGAAGGAGGAAGCAGGAAAGGGCAGGCCAAGAGGGGGTGGGCAGCGACAGCAGCCCGCTCTGGAGATCCTTGGCCAAGGGAAGGGACTGATTCTAGGGCCAAGATCAATCATGTCAAGGTGGTTATCCGGCAAGGAGTGGGGGTGCTGTCACCTGACTTGGAAATAAAACAAGAGTGATCTCCCCCCCGCCCCGAACCTAAACCAGATTAGACTAAACTTTATGGAGCCCCCAGAACGTTGCCGGCGCTTTTAAATATGTTATTTCTCACAATAACCTGGCAGGTTATTTTTCATTCCCGTTCTACAGATGGGGAAACTGAGGCACAGAGAGGCTAAGTAAGCCACTTGGGGTCACTCATCTGGTGCATGGTGGTTGGTGACCTGAGTTCTGCAAAACCACAGTGGAAGGACAAAGATCTCATTCACGAGGTTTGGAGAGGAGTGCTTGGAAGACAGGAGACTGCAGTTTGAGTCTCGAAGGACCGTTTGGCTTTGCTCTTGCTTGGATCTCATTTCTCCATTAGCAAAACATAGTCCTTAAGATCCCCTTGGTTCTGGTCGCTTTGCACACGCAAGTATTTGTGTGCTTTTGGTCATCTAGCATGGAAAATCCCAAGTTACCCATTCCCAGACCTCTTGCCTGGGCTCAGGTCTCTGGATTATAATAGAAGCTGATGGCCGGACACTTACCAGATGGGAGAAGCAGACAGTGGCAATGCACGGGCTTCCTGCGTTCAAATCCCCCCTTTGCTGCTTGCCAGCTGTGTGTCCTTGGGCAAATTACTTAACCTCTCTGAGCTTTACATGCAAATTATTTTTGTTGCTGTGAGAATGATGAATAATAATTACAGCCTAAGTTGCTGGGTGATCATCAAGTGCCTGGCGCTGTGTCACAAGCGGGAAGATTACATGAAGATTAAATGCAAAAGTTATTTTCATTCTCCCTATTTTAGAGATGAGAAACCCGATGCTTAGACACTAACACCTTAGACGTGATATAGCAAGACTCCTGGAGAGCAGTAGAAATTCAAGGGTTTTCTTTCTTGCTCCTTAACTGGCCTGTCAGTTGCTAATTCCTAAGGGCTCCTCAAACAGGCTGAACCAGGAGAGGAGCCAGGAAACGTGAATAGAGAAAATAAAACATCTCAGGGAGGAAGTTATTTATTTTTCTTTTTAAAGAATGGGACATGGCCAGACCCAGAGTTAGCTCAAGCGGTTATTTTGGGGGGACTCTTTCTCCGATGCCCCTGGCACCTTTCGGGAACCTCTTTTTCCAAGGCCGCTGGGAGGACGTAGGTGGGTTGATGAGCCCTCGGTTTGCCCAGAGCCTTGTTACTTGGTCCCACAAGCCCTGCTCTGAAGTCATCAGAGAGGCAGATGGTTCATGCGAGGGGTTTGTGATTAATGGGAAACCCTGAGCCGCCCTGGTAGGTGGGCTGCAGCATGCCTGACACTGGGCCGGATGCCTTGGCTTAGGTGACCGCATTCTCTTCTGAGCAGCGGGCACTCGTACCCCCATTTCTCAGAGGAGAAGACTGAGGCTCCATCACGCCATCAGCCACGGGCTGGGAGGCAAGAATTTAATTGACCACCTGGTCCTCCGCGTCCTGCTCTCTTTCCTCTGGGCACAGACAGCTTCCTTTCTTCCTCTGAAGGGTTAACAGTGAGGCGGTTAGAAAGAAGTGCTCAGTGCAATTACGGCGGAACAGTTAATATGTAATTGCATATTTTTGTAAACAAGTTTAGAGGCTTTTTCAGTGACCTCTTTGTGGCTTTGTGGTTCTGCAAATAAATTCTCTTCCCTTTTACGCTCTGATTTTAATTGGGAGCAACGGCTCTGGTACTCTTGCTCTCACAGCCCCCGGCGCTGTTGCTGGGTGTGTGTGTTTGTGTGTGTGTGTCCTGCACAAGTGTGCACAAGTGTGCATCGTGTGTGTGTGTGTGTGTGTGTGTGTGTGTGTGGGTGGGTGCCCGTGTGCCTCTCTGCAACCACGGCAGTCAATGACGCTGCAAACTCATGGCCCATTTTGCCGAGAGCTCCTGGACGAGGAATCTGGAGTCTCCAGACCCCGAGATGACTATGAAGATCATGGGGATCGTTCATCCATTCATTCCACAAATATTTATTGAGGCCCTTCATGTGCCAGGTTCGCTGGAAAAATAGCCCTGAACGAGGCAGACCAGTCCCAGAGCAGCCAGGAAACGTTCTCAAACTGTATTTAATATTTCAATGAGCAGCCTCGGGGCCACCCAAGTTACCTGAAACACTGAGCTTTGCCCTGGGCAGAAATTATGCCAGTTTGATGGGGATACCTTTCTGGCCAGAATATTTTGGATGGTTATGACTAGTCAAAACTGGAAATGAATGAGTTATTACTTAAGCCATGTGAGCTGTTGTTAGACAAGGTCTTTTTCAGATCCGGGTACTTTGGTGGGGGCTGAAGTGGGTTCCATTGTCAGCATAGGGGATCCTGGTTTCCACCACATCCCCTCCCCCCTGGGTCCCCACCACATGCCGGAGGGCTCCCCAGCAGTGGGCAGAGAGGGCCCCGGGGGACTTGGCCCAAACTGCCCCACCCCCTTCAGAAGGCTGCATCACTGTCAAAGTCTCTTGCTCCTTCCCTGTCTCCCCAGCCCCATCCTCCCAGGTTGCTGGGCCCTGGATCCAGGCCCTGCTGGTCACTGCATTCCCTCTTGCACTTGTATTCGGGGGCCTTTGCTACGTTGCAAAAAAGATCCTCAGTTGGAAGCTCGGGGGCGTGGGTCCCCCCTTCTGCAGCCAGCCCCTCTCTCGCCAGCCCTGACCATCCTCTTCCTTATAGACCCCCGGCCCCGTGGCAGGGAGAGGCCCCTGGACGAGCAATGTTCAATCGGCTCCACCACTAATCTGCCAACCACTGAACCACGCAGAAACTTGCTCCAGGAGCTCAAGGATGCAGTGTGCAGGGTACCAGCGGGGTGCCGAGCGGGGAAAGGTCAAAGGCCAGGGGGTGCAGTTTGGGCCGGGTGTCTCAAGTATGAAGCGATCAGGAGGGGGCTGGACTACGTGGCCATTGGCTATGTCCTCAAAGACTGAGGACCTTCCTGGATTAGACACAAGACCCATCCCAGGACAGGGGGCAGCAAGGCCTGGGTCTGGACTCTGGGCCTGGGATCTGCAGAGCCCCAGCTCTGATGCCCACCGGTCCTTGCGTATCAGCTAGCTCTTTTGTAAGAGGGACTTAGCCTACACCGACCCCACAGGGGCATGGACGTGAGCTTTGTGAATGAACTCTGAAGGGCTGTGTAACCAGACTAGGAGGCCTCTGGGGTCAGACTTCTGGAGTTCAAATCCTGGTTCCTGCAAACCACTATCCTGCTGTGTGGTTCTGGGCATATGACTTAACTTCTCTGTGCCTCCATTTCTCATCTGTAAAATAGGGATAATAATAGCTCCTCATTCATAGGTCATTGTGGGGATGGAAAGACTTGAGAAGATACAGATAAAGTGCTTAACACGTGCTTGGTGCCCAGAAGTACTTCATGAGCAATGGTATCAGGCTGGTGTAGAGACCTGACGTCTTCAATTCATGCTGAAGGGCACTTAACCATTCCAAATCTCCTCCTTGGGTCTTTGACCTTGATTTGACTCTGATCTGGTGCCAAGGCTCTGCCTGTGGGGTGGGGTGCCAAGGCGGGCTCCAGCCGGGGAACATGGGGAAATGCATGCCTCTGTGGGGCCCGTCGTCCTGGGTTCCCTTGGGGCTGTGATGGTTGCTGAGCCCATGACCTGCGTCAGGACCCTCACACGGGTCACTCTGCCTTTCAGAACAGGCACGAGGCCCCCAGTGTAGTGACCAGGCCGGGTTATATGGGATGTTGCAGAGTCAAAAGGGAAGGAAGAGGCTCAGTAGAGAATTCTTCTGTCTGCTCAACAGAAGCGGCAGATCTGAGCTGACATCTGGGAAGCATTCAGAGCACGGCTGATGAGGAAGTGTTTTACGTGGAGAAACAGCCTGGGGGTCCACCAAGGCCACACGGTCCCCGGCATGCCCTGTTTAACATGGGGCCTCCTCTCCTGAGGGCGTGGCGGCTGGATTCCCAGGCCTGGGCGGTGGGGACAACACAGAAGCGAGGGGCTGACTGGGGGTCCCAGGGGGAGGGGCGGAGGGCGTCCCTGGGACTCCGGGGCCGTTGCCCTGCCACGCCTCCTTTCAGAGCTGGCTGCCTGTGCTTTTCCCAGCTCCTGTCCTGGACCCGCCGACCTGGGCAGCTCATCATTGCCTCGGGTTCCATGCTAGCCACTCCCTGACGACAGGGACGTTCCCGAGGGGTTAGTAGGCACTTAGCCGGTACTTTGGAGGCATTTAGTGTCCCCGGGTCTACAAATATCATCACTGAATGGACACGTGGCTCCTCCACAGCCTCTTGCCAGTTTGGCCTGAGTCACCAGAAGGTATTGATTACTCTGGGGTGAGGCAGCCAGGACTTGGGCACCTGGCGCACTACGGGCTTGGCCAGGCCTGGGCTGGCCAGCCTTAGACGTCCCTCTGCCCTTACCCCTTGTGCCTGCGACGTTCCATCTTGACCTCTATTCCCCCTGAAGTCTCTCCGGGCCTCCGTCTCTCCCCTCCCGGTGTCGCTCCCTGCTTTCTGCTGTCTATAACTTCGGCTTCTCCGGCTGCTGGTCCCCACCGTCTCCTCCCTTTGGGTCCTCTGAGGGGACAGGAGGCGCTTGGTCTGCTGGGATCAGCAGAAGCCTCCTACTCTGTCCGCAATACACCAGCTGTGTTTCCTCTCTCAGTCTTGGAGCCCCCGTGCCAGTTCCCAAGTCCTCAGACCGGGCAGGTTTCCTGAGAAAGTTGGTGTTGAGGTGGTCCTGGCTGGTGGGTCCAGCAGTGGCTGGGCTGGATTCCCATGGGAAAGCGTGTGTGTGTGTGTGTGTGTGTGTGTGTGTGTGTGTGTGTGTTCCCAGCCTGTGGCGACACAGTCCCCCTTTCCCGTGGGGCCCTCTGCTGGCTCAGCCTCTCCAGCCACAGACCACCTGGGTTGCCCCACGTGGAGCAGAAGTCGGCACTTCGGCGCTAAGAGGATGGCTGTGGTCCACAGCCAGGCCCGGGGGCGAAAACCACGCATTTCCTGGCGTGTTCTTTCCCGGGCTCCCAGCCTGGCCCAGGGCTCGGGGAGGGGATGGGAATCAGCGAGCCCCAGCTCCTCCACAGGCCAGGGGAGCAGGACGTGGGTTGGATGGGTGCCCTGGCTGGGTGTCCTTGGGCTGCTGGCCTCACCTCCTGGAGGCTGTAACAGCCGTGGTGAAAATCCAGAAAAGTGCATCTTTTTAGCTGCACCGTGAGGGTGCAAGGTGCAGCCTCTGAGAGCTGTGCGGTGTCGGGGGGCGGCCTCTCTAGCTATCCTCCCTCCCTCCCCCCTGCCATCAGGTCACGACTGAGCACCTCCAGGGTCCCAGGCCTCCCCTGACAGAGGCCACCTGGGGGCACCGTGCATCTCGGAAAAGAATAATAATGTGGGATCTCGGGCCTCTCCCCAGATCTGCTGAACCGGAACCTACATTTAAACAAGCTTGTGGGGTGTTTCAAATGCACACTAATGTCCTCGTCCAGGGACCTAGCGAGGCTCAACCTGGTTCCATTACTCCCCAGCTGGGTGATCCGGGGGCAAACTGGTGAACTCCCCTGGGTCTCAGTTTCCTAATCTGTAAAATGAGAAGAATAATAAAAATACGCCACCTGGGGTGGTGGTCACAATGGAGTGACATTGTGCTGAGCGCACATGCCAGGTACCCCAGTGGCAAAGCCTCGACCCCACATGAATGTGACTGTGCCTCTCGCTCTTCTGGCCCCGTGGATTTATTCTGGTATCTGAATGAAAGAGGCTGAATCTTCCCTTCTCCCACAGCGCAGATCCCAGAAGGAGTGCCGCTCATGGGCCCTGGAGCCAGACATCTTGGGTTCAAATCCCGTCTCTGCCTTTTGCAAACAGGTAGACCTCCGATGGGCACCTTCTCTGAGCCTTTGTTTGCCCAGCTGTGAAAGGGGCTGCTGTGAGGATCCACGAAGCCAGGAAAGGCCCTGAGCGGGCCAGTACCGGGTCAGGGCTGGCAATGGGCTTTCCAACCCGGGAACCGGTGCACTGTCACTTCCACTGAACCCAAGTCCCAAGACCGGCCCGGATTCAAGGGGGAGGGGAAGTGGACCCCGCTTCTTGCTGTGGGGAGCAGGGTTGGGGGGAATTGCTGACGGACAAACCACCGCCGAGGAATTCTGCTGCCAGTTTTTGAACTACGAGTCCTTCTTCTTCTAGAGTGAACATTGCTATTCCTAGTGGTGGGACAGTTGTCCCGTCTGGGCTGCTGTAAGAGAAGGCAGAGAATGTGCTCTCTCTCTCTCTCCGGGAAGGTAAGGAAGGCTCCAC
This sequence comes from Procyon lotor, assembly GCA_028646535.1. Taxonomy (NCBI): domain Eukaryota; kingdom Metazoa; phylum Chordata; class Mammalia; order Carnivora; family Procyonidae; genus Procyon; species Procyon lotor. The sequence continues at coordinate 14,809,994 of CM053610.1, forward strand.
TGCGTGGGTGCGATGAGAGGGGGATGTGGAGGAAGTGGGGGACAGCATGACCCAAGGCCTGGAGGTCTGAAATGGTCACATCTAAAAGAATAAAAAGGTCACACGAGGGGCCCGCCTGCTGTCCTGGTGTCTGTGGGCAGCCCCGACGGTCCCAGGATGATCGGGGTGGTGGCGGATCTGGAGGAGTGTGGGTTGTACCCACCCGTCCGCGCACGCCGCACTGGCAGGGAGAGAGAGGCGGGAGCTGCCCCCACCCCAAGGGGAGCCCAGTGTGAGTGGGGGTCCCAGGCAGGGGTCTCAGGCACACCAACCGGCCTCTGCCGAGCACGTCTGAGTCATCACTCTCCGACTGTTCAGGGGCAAGGCAGTCTCGTTTTCAACGGGGCTCTCCCCACTTTCATTTGAGAGACCAATTACGGAACAGTTTGCACCACAATTACCGGCGTTAAAACCTCTCAGTTCCGTTTGATGAATTTTAGTAGTAATTGAACAGAGGCAGCCATCACACAGGAGATTGTCCAATTGAATCTGCCCACGCGCTGAACTGTGAATCCTAGCCCTCCCTGAGCGGCCACGGCCACGGCCACAGGGTCCCAGCGGGGGCTGCCGGCTTCCCTCCCTCGGGGACCTTGTCCCGGCCCACGTGGGGGAGGGACCGAAGGTGATGGGGGCTGCCTCCTGTGAGGGACAGCCAGGTGTCAGGGTCTGGTGTGGAGAGGGGCCTGGAGGGAGGACTTTCAGGTCTGGGACCCTGTAATCGCTGCTGTTTCAGAGTCCAGAGCTGGACTGCATTCATGCCTACATTTATTATTTATTGAACAAACACTTCTGTAGCATTTATAGTGCGTTGGCCTCTAGTCTGAGTGCCTCACAAATATTCACTTCTTTAATCCTCACAGCAACTCCAGAGTTAGGCATATTATTATCGTTCCCATTTGACGGATGAAGACACTGAGGCCCAGAGAGGTTAATTAAATTGCTCAAGGTCACACAGCTAGTAAGTGGTGGAGCAGTACTCCACACCTGCTCTTCTTGTTTTCTTATTCTCCTGTGCCATCCTCTCTTGGGTGTTTAGGAAAGCCTCATAAGGATTCCTAAGGATGTTGGGGGCTCAGGGAAGGGTCTGGCCACTCCTAGTCTGGAGTGACAAATAAGAGCGGGCTACAGGGCCTGGGTGCTTGTTGCCAGCACGAGGTGGAAACCAGATAGAATCCCCACGGCGGGTGAGGCTCCGGGCAGAGTCAGGGCTGAGCGGTCCAGAGCCACTCCTCACCCGAGGCTTTGTTTCCACCCCTCAACCCCAGAGCTCAGGTTCTGTTTTGAGCGGGGGAGGCCACATCACCCCGCCGCCCTTCCCTCCAGCTCGTGCCCGGGCCCTGCAGTGAGGAGGAAGGATGGGTTGTCATCTTTGCCTTCAGAAGTTTGATTCCTTTGTTGATTTGGAGTCAGATCAACCTGATACCAACTCTGTGCCTTGGGCATTTGCAGGAAACTGAGGCTTCACAAGGAAACAGCATTTACCCAAGACAACGTGGCCAATGTGGGTGAGTCAGGCTTCAGACTCGGCTCCATTTGACTCCCAGCTCCTGCTGTACCCATTGTACCCCATTGCCTGTCCATCAGGACAAAAGGAAACCATTCACACACGGCTGGAGATGGGCCCCAAGGCAGTCTGTGTGGCCTCGCTGGACTGGGTCTGAACTATTGTAAGTCCACCCCAGGGCTTGGCCTCCTGGCAGCTTTTGGTGGGTCAGTGGGTTGGGGGATTGCAAACAGGCAGGGGCATGCTAGAATCTGAAAACCATTGCTGGAGGCAACTCCCTTTCCTTGAATTTGGGAATTTCTGCTTCAGCTGCGGGGCCTCTTGAGTGGCCAAGTTGTTCTGCCTGTCCCGTGCTGCCCTCTGGAAATCTGAGGACAGTGGAGTAGCAGCTGAGTTGGTCTGGCTGGGAAGAAAGCCTGGCGCTCTTTCCAGCAAAATCATCGGATTCAGTCTTGCCTGTTGCTCAGAGATATTAATCCCCCAAACCCACTGGAGTCACCTGGAAAGTTTACCTAAATAGGGATTGCAGGGCTCCCCCGTCATTCAGGGGATCTAGGGTGGGGGATGGGGTGGTAGTGGCTGAGAATTTGCATTTCTAACAGACACCCAGGTGATATGGATACTGCTGGCCCAGGGACTAGACTTTTCACTCTGACCAGAATAATGAGTCTGGACATTTGTTCCTTGATTCCTGTCTTGGGAGATGCTCCTGGGGGCATTGGGCTGTGCTCTGACCCCACCCCAGCCTCCAACATAGGGTGGACGGGGTGCAGGGAACAAGCCAAGGGCAGGGCATGTCAGGCGGGAGCTCTGCAGAAAGGGCCCTGGGGTGGTGCATGGTGGCCATGGGGGGCAGCCTGATGGCCATCACTGAGAAGGGGCTGAATCTCAGATGGGCCCCATGGAGAGTTCTAGAAAACCCTTCTGAGGCAAAGCTGGGAGGCTGTGTGGAGCAGCAGGGAAGTGCACACTTAGAAGCCTCATTCTGGCTGTTTGGGTACATGATTTGAGCAAAGTACTTTCTTCCGTGCCTCAGTTTCTTCATCAGTAAAGTGGGGCTAACACTACTTTCCATGGTTGGCGTCAGGATATAATTGAGATTATAAATGAGAGGGCCGCCAGTGAGCGTTGGTCCCTGTCCCTTCTCCTTCCCCACCCCCAGAGATTTCATTACCCTGAGTTACCTCCCTTCTGTGTTTCAGCTTCTGCCTGTCCTCTACAGCCACTGGACCATCAGCCTCCATTATCATAAAAAGAGGCTGGATTTTAATTTGTGAAATGTTTCTTTCTTCTCCTCCCCCCCTTTTTTTTTTTTTAAAAAGAAAAGCCTAATTAGGAAGCCCGTTAAATGCCTGCAATTCCAATATAATTCTATTAAATTCTCCCTGTAAAGTTAATGTTACAGACTTTTTAACAGATGTTTTAATTAGGCATTGTTATTAAAGAGAATACTGTAGAAATTAAAACCAGACCCTAAATGGGGGAAGAAAGGCAGTTTTCTTGTGCTGGGTAAATGGTGGCAGCCGCCCAGCAAAGAGCTGTTGGCTGCAGGTCATGAAAAACACACACAAAAGGAGAGGAAATGCTTGATGTGATCCGCAGTGCTCAGCAAGAGGGAGGATGCCCGCGCCTGCTCCCGCCAGCCAGCACCACCTCCGGCCCCACCAGCGTGGAAGACGGGAGAGAGGCAGGCACAGTCAGAGGCTCGATGGCTGGGATTGGCAGGCTTTCGGGGCGGGTGGTGGGGGGGGACCTTATAACTGCGGTCATCCCATTTGGGTTGGGCTTATCTGACTTCTATGGCAGCCGTGATTCTTACCTATTATATAGATACAAAAACTGAGGCTCAGAGACATCTGGTCACCTGCCCAGGAGGACACAGGAGGGGGCTTGTGTCTTGTGCCGGGTTGGGTTTCTAGAAGTGGGGTTCTGTGGTATGGTGCAGGTTCGTCTCTGCAACAGCAATACAATCCTGTGGTTATATGTAGCCAGCCCAAGCTGGGGAGACTTCAGAAAGACCTCAGTGTAAGTCTGCTCCTCACCAGCTGTGTGTCCTTAGGCCATTCACTTCACTTCACTTCTCTGAGCCTCCATTTCCTCCTGCGCAAAGCGAGGACAATAGGAGGCCCTCTGAATTCATGGGGGTAAAATGAGATAGTGCAAAGAAAGTACTAAGCATGGGTCCTGGCAGATGGCAGGTGCTCAGGGAGCAACAACAGACTTGATAAGGGCTTTCAGCTGTCAAGTGGCAGGGCTCCCATCTAAATGGTCTGGGGTCTGTCCTCTCCCTGGCACCGTGCTCCCTCGTGCCCACTGGCTGCCATTGCTGTGCCCTGTCATCTGGAAAGTGAGCTCACCTTTGATGCCAGCCAAGCAAGGGCTGGTGGGAGAGTGTAGCTGGGAACCACAGGGAAACCATCCCGCTAGTAGGGATAGGAGTCCTTGGTTGCCATGGAGACCCCGAGGGAGCCGTCCAGCTCCCTCAGAGATGTGCCGCCTCAGTGCCCATGCTCCTTGAAGGAGAGACAGGGGTGAGGTCGGGGAGACCTGGATTCAAATCCTGTCTCCTTTTGAGGGTGGTAAGGAAGCCACTGGCCCATCAGGCTGTGGGCCCAGGCCTCTATTTCCGCTCCACCCTCTGCCCCGGGCATCAGGCCAAGGGCCTGGGTGCGAGCGGACGCTCCCCGGAGGTGCACAAGTGACCCACACACCCTCTAGGTGCACCTAGAGACATGCTCAGATTTACCTTCCCAGGGGCTTATTTTCCTGTCCATCCTCCAAGATTGTCAGCCTGGGATTATCCAAATAATGTTTATTTCAGTCCTGCGACCCAGATAGTTCTGCCACGAGTATTTTCTAGGGAACATGAAAAGAAGAAATAGATGGAAGGGGAGACCCCACACAGGTCCTGTCCCTTGCGTTCCTGCCCCTCCCCCACCCCAAGTAAACTCTGCTGATTCTTGCTTGTGCCCACCAGAGCAGGGACATATGTCCTTCCCCTCTCACCACCTCTGCCACCCCCATTCCACTCATGCTTTGGATCCAGAGGGAGGCCCGGGGGGTGACTGTTGATCAGGGTGGCACTTCTTGGGTCTGTCACCATGAGAGGCCGAAAGTGCCAAGGACACACCAGCTGGCAGGAGGTGCTTAAGATCTGCTGGAGGTTGAAAAATGACTTTGTCTTCCCAATCCTGGACCCCCAGGGCCTTTTGTGTCGAGGACATAGAGCAGTGCCTGAAGGTCATCTCTCTTTGTAGGTAGGAGGGTGGGGTGGGGACCTGTGCCTCTGAAGTCGGCTGGCCTGGGTTTGATTCTGGTCCTGCCCCTGACTAGCTGTGTGAGCCCAAGCAAGTGGCTTCACCTCTCAGAGCCTCAATTTCTTCATTTGTAAAGTGGGGATGGTCATCCTATGTCCAGGTCCCAGAATACTTATGAGGATGACATAGAACAGTGTTCTAGAAAGCATCTGAGGTGTAGAGGTTAGTTGTAAAAGGGGATGAGCAGAGAAGTGACGATGTACACACACACACACACACACACACACACACACACACACACAAAATGTACATAATGACCTTCCAAATCTGGTCACATAAGTTATATCTAGAAAGTAGAGATGAAGCTGCTACTTTTCCCTCCAGTTTGAGTTGCTTAACCATGAGCCTGTATGATCTTTCCACGAATCAGAGAGAATCAGTGGCAAAGCCAATGCAGAAGCCAGAGGTGGGGTGCAGGACTGTGGCCAGTGGCAACCAGCTGGCTTACAAGCAGCAGGGCAGTCACAGGCTGGGCTACCCCTCCAGTCTGGACAGTTGACCCAGCTCTGGGCCCCAAGCAAGTAGGTCTGAGCCCTGGCTCTGTGACTTCTCAGCCACATGACTCCAGGTGAGATCCTTGAGCCTCAGTTTCCTTGTCTTTAAAAGGGGAGTAACTGGGGCACCTGGGTGGCTCAGTCGTTGGGCACCTGCCTTCAGCTCAGGTCATGATCCCAGGGTCCTGGGATCGAGCCCTTCATCGGGCTCCCTGCTCTGCGGGAAGCCTGCTTCTCCCGCTACCATTCCCTCTGCTTGTGTTCCCTCTCTCGCTGTGTTTCTCTCTGTCAAATAATAAAATCTTTAAAAAAAAAGGGGGGGGGAGTAACTAAGCCTCTAGGCAGGGCTGTTGTCGGGGAAGCAGGAGTGGGCCTGAGGCTTGGGGACCTGTGCGCACGCCAGGCAGGTAGCCATTTGGACGGCTGTTTGGTCTTCATGTTGCTGCTTCTGCCCCAGGAGGTGGGACTCACCCCCTGAAGTCCCATGAGGACCCCAGAAGTGACTCTGGGTCACTAAGTCCTATGGGCATCAGGCAGTCTTCATCCTTCTTGATGTCCTAGTACCACCCGCCCTGCCGGTCTCCCTGCCTCTGGAGACACCCTCTGCTTCCCTTAGCTTCTGGGCCCCCTACTCTCCCTGCGAAGAGTAAAAGAGGGGGGCGAGGTTGGCCGATGAGGATCCCACGGGGCTGGACTGGGGGGTGGGAACTCCCTTCTCCTCAAGTGGGAGGGTAAATCCTCTGGAACAATCTGTGTGCCCACCAGAAAGGATCTGGTTGAGTGCGTCACCATCCCTGGAAGGCTGCGCAGCTGTCGGGAGTGAGGTAGACCATGCCTTCCGGACAGGTGCAAGTCCCTCCCAGAGGCGGTGGAGAATAAACAACTAGAAGGGAAAGTGGATAGCACCGTCTCATTTTTATGAAGAAACAAGATGAAAAAATTCCTTAGCGTAGCAGAGATTAAGAACTTTTTTCTGAATCCCTACTGCTCCCTTGCCGAACACCAGTGACAAGAATGGCAGGGGTGATAATCAGGTCTTTAAAAAATATGAGAAGCCCTTGCGTAGGGATGTTCTGAGTGGGGCAAGTCAGGATGCCTGTGAGCTGGCCCAGCGGGGGAATCAGGAACCAGACACTCGCCTTCATGGTGAACCTGGGGGACAAAAGCATAGGGCCAAGCCTGGGGTGACAGAGGAGTCTTCTAGTGGCCCCAAAGACAGAGTTGTGACCTGTGGCTGGGCTCTCCCTGAACGCTATCCCCTGCCTCCCCTCCTCTGCCCAGCATCATGGGGAGGTGAATGCGGTTCGTGGGTGGAGGATGCTGCTTGCTGTCCACTCCCCCACGGTGTCCACTCTCTAATCTCCGGGACCCGTGAATGTTAGGTCACGTGGCAAAGGGGAAGTAAGGTTGCCAATGGATTTCAGGCTGCCAATCAAGGGACCTTGGAATAGGGAGTTCATCCTGAATTATTTGGGAGGGCCCAGTGAATTCCTCAGAGTCCTTGAAAGATGAAAGAGGGAGGCAGGAGAAAAGTTGGTTCGGGAGGGATTCCATGGGAGGACCCAGCTTGCCACTTGTGGCTTTGAAGACGGTGGGAGACGGTGAACCCTGGCACGCAGGTGACCTCAACAAGCTGGAAAAGGCCAGCAAATGGGTTCTTCCCTGGAGCCTCCAGAGTGGATCATAGCCCCGCTGGCACCTTGATTTTTAGCCTAGTGAGACCCACTTTGGGATTTTGACTACAAAACTGTATGATAATGAACGTGCATTGCTTTAAACCACAAAGTTAAGTGGTAATTTGTTACAGCAGCCGTGGAAATCTAATACAGTAGAGACCCCTCTTCCAAGGGTCAGGGTTTTAAGGGCAGGAGTGAATGTCATCCCGCCCCATCAGGCCTTTGTGTGGCATGGATCCCCAGCTCCAATCCAGGTCAGGGACCGCAAGACCCCCAAACCTGCCTCTGGTCAAACCCAGAGTCCAGAGATGAAGCGACTGGATACCTTCGGGATGACAGGGGAGCTTTCCGCTCTGTGGGGCGGGCAGGTCGGAGGGTCACAGAGCAGCCTCCCTCCTCCTCCCCAGTCCTGGCAGCTGCCTGTGGAGGAAGGCGCCGCTTACGAACTGGATTTGAACCCCAGCCATGCCACCCGTGCTGTGCAACACCGAGCAAGAGATCTCATCTCTCTGAGCCTTGAAATCTCAACCCATCAAACGGACATCATGCCGTCCTCTAGAGCTGACGTGGGTCCAGCGAGGCCCTCACTAGGCCACTGTCCCAGGAGTCCCTGCAAAGACTCCCCAGATACTCTGCGGGGACCACCCGAGGCTTGCTGGGGTGATGGACATGCACCCCACGCTCGGCTCTGCCTGTCGTCCTGGTGACAGACATGTCATAGAAATCTCTTTTGCATTCCACAGCACCTTGGCAAAGTGTTTTCTCTGTCACGAGGCCCACTGTTCCATGGAGAGGCACCATCAGACATTTCTAACTGCTGCTGCCAGGTCCCATCGAAAAATTCCAGAGAGGGCTGCCCATGACTTGCACTGGAATTCCCCGAGGGCCAGAAGCACAAACGCTCAGCTTCTGTTGGGCCCAAGAGAGGCGGGCTGGCCTCATGCAGTTGGGGTGGTGAGGGGAACTGGAATGAGGGGCAGACCCCTGGGCCTCCCCCAAAGAGGTCCCGGTTCTGGATGTCTGGGATGGTCTGGGATTCTGCTCTCAAGAGCCCGTCCCCAGGAGACTGAGATGCAGGGGTCCATGCACCGTTCTTTCAGGAGCACAAGGATAGCATAGTGCATGGTACAAGAGCTCAGTGCCAGGCAGGCCTGGGCCCAAATCACACTGCTTCAGCCACGTGACATCAGCCGCATTCCATCACCTTCTTAGGCTCCCCCCTTCCTACCTGTAAACCGGCCTTGTTTTACACCAACGCAATAGAGTGTTTTCTAAGTGGCTGTTATAACGCAAGCCCTGGGCATCCCCTACTTGGTTTTCACAATGGTCCTCAAGGTGGGAGCTACTATTTCCAAACTCTGGAAGCCTCGATCGAGTCTACCTCCTCCTCCTGCTTGGGACTGTGATGCTGAGTGGTAGTGAGGAGGAAGATCTGTAGGCACAGTGCTGCGTCTGTGGCAGGTGGCTGACACTCACTGCTGAGGCCCTAGCCTGTTGGTCTGGCCTGGGGTGGGTTTGGAGCTGTTAAGGATCCGGGGATGGGGCTTGCAGAGCCTGGAGGGCTCAGAGCCCAGGGGGGGATGTCAATCCCTTGGTGAGAATTCACTGAGGCTTCCTAACATAGGTAGAGGTGAACTTGGACTAGGGAGCGAGGCATGCACCTTGTGCTGGTTTGGTCGGGAGAATTATCCAAGCGCATCTAGAGATAGTGGAGGAGGCTTCCAGACGGGAAGCCCTCCCAGGGGAGGGTCCGCAGGGAGCTGGGACTATTCTGCTGCGGTGGGGTCCCTCAGGCTGGGCGATTCTCATGGACTTTTCAGAGGCCCTCCCCACCCCTGGGGGAGCCCTGCTCGGTCCAGCGAAGCCCCTCCCAGGGAAATACTGCTTCAGCACTGGGGACAAATGCAGCTGGTGGGTGGACATGAATGAAACCTGACTCACTTTACCAACAATAGAGCAAACCACGCCAAAGGGACCAGATGAAAACGAGGGGGAAATGAAGGAATAAATGAGGGTCACTGTTGTACTTGATCATTTTGTAATAAGCAAGATTTTGCTTTTCTCACCGTCAGCCTTTCCCAGCTGTGTTTAAACCATCGGAGTCCTGTGGATCCATGGTAAACACCCTCTGTGGTTCTCTTGAGAACCAAGGTCAAAAGTCCAACCCTGGCTTTTCTTTGAGCTGCTAGAATAGTCTCCTTTCATGCATCCAACAAATATTTACTGAGCGTTTACTGCGAGGCAGGCAATGTTTTGGGCACAAGAGACATCAGTGAACACAGTAGACAAAAGCCCTTGCTCTCGTGGGGATTACGTTCTAATGGGCGGAGAGAGGAAAAAAGCCTCAAACCAAAAAAACCAACCAGCACAAATACTGGGACATTAGGGGGAACCGGATTAAGTGTATACGGAAACTGTCTCTACTGTCCGTGTTTTTTTGTACATCTAAGGTTAATACTCAAGGGGCGCCTCGGTGGCTCAGTGGGTTAAAGCCTCTGCCTCTGGCTCAGGTCATGATCTCAGGGTCCTGGGATCGAGCCCCGCATCGGGCCCTCTGCTCAGCAGGGAGTCTGCTTCCCCCTCTCTCTCTGCCTGCCTCTCTGCCTACTTGTGATCTCTCTCTCTCTGTCAAATAAATAAATAAAATCTTTAAAGTTAATACTCAAGAAACACAAAGCTCTGTGTGTGTGTTTATATATGTACTTGTATATATGTGTATATATATATGTGTATATATGTATAAAAATCCTATATATATGTGTATGTGTATGTGTATGTGTGTGTGTGTATATATATATATATAAAATGAAGAATAAGTTAATCAGGGAAGAAATAAGGAAATCGGGGATGCTCTGAGGTGGGAAGAAAGTTGTCCTTTTAAAAGTCTGGTCTTTTTGAAAAAATGATATTTAAGCAAAGATTTGATGGAAGGTAGAGGGCCAGCCGTGGGCCACGGGGATATGTGGGGAGAGGATGTACCCGTTAGGGAAAGCGAGTACAGAGTCTCAGTGGTACCCAACCCTCAAGAGGGCCCTCAATGACCCCGGTGTCCAGATCCTTGGGTAGTCCCCCCACTCCTGACACTGACCAGGGCTGACCTGTGTCATAAGATATTGACAAAATGGGATGTCCACGGCTGGGTCATAAGAGAAATGATGGCTTTGGCCTTGCCCTTTCTTGGATCGTTCTTCCCATAGGAAGCCAGCCACCATATTGTGAGGACCCTCACACAGCCCTAGAGTGGGTTCACACGAGGAGGGAATAAGACCTCCAGCCAACAGCCAGCACACCTTGCCAGGCTGTGAGTAAGTCACTTTGGACTCTAGTCTCTAGATGACTGTGGCCCCATTGACACCCTGACTAAAATCTCATGACCGACTCTGAGGCGGGACCCCCAGCTAAGCCGCTTCCAGGCTCCTGACCCGCAGAAACTCAGTGAGATCAAAAGAAAAAAAAAGTGTATTGTTGCAAGCAGCTGCAAATTGAATTCATTTGTTCGAAAGCAATAAGCAATCGCCACAAGTCTTCAGGCGGGGACATGCCTGGGTGTTTGTGGAACAGCAGAGAGGTGATGGAGCTGGGCCGACAGGTGTAAAGAGGACAGGCAGAGATGCGGGTGGAGGGCCTGAGTCAATCTTCCTCCTGAAGTAAAAGCTTCCTCTCTGTGGTTATTATTATTATTTTTTTTACATCTGGCCTCTCCTGAGTGTTTCTCAGCCTAGACCTTGGGAATGAGCTGTGATGCCCATTTTCTTCACCCTTCTGGTCTTCTGAGGTGGATTTAAATCTTCTCTCCCCAGGAAATCTGTGGTGGTGTCATCCTTCCTGAAGCGGTTTTGGTGACACTCATGCTGAAACTGGGCTGATGCCTCTTGGGGTGTTTTTTTGTTTTGTTTTTTTTTTTTTTCTTTTAAAGGCCAGATTATTTTGGGAGAGAACTAGCATAGATTTGAACAACAACAATGAGAGACAGAGAGGGAATGGCTGACACAGAGGCAGAGATAGAGACAAAGAGAGAGAGATCAAGAGAGAGTGAGAGAAGGAATTGGATTAATTTCAAACAAGTCGTGGCTCTGAGAAGAGTCAGCCGAGAAGGTGAGAGGTGGGGGAGGCAGAAAAGAGAAGTTGGCAAAGATGGTGGGTGATGGCAGTGGGAACGGGGATGGCAGAGAAGAGGGCATATGAGGAGGACCTCTGCTTTCTGGGAATTTGACATAGTTGGTGTGGAGCCTGGGAAGAGGGCAGGGGAGACAGGGGTGTGGTGTGTGGGACACTTGAGTCTGAGTTCCTATGGGCCAGAAGTTCTCCTTCCCGGTAGCTTCCAGTCCTTCAGAGGTGGGCTCCAAATGGTGGCCCTTCTGAGTCCCAGTTAGTCATAAAACCCATTCCAAGTGGAGTTAGGATAAAAGGGAAGTTACTGATGTATGTAAATAAAAAGACTACAGTCTGTCATCAAGATCCATTCGCTCTCTTTGGTTCTGTCTTCTGCCACATTGACAACGCCCTCCCTTATGCTCTCCCCTTGTGGTTGCCAGCCTCTTCCTAGGGTTGCACCCAGCAGATGAAGGTAGTTGGTGTTTGTAGCTGGTGTTGGTAGTTAGTGTTTGTCCCAATATAGCCAGACACAGTCTTGATATTATTGGATGGATGATTCAACTCATATAGACCATGCGCCCCCTTCTAGGCCAGTCACCACCACCAGTAGCGACAGTCAAACTTTGGCCAGACTTAGAGCCCCTTGACTGAAGATCAGGGTAGGATGGAGGCTCAGATGGAAATCAGAGGCTGGTGCTACCAGTAGGTGGATGGGGCACCATGTGACAAGATGTGAAAGGGGCATATAAAATAGGATAGTCAAGAATGTTGCCTCATGAGTATGTAGGAGAGTGTTGGTTGGGGCACCAGATCTACTCACAGCAACATGTGGTACAGAAAGTTCTACCGCTGAATAGTCTGATAGTGGTGTGTGCCTTTGTAGAGCCAATGAACTACCATCACATTGGAGCCCTGATCACGCTGTCATTCTTATTGATTTCTTTCATACTATTTTGGGTCTTTCAACCCCCTTTTATTACTTATGGTAATGGTAGTTGCTATAAGAGTTAAATTCTACAATATCATTGACTTTAAACGATCTTCACTCCAGTGAAGTCCAGAATGTGAATTCTTGATTGGCGGCACTGGGGCTCTGTTCCACAGAGTCATTCAGGGATTGAAGCTCCTTCCGTTCTGAGGCTCTGCCATCTCTTTGTGTCTTAGTCTTTTCTTGCAGCTAGCAGGTAGGAAAGGAGACAGTAGAGTAGGGGCACCTGCTTCAGAAACACCTCTGCCTGGAGGGGAGCCGCCTATTACTTTCCTTCATATCCCATTGGTTCCGTCTCGGTGTGAGGGGAACTGGGAAATGTAGTCCTGATGGAACAATGGTGGCCCAGGTGCTCCACGCTGTGGAGTGGGGAGCCTGTGTCTTGGTGGGAAGCTAGCCAGCTTGCCACCCCCACCAAGCGTGTCACCCCAAATGATAGATTTTACAGTTACAGACTAAAAGATGCCAATAATTATTGCCAGAGGTGACTGTGGGACCACTGAAGGGTTTTAGGCAGCAGAGTGAGGCATCTGGCCGGTCTGTGCAGATGGGACGGTGGTGGTGGAATGGAAAGGAAGGAGGAGGCTTTCTTAAAACCTCAGTCGGGCGAGGGCCATGTTGTCCCCACGCCTGCCCAGTTTTGAAGGCACAATACCTTGATGCACCTCACTTTTATATTCCCTCCATGTACTGAGGGCCCACCACGTGCCTTCTGGAAATAGTAGCTATTGATAACTTAGCAGTGTGAGGAGGCAGGTGTTATTACCTGCAACTGAAAAACAAGAAAATTAAAGTTCATGGAAGGGACGTGACGTGTCCAAGGTGCGTTGGCCCTTCATTGGTTCGTCACGGAAGCTGTTGATCTGCATTTGGAAATTCGAGGGGATTCTACAGTGCCAAGCACGCATTTATCCTGTGGCATGTTGTCTCCTTGCTTAGGGAACAAAGGGGTCTGAGTATCCCGTGGTGGTGGGGACCGGCTGGCAGGTGGACTAGATAGCCCTTTGTGCCCGCACCTCCCCCAGGTGCAGACCTTCCAGCAGTGCTCTCTCTGTCCCCCTGCCCATCCCGCTGAGTCACCTCCAAGTTCCCAACAAAGATGCTCTGCGAGTCCCCCTCCTCGGCTCTCAGGAATTGCTCTGGGGCTCCTGGCCCTGGTGGGGAGGAGGACCGCAGCCATATTCCCCCGGCTGGAGGAGCCTGTTCTGCTGACTGGGCAGATGGGGCCCACGCACCGGGACCTGGGGAGATGGAAAGGAGAAAGTGGCTGAGCACAGCTCGGCGAGGGCTGGTGATTTATGAGGAGCAGCTTCCGTGGGCCATCTGGACCAGGACCTTCAGGAAGCACATCCTGTGTGGAAACGCAGGCAGCGTGGGAGCCCTGCCAGGGAGGAGGGAGGGGCTGGTGAGGCGGGAGTGGGGCACAGCCAACGTGGGAAGAGCCCCGCCAGTGAAGTCGGACCGATTTGGGTTCTTCCTTCCATGTGCGGAAACTTCCAGGCAAGACCCTAAGCACTTGGAGCCTCAGTTTCATTAACTTTAAAATGGAACAATAATCATGCCTATTGTGCTGTTGAGAAGTCTAAACGGATTATTGCTTCTAAAAGTTCCCGTCCCATTGCCTGGAAGGAAGAAAGCTGGTATTACTGAACGTCGTCTGTGAGCTAGGTGTGCAGCTGGGTGCTGGGAACACAGAGATTCCCAGAGATTCCCAGTTTGCGGTCCAGTGGGGGAGGTGGACTATTTTCTATTGTCAGGAATATTTACTATAAACTCCAGGAGCACAGAGGTAAGAACAACTAATGCCTTGAGGTGAAATTTGGGAACTAAGAGGAGAAATAGGAGCTCGGTGGCGGATGAAGAGGTGGCAAAGGGCAGTTTGAGCACAGGCAGCCAGACTGAGGTCAGATGTTGGTTCGTTCATTTACAACTTCAGCCCCGCACTGATCTCCCGGGCTCCAAACTCAGATATCCAGCTGCCTGCTTATGTCTCCGTTTGTTTGTCTGATGGACCCTGAAACACAGCGTGGCTGAAACAGAACTACTGGTCCCCTGCCCTTCCCCCTGCACCCACACGAGCCTTCTTCCTTGTAGCTCATCCCTATCTGGGCAAATGGCGCCACTGTCTACCCAGTGACATAAGAAAAATCTAGAAGACATTTTCCCCGATATAGATATCCCTCACTCTATCCAGCGGTACCACAATGCACCAGTTCGTATATGTGGTCCCTCCTGGAATCGTGTGATATGGTCTTGATCTCATATCCCTGGATTTATCCATCAGCAAGTTCTATCTGTTCTCGTGTCCCAAATACATCGAGAACCTATTTCGTTCTCCCTGTTTCCACTGCTACCAACACAACATCTAATTCTTTGTCTCCATGTCTGTCTTTTGGGGATGAGCATCTAATCTCTTCATAGCTACCGGAGTGATCATGATCTTCACAAGACAGAGACAAAATCAAAGATGCCCCTGTGGAAAGTCTTTACCTGACAGTCATTTTCACAGTGGTTCTGTGCAACGACTCACCCTAAAACTCCATGCTACATAGGAATAAATGTTTTTTTTTGGCATGTGTGTCTGAGGGTTGGCTGAGGATTCCCAACACATCCAACGCTCTCTGATTGCTCAAAGCAAGTCATGGGGCCAAGTCCAAGGTCAAGGAGAAAGGATGTGTACTCCATCACCATGAGGCCATAGGAAGTTGTAGATATATAATTTGTTACTGTAGGGTAAAGAATTAGGACCAATAATTCAATCTTCTACAAAGGTTTTTAGTGGCTTTCCATTAAACTTAGAACATGGTATAAACTTAACCTCCTCAGTCTCTGGCCCCGGATATAGCTCCATCCTCAACTTCTGCCACTTTTCCCCTCACCCATTTCTCTCTAGCCATGCTGCTTTTGTGGCTGTTCCTCAAACTTTCCAAACTCTTCTTCTACCTCAGGACCTTTGCATTTATCATTCTGCCTGTCTGGATCACACTGCTCCCAGATCTTCACATGACAGGCTCCTTCTGGCCACCAGGTCTCAGATGGAATGCTACTTACATCTGTTGAGCTAATTAAAAATGCAGATGCCTTGGCTCCACCCCTGGAGATTCCAAAATGGCAGGTCTAGGAGTGTGTCTGAGGACAAGATGCCCACTGGTGATGTCAGTGCCCGTGTTCCATGAACACATTCTGGTCAACGCTGCTGGGAGAAGGAAGCAAGCCCCAGGAGTACTGGGCAGGATATGCTGGGCCCAGCCTGTCAGGGTTCAAGGAAGGCTTCCGGAAGGGGCAGCAGCTGAGCCCATCCTTGAGGGATGCGGAGGAGGTGGTCAGGCAGAAAGGACTGGGTTTTGGGGTTACCCCATGACTCTGCACGCTTCCTGGGTGTGAGCTTCTGAGTTACTCCCACTCCATCCAGGCCAGGCCCTGCTGGCACGGCCTCCCGTTGGAAACTAGAACCGATGACATTATATACGACCGCCATCCGGGCTTCTTGAGACAACCAATTCCACAGGAAGTCTTAGAAAGCTTTTTTTCTCTAAATGATCTTTTTTAGTGTCTGTCACCCAGAGTTGTAGAGATTTTATATCATCTATGAAATCCTATTAAGATTTTATTTCCTTATTTTCCTTTTATGATGACTGGGATTTCCTTCCTGAGAGAAGGCCTCAGGAAGTGGGCGTGCCTTGGCAGGAGTCAGGCCCCCGGGAGGGTGCGCTCCTGGGGCAGCCGCAGCCTCAGGGGCAGGGCTGCTGATGGGTGTTCAGGGCCGGCGGCATCCTTCAAGGTCCAGTGGCCCATTCACTCCTGATGATACCCTCTCCAGAGCGTCCCATGACCCAGGAGAGGCAGCGATGGGGCTGTAGAGTCAGGTGAAATGATCTAAGAGACAGAGGGTCCGGGTAAGCCCGAGTGCTACTTGGAGGGCTGGACTTTTGGGATGCTACCTACTTGGGTGGCTTCAGGCAGCTGTTTACCTTCTGGAAACCTCATTGGTACCTGTGTGCACACGTGTTGCGGTGCAGGTAAGATGGGGTCAGTGCTTCGTAGGTCGGTGGCCATATCAGGACTCCTTATCTACTCTCTCCTTGGATAGAGCCAGTGAGGGGGCACCTGCTGCTTTGAAAAACAGAGTGGTGAGCTCCGGTTGGGTCTGGAGGCCACTGGCCAGCCTGGTGGCAATCTCTTCAGGGCTCCTGTGAGTCACAGACCCTGAGAGCCACTGTTCCTCAGCCCTGGCTGCTGATGAGAATCACTTGCGAGGACGGTAACCCAAGTGAAGCCTCCAGTCTCCTCTCAGGGTTATTAAATAAAATTCATCAACGGTAGAGGCAGGCCTCGGTATGGGTCTCAATGTTCTACAGGTGATTCTAATTTTGCAGCCAGGTGAGTATCTCCTCTGAGGGGCATTTGGTCCTACATGGACCCACCTTGGGGCACTAGCACCAACTCGCGTTCTCCCATTTGCCCACAAGGACAGGCATCTGTTAAATGGGCGCCTGCTTTGTTCCACACACAAGATGCAGAACGCCAATGGATTTAGTTGATTCCAGGTTGAAGTTGAACCTGAGACCACATTAACAAACCTCACCCATGTTTTATGTGCTCTGGCTGCCCCTGGATGGGCCTCTGAGAAGTCCCCTGAGTTTTGTGGGAGAGCCCCTTGTATGTGTAGGCATAAGTCTCATTCCCCAAGTAGTGGTGTTGCCGAGTTCTTTCTCTCCTGCTCCTCCTTTCCTGCGGACACCTGCAGTCCATGAACCATGGGAAGGCATCTCACCCCTCCTGGCATGTCCTGCAAGAATGCAATTCCTGTGTCCCATATGCAACATCCCAGACATTGGTACCAGTCCTTGGGGGTCCCACTGATTAAGCTGCATTGGGTCTGGTGATTAAGTGAGAAGCTTAGCTTTCCTTTCTTGGGGGTCACATGCTGTGTTGTGTGGGTCCCCCAGCAGGACCACTGATGCACTAGCTCTCAGCCACTCCAGCCTCTTCCTGAAGCTTCTTCTTAGAGGACCAGTGCATGAGTTCTTGGTCTAGATCCCAGACCTGAATAGCCCATCATGGCCTCCCTAGTGTATGTCTTTGCCTCTTTCACTCCCATCTAAAAAGACATAACTGATTCTGATCTAAATTGACTCAAACACATCACTTTCTGGCTGGTCCACCCAAAAGTGTGCCTTGTAAGCCTGGTGTACTTGGCAGTCTGTCTTAGAAACCCAGGCCCAACTCAGCCCCAGGTATGGGCTCAACTCTCGTCAAAGGGGGGACTGCAAATTTAAATCTGTTTCATTCTCCTGGTCTCTCCATTCAGCCCCACTATTATTCGGAAGGAATAATAATATCAATAGCTACTATTTATTAAGTGCTGAATCGGGGCTGGCATGATGATAAGTGCTTACGTGGCTTACCTCATGTAATCATACAGAAGTCTTACATAATGGGGGTGATTAGGACCCATTTTATAGATGAGGAAGCAGAAGGTGAGAAAGGTTAGGTAAGCTTCCATTGCTGTTTAGCATGTAGGTGGTGGCGCTGGGGTTTGGGTCCAGATCTGGATAACCCCGACACCCCAACTCATGGTCCGGCTGAGTGGTTCCTATAGCCCTCGGCTGGACTCCTGGTCCACCAGGACCATGGCTTTTCCCCAGGGGCTCATGGATCACTCAGAGGATAAGCAGGCCTTCAGACTTGGCAGGAGTCTGGGATCATGGGTCAGGGTTTCCTGCTTCCTATTGTAAAATTCAATGGCATGTGCCCGTCTCTTTCAGTTTCCTACATCCTCCACACTCCCTCAAGAGTTCATCTTGACCAGGGACTCAGGGTTGACTGTCAGAGTGTCAGAGCCAGCAGCGCCTTAGACAGACCACCAAGTCCACCCCTGTCACCACAGAGGAGAAATGGGTTGGTCTAAAGACGCACCACGAGTCCACAGGAAGTGGGTCCGGGACCCAGGGTCCTGCTCCCAGAGCCTTGGACTCACCATGTGACCTTGCATGAGTGACTGCTCTCTGAAGCACGCAGCAGGCAGTCAGATTGCCATGGAAGCCATCCCTGCACTAAGCTGAGCTTTTAGAGCGGCAGAACTCTGACAGAAAAACACCTTCCGTGGAGACCTGCTCTAACAGGCGAGGCCAAGGTGGCCTGTTGAGTCAGGGCTGTGGCTCTGAAAGGTCTGTTCCTCCCCTCATCACCTTCCTCGCCTATCCTGGGGCACTTCTGAGGATGCTAGCTACTTGTGCATGCCAGTTAGAAAGTCTGGGGCTTATGCAGTTTGGTGACCTCGAAAGAGAACAGGACAGAGCGAATCTAGCCCTTATGCTGACCCATCTCAGAGTATGAGTCCTCCCACCAAAGGTTTTGGTACGTGCTGCACAACCTGCTCTCTGAAGAAGAAGGGGGGAAAAAGCCCGATTTATAGTCCATTCCCTGTTGTGTAAATATGCCTATCACCGCCACTTTCAAGTTACCGACATGATGTTAACAACATCAAATTTCCTGAAAATTTGACATTTGACACTTGGCTTTGTGAGGCACAAGTTGACTCCGGCACATAATTGCCTCCAAATCTTCAAATGCCTTGTTAGATTGGGATGATTAAACTTTGTAGCAGGTTTCCATCCTCACGGGTACACCATGAAACACGGGTGGGCGGAGGTGTGCCCATAACTTGGATGTCCCATCGATGGGTCTTTTCCTGTGACACCACTACCTCTGTTTCCTATCTTGATGGAAACGTTGCCATTTCTACCGTTACAGAACAAATAAAAGTGTGATGTGACATGCGGGTCCCAGTCTCCAATGCTGATTTCATATAATTTTGACAGTTCGATCCCATTTCTCACAGTTGTCATTTTTTTTTTCCCCTCGCCCCTCCTGGGATGGCAGAATGTCATGTTGGGACACTGTGTGCGGAGGTTTCCTGTTGATCCTTTCTGTCAGGCTGCCTTTCCCACTTTCCAGGTTTATCCTTGCCTAAGTTCAAGGCTTTGCCACATGCACCTTGTAAGTTTTCCCTGCCCCCGGCCTGCTGCATCTGGAAGGGGGAGATGAGACTTCGTGGTTCTAAATCACTCCCTGGCACATGTTCTCAGGCAGGAGTGAATTATCAGTGATTCGGTTTGAACAGAGAAACTGCAGACAGATGTGCTATTTTCACATCTGGCTACTCGGAGGTACAGCTGCACGTGGTCACCCACTCTCTTCGCACGTGTGGGGGAAGGGATGAGCTCCTTCCCAGAGCTGCAGGGGGGAGGATGCTCGGGTCCCAATCGGAGGTGCCAGGCTGACTCTGGGGGTGGGGCAGATATTTTCTTAAATCTGGGTGGTCTGGCAGACAGGTAGAAGGCTTGAAGGTGGAAGACATCCTCGAGTCCTTGGTCAGCCCCTCATCCCTGCTGTGGATTTGTGAAAGCACAATTCCCCGTTTTATCCTGGTGACTCCAATCCAACCTCTGCGGGGTTAGGTAAACCCATTCTCTGGATGGCACTGAGCCAGAAAATTAGCAATGATCAATGAAAGGGGAAGGATGATGAAATAAAAGTGGAGTCTCAATTATGCTCTAAATGAGCTAGGCGATGTTAAGTCTTCAGCAGAGGAGGGGCTAGGGATGGGAGGAAGGAAAAAAACGATCGCTTGGAAGAATTCCGCGCCCTAGTCTGGACTTAGCCATTGATTTCCTATTCCAGATCCACAGATGGACCATAAAGGCCTTGTAGAGTGCATGTCTCCCCTGCTATATTTCTCCACCATCTGCATAAAGGAAATGTAAGTTCCTCTGCCCTGTTTTTCTGTCCACTGACACTGGATCCTGGGTGGATCTCAGGGAACGAACGTGTGTGGGCATTACGATAGGGATTCGAGTTTACCAGCTGCTGGGAAGTTGGGTTTGTGGTTTCAGGGTACAGGATGTTTCTGTGTGAACCATGGTTAAAGTTGCTTTTGTGGAATTATAAAAGTAATTTGTTGCGTTTGTATGAAACGGCTGTTTTTATGAAATTTCGGTGATTTAAACAAAAACAACTTTCTTTTCTCTCTTAAACGCCGCTAAAAGGCAAAGTAATTGATGTTGAATTTGGTGATTTGCCCTGAAAAATGCAATCTTTGGGACAGCCTGTATCAGTCATTTAGAATGGAAACCAAATGTTTTCCTCCATATCTATCTATAATGTAAGACTTATCCCCCATCTGGCAAAACCTCTTTCTGGTGAAATGTTCAGAGTGAAATTGCGTTAATAAGTAGACATCAAGCAAAATTTACTATATGCACTTTCAATGGTCTCTGTAAACCGAGTTCCACGTAGGGCTTGTATCAATAAACATCTCTACCTGCGGGTTTTCAAGACAGATTAACTGAGAAGAGCCATTATGGGATAAAAGAAGAGGGCATGCTGGGAGAAAAATGAAATCAAACATTCACCCATGCGAACACTTCCTTCCTGGATACTGTTCGGATTTTAATTTCTTTCTTTCTTTTTTTTTTAATATAAAATAAAATACAAGATGTTGGTGCTGTCTGGAGATAGCCCACATCTGCACCGTAATGAGACAATTCTCCTGAGTGCAGTTCTCAGTGGGGTATTTATTTAATCCGTATTGGTTTTGGACCATAGCCTGTAATGAGGAAGGACCCGGGCAGAGGCAGGAGACGGCAGTTGGAAGTCTGTACCTTTTTGAACATGAAAGTACAGAAGGGTCGCGCATGTATTTAGGTTTTAGTGAAAATTCAATAACTTTAGCCGCAGACGCTTTGCTCCGGAACACTAATAAAAACGGGAATGGTAATAAAGGGCCCGAATTCGAGCTTCTTGGAGATGCAGGCTGGAGCCATGCCAGATACAGCTGCCCTGATGCTGGAGAATGTCCTGGTATGTTTTCCAGGAGGGCACGTGGGCCAATGTAGGGTTAGCTTGATTTCAAGGCATCCTGTAGCAGCATCTGAGCCCCAGGGTCCTATGAACACCGAACAGACCCAGCTGAAATGGGATCATGGCTCAGGGCTTCAGGAACACTTGAATTTCCTGCCAAAGAGTGTCCTGACCGACAGACACATCGGATCTGGAAGGGCCCTCCTCAATCCGGTCCCTCTCTGCCAGATCTTTTTGTCTCCCTGCAGGGCAGTGGTGTGGGAATCTCATGGATTCCCACAAACTGGAATTTGACTCCAGTCAAATCACCCCCAACTCGCAACTAGTCGTAGGATCGGCCTTTGCAGGATTAAGGAGTCTCCCTGAATGCTCTAGCCTCACGCTCCCCACCACCAGCCGCTGCCGCTCTCTCCCATGCTGGGAGGCTTGCTGGTCCACCAGCGCACCCTTCACCTGAGCCCAGGCTGAAGTTACAGACCTCTTCGCCTCACCAAACCTGCTGGGGGCTCTGACCCTCCAGCCTTAGAAGGAAACCGACTCTGGAAAGAGAGGTCCGGGATGAAGTCCAACCTAGTGACGCGCCTTGGTCCAGGATTTGACTGTTTGCCAAGAGTCCTCTGAGAACCATCTTCTTCTTTTTTAGTTTTATTTATTTATTTTCAGAATCTCTACACCCGTCGTGGGGCTTGAACTCATGACCCTGAGATCAAGAGTCCCGTGCTCTTCCGACTAAACCAGCCAGGCACCCCAATCACCCCTCAGCCTTCTCTGCTGCAGGCTGATGCTCTCAGCTTAAACCAGGGTTGATGCTTTGTTGATGGGTTTGCCTACATTGGCAGAAGGCTGTCTGAGCACCATCTGTTTGAGAAGCTCAGACTTCTCCTTGTCAGCCTGGAGATTCTCCACCTGTGCTAAGCTTTTCCCGAGATCTGGAAGCTCCTCCTCGCGCTAGGAGGACTGATCATTGCCGCAGTGCTGCGCACGGGACATGGTACATCATGTCCCAGTTACTAGCTGTGACGGCTCCAAGAGCTTAGTGTACCATTTTTCTCCTTTTATAGATGAAGAAAGCGATTGGATTCTGGGTCTGTCTAAATTCCAAGCTCATGTGATTAATGCCGACCGGGGAGACTGTGGGGTAGATCCCTGCTGGAGGGTGCTCTTGGCCCCTTGGCAGGGTCATTGCTGTGAGCTGAGGTGCACAGGGCCAGGGTGGGAAAGCCTGCTGCCAGGGGGTGCCTGCTCTTCCTCCCAGCCCACTCTCTCATCCCCAGGCTCTGCTCTGGACCCTTTCTGTCCGCTGGGGTTGCCTTTCCCTTCCCCTCGGAGACCTGGAGCCTCGCACCCAGCGGGGCTGACCTGCCAATGATAAATACCATTTAATTACAGAACAGCCTTTTCTGCCGTTTCTCTCAGCATGGCTTCTATTGCTGAAGATTAAACTTCATTCCAATACCACTGAATTACCTTTTTAAACCTATTATTTCAATGTGATTAACTTCACTTCTTTTCATTTAGCTGTAAGCAAAATCTTGTTTACAAGGCAAAAAAAGTCTTTGCCTTAATATCGGCAATAATAATACAAACGAACATTGCAAGAAAATAATTTATGTGAAAAACAGGAAGAAATGGCATTGATACATGAGGCTCCTCTTCAATTAATAAAAAGGAGGAAATATTTAAAAACAATTTATCAAAGGAATATATACAGTTCATACATCATGCATTTGCGAAGACTGTACTAATATCCATTCCACAAATAGCTGCGTGACCCCGGGATTCTAATTTCTGTGTGTGTGTGACGGACTCTGGGTTGTGGTTAAAATCCAGAGCTGGGTTTGGCTAACAAAGTGCCAGAGGCGGCTTGCGTCGGCCGGACACCTGCTAGGCGTGAAGACACGTCCTCCCTTCTAAAGGCAATCAAAATGCATTCGAAGTTTTTAGAGAAGGGGGCTGTGGACTGCAAGTCCAGGTAGGCAGCCCAGACTCTAGGGTAGTTTCTAAAGCCCACCTCCACCATCTTGCGTGTGCCTCTTTTCAGGACTGAAATCCAAAGCACTAAAAAACATGATTGCATTATGAGTTGCAAAAGGAAGGAATGCTTGGTGATTTAAAAAAAAAAATGTTTTTGTTTGAAGCAAAGCCTGGCAGACTGTTTCTCAAGAGTTGTCAAGGCCGGGTGGCTGCTGGGAAGTGGCGGCATCTGTCATCACAGTTATGCAAATCCTCTCTTACTGGGGCCGGAGTGTGCAGAGGGGACTCACGGCTGCATGTTGGCAAAACATACACCGTATGCTTCCGCTCGCATTTCTCCCTAATTTATTTTGACCATTTTCTTTTATGGCCTTCCACAAGATGCACTTCACAGGGCGGTCCTTTACGGGGTGATGCAGAAAAATTAGCATTTACATCATATTTAACTCAGTTTACAATGAGTTCTTCTGCCCACACATCAAACAACGTGCTTTTATAAGGAAAACACGGGTATCGGAATGAGTCTGCCCACATATGGTACTGTGTTTAGCTGATGTGGACTCCACGAGGGTTCAAGATCAAAGATGGAGAGTGAACGAAAGGCTTTGCGTGCTAGTCAGGGTGCCCAGCCCACTGTGCCAAGCCACCCAGATGTCCCTGGGAGGAAGAGGCTGAGGGATGCTTAGAGCTCGGGCTGGGGGGCAGTGGGGACAACCCTTCTTGTCCCCTTCTTCTTCCTCAAATGCTTTGTCCCCTTGTTGCTCATCCTTGCCCTTGACCAGATTTTCTTGACTTTTCCTTCCTTCCTTCCTTCCTTCCTTCCTTCCTTCCTTCCTTCCTTCCTTCCTTCCTTCCTTCCTTCCTTCCTTCCCTCCTTCCTTCCCTCCCTTCTCCCTGCCTCCCCTTTGTCTGTTTGATTAGGCCTATTTTAACTGAGCACCAAAGCCAGTCTGACCCCGATCCGGGGATTGGCATGGTTGGAGGAAAATCAGATACCCTTGGACTGTCTGTCTAGTCCATGACATTTTTTGGCATATAAAGTCATGCACAACCAGCCTGACCAAATTTGCCCTGCGGCGTACATCATGTCGAATTCATCTACAAACTTCCAATGATGATGGTGACTTGGATTGACCAGGAGAGGGGGTGACGGAGTCCGACCTTGAGTGGAGCCCTGATCTCACCAGGGCCCCCGGATCTTCTGTTTTCCCTGTTAGCGCTCTGCCTTGTCCCACCCGGAAACTGATGAAAACTGCTTGTCAGGATCTTTATTTACATCTTCTCAGCTCGTCCTCAAAATGACTTTTATTTTAGAAGAGTAATAGAAGCAGAACAGGTGTGGCCACTGGTCATGCGGGTACTGCCCTGATCCTTGCTGGGGTTTACTGGACTGGAGCCCATGAGGCCCCTCTGAGAGTCATTCACTGTGTCTGTGGTGGCCTCCAGGGTCTGCACCCCACTTGCCATTTTAGATGGGGGCTTGTGGGAGCAGTGGGCATCAGCAAAGCAGCAGAGCAGACTGACCAGTCAGTCCCCGAGAGCAGCAGACTGCCCTCTGGGGCAGCCACCTCTGGAGGTGCCCTGGGATACCCCCTCCAGTGGGGGGGCCAGGAACTCTTCAACCCAGTGAGTGTGGCTTCTTCCAAGGTGGGGGGCAGAGTCTCTGCGAGGCTGGGGGAAGTGCCAGAAACCATCAGGGCAGGTTGACAGATGTGTTTCCAGCATCTGCCTCGCTCCTGGTGCTTGGCAGATGGGGCGCGGGGACCAGGCAGCTGAAAACCTGGATCAGTTTCAAACAGCTCCATTTCCCAGGCTGAAAGCAGAGCATTTCCAGAGGGCAGCCACAGAGGCAGCAGCTCCAGAGGGCCCCAGCCAGAAAAGTTTCACTGGAGCCCTGGTTTTGTTGGCTCAGGGAATCGTGGGTCTGAGTGAGCATTATCTGGCATTCTCTAAAATCCCTTATTTCTGCACCTGCTCGTGTAGGTCTGCATTTTATCTTTGGTGCCTGAATTCAGACACTTGATAACCTTGAGATATGCCCACTTACCAGAAAGGACTATCAAGCTGAAGTCTGGCTTGACTTAGAGCTCTGCTGTCCCATGTAGAGTAGCCACTAGCCAGAGCTGGCTATTGAGCTCTTGAAATGGGGCTAGTCCAAAAGGAGATATACTGCGAGTGTGAAACCTTCACTGCATTTCAAAAAAGAGTGTAAAATATCGTAACAATATTCTTTCTATTGCTTACACATTGAAATCTTAGTACTTTGGATAGATGTGGCTTAAATAGGATATATTATTTTTCATTTTGTAAAAAACGTGGCTACTACGAAATCAAACCTGACGATGGGGCTTACCTTCTATTCTTTCGGACAGTACTGTCCTGGAGGACAGATCTGGTAGGACCATTCTCAGTGATGCTGTACCCGTGTCCCCAGCAAAATTTTCCCAGTAACCCTTATTGCTGAGGATGGCCAGGACCTGGAGGCATGAGCTCACCCATCCTCTCTTGACCAGACTGTGAATCAGATTGGCTCTGCTGGGACCCAGGCCCGCTGTTTCTGAAGGGAAGGGGCTGCAGGGGCTTCTCCAGTTTCTCTGAACAGTTTCTGCTGATCTGGGACCACCAGGATCTAAACACAGCCTCTGGGGGAGGTCCCAGCACTTGGGGTTTCTCCCTCTGGATCCAGAGACAAGGTCCAGAGGGACCTCTTGCGCCGCCACAACCCTGACGCCACCCC
>CM053610.1:14836182-14862237 GCA_028646535.1 Procyon lotor
CTTTCTTTCTTTCTTTCTTTCTTTCTTTCTTTCAATTTTATTTATTTATTTGACAGAGAGAGAGAGATCACAAGGAGGCAGAGAGGCAGGCAGAGAGAGGGGGAAGCAGACTCCCTACTGAGCAGAGGCTCCATCCCAGGACCCTGAGATCATGACCTGAGCCAAAGACAGAGGCTTTAACCCACTGAGGCACCCAGGCTTTCACTCTACAGACATTGAGCAATACTCACAGTGCACCAGATCTGTGCTGGGTTGGGGGCCGTTTAAGTTGTTCTGGAACTTCCTTAATAAAGGAGTGGCCTGTCTCTGAACTTCCAGAGTTTCTCTTCTCTTCAAACAGAAAGGTGGCTCTGTCCTTCAGGATCTTTGGATTGAAATCCCAGATCCTCTGCTGAATAGCAGTCAAACCTTTGGGTCTTGGTGGCTGCCTGTGTGTGACAGGGACACTAACAGCACCGATCTCATTGGGCTTTTGTGAGGGTTAACTGATTTTTGCAGGTGAGCTACGGAAGGCGTGGACGCAGAAACCCCTAGGCACTTGGTTGTTGTTTTCACCAGAGCCCATTTGTCCCTGGCGATCCCGGGGATAAGGAGTTGGCTTGAACCTCAGGGACAGAGTTTGGCCAGGGGGTAGGGGGCAAAGCAAAGCAGGTGTCCCTGAGCAGAGCTCCAATCTGAGCAAAATAAATCAAGTATGTAGCTTATGCCTGTGGACCGTGTGTTCCTAGAAGAGGCTCAGAGGCAATCATTGCTGGTCACTTTAAATCAATCAATCGGTCAGTTAGACACGTTCATAATATTTTGTTACGTGCCAAGTGCTATTATAAGAGCTTTTCAAATATTACATCACTTACTGCCCATAAGAGCCCTATGAGAGAGAGAGGGATTCTAGCATTACATCCATTTTACAGGTGGGCCAACCGAGGCAGAGAAAGTTTTGTTTTGTTTTAGCAACCTATCCAGGGTCCTCCATTTAGTAAGTTGTAGGACTGGGATTTGAACCCAGGCAACTTGGTTCCGGGTTCCATACTCAACCACCACATCTGGTGCCAACCCCAGCTCCCCTCACTCCCAGGGCAGAGAGGTGTGGGCGTAAGGCCAGGCTGGGAGTCTGGAGGCGGCCGGTGCAGAGAGCTGCCCAACCCCATGTGAGCTTGCTTCCCTCTTTCTACGTTGTTAAAACAGTTTTATCTTCCTCCCTTTCCATTGAAAGGCTTATGAAAACACACAAATACGGCCATGTTCAACGGCACCAGACCTTGGAATATGAATCAGTGATATGTGCATAATTTCCACCAGTCAAAACTCAGATGAAGTCTTGAGGCAGAAGGTGGAGCTAAAAGGGGGCAGGGGTAGGAGGCAACCTCAACCTCCCCATCTCCATTCTGTGGGACTAGTGTTCCAGGGAGGCCAGACTCCTCAATTCCCTCACCCCACCCCAGCCACACTCTTCCCCCAGTATAGCTACCAAGGCTGTCGTGCCACCGGGGCAGAAGTGCATCACGGGAGATGATGGAAGTCTGGGATGTGATAGTGGCTTTGAGAAAGGGTTCACCCTGGGACGAACATGGGAGTTCAGGGGTTGGACCTTGGATTTACACCTTGCACAGATTCTTTAGGAATATGGGACCTTCTCATAGTTAACATGGCCAGCTGGCTGGTTCATAAGATAACTTCGCTCTCCATGAGCCATCAGAGTCAAAGTAAATATGAGACAGAAACACTGGGAAGTTGGAGAGAGGATTAGAGAATGTCATTTGAGCCAGCTCTCTGGCATGTTTCGGGTCCAAAGATTCAAACAGCAGCCAGGTGGACAGTGAGGACTCAGAAAATCTCATTTTATTTACCTGGAAACTGTTATCCCTAAACAGATAGGGATATCTGTTTTTTTTCTCCCTCCCTCCCTCCCTTCCTTCCTTATCAAGGGTGAGTAAATCGGGGGAGAAGAGGCCATGAGACCTCTGGGAAAATCTTTGCCATAAACCAGAGAACATAGTATTCATGATGTAGAGAAAGAACTTAGTTTTGAAAAAGACTGATTCTAGTAAACTGAAGAACATTTTACAACACATCTAAATTCGTCTTTTCAGCAAAATTCAGGGAAACATGCAGTTTATGATACAAGATATGAAAAATTAGTTGATGATACACCAAGGTAAGATACGAAGGGAGCAAAGTTGAGATGAGATAGAAATGAAATAAAGCATCAATGAAAGACTAAATATAAAGAAACGAAATTAACATCAACATTAGATGCAGCACGGAGACAGAATTGGCAATGCAGAAAATAGAATCAATAATCACTTAATCTCTATGTGCCTCAGTGTCATTATCTCTTCAATGCAGATAAAAGCGCCTGCTTCAAGGAGTTGATTTGAGTAGTAATTGAAATAAAGCATATAGAGCTCTTAGCAGAATATCTGAGATGAGGCAAGCCTTTAATAAATATTAGCCATTAATTTTACAATTAGAAACCTTGGATAAAAAAACTAATATGATCACAAGAGAAATGGTCTTGAATTTAGTTTGTTGTACGTTTGAACCAATAGTAGGCAAAGCAGACATTACGAGACTTGCAATCGGAAATCTTGCGTAAACTTGAAAAACTGGCAAAAAAGAGAAAAAAACCCAAAGAGATTAAATACACAGAAGACAGAAAATGGTGCTCCATCATAGAGCGATCAAAGTTGCCTTTCCTAGAGAAGAGACCATCAGGTATATTCTTTCATAGGAAAGAAATACTTTAAATTATTTCCCCAAAATTTAAAAGACAAGCAAAATTTTTCAAAGAGGTCAGAACAAACAACTAAAGGAACAGTTGAAGGTGAACTAGAGGAAAACTTTCTCATCCTCAAGAAAAACGTAAGTGTATTAATGGAATTCCATAGACAACTTAATTTGGGAAACCTTGCTTACCACATTTCCCTCTTGGAGAGGAACATCCTACATGTATTTTCCCTGAAATCTCCGCTCGGCAAAGGCTGACCTATATACAACCAGGTGAACTAGACCCTATATGATCTGACTTTCCATTAAAACTCTGGTCTCAACAGCTTCCATGTGCCCCCCTCGCCTTATTCTCCCTCAGCCACACTGTCCTTTCTATTATCCCTTGGATATACCAGGCATGTTCCCAGTTCAGCGTCTCCCCATCAACTGTTCCCTCTGTCTCGAATGTTCTTTGTCAGAGCCACACATCTAGCTCCCTCATTTCCTTCAGGCTTTAATTCAGATATCACCTGACCACAGGGCTCCCAAAGACCCTGATGAAATGTCCCTGTGGCCAACTCCCTATGCCCTTCCTCAGCTTTATCTTCACTCGGGCATGAGTCACCATCCAAAACCCTACTTTGTTTATTCATTTTGTTGCTCGTCTGTCTCCCTCACTAGAATGCCAGCTCCATGAAAGCAGAGATCTCCGTCTATTCCATTCACTGTTTCACATACGTGAAATATCCAACACATACTTGTTGAGTATGTGAATTAGTAAACGAATGAATCCTAGAGGCAGACAGGAAACAAACAAACAAACCCAGGTTTCCTATAAAGGACAGAGATAAGACCGTTTTCAGACTTTGCCACAACTCTGAAGACTACAAGACAACAAATGGGACAATATCTATGGAATTTTGAGAGGAAAAGGTTATGATACAAGAACACACTCTTCTCAGCCAAGTGTTTCATCTTCAAAGACAATAGATAGATGTGCAAAGTGTACCATTGATGAGCTCACCCTAAAAAACAAAAACAAAACAAATAAAATCCTCGAAGGTATACTCAACATGAACAAGATGGACTGAAGTTGGAGGCTTACCCAATGTTGGGTAAATCAAGGTATAAAGTCAGAATAGTGAATATTAAAACCAGTTAGACAAAGAACTGAGCCTATTATGTTATTTCAATAACCATAAATATGATTACTTAGCAATGTCATTGTCTAAAAACAATTCTTGGAAAAAAATGAATGTAATATAAATGAACAAAATTAAACATTAATAATCTGGGTTTGAAATTTCTAGATTATATTAATGAAAACATGGAAGTGACTTCGGAAGGAATTGGGGGTAAATTTTAAAATGCTTCTTAACTCCTTGTATAGAGGAAGAGTCAACAAAAAAGACTTAATCAATTGCATTGATGAACAGACAAATATAGTTTCAAGTACAATTTCCACAAAGAAAAGACCATCACTTAGAGAAATATAAGAAAGTAATATAGTCTTTAGTTAACCAGAGGTAAAAAAAAAAAAAAAAAAGCACGAGAAAACAGTTTCTGGGAATATTTTTGTGTATAATTACTAGTACTTTTTTTAATATTTAAAGGTTTTTCAAAATTTCAAAATCAGGCACAATGCTGATGGAAGACACAACTAATGGCAAAAAAGTTCCAGAAACAGAAAGTATAAAATAGCAATGCAGTGAGACCCAAAATTCTGGGTCTTTAAATAGAATAAACTTTAATCAAAATAAATGAATCAATTTTAGAGCTGATGAAAGCAAGCACGTAAACAATAGAAATTTTGTGCAAACTTTAAACCTAAGTCAAAATGACACAGAAGGACAAGATAGGATTTGACATAAAAAGCACAAAACTAAAATAATTCTATTTTAATAAGGAAGTAATAAGAAAATAATAAGAAAATAATAGTCATGAATAAGAAAAATAATAGTCATGAATCTTGTGCCAAATAACATACCATTGAAATTCATAAAATGAACACTGTTAGCAATGCAAAGTGATGAAACATACTAGTGGCAGGGGTATTTAATATACCTCTCTCTGTCTTTGACAGATCATGTAGCTAAAATATAAGTAAGGATATTGATGAGTTGAGAAATAGATCTTTTTTTTTTTTTTTTTGCCTGTATCTGTCACATCAAGGGCTTCTTGACCCTTGGAGATTTAGACAAAATTTTTCAGTTCCCACTTCCATGTTTTAAGGTTCTCAGATGCTCCCTAAAAGTTACTATCCTTACCTCCTCCTGTTTCTCTTGGTTTTCTATTTTGAGTCTGTGTGATCTTTACCCAGGTTTCTGTGAAAAATCCAGTTAAGCCGAGTATTTTCGGAGTTAGTAACCCTCTAGACCATTTTGGATATGTCACATGGAAGGATCACATAGCTCAATGCTCAGCACTCTGCCCATTCCCCCATAAGCAGTTTCCTTTCCATAAGCCCACACTCTCCATATATGATATGACCCTAGGAAATAGATCAGGTCCCCCTGTTTCAGTGGGTTCCTTCCAGACTACCAGTGCCTATGAATCCAAATCGCTTCCCCTGCTTTCCTTAGAATTCTGATAAAACAAAGCCTTTCAATCTCTATAAAATTATCATTGATTTTAAAAAAATCAGATTTTTTTAAAAAAAGATTTTATTTATTTATTTGACAGGGAGAGACAACAAGAGAAGGAACATAAGCAGGGGGAGTGGGAGAGGGAGAAGCAGGCTTCCCTCTGAGCAGGGAGCCGGATGTGGGGCTCGATCCCAGGACTCTGGGATCATGACCTGAGTTGAAGGCAGACACTAAAAGACTGAGCCACCCAAGAGCCCTGCCTCCAAATTTTTTGAATGCGAATTCCTTTACTTAAAACATTTTTGAGTTTACAGCTTCAACATAAGCATATTTTAAATATGACATAACATTGCACTAAAATATTGAACCCCATGCTCTTCGGACTAATACTTGTTACACTTCTTACTATATGCTGCTATGTTTAAAACCTTTGAAGGATATCCTTTCAATATGTACATATTATTAATATTAATCTTTCTGAGGCTAATATGGCATACGAAACAAATACTAAAATAGAGGTTAAAAGGGACAAGATAAAAAATAAATATTAAATATGGGTTCTAATATTTTTTTTCTTGTACCCTATTAGATAATGCTATGATCCTTTCTGTGATGTACATCCCAAAGGGGAGACTATTTTCTAGGAAAAAGTTTCTTTTCAGGAACTTTTGCATAGTAAGACAAATTGATCATTTATTCACCAGAAAGAAAAACATCCATAATTTCCCTAAAATAAAAATTATGTGAGTCACATTCTCCAAACACAATATAATAAAAGTAGGAAACATTATGGAAAGGAAAGGTAAGAGGGAAAATATTTAATTAGTGGAATACATTTTGTCAAGTGAATTCACTATTTTTTTAAAAGATTTTATTTATTTATTTGACAGAGAGAGAGAGAGAGATCACAAGTAGGCAGAGAGGCAGGCAGAGAGTGAGGGGGAAGCAGGCTCCCCGCTGAGCAGAGAGCCGGATGCGGGGCTCGATCCCAGGACCTGAGATCATGACCTGAGCCAGAAGGCAGAGGCTTTAATCCACTGAGCCACCCAGGTGCCCCACGTGAATTCACTATTAAAATAAGAACACAAAAATCAGAGAAGCATTTTAGTCAAGGAATTAGGGGAAGATGTGCATTTGGGAAAATAGATTAAAAGTGATATTCAGGGACAAAAGCAGAAACTAATGATTTAGAAACTAGAAACACAGTAAGATTGACAAATGTAAGGGAAGTTCTATCGATGTCAGTAAGATCTCTTTCATCACTTAGAACAAAGTCAGAGTATGGATCTAGAACATTAGGGTTAAAAAGGTATTTAACATCACAAAGATAATATTTAAGAAGGATGAACCAAAAACTAAGCCCAGGTGGTTTTATAGGTACATCTTTTCTAGTCTAATTTTTTAATCTAATTGATAACTGTTTCAGAGCATTAAAAAAAAAAAAAGCAAAATTAGCAAAATTTCAAACCAAAACCATATAAAGAGAGAAAACTCAAGGTCAAACTACTTTTGAATGTAGATACTAAAAAATGTGAAACTCCATGTCTAATATTAAAAGAATAATACACCATGAACACATAAGAATTATTTTAGGACCTCAAGGCTAGCCTAATATTAGGAGATCGGTATTAAAAAATTAAGTTTCTATCTGTCTGTTACTATGTCATGTGAAAATACCTGAGTGAACTTTTCCCACATGTGGAGAGGATATTTGAGATTGCATGCCCTAATATTTATCGACTGTCTCTGTGGAATATGAAAATAATCACTTCATGGGATGGAGAATTCTGAGATGACCTCAGGGAGGTTGGCAATCACCCTTCAGAGGAGCTGAGGACAATGGGAGGCTCAAGATGTCCATGTTAAGCCATTCCAAATAAGAGGAAGCAAACAATGGCTTCATATATGAGTCCCCATTGAAAGCCACAGGGCAGACACTCCAAATGACTGGCATTGATTGGTAACCAAGCTACTACAAAGGGGGCAATTCTTTACAATATGCTACAAGGGAAGACACAACAGGGATTTGCTTAGTTAACAGTGGCCAACCAATGATTTTCTAAGGTAATGCCAGTGGAGCCAAGAAGTCAATCATAATGTAAGAAGAGATCATATGTAAAACACAATATTATCATTTTCATGAAGACCATAAAAGAATTTGATAAAACTCAATACCTATTTCTGATTTTATTTTATTTTATTTATTTATTTTTTAAAGATTTTATTTCTTTGACAGAGAGAAACACAGCGAGAGAGGGAACACAAGCAGAGGGAATGGTAGGGGGAGAAGCAGGCTTCCCGCTGAGCAGGGAACCAGATGTGGAGCTCGATCTCAGGACCCTGGGATCATGACCTGAGCTGAAGGCAGACGCTTAACGGTTGAGCCACCCAGGCACCTCCCTATTTCTGATTTTAAAAATAGTAGTTAACACATATTTAAAGACTCCTTATTCAACAAAATTTTAGTCTTAAAACTAGTAGTCAATCCATACATAATGGTGAAACACAAAAATAATTTTCACTGAAATCAAGAGTAAGGTAAGAATGCCCCTCCACCTGGTAGAGTCCAGAAACATCTCCCCAGTTGTGATAAACAGAAATATCTGCAGACATTGCTAAAAGTCCCCCAGGGAGCATAATCATCCCCACTTAAGAATCACTGTCCCAGAAGTTCTAGTAAATGCAATGAGAACATTTAATTTAATATAGTAAATGCAATGAGACATACACACACAATGTAAGTTTTTAAATTATGAATTATAACAACTGAAAGAAAGATGTGTTTAACATCCCAGAAAACTGAAAAGAATGAACTAGAATCTCTATTGGGAGTAATGAAAAGAGTTCCTAAAGTGACTGGATATGGAATAAATGTGCACATAAAAATCTATCCAAAATTCCAAAAGCAACTAGTTAGAAAATATAATGAACCAAAAGATTTTATCCCAGTAGCAACTGTAATAGAAAATAGAAAGAGTTGTAGAAAATCTTGAGTAATAAACTCACCAAGATGCCTACTGAAATACATATGAAGGAAACATATAGTTTTATGGAAGAAGTTATTCTTGGACCTACCTGCAGAGTGATCTTTAAAGGCTAAAAACGTATTACTGATTGCTTAACACTGTCAACGCCTTCCCACTGCCAAGTTAAAGACCTGCCTATCACACGCCCACTCTGGCCCTTGCTGACCCATAAAGAGGTTTGCTCCTGCTCACTCCCTGGGCTCTAGGAGGGCACAGAATATTTGAATGTAGTGTCACGTGCCACTTAGTTCTGCTCTTTTCCAGACTGTATACCCCCAGACTTTTCTTTCTAGAGAATGTGATTTCCAACTCCAGGACCACCCCCACCACCCTTCTCTGTATATATTCCGTGAGCCAAAGTCTCTCTTGAAAGTGTAGTTTCCAGAATTGAATGCAATACACTGAGTGTGGTATGACCAGAGCAAAGTACTGTCCCCTTTTTTTGTTTCAGTATTTTACTTATCTATTCATTAACCCGTTAGGATGCAGATGAACCTGCATTTAATTCCTGGCTTTATGACTTATTAGCAAGACCTATGGCCTCTTTGAGCCTCAGTTTTCCTTTCAACAAGAGGGGGATGGCTAACAGTGCCTCCTCACACTGTTGGGATAGTGGTACATGACACTTGTTCTTTTTCCCTTTCTGGGTTCCGGGTCCCAGTTAGTCATGTTCTAAGTCTTCCCACAACCCTTTCCCTTTCATCATCACATGTCGTCTATGCCAACATGTTGTGTTTGCTGGGCTCTTGTTGAAGCTGACTGGTCAGATTCCCTACCTCAATTTGCCATCAAATCCTCTTTATAGAGCAATTGTTGTAAAACACAACTTACATATATGACCCCTCTACCAGTACCTTTGATGGCTCCCCACTGCATCCCAAAAGTCAAAGTTCTCATCCACAGTTGGGCTGTGTCTAGCTTTCTAGAATCATCTTCCTACACCCTGATATGGCCCAGAAGTTCCTTGGCTTGATAAGCCATGACCTGAGAGAGGAGGTATTTCTACATGGGTCTTCCCCTAGAAGGATTCTCAACCAAGAAAGAAAAGATCGTAACAGAATGTCTTCCTTTGGAGCTACACCAAACTGCTTCTTATCAGAGATAGGGACCCAGGGAGGGCTGCTGGACTGGCTGGGAGCAACAAGGATACCAGGAGGATTTCTCTCGCAGAGCCAGAGCGCCAGCCCTGGGGCTCTGGAGGCCCCATTTCTGAGCACAACAGCCTCCCCCAACCCAACACCTCATTGGTCACGGACACTTCCATTTCACGGTCAATTGGCCATAATTTCAATTATGTAGGAAGCTTTTATTTTACATGCAAATTCCAAAATGACTCAGAAATCTGTGGAGAGGTCTAGGTATAAAGGACCAGGAGTTTCGGCCTAGGAGGTTGGAATATCCCTATATTCTCTGTAACAATCCCTACTGGCCCCAGGACATGCAGACGATGCGTTGAGCAAGGACTATAGAGAGAATATGGGAGGTACAGTAACTGGAGCACAGAAACCAGTACAGTTTATGTAGTCTAATGGTCTTTTATTTATTTTTGGCATGTCATTAATAAATGATTATCTCAAACGTTATGTTTATATCTCAAAACACCTTCATATCTATAGAGTCACAGATAAAATTTTTTTTCGTTGGGCTGAGTCTTGAGTTTTGATTTGGAAATCCAAACCCCAATTCAAGGGAGAGGATTTTAGCCTCAGATAGACACATAAGATAGGATGAGTTTCTCCCTCCTCCTCTCTGCCTGGGCTTAAGCTGACAAAGCAGATGCCAGACACAGGGGCCGCAAGGCAGGCTGTCTGAGCCCTGTCCCCATGTGGAACCCAATGAATGACAGGGAGAACCTCCATTCCAGAGGTTCTCAACCTTGGCTGTCCATTGGGATCACCTGGGCAGCTTTTAAAAGCCCTGATTCCCAGTCTACCTCCCAGGCCAGGTGAATCAGAACCTCTCAGGGTGGGGGTCCAGACTTGAGGAATTTTTCAAGCTCCCTCGGGACTCCAACGTTCATCTGAGGTTAAGAACCATCATTCTTTTCCCCCCTGAGAAGGCATCTATGAACACTCTCTAGAGGGAGAAGCACCTACAGAAAGGAGAAGCTGAGATGCACGAAGCAAACATGCGTCCCCATTCCTGATCTTCCTGGATCTTGTGCAATAAGGCCAGGACTCGAGACGCCTGCATCTCGTGCCCTCCCGCGTGTACACTCATGGACACTTCCCACGCACACGCAAACGTAGCGTACGCACATGCGCACTCGGGCACGAAGCAAGTACCGTGGGGGAACCGACTCCAGGCCGGGCTCTGGACATGTGTCCGTCATGCCCAGTGTCTAGGAAGGTGGTTGATTGAAGAAGAGGTTAAATGTATAAGCTGAGAAGATGGATGACTCGGATTTTAAGCCCAGTTTTCCAGCTGTGTAAACTTAGCCAAGGCCGTTGGGTCGAAATATTTTCTTTGTCTGCCATGATTGTTCTGTTGGAGAAGTTAGGCACGCATCATTCTGGGTGTGGAGCTGGGGCAGCTTGCAAAAGCCCGTGTCCTCAGAGTCTCTCCCTGAAGTGGGCCAAGGCCCTGGTGGCGGCAGCCGTGTCTGTCCTGATCCCTCTCATGCTGAGGTGTCAGCTTCCACGGGGATCAGGTATCAAGCCAGAACCGGCCAAGGCCAGCCAGAGGTGACCCGGAGGCCGGGGTGTCGGTGCGGGCATGTAGCACTGTGTGGGCAGAAGCTTGAACGGTCCCCACCTCCACTCTTCCTCATGCCTTGAGCAGTGGGGGCAGGTGT
This sequence comes from Procyon lotor, assembly GCA_028646535.1. NCBI lineage: Eukaryota > Metazoa > Chordata > Mammalia > Carnivora > Procyonidae > Procyon > Procyon lotor. Next base: position 14,847,297 of record CM053610.1, read on the forward strand.
GGGTGTCCTTTTCCCTCTGGGGCTTCGCCTGGCTGCTCAGAGTGCTGAGCCCTAGCCTGCATCCTCATAGGCAGACAGACAGATGGATATTCCCAGGGAGGTAGCCCAGGACAGTGGCAGAGAGCATGGGCTCTGGCCCTGAACACATCTGACCCACCTGGGTGACCCTCAGCCTTCCTCTGTGCTCAGCTCCTGGCCTGGGACACAATTAGAGATCTCTGATGTCAGGTCAGAGGCACGAGTCTGTGCCCCTTATTTTAATACCCAGGTTTGTTCAATTTTCCTGGCTTTCATCCTTAAAAGACACATACACAAAAATGACAACAAAACTCCCCAAAACTGATTCGGAGGATGTTAGGGTGTATCGGAGTCCTTTCTTCCTTGGTGTCACTTAGCCGGGCTCTGCAGTGTCACGGTGGAAACAAATGGTGCCAAGTTGGACAGCTGAACACAGGCCCTTGGCCCAGAGTCCCCAGAGACCCTTGGGAAACCACCGAGGCAGAAAAGCTTCATCAACATGGGCCAGGGAGTCAGGAGACCCAGACTGCAGTCTGGATTCTACTCCTGTGCATCCCTGGCTAACTTACTTAACCAGTCTGAGTCTGAGCTTCCTGCTACACCCCAAACAAGGCCAGATTCCCCTGATAGAGACATTTGCTCCCTTGATAGGCCTCATCCATGTACCATCAGACTTTTCTTTGGGGGGTGATTTAACTGATATCTGTTCTACTCAAATATGAGCTCCGGAAACTAGGAGTCTCGTCTAACTTGGTCGCCGCTCTAACTCCAGGCTAGCCCAGAGCCTGACATTTGGTAGGTGCTTAGCAAATATTTGCTGAATGATGAATTCAGGAGTGTCCAAGATTGTGCCGTCAGACTCACTGATTTAAAAAAGTGGCCTGTGCCAAGAGGTCCTGGGGGCATCGAATCAATAGATATCCGGAAAAGCTGATCCATTTTACAGATTAGACAACAATCCTCTTTGCATCCAGATTGAACTGCCTCAGACAGAGAAAGAGGGTGCTGGGGACGTCAGGCTTCCTTCCACCCTGTAGGTGCATTCCCATGGGACTTGGAAGGGACGTTGGAGGACAGGAGTTGGTGAAGCTGCATGTGGACTCCTGTCTCCCAGCCAGGACACCTAGTGACAGGATACTGCAAAGGACCGAGCATGGGGCTGGGCATCAGGGAACAGAGTCCTACAGATGTAGCTAAAGACTTAAGGGGAGAATCTGGAGGTCTCTGGTAGTATCGCCCAGTTGTCATAGGATTACATGAGGTTGTGTGATTCAAGCATCAAATAAGGATTGCAGTGGATTGGGACACGTTGAATACAAAAAGAATCTCTAAGTCCATAGAGTTAGAAATAAATATATTCATGTATGATATATTCACCCAAATAGAGAGGGAGAAGGGAAGGCTCTTCTTATGCTATTCTTATGGTAGGATGCTCCTGGGAAACAGAATACGTGACGGATTTTGAAAAAGCACCATTTTTGCCACCTTCACAGGAATCCTTAATTCAGGCAAGAAGCATCAACAGAGTCAAACGAGTGAGAGTCAGGATATTTATATGTCTCCCCACAAATTACTGATACACAACAAAGCATCTTCCACAGTGGAGAAACCCGGGGCCATTAACCCTAATAACTGAGGTCAATGTCACCAATAGTGGGGCAGTTACGACACACAGAGACATATCACTTCTGCTATTTCAGCCCCAAATTCATCACCCGAATCGAATCAAGGCAACCAACCAAAGGACCTTCTGCCAAATAACTGGTCTGAACTCTTCACCAAATGTCAAGGTCATGGAAGACCATCATGAGAGGTGAACTGGGAGGAGTCCTGAGTGGAAGGAGTCCGAAGAGACGGACGAGTAAAGGCAACGTGTCATCCTGGCCTGGACCACCAGGTAAGAAAGTAAATGTCTGTGGGGAGCGTGGTCAGGAAATGTGACAACCTCTGCATGTGGTCCATGAGCCACGGAAGAGTACTGCACCCATGCTGATTTCCTGATCTTGGCCGGCGGCCTTGGTGGTGTCAGAGAATGTCCTTGTTCTTAGGAAGTGCACCCTGAAAACTTTAGGGCTTCGGGGGGAAGTGAGATAATGCATTGAAAACCTCGGCCCCAGGCACAACTAGGAGGCTGATGGGTGCCGCTGTGCCCTGGGGGCAAGTGTAAGCAGCCCAGAGTAAATCATGACAGCTGTCAGCAGCCCCGTGCGACGGGGAAGCAGGGATTCTGGTCCATCACCATCCCCGGACCTTCCCGCCCCCATGCCGTAGCTCCCCATTACTCCAGGAACAGGCCAAAGACATCACGTTCTGCTGTTTATGTACTCTCTATGCTCCCAGTCAGAACCCACTAGAAAATACACTGAAACAAAATTAACTTGACAGGGAAATGGATATTTGAATGAAGCTTCTGCTTAAAACAATAATTTATCATGTTCCATCGTACATCTCCACAAAACCAGGATCACGGGTGGTTTAGCTGAAATGAGGGAATTCATTACTCCCCGAAACATCTCTGGGACTCATTTCACAGGGGTTGGGGATTGTGGCGAGTGAGCGAGGGAACAGACATCTGCCAAGCTCTCCAAATCCGCCGGACCCCGTTGGGCCTCCCCCGCCCCAGCGAACCCTCACCTTTACCCTAGAGATAAAGATCACAGAGGAGGCGCCCAGCTAAGAAGAGATGGGCCGGCTTTTCGAGGTGGGAAGACTTGTCCTTATTCTCATCAAGGCTGCCTCTTTCCCTCCACTGCCAGCCAGCCTCCTAGCTGAGCCAGGCCTGTTGGTGGGGGAGTTAGCAGCCCAAAGCCTGACCTGCACGGGGGAGCCCTCAGCCTGGTCCCAGGACATGTCCTCCTCTAACGGATGTCTCACACATCTGTTAACCCCACACAAGGTATTGTGGAATGAGGAGCCCTAGCGACCACTCTCAGGAAGGCAGTGCGTGCAATTTACTCAATCACTTATTCATTCATTCTGCCAACAGACATTGTGCACCTACTAGGTACTGGACCCCAGGGAGATAACGTGGGGCCTGGAGTCTAGTCTCAGAATCTGCTCTCTAGATCAGCAGGATTCCTGGGAATTGATAAAAAATGCAAATTCTCAGGCCCCACCTCACACAGGCTGAGTCAGAAGGCCCAGCAGTCTTGTCTTAGCAGGCCGCCACAGTGATTCAGATGCGTGCTAAGTTTCGAGAACTATACTCGGGGGGCACGTGAAACAATGACAGACTGTGATAGCAGGAGCCAGGGACAGAAGTCTGATAACTTGAGGGCTCTGAGCATTGTAAGCAGAGCCCAGGATTGCACAGAGATGCCCAGCTCACTTCCATACTGCCGGGAAGTCTGGGCTGTCCTTGGCCCCAGACTGAGCAGCTTTACCGGGTATACCCAGCAAGTGACCCATCACCTAGCTCAGCGGGGCACGCTGGTCCTGCTGGACACCCAGGGAGGCCCCAAGAGACTGAGGATGTGGGACAGTTGGAAGGAAGGGAACCACCTGGGCCTCAGGGTAGTAAACATCTTCTCAGGCTGTGTCTCTCTCCTTTAGAAAGTGAGGGATGTCAGTGAGTCAACCAGGATTGGCCTCAAAGGTTGGGCAAGGAGTTTGGGAAGTTTTGGGGGCAATAGTTCACAAATTTTGGGCATATACACACAGAGTATACAGGGATCTTATCAAACATTTAGACTGCCAGCCCATATCCCCAGCTGATTCTGTGGCAGGTCTGGGGAAGGCCCAGAATCTGCATGTTTTACGAGTCCTAGAGTCTTGGTTGGAAGACAGCCTTTGAGGAACACTGGCTTGTGAGATAGGCTCGCGGGCCACCCTCTGCTCGAGCCCCGTGCTCAGTCTTAGCGCCCGACCATCCCTGGCTTCTGGGCACCTGGAGACGGGGTCTGTGGCTCCCTACGGGTTTATCGGCCGAGGATGAGTAACAGTTCTCATCTGATGGGTGACAGCAGGGACGAGAAGGGGGCCTTGAGCCTGGCTGGGAGTGGTCAGTGGCACTATAAGCAGCAGAGCAATAAGGAAGGTTTCTCATTTTATAAAAGGCGCTTTGAAATCTCATTAGAATATGAAAGTTGAGAACTCGGTCTAGTTTTAAAGAAAGCATGGGTTCAGCAGAAACAATCAGTGTGGGAGCTGCGAGCGGCCTGTTGGCCTTCATGGGGGACAGGCCAGGAGCTCCCTGCAGGATGAGTCCATGATGAGGGGACAAGGGGAAAGAGAAGGAGGGGATCTGTTAGGGGCAGACAGGGATCTGCGGATGTGGGGAACAGTTAGGGGAAGACGTGGGGAAGGTCAGGGACTCTCCAGACCTCACAATGTCCTATCAGATACCCGAAGGCAGAGAGTGGGAGGCTGCCACGCGGGCGGCATGTGGCATCCTGGGCTAGAGGCCAATACACCCTATTTTGACAGCTGAGGAGAGCGGTAGGGGTGGTTTGGTGAAAAAGAGCCCGAGTTTTTGGAGCCAGATCCGTAGCTGAAGCTCGGTCCTGCTCACTTTCTCCCTGTGTGATTTGCCAAGTCTTGCAACCTTTCTAAGCCTCAGTTTCCCCGTCTGAAAGTGATGATAATAATACCTTGAGCATGATGAAAGGTAATTAGAACAGCCATTGCAGCTGACCTGCGCTGAGCATGTGTTAGTCTGGTTGGTCTTTGCAACCACCCTGTGAAATTCAGGACAGGAGAACGTGCCTTATTCAGCACCGTGTCCAGTACAGAGCAGGTGCCCAATGAATATTTGTTTCCTTCCCTATCCTGGGGGTGAGGGGGGGCACTAAGGAGGCTGAGACTCTTCTCTGCCGGTACCTGCCCAGCAGGCAGTGACGGCCCATCGCTGACGTCTCCTGAGCCAGACCGAACCTTCCAGAACCCTGGCAGGGTATTTCTGACCCTGGGGCTGCCCGTGGCAGAGCCAGCAGCTCTGGTCCTGCCTGCCTGAGCCACGGCATGCACAGAACCCCGAGACGCTCACGTGGCAGCTCTGGTGCCACCTCCCAGGAACATCCCACATAGATTTGCCTTCCTTGAAGAAAAGTAACGCAAAAGGCCATTTTTCACTTTTAAATAGCCTTCATTCTATGTCTTAATAAATGCACGTTTGTTGATTTGTGTAAGCATGATGTGGGAAGTCTGCAAATGGATGTAATCTGCACCGAGGGCACATGTAAGCACCAGTGAGCACTTTTGAATAATGAATCCCTCCCGTAAAAGACGGACGCTATTCATAATAATTCCTTGCTTTTCTCATTTTGCCGCGTACAGTAGCGATTAATCAATTTGCAATGTTATGTCACCCGCAACAAATTGCTAGCACCAAGACAAATTTATTGCTTTATGATAAAAGAACTTGTTTAGGTAGAAATAAATTAAATTTGGGGGGCTGTTGTTTGGGGGTGTGATGTTCACCTAGGTGACCTGTGGAGAGTGGGTTGGGAAGGCAAGGGTCCAGGTGATCCCTGCGATGACCTGGTGCCCCGGAGAGGAGCACGGGAGCCGATCACGGACTGTGAGACGGCGCAGCTCTGATGGAAGACAGCCCTATCCGGAGCTCGAGATGGTTCTCGGGAACGTCTGCCCTGGTTCTCCACATGAGCAAGTGTAATGTAGAGCTTTGCATGGAGAGGTTTGGACAGTTAGCAAGGCTCCGGGGAAACACACCCTCTTCTCCTTCTATACTTCATCTGAGTGATCAGATTTCAATTTACCTCGCATCGAGAGCGAAGGGAACCTACATTAGAGGAACTGGGGGTGGGGTTCAGAGATCAGAGGGTGACACACGTCCCCATGCTTCTGTTTCCCGAGGAGCATGGGGGACACGAAAATATCAGGGGAGAAGAGGGCAAAACAGTGTTACCAAAATTGTGGTGTCATAAATGTTGCATTCAGCAAATGATGCTTTTAACACACGTAACATTTAATTCTGTCTGGCTCTCCTCACAGACACTGTCAAAAAAGCCTTAATGTCCTTCATGGAATAAAGGCCGGGCTGAATGGGCTCCCGCCATGGCACGAGTGACTTGGCGAGATGCGATCTCCTTTCCCTGTATCATGTTCATAGAAAAGCAGCTCAGGGAAGGGAAGCGTTTTGCCTGAGGACAGAGCGAGGGGGTGTGGAGAAGCCTCTGACTTCCAGGATATCACATACGTTTGTCATTAATTTATACTCCATTAATTTGGAATCTGGAGTGGAATTAGGGACTGATGCGTTAATTCTGCTCTCCCCATCTCTCTCTCTCTCTCTTCCTCTCTCTCGAGACGGAGTTTTTTCCTTGAGCAATCGGATGGTCTAACATGATTTGTGAAAAGCAGGTTTCAATTAGGAAGGATGTCAGTTCCATTGCCCACGTAAGTGGATTGCTCTGCCCTGGCTCATCAAAACCCATTCCTTTCTGCTCTCAAAGTAGGCACTGGGACCACCCTTCTGGAATACCTTAACACACCCGTTCCACCTGTCAGGGAATGCACCCCCGTGACTTTCTTGGGCCACAGTCCCTGTCATCTCATCTCCTTTCAGGCTTGAGCGGGGGGAGCACGGAGGCCTCCAGCTCGCAGAGGCCCCTGCAGCCTTCTGCGGTATCCTGGCAGCCTCTTGGCTGGCCCCCAACCCCAATGCTGACATCCAGAACCCTGTGAACAATGAGGGGCAGAGGACTCAAGCCCTCTGCTGGGACTCTTTGCACTATCTGGAGGCTGGAGGGGTGTCCATTACCTGGCAGCCCCGGGGGTTGCTGGACTCACCTGGCGACGGCTTCTTTGTCTTCCACTGTGCCTGCTCGCTGGGCTCCGGCTGCCCAGGTCCTGGCTGGGGCAGGAGCACCCCTCACACGCCTGGCCGGGCCTGCCACTCCCTGGATGCCTCCCCAGCCGGGGGTCCTGCGGGGGCTTCCGGCCCTCTGTGGGGCTGAATTGCCCCTGCTCACGCTGCTTGCCCGCTGGCTAATTCTGATTATTTCTCTTTCTCCTTGCTCTCTTGGGCGCCTTTATTCCTGACCGTGCATTTTCTCTGGGCTCAGGATTAAAAAAAAAAAAAAAAAAAAACCCACACTGCTAATATCCTTGTCAGCCTTTTCCTGAATCATTGCTGTGCAGCTCCCGGGAGTCATGGGCCAGCGCCTTCTGGCCTCAGACTCTGTCCCTGGGCCTTCCTGTCCTTGGGGTCCCAAAGCCCCCTCTTTGGGTCTCCTCATCCCCGAAGAATGCCCAGCCGGCAAGGCAGACGGGGCCAAGAGCTGAGAATCAAGCTGAGCTTTAGCTTTTCCATCTCACAGGTGATTTCTCTCAAATGCTATTTAGAAAAATTTGTTCAAGGGCTATCCTCCACGTTATCTCGTTTGCTGTGATCAGCCCTGTTTCACGGAGGCCTGAGTGATTTGCTGGAGGTCATACAGCTCCTCGGGGTCAGGACTCCAGCCCCCCCATGGGTAACTCACCTTCGGGAGTTACCAGAAGAGCACGTAGCTAGGAGGGGCGGTACTTCAGGTGGGATTCAGGCACCACGGCATCCAGGCCAGTGTCCAGGTCCAGGCAGGGGTCCGTCCTTCCGTGTGGCACATGAAAAGCCAAGTCAGCCCAGGCTGAGGAACACCCGCTAGAAATCACTTAGAAGCCCCAGGCTGGGGAGCCCAGGCAGCCCGGGGGCTAGCCTGCTTAACTCTGTGGGCTCACACGCTTACGCACATGGGGCTGACACTGCTGAGGAGAAGGCTAGTTAACTGCCTCAGCTCATCACGCTGTGTGGCCTGGGTGGTGTCCCCATTTTGATCTGCTCTGGGAACGACAGACCCAAAATATGACTCTGGCCGGGAACAGAAATCGTCACAAATTCTGGCTCAAGTCTGTGCCATCAGAGACTCAGGAAGAAGTTTGCAGTCAATAAATGCCTCCTCCCCCAGACAGTCCTCTGTGACTGTTCAAGACAGAGCAGCCCCTCCCTCCTGATGCTGAAGCACGGATTCGTGGCCACCTTCCTGACACTACGGCCAGCACCATCCCTCGCCGCGGCTGAGCTGCGACCCTTAAACCCGTCGTTGAAGCCCAGCACCTTTGTGCGCCCGTCCACGTGCCCACAGCCTGGATGACCGGCCGAGGTCACCGAGACACACGCCCACTGGCCTCAGCCTCTCCCGGAGACACATCTCCACATGGGAATGCCATCCTGTGCCTGTGCACACACACACACACACACACCCTTGGGGACAAACCCAGGCCCACCCGGAGACCAAGATCTGCTCATGTCTGCACGACACTTTCTCCAGGCCAGCCAGCTCCCCCACGCTGCTGTGCCGAGTGTTCACCCCGGAACGGAAGCTGAGCCGGCTGGCCGTCGGGAGTTGGGAACAGGCCCGAAGCGTCCTGGGTACCAAGCTCTAACGCGGACAACTGTGGGGACACGGAGCCTGTTCCCGCTGGGCCTCTCTTTGTCCTCTTTCCCAGACAGACCAGTCTCGATTATCTCCAGGGGCATCTACCCGCATCCCGCTCCCGGTCAGATAGCATGCTTCCCCGTGGGCCCCTAGGGGCCTGTCACCACCTCACCGTGCCACCTCAGCGCTTTCTCAAGAACTCACCAAGGCCAACTGTAGCTCACTCAGTGGTTTTTTTTTTCCTCCCCCTTCGCCTCTGAGGCTCTGTTTTCCCTCTGGACAGATGCCTTCCTGTCCCCTGCCTGCCCCTAGGGGTGTCTGATCGATGGAACAGCGGAGGAAGGGAAGGAGAAGCAAGGAGGATCCTGGGCTCCAGCCCCAGCGCGGGCCCTTCCCAGGTTTGTCACTTTCGGACAGTCACTTGGCTCCCACAAGCCTCAGTTTCTGCTCCCGTAAAGTGGGCATAATTATTTGATACTTACAGGGCTGGTGGGGGGCATTAGACAAGGTTCAACACGTGTATGAAGCACTTGATAAGTGACAAATGGCAGAGTGCTCTAAGAATGTGAGTAAGGTTTTTTTTTAACCATGGCCTTACCCTCATCCTCATGGCCTCTTAGGCCCCTCTGACACTCAGGCTGGGGCAGGGGTCTGGGCCTCTCATAGAAAGCAGGAGACAGCTGGGTAGATGGGGGCTGTCCCCAGCTCCCTGTCACCCACCATTACTGCCCGTAAGCTCCAGGGGATCACCCTGGTCCTGGAAACCAGGAGGGAGGGAGCCGATGGAGAAGAGGCCCTACAAGGATGAGAATCCCGTTAAATCCCCAAACCAGCTCGCAAGGATTATTACAAATGAGGAGCAGGAGGCTCAGAAAGAGGACATGGGCCCCAGGGGCCTGAGCAGAAACTTGAACTCTGGATTTCTGACTTCACAGGACGGGCTCCTCCCCAGCCTCCCGGCTCCCCTGGGAACATGGAAAGAGAACTGGAAAGCCACTTCCTTGTCCTCAGAGGCTTATGCTGCACAGATCCATCCCCTAAGCAGTATTTACAGCGAATCTCACTCCCCAGGGTAAGTCTGACAAAGACCCAGTTCACGAGGCTGAATGGGAAATATGGCTCGTTTCTTAGGACATTTGTATAAAAAGACTCTTTAGTGTTGCAGCTTCAAAGCCACCTCTCCTAGGAGGACTGCCTTCTTATTGGAGGCCCCTCTGGAAGGCGGAAGACTGGGGACTTCTTCCATGAACCCACTGGGGGGCCTCCGGTCAGTTTCATTCTGTCTCTGGGCCTCAGTTTCCTCATCTACGAAGGAACGTGGTTTTCTGGGGGTGGTTCCTCTGGGGGGCTTCCAGTCACCCAAAACTATACTCCCTGCAGTAGAGCTCACATTAGTTCAACAAAGTCGGTTTTTCCGACTTACAAATTCACTTACTAGAAAATCCTGACCACGGCGGACCGTTGTAATGGCATTTGGCTAACGCTTTTAGAAAATCCAAGAGGAAGTCTATGCTGGGCATAGAAACCCAGACAGAAATGGCTGCCCCGGTGTGACTCTAGGAATGTCAGAAAAAGCAGAACTTTTGGCTTCTGACGCTGTGTCCTTGTCACTGATGTAAGTCCTGGCTCTCCCTCATTTAGGGAAAGCAGCGAGGTTCCTGGTCCAAGGGGAGGGGCCCACCTTCGTCTCTGTCTGAGGTGACTGAAAACCTTTGCAGGAGCCTTCCTTCTTCCAGAAACACAAGTCCTGGAGGTGGTGGGGTGGGCACTCCCGTTGGTCTCCCGACCATCAGAGGGGCTTCTGGAAGGAAGACAGAGTCCCGGAAGTGTATTTCTCCTGGGGTCGGGGAGGGGCCTCCAAATCTGGCTACCGCTACCAACAAATCAATATGTTGACAGAGCCGCCCTCCCATGTGGTGTCCGATTAAACACCGATCCCTGCGTGGGATTCAGGCTGACCCATTCAGCCCGTTTGCCAAATGCAAGTGCATTAACCTTACAGTTGGGTAATCTAATAAAAAGGATCAATGATCTGATACGGCGCTTATGGAGTCATTTACTGCAAGCGAGAGCAATTTAGCCAGGACCCAGACGGGCGGCCTGGGGGAAGCTGAGGCAGAGGCTCGAGCAGGCTGGGCTGTCGGGGGCTGACATCCCCGGGGCGAGGCCCACTCTGCCTGGAGACGCCGGCCCAGCGGGCAAGGGACCAGGAGGGGGTCATTCATTCATTACTGCCACTTTAATCACTTAAAGGTTCAATTAAGTATAAATCATTAGTGGTATTTCAAGTCACTTTACCCAGGCTCACACATAGCACACTTGACTCGCGGTGGGGAGCTTTCTGTGTCGAGATTTAGCGAACGAGTGAACAAGGCAGTCATATGGGTTTTTCCGCTATGAAATTGATAAATGAAGCAGGCATTCGAGGTACAGCAGTAATTTCTGTGGTGCAACCAAGTGCTCGCTCCCTTGTCTCCTCCAGCGATGAGGGCATGGGCCCCTTTAATACGGCAGCTTTCCCCTGGGGGCCTAGAGGCCAGGCTTTCCCCTGGGGGCCTAGAGGCCAGGCTGGGCGGGCAGGCCTGGGGTTTATTTCCTTGTAGAACTTCCCAGAGCCAAGCCCTGATTCGTTAACGGGAATATACCTGGGGAGAGGAAAAAAAAAAACAACAAAAAACGACTAGGAGAAAGGTGGGGGGTGAGGGGGGAAAAAGGGTCCTTCATGCTCATCCTGGCTTGTTTCTTCAGAGTAGCAAGCAGGCGGGTTGAGGAGCAGGGGATCACAGTCTCCGCAGCTGGATCCCCTCTTCCCGAGGAGGCTCGTGTCCCCGGTGGCCGGCATCCCTGTCTGGAAAGCATATTTTCTCCTAATCGGTTTTACAGCTCTTTTAAAGTAATATGTCAGATCATTTTCCCCATATACATAGTTAATGAAAGTAACCCTACAAATTCATTTTAAATGGATGGAAGTTGTTATAACCCTGATCCAGAATTTATTACGTTCATTACAATCTTGCTGAAGTAGGTAATGTAATGGACTATTACTTTTATTATCTTTTTAATCCCTCAAAATTATTAGGAACTGACTAATATTTGGCATCACCCTGTTAATGTTTAAACAGAAATTGATACTTTAATTCGTCTAATAAATGATGGGGGCACTCTGGGTGGAAATAGAAGCCTGATTGAGTTTATCTCGATCAGTCCTAAAGACTTTTAAGTGGGACTCGGGGTTCTGAATGCAATTACTTCCAGGCAGGGTATCTTTGGCAAGTACTCAGGAAGGACAGAAGAGAGGAGATGGAGAGAGTGACACAGAGACTCAGCCGGTGACCAAAAAAAGGGGGGGGGCAGGAAAGCGAGAGGGAGGGGATTTTCCCTCATACATCCAAGCTGTAATTCTTATTCACAGAAAGCTCCGCTTGGAATTGCTACCACCCTAGCCGGCTCTATGTCTATTCCACCCTGGCTTCGTCCTCCCCTCCTTCCCAGATTAAAAGGATTCTCCCCCCACCCTCCCCAACCATTCCTGTGTTAGTAAGCAGCTTTATGGCTAAGAATTCTCAAGTGCTCTAGAATCTGTGCGTTGCTGTGACAAATGATTGGGTCATATTCTCCTAGCGAGGAGTGGAGACCCTGCTCGCTCCATGGAAAATAATGTTGGCTGCTCGGTTTGCAAATTACCAGATCTCACCGTGAAACGGGAGGGGGGGCGGCGGGAGGGGCATACTGTGGTGTCTCTTCCAGAAACGCCAGGGCTGGGCGCTAGTTTACCCCCGGGAGCCCCCTGACCAGTTCCTGTCCTGCCTGGAGGGTGGCAGGGGGCATTTAGGAGAAACTGAGCTCTTGCACTTTCTAGTTTTCACCAGGCAAAATGCAACAGTAGCTGCTTAAATTAAAAAAAAAAAAAAAAAATCTACGAATTCTAACAGGGAGAGAGGAACCAAGTGCTTCCCTCTCTGGCTTGATGAGAGCTGGAGGGAGGTACATTTGGGAGTAGACACTGGCATTTTGTGCCGCACCAAGGCAAGGGTGTGTTTTCTAACAAAGAAAGCTTCCAGTTAGCAAAGTCACTAATTAGCCCAGAGAAGCTCATTAGACTTTAAAGCTACTCTACTGTCTCATGCCTTTGCTCTCTCTAAATGCCCTGCGTTTCCAAAGCAAGAAGTGTATCGATTCAATTGACTCGGCATGAAATGGATCTCGTTTGTGCTGACCCACAGAGAGGTAGCCTCCCGGCTTTCCTGGCACACGGGCTGGCCAGGAGTCCCGGGCGCGGGGCCCAGGCCGGTGGGCCGGGGACGGCTTCCTACCTGCCCGGTGGCCGGAGCCGCGTGAAGGAACCGGTTGCCCATCATCCGGCGAAAACCTGTTTTGATCAATGGAGGGGAAGCCTGCCCTTAACTAAGTTTGCTCCTGACATCTTATAAATCCTGCTGGTTGCTTTTGTCAACACTGAGTTGATAAGGGCTCCGTGTCATTTGGGGCTTGATAAAGAGACGAAAAGGCAGCTTCTCAGCATGTTTATTTTTAATAGACATAAAAAATGAAAAAAGGGGGCTGTCTCACTCCCCTGAACCCTCGTTGACAGAAAAATACTGAGTGCACAGAAGTGGGGATGTACCCTGGGAGATTCTGGGGAGAGAGTGCGCGCGCACGCGTGTGTGCGTGTTCGTGTGTGTGCGTGCGCGTTTGTGTGCGTGTGTGCATGTGTGTGTGCGTGTGTGTTTATGCGTGTGTGCATGTGTGTGTGTGCGCGCGTGTGCGTGTGCATGTGTGTGTTTATGCGTGTGTGCATGTGTGTGTGTGCGTGTGTGCGCGTGTGCGTGTGTGTGTGTGTGTGCGTGTGTTTGCCTAAATACCCTTGTAAGCAAGGACAGCGTCAGGACTGAGAATGGGAAGCACTGGGCTCCAGAAAGCTCCCTCACTTCCTTCCCCAGCATGAAGTGCCAGGTGCAGTATCCAGGCATCGGCGTGCTGGCGCGGTGGCAGCATTCTCTGTGGGCCCCAGCACTCAGGCTGCCTTCGTGGGTGCGATACACAACGATAAACCCCATCACTTCCACTCCATCTGTTACGCAAGCCGCGTGGTGGGCTGAAGCCACGCTTTCCGGGACACCTCACTGGAAATCCACCCTCCTTCCTTTCCCGAAACCTTTTCTTCATAGAAATAACCCCTCGATGTGTATGTGGCTTGTCTAGATGTGTGTGGCATGGGAATAATTTGATGGAGACCATCAAAGCAGAAGGAATACACCTTTAAAAGCCAATTCAAAAATATTCACCACAAATGTGACAAATGGCTAATGTCCTTCATATAAAAAGAACTCTTTTATACTGGTACGAGAGGTACCGAGAGTCCAGGAGAGAGAGGAGGGAAGTGTGTGGGAAGGAATTTACCAAAGAAGCAGTTCAAGTAGCTAATACTTATCGAACACTTACTACTTACCAGGTATAATTTGTATGGGATCTCTCAGTCATTCTTTACAAAGACCTGATGAAGTGTGTGTTATTATTCTCATCCTTATAGAAAGAGGGAAAAAAATAAAGCTTTGAAAAGTTAGTCAGCACCAAATCATACAAATTGTGAGCAGGGAGCTGGGACTCAAGGGCAGACAGCTTGATCTAGCAGGGACATCTACTTTCTCTGCTGTGCTCCCACAAATTCACGGAGACGATCAGGTGCTGAAGTTGAAAGACACATTCGTGTTTACTAGTGAACGTGAATACATTAACTTAAAACAGAGAAAAATGTCCTGTATCAAATTCATAGAGAATTTTAAAAAATATTAATACTAAATGCTGGCGAGGTTGGCTTGCAACAGACATTCTGAAATAGGAATTGCCATTGGACAGTCTCCATCAAGAGTCTTAAAAATGCACAAGTCACTTGATCCAGGAACACTGTGACAAATAAGTTATCCCAAGGAAATAGAAACATACATGAACCTTTAGGCACACATCTCCTCTAAAGCACAGGAAAACAGGCTAAATGCTCTTCATTAGGGAAGTGGTCAAGTGGGTTATGGGAGGCCCATTCGATGAAATAGTAAAAACAATGAAAATGATGTTGTCGAAGGGTTTGTGATACCATGGAGAAATAAATATCTATCCTGGGGATGAAGATAAAGCAGGATTATAAAGTTGCACGGATAATGTTGATTGTGTGAAATATGGAGAGGAATCAGAATGAAAGGAAATGTAAAATGTGAACCAGGGCTGTTCTCTGTGTAACGGGATTCTGTGTGGTCACAGCTCTCTGTTCTAAAGTATTTTTTTTTTTTTTTTTTTTTTAGCATTATAAAGCTAGGATTTATTGAGAATTTACTCTGCAGGGCACTGTGCTTTCCATGTGTTCTAAAGTATTTTTGACATTTTCTACAGCAAACCTGTTCAGCTTCTAATTGGGGGTGAGAGGCATCCTTGATGACTTTTCAAAGTCAACGTCATAACTTAAAACTCCCGCCTGATGGGGATGAATCCCTGGTCCCCTGAGACCACATTAGCCCAAGACACTGGGTTTTTAAGCTCCTTGCCCGGGCCTGGGA